>OX638311.1:10688085-11288085 GCA_951812415.1 Beris morrisii
TGAGCGCATAGGATGAGATTTTTACAAGTGACCACTTAAATTAAAATTAAAATTAAATTCAAATCCGCAAACAGATTTAAAAAAACAAAAATTTGAGCCCAGGAGAGCGGAAATTCATTCGGGGGGCGTGGGGGGTACGTGGTGGGTACGAAACGTACCCACCACGTACCCCCCAAGGGGTATGAGCGCATAGGCTGAGATTTTTACAAGTGAACACTTAAATTAAAATTAAAATTAAATTCAAATCCGCAAACAGATTTAAAAAAACAAAAATTTGAGCCCAGGAGAGCGGAAATTCATTCGGGGGGCGTGGGGGGTACGTGGTGGGTACGAAACGTACCCACCACGTACCCCCCAAGGGGTATGAGCGCATAGGCTGAGATTTTTACAAGTGACCTCTTAAATTAAAATTAAAATTAAATTCAAATCCGCAAACAGATTTAAAAAAACAAAAATTTGAGCCCAGGAGAGCGGAAGTTCATTTTGGGGGCGTGGGGGGTACGTGGTGGGTACGAAACGTTCCCACCACGTACCCCCCAAGGGGTATGAGCGCATACGCTGAGATTTTTACAAGTGACCACTTAAATTAAAATTAAAATTAGATTTAAAAAACAAAAATTTGAGCCCAGGAGAGCGGAAATTCATTCGGGGGGCGTGGGGGGTACGTGGTGGGTACGAAACGTACCCACCACGTACCCCCCAAGGGGTATGAGCGCATAGGATGAGATTTTTACAAGTGACCACTTAAATTAAAATTAAAATTAAATTCAAATCCGCAAACAGATTTAAAAAAACAAAAATTTGAGCCCAGGAGAGCGGAAATTCATTCGGGGGGCGTGAAGGGTACATGGTGGGTACGAAACGTACCCACCACGTACCCCCCAAGGGGTATGAGCGCATAGGCTGAGATTTTTACAAGTGACCACCTAAATTAAAATTAAAATTAAATTCAAATCCGCAAACAGATTTAAAAAAACAAAAATTTGAGCCCAGGAGAGCGGAAATTCATTCGGGGGGCGTGGGGGGTACGTGGTGGGTACGAAACGTACCCACCACGTACCCCCCAAGGGGTATGAGCGCATAGGCTGAGATTTTTACAAGTGAACACTTAAATTAAAATTAAAATTAAATTCAAATCCGCAAACAGATTTAAAAAAACAAAAATTTGAGCCCAGGAGAGCGGAAATTCATTCGGGGGCGTGGGGGGTACGTGGTGGGTACGAAACGTACCGACCACGTACCCCCCCCGGGGTTAGAGCGCATAGGCTGAGATTTTTACAAGTGACCACTTAAATTAAAATTAAAATTAAATTCAAATCCGCAAACAGATTTAAAAAAACAAAAATTTGAGCCCAGGAGAGCGGAAATTCATTCGGGGGGCGTGGGGGGTACATGGTGGGTACGAAACGTACCCACCACGTACCCCCCAAGGGGTATGAGCGCATAGGATGAGATTTTTACAAGTGACCACTTAAATTAAAATTAAAATTAAATTCAAATCCGCAAACAGATTTAAAAAAACAAAAAATTGAGCCCAGGAGAGCGGAAATTCATTCGGGGGGCGTGGGGGGTACATGGTGGGTACGAAACGTACCCACCACGTACCCCCCAAGGGATATGAGCGCATAGGATGAGATTTTTACAAGTGACCACTTAAATTAAAATTAAAATTAAATTCAAATCCGCAAACAGATTTAAAAAAACAAAAATTTGAGCCCAGGAGAGCGGAAATTCATTCCGGGGGCGTGGGGGGTACGTGGTGGGTACGAAACGTACCCACCACGTACCCCCCAAGGGGTATGAGCGCATAGGATGAGATTTTTACAAGTGACCACTTAAATTAAAATTAAAATTAAATTCAAATCCGCAAACAGATTTAAAAAAACAAAAATTTGAGCCCAGGAGAGCGGAAATTCATTCGGGGGGCGTGGAAGGTACATGGTGGGTACGAAACGTACCCACCACGTACCCCCCAAGGGGTATGAGCGCATAGGATGAGATTTTTACAAGTGACCACTTAAATTAAAATTAAAATTAAATTCAAATCCGCAAACAGATTTAAAAAAACAAAAATTTGAGCCCAGGAGAGCGAAAATTCATTCGGGGGGCGTGGGGGGTACGTGGTGGGTACGAAACGTACCCACCACGTACCCCCCAAGGGGTATGAGCGCATAGGATGAGATTTTTACAAGTGACCACTTAAATTAAAATTAAAATTAAATTCAAATCCGCAAACAGATTTAAAAAAACAAAAATTTGAGCCCAGGAGAGCGGAAATTCATTCGGGGGGCGTGGGGGGTACATGGTGGGTACGAAACGTACCCACCACGTACCCCCCAAGGGGTATGAGCGCATAGGATGAGATTTTTACAAGTGACCACTTAAATTAAAATTAAAATTAAATTCAAATCCGCAAACAGATTTAAAAAAACAAAAATTTGAGCCCAGGAGAGCGGAAATTCATTCGAGGGGCGTGGGGGGTACGTGGTGGGTACGAAACGTACCCACCACGTACCCGCCAAGGGGTATGAGCGCATAGGATGAGATTTTTACAAGTGACCACTTAAATTAAAATTAAAATTAAATTCAAATCCGCAAACAGATTTAAAAAAACAAAAATTTGAGCCCAGGAGAGCGGAAATTCATTCCGGGGGCGTGGAAGGTACGTGGTGGGTACGAAACGTACCCACCACGTACCCCCCAAGGGGTATGAGCGCATAGGATGAGATTTTTACAAGTGACCACTTAAATTAAAATTAAAATTAAATTCAAATCCGCAAACAGATTTAAAAAAACAAAAATTTGAGCCCAGGAGAGCGGAAATTCATTCGGGGGCGTGAAGGGTACATGGTGGGTACGAAACGTACCCACCACGTACCCCCCAAGGGGTATGAGCGCATAGGCTGAGATTTTTACAAGTGACCACTTAAATTGAAATTAAAATTAAATTCAAATCCGCAAACAGATTTAAAAAAACAAAAATTTGAGCCCAGGAGAGCGGAAATTCATTCGGGGGGCGTGGGGGGTACGTGGTGGGTACGAAACGTACCCACCACGTACCCCCCAAGGGGTATGAGCGCATAGGATGAGATTTTTACAAGTGACCACTTAAATTAAAATTAAAATTAAATTCAAATCCGCAAACAGATTTAAAAAAACAAAAATTTGAGCCCAGGAGAGCGGAAATTCATTCGGGGGGCGTGGGGGGTATGTGGTGGGTACGAAACGTACCCACCACGTACCCCCCAAGGGGTATGAGCGCATAGGATGAGATTTTTACAAGTGACCACTTAAATTAAAATTAAAATTAAATTCAAATCCGCAAACAGATTTAAAAAAACAAAAATTTGATCCCAGGAGAGCGGAAATTCATTCGGGGGGCGTGGGGGGTACGTGGTGGGTACGAAACGTACCCACGACGTACCCCCCAAGGGGTATGAGCGCATAGGATGAGATTTTTACAAGTGACCACTTAAATTAAAATTAAAATTAAATTCAAATCCGCAAACAGATTTAAAAAAACAAAAATTTGAGCCCAGGAGAGCGGAAATTCATTCCGGGGGCGTGGAAGGTACGTGGTGGGTACGAAACGTACCCACCACGTACCCCCCAAGGGGTATGAGCGCATAGGCTGAGATTTTTACAAGTGACCACTTAAATTAAAATTAAAATTAAATTCAAATCCGCAAACAGATTTAAAAAAACAAAAATTTGAGCCCAGGAGAGCGGAAATTCATTCGGGGGGCGTGAAGGGTACATGGTGGGTACGAAACGTACCCACCACGTACCCCCCAAGGGGTATGAGCGCATAGGCTGAGATTTTTACAAGTGACCACCTAAATTAAAATTAAAATTAAATTCAAATCCGCAAACAGATTTAAAAAAACAAAAATTTGAGCCCAGGAGAGCGGAAATTCATTCGGGGGGCGTGGGGGGTACGTGGTGGGTACGAAACGTACCCACCACGTACCCCCCAAGGGGTATGAGCGCATAGGATGAGATTTTTACAAGTGACCACTTAAATTAAAATTAAAATTAAATTCAAATCCGCAAACAGATTTAAAAAAACAAAAATTTGAGCCCAGGAGAGCGGAAATTCATTCGGGGGGCGTGGGGGGTACGTGGTGGGTACGAAACGTACCCACCACGTACCCCCCAAGGGGTATGAGCGCATAGGCTGAGATTTTTACAAGTGACCACTTAAATTAAAATTAAAATTAAATTCAAATCCGCAAACAGATTTAAAAAAACAAAAATTTGAGCCCAGGAGAGCGGAAATTCATTCGGGGGACGTGGGGGGTACGTGGTGGGTACGAAACGTACCCACCACGTACCCCCCAAGGGGTATGAGCGCATAGGCTGAGATTTTTACAAGTGACCACTTAAATTAAAATTAAAATTAAATTCAAATCCGCAAACAGATTTAAAAAAACAAAAATTTGAGCCCAGGAGAGCGGAAGTTCATTTTGGGGGCGTGGAGTACGTATAGGGTACGTATGGGGTAGGATCGTACCCCATACGTACCCCATACTGGGTATGAGCGCATATGATGAGATTTGTACAAGTGACCACTAAATTAAAATTAAAATTAAATTCAAATCCGCAAACAGATTTAAAAAAACAAAAATTTGAGCCCAGGAGAGCGGAAATTCATTCCGGGGGCGTGGGGGGTACGTGGTGGGTACGAAACGTACCCACCACGTACCCCCCAAGGGGTATGAGCGCATAGGATGAGATTTTTACAAGTGACCACTTAAATTAAAATTAAAATTAAATTCAAATCCGCAAACAGATTTAAAAAAACAAAAATTTGAGCCCAGGAGAGCGGAAATTCATTCGGGGGGCGTGGGGGGTACGTGGTGGGTACGAAACATACCCACCACGTACCCCCCAAGGGGTATGAGCGCATAGGCTGAGATTTTTATAAGTGACCACTTAAATTAAAATTAAAATTAAATTCAAATCCGCAAACAGATTTAAAAAAACAAAAATTTGAGCCCAGGAGAGCGGAAATTCATTCGGGGGGCGTGGGGGGTACGTGGTGGGTACGAAACGTACCCACCACGTACCCCCCAAGGGGTATGAGCGCATAGGCTGAGATTTTTACAAGTGACCTCTTAAATTAAAATTAAAATTAAATTCAAATCCGCAAACAGATTTAAAAAAACAAAAATTTGAGCCCAGGAGAGCGGAAGTTCATTTTGGGGGCGTGGGGGGTACGTGGTGGGTACGAAACGTTCCCACCACGTACCCCCCAAGGGGTATGAGCGCATACGCTGAGATTTTTACAAGTGACCACTTAAATTAAAATTAAAATTAGATTTAAAAAACAAAAATTTGAGCCCAGGAGAGCGGAAATTCATTCGGGGGGCGTGGGGGGTACGTGGTGGGTACGAAACGTACCCACCACGTACTCCCCAAGGGGTATGAGCGCATAGGCTGAGATTTTTACAAGTGACCACTTAAATTAAAATTAAAATTAAATTCAAATCCTCAAACAGATTTAAAAAAACAAAAATTTGAGCCCAGTAGAGCGGAAGTTCATTTTGGGGGCGTGGAGTACGTATAGGGTACGTATGGAGTACGATCGTACCCTATACGTACCCCATACTGGGTATGAGCGCATAGGATGAGATTTTTACAAGTGACCACTTAAATTAAAATTAAAATTAAATTCAAATCCGCAAACAGATTTAAAAAAACAAAAATTTGAGCCCAGGAGAGCGGAAATTCATTCGGGGGGCGTGGGGGGTACGTGGTGGGTACGAAACGTACCCACCACGTACCCCCCAAGGGGTATGAGCGCATAGGCTGAGATTTTTACAAGTGACCACTTAAATTAAAATTAAAATTAAATTCAAATCCGCAAACAGATTTAAAAAAACAAAAATTTGAGCCCAGGAGAGCGGAAATTCATTCGGGGGGCGTGGGGGGTACGTGGTGGGTACGAAACGTACCCACCACGTACCCCCCAAGGGGTATGAGCGCATAGGCTGAGATTTTTACAAGTGACCTCTTAAATTAAAATTAAAATTAAATTCAAATCCGCAAACAGATTTAAAAAAACAAAAATTTGAGCCCAGGAGAGCGGAAGTTCATTTTGGGGGCGTGGGGGGTACGTGGTGGGTACGAAACGTTCCCACCACGTACCCCTAAAGGGGTATGAGCGCATACGCTGAGATTTTTACAAGTGACCACTTAAATTAAAATTAAAATTAGATTTAAAAAACAAAAATTTGAGCCCAGGAGAGCGGAAATTCATTCGGGGGGCGTGGGGGGTACGTGGTGGGTACGAAACGTACCCACCACGTACCCCCCAAGGGGTATGAGCGCATAGGCTGAGATTTTTACAAGTGACCACTTAAATTAAAATTAAAATTAAATTCAAATCCGCAAACAGATTTAAAAAAACAAAAATTTGAGCCCAGGAGAGCGGAAATTCATTCGGGGGGCGTGGGGGGTACATGGTGGGTACGAAACGTACCCACCACGTACCCCCCAAGGGGTATGAGCGCATAGGATGAGATTTTTACAAGTGACCACTTAAATTAAAATTAAAATTAAATTCAAATCCGCAAACAGATTTAAAAAAACAAAAATTTGAGCCCAGGAGAGCGGAAATTCATTCCGGGGGCGTGGAAGGTACGTGGTGGGTACGAAACGTACCCACCACGTACCCCCCAAGGGGTATGAGCGCATAGGATGAGATTTTTACAAGTGACCACTTAAATTAAAATTAAAATTAAATTCAAATCCGCAAACAGATTTAAAAAAACAAAAATTTGAGCCCAGGAGAGCGGAAATTCATTCGGGGGGCGTGAAGGGTACATGGTGGGTACGAAACGTACCCACCACGTACCCCCAAGGGGTATGAGCGCATAGGCTGAGATTTTTACAAGTGACCACTTAAATTAAAATTAAAATTAAATTCAAATCCGCAAACAGATTTAAAAAAACAAAAATTTGAGCCCAGGAGAGCGGAAATTCATTCGGGGGGCGTGAAGGGTACATGGTGGGTACGAAACGTACCCACCACGTACCCCCAAGGGGTATGAGCGCATAGGCTGAGATTTTTACAAGTGACCACTTAAATTAAAATTAAAATTAAATTCAAATCCGCAAACAGATTTAAAAAAACAAAAATTTGAGCCCAGGAGAGCGGAAATTCAATCGGGGGACGTGGGTGGTACATGGTGGGTACGAAACGTACCCACCACGTACCCCCCAAGGGGTATGAGCGCATAGGATGAGATTTTTACAAGTGACCACTTAAATTAAAATTAAAATTAAATTCAAATCCGCAAACAGATTTAAAAAAACAAAAATTTGAGCCCAGGAGAGCGGAAATTCATTCCGGGGGCGTGGAAGGTACGTGGTGGGTACGAAACGTACCCACCACGTACCCCCCAAGGGGTATGAGCGCATAGGATGAGATTTTTACAAGTGACCACTTAAATTAAAATTAAAATTAAATTCAAATCCGCTAACAGATTTAAAAAAACAAAAATTTGAGCCCAGGAGAGCGGAAATTCATTCGGGGGGCGTGGGGGGTACGTGGTGGGTACGAAACGTACCCACCACGTACCCCCCAAGGGGTATGTGGTGGGTACGAAACGTACCCACCACGTACCCCCCAAGGGGTATGAGCGCATAGGATGAGATTTTTACAAGTGACCACTTAAATTAAAATTAAAATTAAATTCAAATCCGCAAACAGATTTAAAAAAACAAAAATTTGAGCCCAGGAGAGCGGAAATTCATTCGGGGGGCGTGGGGGGTACGTGGTGGGTACGAAACGTACCCACCACGTACCCCCCAAGGGGTATGAGCGCATAGGATGAGATTTTTACAAGTGACCACTTAAATTAAAATTAAAATTAAATTCAAATCCGCAAACAGATTTAAAAAAACAAAAATTTGAGCCCAGGAGAGCGGAAATTCATTCGGGGGGCGTGGGGGGTACGTGGTGGGTACGAAACGTACCCACCACGTACCCCCCAAGGGGTATGAGCGCATAGGATGAGATTTTTACAAGTGACCACTTAAATTAAAATTAAAATTAAATTCAAATCCGCAAACAGATTTAAAAAAACAAAAATTTGAGCCCAGGAGAGCGGAAATTCATTCGGGGGGCGTGGGGGGTACGTGGTGGGTACGAAACGTACCCACGACGTACCCCCCAAGGGGTATGAGCGCATAGGATGAGATTTTTACAAGTGACCACTTAAATTAAAATTAAAATTAAATTCAAATCCGCAAACAGATTTAAAAAAACAAAAATTTGAGCCCAGGAGAGCGGAAATTCATTCGGGGGGCGTGGGGGGTACATGGTGGGTACGAAACGTACCCACCACGTACCCCCCAAGGGGTATGAGCGCATAGGATGAGATTTTTACAAGTGACCACTTAAATTAAAATTAAAATTAAATTCAAATCCGCAAACAGATTTAAAAAAACAAAAATTTGAGCCCAGGAGAGCGGAAATTCATTCGGGGGGCGTGAAGGGTACATGGTGGGTACGAAACGTACCCACCACGTACCCCCCAAGGGGTATGAGCGCATAGGCTGAGATTTTTACAAGTGACCAAATAAATTAAAATTAAAATTAAATTCAAATCCGCAAACAGATTTAAAAAAACAAAAATTTGAGCCCAGGAGAGCGGAAATTCATTCGGGGGGCGTGGGGGGTACGTGGTGGGTACGAAACGTACCCACCACGTACCCCCCAAGGGGTATGAGCGCATAGGCTGAGATTTTTACAAGTGACCACTTAAATTAAAATTAAAATTAAATTCAAATCCGCAAACAGATTTAAAAAAACAAAAATTTGAGCCCAGTAGAGCGGAAGTTCATTTTGGGGGCGTGGAGTACGTATAGGGTACGTATGGGGTACGATCGTACCCTATACGTACCCCATACTGGGTATGAGCGCATAGGATGAGATTTTTACAAGTGACCACTTAAATTAAAATTAAAATTAAATTCAAATCCGCAAACAGATTTAAAAAAACAAAAATTTGAGCCCAGTAGAGCGGAAGTTCATTTTGGGGGCGTGGAGTACGTATAGGGTACGTATGGGGTACGATCGTACCCTATACGTACCCCATACTGGGTATGAGCGCATGGGATGAGATTTTTACAAGTGACCACTTAAATTAAAATTAAAATTAAATTCAAATCCGCAAACAGATTTAAAAAAACAAAAATTTGAGCCCAGGAGAGCGGAAATTCATTCGGGGGGCGTGGGGGGTACATGGTGGGTACGAAACGTACCCACCACGTACCCCCCAAGGGGTATGAGCGCATAGGATGAGATTTTTACAAGTGACCACTTAAATTAAAATTAAAATTAAATTCAAATCCGCAAACAGATTTAAAAAAACAAAAATTTGAGCCCAGGAGAGCGGAAATTCATTCGGGGGGCGTGGGGGGTACGTGGTGGGTACGAAACGTACCCACCACGTACCCCCCAAGGGGTATGAGCGCATAGGCTGAGATTTTTACAAGTGACCACTTAAATTAAAATTAAAATTAAATTCAAATCCGCAAACAGATTTAAAAAAACAAAAATTTGAGCCCAGGAGAGCGGAAATTCATTCGGGGGGCGTGGGGGGTACATGGTGGGTACGAAACGTACCCACCACGTACCCCCCAAGGGGTATGAGCGCATAGGCTGAGATTTTTACAAGTGACCACTTAAATTAAAATTAAAATTAAATTCAAATCCGCAAACAGATTTAAAAAAACAAAAATTTGAGCCCAGGAGAGCGGAAATTCATTCGGGGGGCGTGGGGGGTACATGGTGGGTACGAAACGTACCCACCACGTACCCCCCAAGGGGTATGAGCGCATAGGCTGAGATTTTTACAAGTGACCACTTAAATTAAAATTAAAATTAAATTCAAATCCGCAAACAGATTTAAAAAAACAAAAATTTGAGCCCAGGAGAGCGGAAATTCATTCGGGGGGCGTGAAGGGTACATGGTGGGTACGAAACGTACCCACCACGTACCCCCCAAGGGGTATGAGCGCATAGGCTGAGATTTTTACAAGTGACCACTTAAATTAAAATTAAAATTAAATTCAAATCCGCAAACAGATTTAAAAAAACAAAAATTTGAGCCCAGGAGAGCGGAAATTCATTCGGGGGGCGTGGAGGGTACGTGGTGGGTACGAAACGTACCCACCACGTACCCCCCAAGGGGTATGAGCGCATAGGCTGAGATTTTTACAAGTGACCACTTAAATTAAAATTAAAATTAAATTCAAATCCGCAAACAGATTTAAAAAAACAAAAATTTGAGCCCAGGAGAGCGGAAATTCATTCGGGGGGCGTGGGGGGTACATGGTGGGTACGAAACGTACCCACCACGTACCCCCCAAGGGGTATGAGCGCATAGGATGAGATTTTTACAAGTGACCACTTAAATTAAAATTAAAATTAAATTCAAATCCGCAAACAGATTTAAAAAAACAAAAATTTGAGCCCAGGAGAGCGGAAATTCATTCGGGGGGCGTGGGGGGTACATGGTGGGTACGAAACGTACCCACCACGTACCCCCCAAGGGGTATGAGCGCATAGGATGAGATTTTTACAAGTGACCACTTAAATTAAAATTAAAATTAAATTCAAATCCGCAAACAGATTTAAAAAAACAAAAATTTGAGCCCAGGAGAGCGGAAATTCATTCGGGGGGCGTGGGGGGTACATGGTGGGTACGAAACGTACCCACCACGTACCCCCCAAGGGGTATGAGCGCATAGGCTGAGATTTTTACAAGTGACCACTTAAATTAAAATTAAAATTAAATTCAAATCCGCAAACAGATTTAAAAAAACAAAAATTTGAGCCCAGGAGAGCGGAAATTCATTCGGGGGGCGTGGGGGGTACATGGTGGGTACGAAACGTACCCACCACGTACCCCCCAAGGGGTATGAGCGCATAGGCTGAGATTTTTACAAGTGACCACTTAAATTAAAATTAAAATTAAATTCAAATCCGCAAACAGATTTAAAAAAACAAAAATTTGAGCCCAGGAGAGCGGAAATTCATTCGGGGGGCGTGGGGGGTACATGGTGGGTACGAAACGTACCCACCACGTACCCCCCAAGGGGTATGAGCGCATAGGATGAGATTTTTACAAGTGACCACTTAAATTAAAATTAAAATTAAATTCAAATCCGCCAACAGATTTAAAAAAACAAAAATTTGAGCCCAGGAGAGCGGAAATTCATTCGGGGGGCGTGGGGGGTACGTGGTGGGTACGAAACGTACCCACCACGTACCCCCCAAGGGGTATGAGCGCATAGGCTGAGATTTTTACAAGTGACCACTTAAATTAAAATTAAATTCAAATCCGCAAACAGATTTAAAAAAACAAAAATTTGAGCCCAGGAGAGCGGAAATTCATTCGGGGGGCGTGGGGGGTACGTGGTGGGTACGAAACGTACCCACCACGTACCCCCCAAGGGGTATGAGCGCATAGGCTGAGATTTTTACAAGTGACCACTTAAATTAAAATTAAAATTAAATTCAAATCCGCAAACAGATTTAAAAAAACAAAAATTTGAGCCCAGGAAAGCGGAAATTCATTCGGGGGCGTGGGGGGTACATGGTGGGTACGAAACGTACCCACCACGTACCCCCCAAGGGGTATGAGCGCATAGGCTGAGATTTTTACAAGTGACCACTTAAATTAAAATTAAAATTAAATTCAAATCCGCAAACAGATTTAAAAAAACAAAAATTTGAGCCCAGGAGAGCGGAAATTCATTCGGGGGGCGTGGGGGGTACATGGTGGGTACGAAACGTACCCACCACGTACCCCCCAAGGGGTATGAGCGCATAGGCTGAGATTTTTACAAGTGACCACTTAAATTAAAATTAAAATTAAATTCAAATCCGCAAACAGATTTAAAAAAACAAAAATTTGAGCCCAGGAGAGCGGAAATTCATTCGGGGGGCGTGGGGGGTACGTGGTGGGTACGAAACGTACCCACCACGTACCCCCCAAGGGGTATGAGCGCATAGGCTGAGATTTTTACAAGTGACCACTTAAATTAAAATTAAAATTAAATTCAAATCCGCAAACAGATTTAAAAAAACAAAAATTTGAGCCCAGGAGAGCGGAAATTCATTCGGGGGGCGTGGGGGGTACATGGTGGGTACGAAACGTACCCACCACGTACCCCCCAAGGGGTATGAGCGCATAGGCTGAGATTTTTACAAGTGACCACTTAAATTAAAATTAAAATTAAATTCAAATCCGCAAACAGATTTAAAAAAACAAAAATTTGAGCCCAGGAGAGCGGAAATTCATTCGGGGGGCGTGGGGGGTACATGGTGGGTACGAAACGTACCCACCACGTACCCCCCAAGGGGTATGAGCGCATAGGCTGAGATTTTTACAAGTGACCACTTAAATTAAAATTAAAATTAAATTCAAATCCGCAAACAGATTTAAAAAAACAAAAATTTGAGCCCAGGAGAGCGGAAATTCATTCGGGGGGCGTGAAGGGTACATGGTGGGTACGAAACGTACCCACCACGTACCCCCCAAGGGGTATGAGCGCATAGGCTGAGATTTTTACAAGTGACCACTTAAATTAAAATTAAAATTAAATTCAAATCCGCAAACAGATTTAAAAAAACAAAAATTTGAGCCCAGGAGAGCGGAAATTCATTCGGGGGGCGTGGGGGGTACATGGTGGGTACGAAACGTACCCACCACGTACCCCCCAAGGGGTATGAGCGCATAGGATGAGATTTTTACAAGTGACCACTTAAATTAAAATTAAAATTAAATTCAAATCCGCAAACAGATTTAAAAAAACAAAAATTTGAGCCCAGGAGAGCGGAAATTCATTCGGGGGGCGTGGGGGGTACGTGGTGGGTACGAAACGTACCCACCACGTACCCCCCAAGGGGTATGAGCGCATAGGCTGAGATTTTTACAAGTGACCACTTAAATTAAAATTAAAATTAAATTCAAATCCGCAAACAGATTTAAAAAAACAAAAATTTGAGCCCAGGAGAGCGGAAATTCATTCGGGGGGCGTGGGGGGTACATGGTGGGTACGAAACGTACCCACCACATACCCCCCAAGGGGTATGAGCGCATAGGCTGAGATTTTTACAAGTGACCACTTAAATTAAAATTAAAATTAAATTCAAATCCGCAAACAGATTTAAAAAAACAAAAATTTGAGCCCAGGAGAGCGGAAATTCATTCGGGGGGCGTGGGAGGTACATGGTGGGTACGAAACGTACCCACCACGTACCTCCCAAGGGGTATGAGCGCATAGGATGAGATTTTTACAAGTGACCACTTAAATTAAAATTAAAATTAAATTCAAATCCGCAAACAGATTTAAAAAAACAAAAATTTGAGCCCAGGAGAGCGGAAATTCATTCGGGGGGCGTGGGGGGTACGTGGTGGGTACGAAACGTACCCACCACGTACCCCCCAAGGGGTATGAGCGCATAGGCTGAGATTTTTACAAGTGACCACTTAAATTAAAATTAAAATTAAATTCAAATCCGCAAACAGATTTAAAAAAACAAAAATTTGAGCCCAGGAGAGCGGAAATTCATTCGGGGGGCGTGGGGGGTACATGGTGGGTACGAAACGTACCCACCACGTACCCCCCAAGGGGTATGAGCGCATAGGCTGAGATTTTTACAAGTGACCACTTAAATTAAAATTAAAATTAAATTCAAATCCGCAAACAGATTTAAAAAAACAAAAATTTGAGCCCAGGAGAGCGGAAATTCATTCGGGGGGCGTGGGGGGTACATGGTGGGTACGAAACGTACCCACCACGTACCCACCACGTACCCCCCAAGGGGTATGAGCGCATAGGATGAGATTTTTACAAGTGACCACTTAAATTAAAATTAAAATTAAATTCAAATCCGCAAACAGATTTAAAAAAACAAAAATTTGAGCCCAGGAGAGCGGAAATTCATTCGGGGGGCGTGGGGGGTACGTGGTGGGTACGAAACGTACCCACCACGTACCCCCCAAGGGGTATGAGCGCATAGGCTGAGATTTTTACAAGTGACCACTTAAATTAAAATTAAAATTAAATTCAAATCCGCAAACAGATTTAAAAAAACAAAAATTTGAGCCCAGGAGAGCGGAAATTCATTCGGGGGGCGTGGGGGGTACGTGGTGGGTACGAAACGTACCCACCACGTACCCCCCAAGGGGTATGAGCGCATAGGCTGAGATTTTTACAAGTGACCACTTAAATTAAAATTAAAATTAAATTCAAATCCGCAAACAGATTTAAAAAAACAAAAATTTGAGCCCAGGAGAGCGGAAATTCATTCGGGGGGCGTGGGGGGTACGTGGTGGGTACGAAACGTACCCACCACGTACCCCCAAGGGGTATGAGCGCATAGGCTGAGATTTTTACAAGTGACCACTTAAATTAAAATTAAAATTAAATTCAAATCCGCAAACAGATTTAAAAAAACAAAAATTTGAGCCCAGGAGAGCGGAAATTCATTCGGGGGGCGTGGGGGGTACGTGGTGGGTACGAAACGTACCCACCACGTACCCCCCAAGGGGTATGAGCGCATAGGCTGAGATTTTTACAAGTGACCACTTAAATTAAAATTAAAATTAAATTCAAATCCGCAAACAGATTTAAAAAAACAAAAATTTGAGCCCAGGAGAGCGGAAATTCATTCGGGGGGCGTGGGGGGTACGTGGTGGGTACGAAACGTACTCACCACGTACCCCCCAAGGGGTATGAGCGCATAGGCTGAGATTTTTACAAGTGACCACTTAAATTAAAATTAAAATTAAATTCAAATCCGCAAACAGATTTAAAAAAACAAAAATTTGAGCCCAGGAGAGCGGAAATTCATTCGGGGGGCGTGGGGGGTACGTGGTGGGTACGAAACGTACCCACCACGTACCCCCCAAGGGGTATGAGCGCATAGGCTGAGATTTTTACAAGTGACCACTTAAATTAAAATTAAAATTAAATTCAAATCCGCAAACAGATTTAAAAAAACAAAAATTTGAGCCCAGGAGAGCGGAAATTCATTCGGGGGGCGTGGGGGGTACATGGTGGGTACGAAACGTACCCACCACGTACCCCCCAAGGGGTATGAGCGCATAGGCTGAGATTTTTACAAGTGACCACTTAAATTAAAATTAAAATTAAATTCAAATCCGCAAACATATTTAAAAAAACAAAAATTTGAGCCCAGGAGAGCGGAAATTCATTCGGGGGGCGTGAAGGGTACATGGTGGGTACGAAACGTACCCACCACGTACCCCCCAAGGGGTATGAGCGCATAGGCTGAGATTTTTACAAGTGACCACTTAAATTAAAATTAAAATTAAATTCAAATCCGCAAACAGATTTAAAAAAACAAAAATTTGAGCCCAGGAGAGCGGAAATTCATTCGGGGGGCGTGGGGGGTACATGGTGGGTACGAAACGTACCCACCACGTACCCCCCAAGGGGTATGAGCGCATAGGCTGAGATTTTTACAAGTGACCACTTAAATTAAAATTAAAATTAAATTCAAATCCGCAAACAGATTTAAAAAAACAAAAATTTGAGCCCAGGAGAGCGGAAATTCATTCGGGGGGCGTGAAGGGTACATGGTGGGTACGAAACGTACCCACCACGTACCCCCCAAGGGGTATGAGCGCATAGGCTGAGATTTTTACAAGTGACCACTTAAATTAAAATTAAAATTAAATTCAAATCCGCAAACAGATTTAAAAAAACAAAAATTTGAGCCCAGGAGAGCGGAAATTCATTCGGGGGGCGTGGGGGGTACATGGTGGGTACGAAACGTACCCACCACGTACCCCCCAAGGGGTATGAGCGCATAGGCTGAGATTTTTACAAGTGACCACTTAAATTAAAATTAAAATTAAATTCAAATCCGCAAACAGATTTAAAAAAACAAAAATTTGAGCCCAGGAGAGCGGAAATTCATTCGGGGGGCGTGAAGGGTACATGGTGGGTACGAAACGTACCCACCACGTACCCCCCAAGGGGTATGAGCGCATAGGCTGAGATTTTTACAAGTGACCACTTAAATTAAAATTAAAATTAAATTCAAATCCGCAAACAGATTTAAAAAAACAAAAATTTGAGCCCAGGAGAGCGGAAATTCATTCGGGGGGCGTGGGGGGTACATGGTGGGTACGAAACGTACCCACCACGTACCCCCCAAGGGGTATGAGCGCATAGGCTGAGATTTTTACAAGTGACCACTTAAATTAAAATTAAAATTAAATTCAAATCCGCAAACAGATTTAAAAAAACAAAAATTTGAGCCCAGGAGAGCGGAAATTCATTCGGGGGGCGTGGGGGGTACGTGGTGGGTACGAAACGTACCCACCACGTACCCCCCAAGGGGTATGAGCGCATAGGCTGAGATTTTTAAATTAAATTCAAATCCGCAAACAGATTTAAAAAAACAAAAATTTGAGCCCAGGAGAGCGGAAATTCATTCGGGGGGCGTGGGGGGTACATGGTGGGTACGAAACGTACCCACCACGTACCCCCCAAGGGGTATGAGCGCATAGGATGAGATTTTTACAAGTGACCACTTAAATTAAAATTAAAATTAAATTCAAATCCGCAAACAGATTTAAAAAAACAAAAATTTGAGCCCAGGAGAGCGGAAATTCATTCGGGGGGCGTGGGGGGTACGTGGTGGGTACGAAACGTACCCACCACGTACCCCCCAAGGGGTATGAGCGCATAGGCTGAGATTTTTACAAGTGACCACTTAAATTAAAATTAAAATTAAATTCAAATCCGCAAACAGATTTAAAAAAACAAAAATTTGAGCCCAGGAGAGCGGAAATTCATTCGGGGGGCGTGAAGGGTACATGGTGGGTACGAAACGTACCCACCACGTACCCCCCAAGGGGTATGAGCGCATAGGCTGAGATTTTTACAAGTGACCACTTAAATTAAAATTAAAATTAAATTCAAATCCGCAAACAGATTTAAAAAAACAAAAATTTGAGCCCAGGAGAGCGGAAATTCATTCGGGGGGCGTGGGGGGCACATGGTGGGTACGAAACGTACCCACCACGTACCCCCCAAGGGGTATGAGCGCATAGGCTGAGATTTTTACAAGTGACCACTTAAATTAAAATTAAAATTAAATTCAAATCCGCAAACAGATTTAAAAAAACAAAAATTTGAGCCCAGGAGAGCGGAAATTCATTCGGGGGGCGTGAAGGGTACATGGTGGGTACGAAACGTACCCACCACGTACCCCCCAAGGGGTATGAGCGCATAGGCTGAGATTTTTACAAGTGACCACTTAAATTAAAATTAAAATTAAATTCAAATCCGCAAACAGATTTAAAAAAACAAAAATTTGAGCCCAGGAGAGCGGAAATTCATTCGGGGGGCGTGGGGGGTACATGGTGGGTACGAAACGTACCCACCACGTACCCCGCAAGGGGTATGAGCGCATAGGATGAGATTTTTACAAGTGACCACTTAAATTAAAATTAAAATTAAATTCAAATCCGCAAACAGATTTAAAAAAACAAAAATTTGAGCCCAGGAGAGCGGAAATTCATTCGGGGGGCGTGGGGGGTACGTGGTGGGTACGAAACGTACCCACCACGTACCCCCCAAGGGGTATGAGCGCATAGGCTGAGATTTTTACAAGTGACCACTTAAATTAAAATTAAAATTAAATTCAAATCCGCAAACAGATTTAAAAAAACAAAAATTTGAGCCCAGGAGAGCGGAAATTCATTCGGGGGGCGTGAAGGGTACATGGTGGGTACGAAACGTACCCACCACGTACCCCCCAAGGGGTATGAGCGCATAGGCTGAGATTTTTACAAGTGACCACTTAAATTAAAATTAAAATTAAATTCAAATCCGCAAACAGATTTAAAAAAACAAAAATTTGAGCCCAGGAGAGCGGAAATTCATTCGGGGGGCGTGGGGGGTACGTGGTGGGTACGAAACGTACCCACCACGTACCCCCCAAGGGGTATGAGCGCATAGGCTGAGATTTTTACAAGTGACCACTTAAATTAAAATTAAAATTAAATTCAAATCCGCAAACAGATTTAAAAAAACAAAAATTTGAGCCCAGTAGAGCGGAAGTTCATTTTGGGGGCGTGGAGTACGTATAGGGTACGTATGGGGTACGATCGTACCCTATACGTACCCCATACTGGGTATGAGCGCATAGGATGAGATTTTTACAAGTGACCACTTAAATTAAAATTAAAATTAAATTCAAATCCGCAAACAGATTTAAAAAAACAAAAATTTGAGCCCAGGAGAGCGGAAATTTATTCGGGGGGCGTGGGGGGTACATGGTGGGTACGAAACGTACCCACCACGTACCCCACAAGGGGTATGAGCGCATAGGCTGAGATTTTTACAAGTGACCACTTAAATTAAAATTAAAATTAAATTCAAATCCGCAAACAGATTTAAAAAAACAAAAATTTGAGCCCAGGAGAGCGGAAATTCATTCGGGGGGCGTGGGGGGTACGTGGTGGGTACGAAACGTACCCACCACGTACCCCCCAAGGGGTATGAGCGCATAGGCTGAGATTTTTACAAGTGACCACTTAAATTAAAATTAAAATTAAATTCAAATCCGCAAACAGATTTAAAAAAACAAAAATTTGAGCCCAGGAGAGCGGAAATTCATTCGGGGGGCGTGAAGGGTACATGGTGGGTACGAAACGTACCCACCACGTACCCCCCAAGGGGTATGAGCGCATAGGCTGAGATTTTTACAAGTGACCACTTAAATTAAAATTAAAATTAAATTCAAATCCGCAAACAGATTTAAAAAAACAAAAATTTGAGCCCAGGAGAGCGGAAATTCATTCGGGGGGCGTGGGGGGTACGTGGTGGGTACGAAACGTACCCACCACGTACCCCCCAAGGGGTATGAGCGCATAGGCTGAGATTTTTACAAGTGACCACTTAAATTAAAATTAAAATTAAATTCAAATCCGCAAACAGATTTAAAAAAACAAAAATTTGAGCCCAGGAGAGCGGAAATTCATTCGGGGGGCGTGAAGGGTACATGGTGGGTACGAAACGTACCCACCACGTACCCCCCAAGGGGTATGAGCGCATAGGCTGAGATTTTTACAAGTGACCACTTAAATTAAAATTAAAATTAAATTCAAATCCGCAAACAGATTTAAAAAAACAAAAATTTGAGCCCAGGAGAGCGGAAATTCATTCGGGGGGCGTGGGGGGCACATGGTGGGTACGAAACGTACCCACCACGTACCCCCCAAGGGGTATGAGCGCATAGGCTGAGATTTTTACAAGTGACCACTTAAATTAAAATTAAAATTAAATTCAAATCCGCAAACAGATTTAAAAAAACAAAAATTTGAGCCCAGGAGAGCGGAAATTCATTCGGGGGGCGTGAAGGGTACATGGTGGGTACGAAACGTACCCACCACGTACCCCCCAAGGGGTATGAGCGCATAGGCTGAGATTTTTA
Source organism: Beris morrisii (assembly GCA_951812415.1). Taxonomy (NCBI): domain Eukaryota; kingdom Metazoa; phylum Arthropoda; class Insecta; order Diptera; family Stratiomyidae; genus Beris; species Beris morrisii. Next base: position 10,707,584 of record OX638311.1, read on the forward strand.
CAAGTGACCACTTAAATTAAAATTAAAATTAAATTCAAATCCGCAAACAGATTTAAAAAAACAAAAATTTGAGCCCAGGAGAGCGGAAATTCATTCGGGGGGCGTGGGGGGTACATGGTGGGTACGAAACGTACCCACCACGTACCCCGCAAGGGGTATGAGCGCATAGGATGAGATTTTTACAAGTGACCACTTAAATTAAAATTAAAATTAAATTCAAATCCGCAAACAGATTTAAAAAAACAAAAATTTGAGCCCAGGAGAGCGGAAATTCATTCGGGGGGCGTGGGGGGTACGTGGTGGGTACGAAACGTACCCACCACGTACCCCCCAAGGGGTATGAGCGCATAGGCTGAGATTTTTACAAGTGACCACTTAAATTAAAATTAAAATTAAATTCAAATCCGCAAACAGATTTAAAAAAACAAAAATTTGAGCCCAGGAGAGCGGAAATTCATTCGGGGGGCGTGGGGGGTACGTGGTGGGTACGAAACGTACCCACCACGTACCCCCCAAGGGGTATGAGCGCATAGGCTGAGATTTTTACAAGTGACCACTTAAATTAAAATTAAAATTAAATTCAAATCCGCAAACAGATTTAAAAAAACAAAAATTTGAGCCCAGGAGAGCGGAAATTCATTCGGGGGGCGTGGGGGGCACATGGTGGGTACGAAACGTACCCACCACGTACCCCCCAAGGGGTATGAGCGCATAGGCTGAGATTTTTACAAGTGACCACTTAAATTAAAATTAAAATTAAATTCAAATCCGCAAACAGATTTAAAAAAACAAAAATTTGAGCCCAGGAGAGCGGAAATTCATTCGGGGGGCGTGAAGGGTACATGGTGGGTACGAAACGTACCCACCACGTACCCCCCAAGGGGTATGAGCGCATAGGCTGAGATTTTTACAAGTGACCACTTAAATTAAAATTAAAATTAAATTCAAATCCGCAAACAGATTTAAAAAAACAAAAATTTGAGCCCAGGAGAGCGGAAATTCATTCGGGGGGCGTGGGGGGTACATGGTGGGTACGAAACGTACCCACCACGTACCCCGCAAGGGGTATGAGCGCATAGGATGAGATTTTTACAAGTGACCACTTAAATTAAAATTAAAATTAAATTCAAATCCGCAAACAGATTTAAAAAAACAAAAATTTGAGCCCAGGAGAGCGGAAATTCATTCGGGGGGCGTGGGGGGTACGTGGTGGGTACGAAACGTACCCACCACGTACCCCCCAAGGGGTATGAGCGCATAGGCTGAGATTTTTACAAGTGACCACTTAAATTAAAATTAAAATTAAATTCAAATCCGCAAACAGATTTAAAAAAACAAAAATTTGAGCCCAGGAGAGCGGAAATTCATTCGGGGGGCGTGAAGGGTACATGGTGGGTACGAAACGTACCCACCACGTACCCCCCAAGGGGTATGAGCGCATAGGCTGAGATTTTTACAAGTGACCACTTAAATTAAAATTAAAATTAAATTCAAATCCGCAAACAGATTTAAAAAAACAAAAATTTGAGCCCAGGAGAGCGGAAATTCATTCGGGGGGCGTGGGGGGTACGTGGTGGGTACGAAACGTACCCACCACGTACCCCCCAAGGGGTATGAGCGCATATGCTGAGATTTTTACAAGTGACCACTTAAATTAAAATTAAAATTAAATTCAAATCCGCAAACAGATTTAAAAAAACAAAAATTTGAGCCCAGGAGAGCGGAAATTCATTCGGGGGGCGTGGGGGGTACGTGGTGGGTACGAAACGTACCCACCACGTACCCCCCAAGGGGTATGAGCGCATAGGCTGAGATTTTTACAAGTGACCACTTAAATTAAAATTAAAATTAAATTCAAATCCGCAAACAGATTTAAAAAAACAAAAATTTGAGCCCAGGAGAGCGGAAATTCATTCGGGGGGCGTGAAGGGTACATGGTGGGTACGAAACGTACCCACCACGTACCCCCCAAGGGGTATGAGCGCATAGGCTGAGATTTTTACAAGTGACCACCTAAATTAAAATTAAAATTAAATTCAAATCCGCAAACAGATTTAAAAAAACAAAAATTTGAGCCCAGGAGAGCGGAAATTCATTCGGGGGGCGTGGGGGGTACGTGGTGGGTACGAAACGTACCCACCACGTACCCCCCAAGGGGTATGTGGTGGGTACGAAACGTACCCACCACGTACCCCCCAAGGGGTATGAGCGCATAGGCTGAGATTTTTACAAGTGAACACTTAAATTAAAATTAAAATTAAATTCAAATCCGCAAACAGATTTAAAAAAACAAAAATTTGAGCCCAGGAGAGCGGAAATTCATTCGGGGGGCGTGGGGGGTACGTGGTGGGTACGAAACGTACCGACCACGTACCCCCCCCGGGGTTAGAGCGCATAGGCTGAGATTTTTACAAGTGACCACTTAAATTAAAATTAAAATTAAATTCAAATCCGCAAACAGATTTAAAAAAACAAAAATTTGAGCCCAGGAGAGCGGAAATTCATTCGGGGGGCGTGTAGGGTACATGGTGGGTACGAAACGTACCCACCACGTACCCCCCAAGGGGTATGAGCGCATAGGATGAGATTTTTACAAGTGACCACTTAAATTAAAATTAAAATTAAATTCAAATCCGCAAACAGATTTAAAAAAACAAAAAATTGAGCCCAGGAGAGCGGAAATTCATTCGGGGGGCGTGGGGGGTACATGGTGGGCACGAAACGTACCCACCACGTACCCCCCAAGGGATATGAGCGCATAGGATGAGATTTTTACAAGTGACCACTTAAATTAAAATTAAAATTAAATTCAAATCCGCAAACAGATTTAAAAAAACAAAAATTTGAGCCCAGGAGAGCGGAAATTCATTCCGGGGGCGTGGGGGGTACGTGGTGGGTACGAAACGTACCCACCACGTACCCCCCAAGGGGTATGAGCGCATAGGCTGAGATTTTTACAAGTGAACACTTAAATTAAAATTAAAATTAAATTCAAATCCGCAAACAGATTTAAAAAAACAAAAATTTGAGCCCAGGAGAGCGGAAATTCATTCCGGGGGCGTGGGGGGTACGTGGTGGGTACGAAACGTACCGACCACGTACCCCCCCCCGGGGTTAGAGCGCATAGGCTGAGATTTTTACAAGTGACCACTTAAATTAAAATTAAAATTAAATTCAAATCCGCAAACAGATTTAAAAAAACAAAAATTTGAGCCCAGGAGAGCGGAAATTCATTCGGGGGGCGTGGGGGGTACATGGTGGGTACGAAACGTACCCACCACGTACCCCCCAAGGGGTATGAGCGCATAGGATGAGATTTTTACAAGTGACCACTTAAATTAAAATTAAAATTAAATTCAAATCCGCAAACAGATTTAAAAAAACAAAAATTTGAGCCCAGGAGAGCGGAAATTCATTCGGGGGGCGTGGGGGGTACGTGGTGGGTACGAAACGTACCCACCACGTACCCCCCAAGGGGTATGAGCGCATAGGCTGAGATTTTTACAAGTGAACACTTAAATTAAAATTAAAATTAAATTCAAATCCGCAAACAGATTTAAAAAAACAAAAATTTGAGCCCAGGAGAGCGGAAATTCATTCGGGGGGCGTGGGGGGTACGTGGTGGGTACGAAACGTACCCACCACGTACCCCCCAAGGGGTATGAGCGCATAGGCTGAGATTTTTACAAGTGACCTCTTAAATTAAAATTAAAATTAAATTCAAATCCGCAAACAGATTTAAAAAAACAAAAATTTGAGCCCAGGAGAGCGGAAGTTCATTTTGGGGGCGTGGGGGGTACGTGGTGGGTACGAAACGTTCCCACCACGTACCCCCCAAGGGGTATGAGCGCATACGCTGAGATTTTTACAAGTGACCACTTAAATTAAAATTAAAATTAGATTTAAAAAACAAAAATTTGAGCCCAGGAGAGCGGAAATTCATTCGGGGGGCGTGGGGGGTACGTGGTGGGTACGAAACGTACCCACCACGTACCCCCCAAGGGGTATGTGGTGGGTACGAAACGTACCCACCACGTACCCCCCAAGGGGTATGAGCGCATAGGATGAGATTTTTACAAGTGACCACTTAAATTAAAATTAAAATTAAATTCAAATCCGCAAACAGATTTAAAAAAACAAAAATTTGAGCCCAGGAGAGCGGAAATTCATTCGGGGGGCGTGAAGGGTACATGGTGGGTACGAAACGTACCCACCACGTACCCCCCAAGGGGTATGAGCGCATAGGCTGAGATTTTTACAAGTGACCACCTAAATTAAAATTAAAATTAAATTCAAATCCGCAAACAGATTTAAAAAAACAAAAATTTGAGCCCAGGAGAGCGGAAATTCATTCGGGGGGCGTGGGGGGTACGTGGTGGGTACGAAACGTACCCACCACGTACCCCCCAAGGGGTATGAGCGCATAGGCTGAGATTTTTACAAGTGAACACTTAAATTAAAATTAAAATTAAATTCAAATCCGCAAACAGATTTAAAAAAACAAAAATTTGAGCCCAGGAGAGCGGAAATTCATTCGGGGGGCGTGGGGGGTACGTGGTGGGTACGAAACGTACCGACCACGTACCCCCCCCGGGGTTAGAGCGCATAGGCTGAGATTTTTACAAGTGACCACTTAAATTAAAATTAAAATTAAATTCAAATCCGCAAACAGATTTAAAAAAACAAAAATTTGAGCCCAGGAGAGCGGAAATTCATTCGGGGGGCGTGGGGGGTACATGGTGGGTACGAAACGTACCCACCACGTACCCCCCAAGGGGTATGAGCGCATAGGATGAGATTTTTACAAGTGACCACTTAAATTAAAATTAAAATTAAATTCAAATCCGCAAACAGATTTAAAAAAACAAAAAATTGAGCCCAGGAGAGCGGAAATTCATTCGGGGGGCGTGGGGGGTACATGGTGGGTACGAAACGTACCCACCACGTACCCCCCAAGGGATATGAGCGCATAGGATGAGATTTTTACAAGTGACCACTTAAATTAAAATTAAAATTAAATTCAAATCCGCAAACAGATTTAAAAAAACAAAAATTTGAGCCCAGGAGAGCGGAAATTCATTCCGGGGGCGTGGGGGGTACGTGGTGGGTACGAAACGTACCCACCACGTACCCCCCAAGGGGTATGAGCGCATAGGATGAGATTTTTACAAGTGACCACTTAAATTAAAATTAAAATTAAATTCAAATCCGCAAACAGATTTAAAAAAACAAAAATTTGAGCCCAGGAGAGCGGAAATTCATTCGGGGGGCGTGGAAGGTACATGGTGGGTACGAAACGTACCCACCACGTACCCCCCAAGGGGTATGAGCGCATAGGATGAGATTTTTACAAGTGACCACTTAAATTAAAATTAAAATTAAATTCAAATCCGCAAACAGATTTAAAAAAACAAAAATTTGAGCCCAGGAGAGCGAAAATTCATTCGGGGGGCGTGGGGGGTACGTGGTGGGTACGAAACGTACCCACCACGTACCCCCCAAGGGGTATGAGCGCATAGGATGAGATTTTTACAAGTGACCACTTAAATTAAAATTAAAATTAAATTCAAATCCGCAAACAGATTTAAAAAAACAAAAATTTGAGCCCAGGAGAGCGGAAATTCATTCGGGGGGCGTGGGGGGTACATGGTGGGTACGAAACGTACCCACCACGTACCCCCCAAGGGGTATGAGCGCATAGGATGAGATTTTTACAAGTGACCACTTAAATTAAAATTAAAATTAAATTCAAATCCGCAAACAGATTTAAAAAAACAAAAATTTGAGCCCAGGAGAGCGGAAATTCATTCGAGGGGCGTGGGGGGTACGTGGTGGGTACGAAACGTACCCACCACGTACCCGCCAAGGGGTATGAGCGCATAGGATGAGATTTTTACAAGTGACCACTTAAATTAAAATTAAAATTAAATTCAAATCCGCAAACAGATTTAAAAAAACAAAAATTTGAGCCCAGGAGAGCGGAAATTCATTCCGGGGGCGTGGAAGGTACGTGGTGGGTACGAAACGTACCCACCACGTACCCCCCAAGGGGTATGAGCGCATAGGATGAGATTTTTACAAGTGACCACTTAAATTAAAATTAAAATTAAATTCAAATCCGCAAACAGATTTAAAAAAACAAAAATTTGAGCCCAGGAGAGCGGAAATTCATTCGGGGGCGTGAAGGGTACATGGTGGGTACGAAACGTACCCACCACGTACCCCCCAAGGGGTATGAGCGCATAGGCTGAGATTTTTACAAGTGACCACTTAAATTGAAATTAAAATTAAATTCAAATCCGCAAACAGATTTAAAAAAACAAAAATTTGAGCCCAGGAGAGCGGAAATTCATTCGGGGGGCGTGGGGGGTACGTGGTGGGTACGAAACGTACCCACCACGTACCCCCCAAGGGGTATGAGCGCATAGGATGAGATTTTTACAAGTGACCACTTAAATTAAAATTAAAATTAAATTCAAATCCGCAAACAGATTTAAAAAAACAAAAATTTGAGCCCAGGAGAGCGGAAATTCATTCGGGGGGCGTGGGGGGTATGTGGTGGGTACGAAACGTACCCACCACGTACCCCCCAAGGGGTATGAGCGCATAGGATGAGATTTTTACAAGTGACCACTTAAATTAAAATTAAAATTAAATTCAAATCCGCAAACAGATTTAAAAAAACAAAAATTTGATCCCAGGAGAGCGGAAATTCATTCGGGGGGCGTGGGGGGTACGTGGTGGGTACGAAACGTACCCACGACGTACCCCCCAAGGGGTATGAGCGCATAGGATGAGATTTTTACAAGTGACCACTTAAATTAAAATTAAAATTAAATTCAAATCCGCAAACAGATTTAAAAAAACAAAAATTTGAGCCCAGGAGAGCGGAAATTCATTCCGGGGGCGTGGAAGGTACGTGGTGGGTACGAAACGTACCCACCACGTACCCCCCAAGGGGTATGAGCGCATAGGCTGAGATTTTTACAAGTGACCACTTAAATTAAAATTAAAATTAAATTCAAATCCGCAAACAGATTTAAAAAAACAAAAATTTGAGCCCAGGAGAGCGGAAATTCATTCGGGGGGCGTGAAGGGTACATGGTGGGTACGAAACGTACCCACCACGTACCCCCCAAGGGGTATGAGCGCATAGGCTGAGATTTTTACAAGTGACCACCTAAATTAAAATTAAAATTAAATTCAAATCCGCAAACAGATTTAAAAAAACAAAAATTTGAGCCCAGGAGAGCGGAAATTCATTCGGGGGGCGTGGGGGGTACGTGGTGGGTACGAAACGTACCCACCACGTACCCCCCAAGGGGTATGAGCGCATAGGATGAGATTTTTACAAGTGACCACTTAAATTAAAATTAAAATTAAATTCAAATCCGCAAACAGATTTAAAAAAACAAAAATTTGAGCCCAGGAGAGCGGAAATTCATTCGGGGGGCGTGGGGGGTACGTGGTGGGTACGAAACGTACCCACCACGTACCCCCCAAGGGGTATGAGCGCATAGGCTGAGATTTTTACAAGTGACCACTTAAATTAAAATTAAAATTAAATTCAAATCCGCAAACAGATTTAAAAAAACAAAAATTTGAGCCCAGGAGAGCGGAAATTCATTCGGGGGACGTGGGGGGTACGTGGTGGGTACGAAACGTACCCACCACGTACCCCCCAAGGGGTATGAGCGCATAGGCTGAGATTTTTACAAGTGACCACTTAAATTAAAATTAAAATTAAATTCAAATCCGCAAACAGATTTAAAAAAACAAAAATTTGAGCCCAGGAGAGCGGAAGTTCATTTTGGGGGCGTGGAGTACGTATAGGGTACGTATGGGGTAGGATCGTACCCCATACGTACCCCATACTGGGTATGAGCGCATATGATGAGATTTGTACAAGTGACCACTAAATTAAAATTAAAATTAAATTCAAATCCGCAAACAGATTTAAAAAAACAAAAATTTGAGCCCAGGAGAGCGGAAATTCATTCCGGGGGCGTGGGGGGTACGTGGTGGGTACGAAACGTACCCACCACGTACCCCCCAAGGGGTATGAGCGCATAGGATGAGATTTTTACAAGTGACCACTTAAATTAAAATTAAAATTAAATTCAAATCCGCAAACAGATTTAAAAAAACAAAAATTTGAGCCCAGGAGAGCGGAAATTCATTCGGGGGGCGTGGGGGGTACGTGGTGGGTACGAAACATACCCACCACGTACCCCCCAAGGGGTATGAGCGCATAGGCTGAGATTTTTATAAGTGACCACTTAAATTAAAATTAAAATTAAATTCAAATCCGCAAACAGATTTAAAAAAACAAAAATTTGAGCCCAGGAGAGCGGAAATTCATTCGGGGGGCGTGGGGGGTACGTGGTGGGTACGAAACGTACCCACCACGTACCCCCCAAGGGGTATGAGCGCATAGGCTGAGATTTTTACAAGTGACCTCTTAAATTAAAATTAAAATTAAATTCAAATCCGCAAACAGATTTAAAAAAACAAAAATTTGAGCCCAGGAGAGCGGAAGTTCATTTTGGGGGCGTGGGGGGTACGTGGTGGGTACGAAACGTTCCCACCACGTACCCCCCAAGGGGTATGAGCGCATACGCTGAGATTTTTACAAGTGACCACTTAAATTAAAATTAAAATTAGATTTAAAAAACAAAAATTTGAGCCCAGGAGAGCGGAAATTCATTCGGGGGGCGTGGGGGGTACGTGGTGGGTACGAAACGTACCCACCACGTACTCCCCAAGGGGTATGAGCGCATAGGCTGAGATTTTTACAAGTGACCACTTAAATTAAAATTAAAATTAAATTCAAATCCTCAAACAGATTTAAAAAAACAAAAATTTGAGCCCAGTAGAGCGGAAGTTCATTTTGGGGGCGTGGAGTACGTATAGGGTACGTATGGGGTACGATCGTACCCTATACGTACCCCATACTGGGTATGAGCGCATAGGATGAGATTTTTACAAGTGACCACTTAAATTAAAATTAAAATTAAATTCAAATCCGCAAACAGATTTAAAAAAACAAAAATTTGAGCCCAGGAGAGCGGAAATTCATTCGGGGGGCGTGGGGGGTACGTGGTGGGTACGAAACGTACCCACCACGTACCCCCCAAGGGGTATGAGCGCATAGGCTGAGATTTTTACAAGTGACCACTTAAATTAAAATTAAAATTAAATTCAAATCCGCAAACAGATTTAAAAAAACAAAAATTTGAGCCCAGGAGAGCGGAAATTCATTCGGGGGGCGTGGGGGGTACGTGGTGGGTACGAAACGTACCCACCACGTACCCCCCAAGGGGTATGAGCGCATAGGCTGAGATTTTTACAAGTGACCTCTTAAATTAAAATTAAAATTAAATTCAAATCCGCAAACAGATTTAAAAAAACAAAAATTTGAGCCCAGGAGAGCGGAAGTTCATTTTGGGGGCGTGGGGGGTACGTGGTGGGTACGAAACGTTCCCACCACGTACCCCTAAAGGGGTATGAGCGCATACGCTGAGATTTTTACAAGTGACCACTTAAATTAAAATTAAAATTAGATTTAAAAAACAAAAATTTGAGCCCAGGAGAGCGGAAATTCATTCGGGGGGCGTGGGGGGTACGTGGTGGGTACGAAACGTACCCACCACGTACCCCCCAAGGGGTATGAGCGCATAGGCTGAGATTTTTACAAGTGACCACTTAAATTAAAATTAAAATTAAATTCAAATCCGCAAACAGATTTAAAAAAACAAAAATTTGAGCCCAGGAGAGCGGAAATTCATTCGGGGGGCGTGGGGGGTACATGGTGGGTACGAAACGTACCCACCACGTACCCCCCAAGGGGTATGAGCGCATAGGATGAGATTTTTACAAGTGACCACTTAAATTAAAATTAAAATTAAATTCAAATCCGCAAACAGATTTAAAAAAACAAAAATTTGAGCCCAGGAGAGCGGAAATTCATTCCGGGGGCGTGGAAGGTACGTGGTGGGTACGAAACGTACCCACCACGTACCCCCCAAGGGGTATGAGCGCATAGGATGAGATTTTTACAAGTGACCACTTAAATTAAAATTAAAATTAAATTCAAATCCGCAAACAGATTTAAAAAAACAAAAATTTGAGCCCAGGAGAGCGGAAATTCATTCGGGGGGCGTGAAGGGTACATGGTGGGTACGAAACGTACCCACCACGTACCCCCAAGGGGTATGAGCGCATAGGCTGAGATTTTTACAAGTGACCACTTAAATTAAAATTAAAATTAAATTCAAATCCGCAAACAGATTTAAAAAAACAAAAATTTGAGCCCAGGAGAGCGGAAATTCATTCGGGGGGCGTGAAGGGTACATGGTGGGTACGAAACGTACCCACCACGTACCCCCAAGGGGTATGAGCGCATAGGCTGAGATTTTTACAAGTGACCACTTAAATTAAAATTAAAATTAAATTCAAATCCGCAAACAGATTTAAAAAAACAAAAATTTGAGCCCAGGAGAGCGGAAATTCAATCGGGGGACGTGGGTGGTACATGGTGGGTACGAAACGTACCCACCACGTACCCCCCAAGGGGTATGAGCGCATAGGATGAGATTTTTACAAGTGACCACTTAAATTAAAATTAAAATTAAATTCAAATCCGCAAACAGATTTAAAAAAACAAAAATTTGAGCCCAGGAGAGCGGAAATTCATTCCGGGGGCGTGGAAGGTACGTGGTGGGTACGAAACGTACCCACCACGTACCCCCCAAGGGGTATGAGCGCATAGGATGAGATTTTTACAAGTGACCACTTAAATTAAAATTAAAATTAAATTCAAATCCGCTAACAGATTTAAAAAAACAAAAATTTGAGCCCAGGAGAGCGGAAATTCATTCGGGGGGCGTGGGGGGTACGTGGTGGGTACGAAACGTACCCACCACGTACCCCCCAAGGGGTATGTGGTGGGTACGAAACGTACCCACCACGTACCCCCCAAGGGGTATGAGCGCATAGGATGAGATTTTTACAAGTGACCACTTAAATTAAAATTAAAATTAAATTCAAATCCGCAAACAGATTTAAAAAAACAAAAATTTGAGCCCAGGAGAGCGGAAATTCATTCGGGGGGCGTGGGGGGTACGTGGTGGGTACGAAACGTACCCACCACGTACCCCCCAAGGGGTATGAGCGCATAGGATGAGATTTTTACAAGTGACCACTTAAATTAAAATTAAAATTAAATTCAAATCCGCAAACAGATTTAAAAAAACAAAAATTTGAGCCCAGGAGAGCGGAAATTCATTCGGGGGGCGTGGGGGGTACGTGGTGGGTACGAAACGTACCCACCACGTACCCCCCAAGGGGTATGAGCGCATAGGATGAGATTTTTACAAGTGACCACTTAAATTAAAATTAAAATTAAATTCAAATCCGCAAACAGATTTAAAAAAACAAAAATTTGAGCCCAGGAGAGCGGAAATTCATTCGGGGGGCGTGGGGGGTACGTGGTGGGTACGAAACGTACCCACGACGTACCCCCCAAGGGGTATGAGCGCATAGGATGAGATTTTTACAAGTGACCACTTAAATTAAAATTAAAATTAAATTCAAATCCGCAAACAGATTTAAAAAAACAAAAATTTGAGCCCAGGAGAGCGGAAATTCATTCGGGGGGCGTGGGGGGTACATGGTGGGTACGAAACGTACCCACCACGTACCCCCCAAGGGGTATGAGCGCATAGGATGAGATTTTTACAAGTGACCACTTAAATTAAAATTAAAATTAAATTCAAATCCGCAAACAGATTTAAAAAAACAAAAATTTGAGCCCAGGAGAGCGGAAATTCATTCGGGGGGCGTGAAGGGTACATGGTGGGTACGAAACGTACCCACCACGTACCCCCCAAGGGGTATGAGCGCATAGGCTGAGATTTTTACAAGTGACCAAATAAATTAAAATTAAAATTAAATTCAAATCCGCAAACAGATTTAAAAAAACAAAAATTTGAGCCCAGGAGAGCGGAAATTCATTCGGGGGGCGTGGGGGGTACGTGGTGGGTACGAAACGTACCCACCACGTACCCCCCAAGGGGTATGAGCGCATAGGCTGAGATTTTTACAAGTGACCACTTAAATTAAAATTAAAATTAAATTCAAATCCGCAAACAGATTTAAAAAAACAAAAATTTGAGCCCAGTAGAGCGGAAGTTCATTTTGGGGGCGTGGAGTACGTATAGGGTACGTATGGGGTACGATCGTACCCTATACGTACCCCATACTGGGTATGAGCGCATAGGATGAGATTTTTACAAGTGACCACTTAAATTAAAATTAAAATTAAATTCAAATCCGCAAACAGATTTAAAAAAACAAAAATTTGAGCCCAGTAGAGCGGAAGTTCATTTTGGGGGCGTGGAGTACGTATAGGGTACGTATGGGGTACGATCGTACCCTATACGTACCCCATACTGGGTATGAGCGCATGGGATGAGATTTTTACAAGTGACCACTTAAATTAAAATTAAAATTAAATTCAAATCCGCAAACAGATTTAAAAAAACAAAAATTTGAGCCCAGGAGAGCGGAAATTCATTCGGGGGGCGTGGGGGGTACATGGTGGGTACGAAACGTACCCACCACGTACCCCCCAAGGGGTATGAGCGCATAGGATGAGATTTTTACAAGTGACCACTTAAATTAAAATTAAAATTAAATTCAAATCCGCAAACAGATTTAAAAAAACAAAAATTTGAGCCCAGGAGAGCGGAAATTCATTCGGGGGGCGTGGGGGGTACGTGGTGGGTACGAAACGTACCCACCACGTACCCCCCAAGGGGTATGAGCGCATAGGCTGAGATTTTTACAAGTGACCACTTAAATTAAAATTAAAATTAAATTCAAATCCGCAAACAGATTTAAAAAAACAAAAATTTGAGCCCAGGAGAGCGGAAATTCATTCGGGGGGCGTGGGGGGTACATGGTGGGTACGAAACGTACCCACCACGTACCCCCCAAGGGGTATGAGCGCATAGGCTGAGATTTTTACAAGTGACCACTTAAATTAAAATTAAAATTAAATTCAAATCCGCAAACAGATTTAAAAAAACAAAAATTTGAGCCCAGGAGAGCGGAAATTCATTCGGGGGGCGTGGGGGGTACATGGTGGGTACGAAACGTACCCACCACGTACCCCCCAAGGGGTATGAGCGCATAGGCTGAGATTTTTACAAGTGACCACTTAAATTAAAATTAAAATTAAATTCAAATCCGCAAACAGATTTAAAAAAACAAAAATTTGAGCCCAGGAGAGCGGAAATTCATTCGGGGGGCGTGAAGGGTACATGGTGGGTACGAAACGTACCCACCACGTACCCCCCAAGGGGTATGAGCGCATAGGCTGAGATTTTTACAAGTGACCACTTAAATTAAAATTAAAATTAAATTCAAATCCGCAAACAGATTTAAAAAAACAAAAATTTGAGCCCAGGAGAGCGGAAATTCATTCGGGGGGCGTGGAGGGTACGTGGTGGGTACGAAACGTACCCACCACGTACCCCCCAAGGGGTATGAGCGCATAGGCTGAGATTTTTACAAGTGACCACTTAAATTAAAATTAAAATTAAATTCAAATCCGCAAACAGATTTAAAAAAACAAAAATTTGAGCCCAGGAGAGCGGAAATTCATTCGGGGGGCGTGGGGGGTACATGGTGGGTACGAAACGTACCCACCACGTACCCCCCAAGGGGTATGAGCGCATAGGATGAGATTTTTACAAGTGACCACTTAAATTAAAATTAAAATTAAATTCAAATCCGCAAACAGATTTAAAAAAACAAAAATTTGAGCCCAGGAGAGCGGAAATTCATTCGGGGGGCGTGGGGGGTACATGGTGGGTACGAAACGTACCCACCACGTACCCCCCAAGGGGTATGAGCGCATAGGATGAGATTTTTACAAGTGACCACTTAAATTAAAATTAAAATTAAATTCAAATCCGCAAACAGATTTAAAAAAACAAAAATTTGAGCCCAGGAGAGCGGAAATTCATTCGGGGGGCGTGGGGGGTACATGGTGGGTACGAAACGTACCCACCACGTACCCCCCAAGGGGTATGAGCGCATAGGCTGAGATTTTTACAAGTGACCACTTAAATTAAAATTAAAATTAAATTCAAATCCGCAAACAGATTTAAAAAAACAAAAATTTGAGCCCAGGAGAGCGGAAATTCATTCGGGGGGCGTGGGGGGTACATGGTGGGTACGAAACGTACCCACCACGTACCCCCCAAGGGGTATGAGCGCATAGGCTGAGATTTTTACAAGTGACCACTTAAATTAAAATTAAAATTAAATTCAAATCCGCAAACAGATTTAAAAAAACAAAAATTTGAGCCCAGGAGAGCGGAAATTCATTCGGGGGGCGTGGGGGGTACATGGTGGGTACGAAACGTACCCACCACGTACCCCCCAAGGGGTATGAGCGCATAGGATGAGATTTTTACAAGTGACCACTTAAATTAAAATTAAAATTAAATTCAAATCCGCCAACAGATTTAAAAAAACAAAAATTTGAGCCCAGGAGAGCGGAAATTCATTCGGGGGGCGTGGGGGGTACGTGGTGGGTACGAAACGTACCCACCACGTACCCCCCAAGGGGTATGAGCGCATAGGCTGAGATTTTTACAAGTGACCACTTAAATTAAAATTAAATTCAAATCCGCAAACAGATTTAAAAAAACAAAAATTTGAGCCCAGGAGAGCGGAAATTCATTCGGGGGGCGTGGGGGGTACGTGGTGGGTACGAAACGTACCCACCACGTACCCCCCAAGGGGTATGAGCGCATAGGCTGAGATTTTTACAAGTGACCACTTAAATTAAAATTAAAATTAAATTCAAATCCGCAAACAGATTTAAAAAAACAAAAATTTGAGCCCAGGAAAGCGGAAATTCATTCGGGGGCGTGGGGGGTACATGGTGGGTACGAAACGTACCCACCACGTACCCCCCAAGGGGTATGAGCGCATAGGCTGAGATTTTTACAAGTGACCACTTAAATTAAAATTAAAATTAAATTCAAATCCGCAAACAGATTTAAAAAAACAAAAATTTGAGCCCAGGAGAGCGGAAATTCATTCGGGGGGCGTGGGGGGTACATGGTGGGTACGAAACGTACCCACCACGTACCCCCCAAGGGGTATGAGCGCATAGGCTGAGATTTTTACAAGTGACCACTTAAATTAAAATTAAAATTAAATTCAAATCCGCAAACAGATTTAAAAAAACAAAAATTTGAGCCCAGGAGAGCGGAAATTCATTCGGGGGGCGTGGGGGGTACGTGGTGGGTACGAAACGTACCCACCACGTACCCCCCAAGGGGTATGAGCGCATAGGCTGAGATTTTTACAAGTGACCACTTAAATTAAAATTAAAATTAAATTCAAATCCGCAAACAGATTTAAAAAAACAAAAATTTGAGCCCAGGAGAGCGGAAATTCATTCGGGGGGCGTGGGGGGTACATGGTGGGTACGAAACGTACCCACCACGTACCCCCCAAGGGGTATGAGCGCATAGGCTGAGATTTTTACAAGTGACCACTTAAATTAAAATTAAAATTAAATTCAAATCCGCAAACAGATTTAAAAAAACAAAAATTTGAGCCCAGGAGAGCGGAAATTCATTCGGGGGGCGTGGGGGGTACATGGTGGGTACGAAACGTACCCACCACGTACCCCCCAAGGGGTATGAGCGCATAGGCTGAGATTTTTACAAGTGACCACTTAAATTAAAATTAAAATTAAATTCAAATCCGCAAACAGATTTAAAAAAACAAAAATTTGAGCCCAGGAGAGCGGAAATTCATTCGGGGGGCGTGAAGGGTACATGGTGGGTACGAAACGTACCCACCACGTACCCCCCAAGGGGTATGAGCGCATAGGCTGAGATTTTTACAAGTGACCACTTAAATTAAAATTAAAATTAAATTCAAATCCGCAAACAGATTTAAAAAAACAAAAATTTGAGCCCAGGAGAGCGGAAATTCATTCGGGGGGCGTGGGGGGTACATGGTGGGTACGAAACGTACCCACCACGTACCCCCCAAGGGGTATGAGCGCATAGGATGAGATTTTTACAAGTGACCACTTAAATTAAAATTAAAATTAAATTCAAATCCGCAAACAGATTTAAAAAAACAAAAATTTGAGCCCAGGAGAGCGGAAATTCATTCGGGGGGCGTGGGGGGTACGTGGTGGGTACGAAACGTACCCACCACGTACCCCCCAAGGGGTATGAGCGCATAGGCTGAGATTTTTACAAGTGACCACTTAAATTAAAATTAAAATTAAATTCAAATCCGCAAACAGATTTAAAAAAACAAAAATTTGAGCCCAGGAGAGCGGAAATTCATTCGGGGGGCGTGGGGGGTACATGGTGGGTACGAAACGTACCCACCACATACCCCCCAAGGGGTATGAGCGCATAGGCTGAGATTTTTACAAGTGACCACTTAAATTAAAATTAAAATTAAATTCAAATCCGCAAACAGATTTAAAAAAACAAAAATTTGAGCCCAGGAGAGCGGAAATTCATTCGGGGGGCGTGGGAGGTACATGGTGGGTACGAAACGTACCCACCACGTACCTCCCAAGGGGTATGAGCGCATAGGATGAGATTTTTACAAGTGACCACTTAAATTAAAATTAAAATTAAATTCAAATCCGCAAACAGATTTAAAAAAACAAAAATTTGAGCCCAGGAGAGCGGAAATTCATTCGGGGGGCGTGGGGGGTACGTGGTGGGTACGAAACGTACCCACCACGTACCCCCCAAGGGGTATGAGCGCATAGGCTGAGATTTTTACAAGTGACCACTTAAATTAAAATTAAAATTAAATTCAAATCCGCAAACAGATTTAAAAAAACAAAAATTTGAGCCCAGGAGAGCGGAAATTCATTCGGGGGGCGTGGGGGGTACATGGTGGGTACGAAACGTACCCACCACGTACCCCCCAAGGGGTATGAGCGCATAGGCTGAGATTTTTACAAGTGACCACTTAAATTAAAATTAAAATTAAATTCAAATCCGCAAACAGATTTAAAAAAACAAAAATTTGAGCCCAGGAGAGCGGAAATTCATTCGGGGGGCGTGGGGGGTACATGGTGGGTACGAAACGTACCCACCACGTACCCACCACGTACCCCCCAAGGGGTATGAGCGCATAGGATGAGATTTTTACAAGTGACCACTTAAATTAAAATTAAAATTAAATTCAAATCCGCAAACAGATTTAAAAAAACAAAAATTTGAGCCCAGGAGAGCGGAAATTCATTCGGGGGGCGTGGGGGGTACGTGGTGGGTACGAAACGTACCCACCACGTACCCCCCAAGGGGTATGAGCGCATAGGCTGAGATTTTTACAAGTGACCACTTAAATTAAAATTAAAATTAAATTCAAATCCGCAAACAGATTTAAAAAAACAAAAATTTGAGCCCAGGAGAGCGGAAATTCATTCGGGGGGCGTGGGGGGTACGTGGTGGGTACGAAACGTACCCACCACGTACCCCCCAAGGGGTATGAGCGCATAGGCTGAGATTTTTACAAGTGACCACTTAAATTAAAATTAAAATTAAATTCAAATCCGCAAACAGATTTAAAAAAACAAAAATTTGAGCCCAGGAGAGCGGAAATTCATTCGGGGGGCGTGGGGGGTACGTGGTGGGTACGAAACGTACCCACCACGTACCCCCAAGGGGTATGAGCGCATAGGCTGAGATTTTTACAAGTGACCACTTAAATTAAAATTAAAATTAAATTCAAATCCGCAAACAGATTTAAAAAAACAAAAATTTGAGCCCAGGAGAGCGGAAATTCATTCGGGGGGCGTGGGGGGTACGTGGTGGGTACGAAACGTACCCACCACGTACCCCCCAAGGGGTATGAGCGCATAGGCTGAGATTTTTACAAGTGACCACTTAAATTAAAATTAAAATTAAATTCAAATCCGCAAACAGATTTAAAAAAACAAAAATTTGAGCCCAGGAGAGCGGAAATTCATTCGGGGGGCGTGGGGGGTACGTGGTGGGTACGAAACGTACTCACCACGTACCCCCCAAGGGGTATGAGCGCATAGGCTGAGATTTTTACAAGTGACCACTTAAATTAAAATTAAAATTAAATTCAAATCCGCAAACAGATTTAAAAAAACAAAAATTTGAGCCCAGGAGAGCGGAAATTCATTCGGGGGGCGTGGGGGGTACGTGGTGGGTACGAAACGTACCCACCACGTACCCCCCAAGGGGTATGAGCGCATAGGCTGAGATTTTTACAAGTGACCACTTAAATTAAAATTAAAATTAAATTCAAATCCGCAAACAGATTTAAAAAAACAAAAATTTGAGCCCAGGAGAGCGGAAATTCATTCGGGGGGCGTGGGGGGTACATGGTGGGTACGAAACGTACCCACCACGTACCCCCCAAGGGGTATGAGCGCATAGGCTGAGATTTTTACAAGTGACCACTTAAATTAAAATTAAAATTAAATTCAAATCCGCAAACATATTTAAAAAAACAAAAATTTGAGCCCAGGAGAGCGGAAATTCATTCGGGGGGCGTGAAGGGTACATGGTGGGTACGAAACGTACCCACCACGTACCCCCCAAGGGGTATGAGCGCATAGGCTGAGATTTTTACAAGTGACCACTTAAATTAAAATTAAAATTAAATTCAAATCCGCAAACAGATTTAAAAAAACAAAAATTTGAGCCCAGGAGAGCGGAAATTCATTCGGGGGGCGTGGGGGGTACATGGTGGGTACGAAACGTACCCACCACGTACCCCCCAAGGGGTATGAGCGCATAGGCTGAGATTTTTACAAGTGACCACTTAAATTAAAATTAAAATTAAATTCAAATCCGCAAACAGATTTAAAAAAACAAAAATTTGAGCCCAGGAGAGCGGAAATTCATTCGGGGGGCGTGAAGGGTACATGGTGGGTACGAAACGTACCCACCACGTACCCCCCAAGGGGTATGAGCGCATAGGCTGAGATTTTTACAAGTGACCACTTAAATTAAAATTAAAATTAAATTCAAATCCGCAAACAGATTTAAAAAAACAAAAATTTGAGCCCAGGAGAGCGGAAATTCATTCGGGGGGCGTGGGGGGTACATGGTGGGTACGAAACGTACCCACCACGTACCCCCCAAGGGGTATGAGCGCATAGGCTGAGATTTTTACAAGTGACCACTTAAATTAAAATTAAAATTAAATTCAAATCCGCAAACAGATTTAAAAAAACAAAAATTTGAGCCCAGGAGAGCGGAAATTCATTCGGGGGGCGTGAAGGGTACATGGTGGGTACGAAACGTACCCACCACGTACCCCCCAAGGGGTATGAGCGCATAGGCTGAGATTTTTACAAGTGACCACTTAAATTAAAATTAAAATTAAATTCAAATCCGCAAACAGATTTAAAAAAACAAAAATTTGAGCCCAGGAGAGCGGAAATTCATTCGGGGGGCGTGGGGGGTACATGGTGGGTACGAAACGTACCCACCACGTACCCCCCAAGGGGTATGAGCGCATAGGCTGAGATTTTTACAAGTGACCACTTAAATTAAAATTAAAATTAAATTCAAATCCGCAAACAGATTTAAAAAAACAAAAATTTGAGCCCAGGAGAGCGGAAATTCATTCGGGGGGCGTGGGGGTACATGGTGGGTACGAAACGTACCCACCACGTACCCCCCAAGGGGTATGAGCGCATAGGCTGAGATTTTTAAATTAAATTCAAATCCGCAAACAGATTTAAAAAAACAAAAATTTGAGCCCAGGAGAGCGGAAATTCATTCGGGGGGCGTGGGGGGTACATGGTGGGTACGAAACGTACCCACCACGTACCCCCCAAGGGGTATGAGCGCATAGGATGAGATTTTTACAAGTGACCACTTAAATTAAAATTAAAATTAAATTCAAATCCGCAAACAGATTTAAAAAAACAAAAATTTGAGCCCAGGAGAGCGGAAATTCATTCGGGGGGCGTGGGGGGTACGTGGTGGGTACGAAACGTACCCACCACGTACCCCCCAAGGGGTATGAGCGCATAGGCTGAGATTTTTACAAGTGACCACTTAAATTAAAATTAAAATTAAATTCAAATCCGCAAACAGATTTAAAAAAACAAAAATTTGAGCCCAGGAGAGCGGAAATTCGTTCGGGGGGCGTGAAGGGTACATGGTGGGTACGAAACGTACCCACCACGTACCCCCCAAGGGGTATGAGCGCATAGGCTGAGATTTTTACAAGTGACCACTTAAATTAAAATTAAAATTAAATTCAAATCCGCAAACAGATTTAAAAAAACAAAAATTTGAGCCCAGGAGAGCGGAAATTCATTCGGGGGGCGTGGGGGCACATGGTGGGTACGAAACGTACCCACCACGTACCCCCCAAGGGGTATGAGCGCATAGGCTGAGATTTTTACAAGTGACCACTTAAATTAAAATTAAAATTAAATTCAAATCCGCAAACAGATTTAAAAAAACAAAAATTTGAGCCCAGGAGAGCGGAAATTCATTCGGGGGGCGTGAAGGGTACATGGTGGGTACGAAACGTACCCACCACGTACCCCCCAAGGGGTATGAGCGCATAGGATGAGATTTTTACAAGTGACCACTTAAATTAAAATTAAAATTAAATTCAAATCCGCAAACAGATTTAAAAAAACAAAAATTTGAGCCCAGGAGAGCGGAAATTCATTCGGGGGGCGTGGGGGGTACGTGGTGGGTACGAAACGTACCCACCACGTACCCCCCAAGGGGTATGAGCGCATAGGCTGAGATTTTTACAAGTGACCACTTAAATTAAAATTAAAATTAAATTCAAATCCGCAAACAGATTTAAAAAAACAAAAATTTGAGCCCAGGAGAGCGGAAATTCATTCGGGGGGCGTGAAGGGTACATGGTGGGTACGAAACGTACCCACCACGTACCCCCCAAGGGGTATGAGCGCATAGGCTGAGATTTTTACAAGTGACCACTTAAATTAAAATTAAAATTAAATTCAAATCCGCAAACAGATTTAAAAAAACAAAAATTTGAGCCCAGGAGAGCGGAAATTCATTCGGGGGGCGTGGGGGGTACGTGGTGGGTACGAAACGTACCCACCACGTACCCCCCAAGGGGTATGAGCGCATAGGCTGAGATTTTTACAAGTGACCACTTAAATTAAAATTAAAATTAAATTCAAATCCGCAAACAGATTTAAAAAAACAAAAATTTGAGCCCAGTAGAGCGGAAGTTCATTTTGGGGGCGTGGAGTACGTATAGGGTACGTATGGGGTACGATCGTACCCTATACGTACCCCATACTGGGTATGAGCGCATAGGATGAGATTTTTACAAGTGACCACTTAAATTAAAATTAAAATTAAATTCAAATCCGCAAACAGATTTAAAAAAACAAAAATTTGAGCCCAGGAGAGCGGAAATTCATTCGGGGGGCGTGGGGGGTACATGGTGGGTACGAAACGTACCCACCACGTACCCCACAAGGGGTATGAGCGCATAGGCTGAGATTTTTACAAGTGACCACTTAAATTAAAATTAAAATTAAATTCAAATCCGCAAACAGATTTAAAAAAACAAAAATTTGAGCCCAGGAGAGCGGAAATTCATTCGGGGGGCGTGGGGGGTACGTGGTGGGTACGAAACGTACCCACCACGTACCCCCCAAGGGGTATGAGCGCATAGGCTGAGATTTTTACAAGTGACCACTTAAATTAAAATTAAAATTAAATTCAAATCCGCAAACAGATTTAAAAAAACAAAAATTTGAGCCCAGGAGAGCGGAAATTCATTCGGGGGGCGTGGGGGGTACGTGGTGGGTACGAAACGTACCCACCACGTACCCCCCAAGGGGTATGAGCGCATAGGCTGAGATTTTTACAAGTGACCACTTAAATTAAAATTAAAATTAAATTCAAATCCGCAAACAGATTTAAAAAAACAAAAATTTGAGCCCAGGAGAGCGGAAATTCATTCGGGGGGCGTGAAGGGTACATGGTGGGTACGAAACGTACCCACCACGTACCCCCCAAGGGGTATGAGCGCATAGGCTGAGATTTTTACAAGTGACCACTTAAATTAAAATTAAAATTAAATTCAAATCCGCAAACAGATTTAAAAAAACAAAAATTTGAGCCCAGGAGAGCGGAAATTCATTCGGGGGGCGTGGGGGGCACATGGTGGGTACGAAACGTACCCACCACGTACCCCCCAAGGGGTATGAGCGCATAGGCTGAGATTTTTACAAGTGACCACTTAAATTAAAATTAAAATTAAATTCAAATCCGCAAACAGATTTAAAAAAACAAAAATTTGAGCCCAGGAGAGCGGAAATTCATTCGGGGGGCGTGAAGGGTACATGGTGGGTACGAAACGTACCCACCACGTACCCCCCAAGGGGTATGAGCGCATAGGCTGAGATTTTTACAAGTGACCACTTAAATTAAAATTAAAATTAAATTCAAATCCGCAAACAGATTTAAAAAAACAAAAATTTGAGCCCAGGAGAGCGGAAATTCATTCGGGGGGCGTGGGGGGTACATGGTGGGTACGAAACGTACCCACCACGTACCCCGCAAGGGGTATGAGCGCATAGGATGAGATTTTTACAAGTGACCACTTAAATTAAAATTAAAATTAAATTCAAATCCGCAAACAGATTTAAAAAAACAAAAATTTGAGCCCAGGAGAGCGGAAATTCATTCGGGGGGCGTGGGGGGTACGTGGTGGGTACGAAACGTACCCACCACGTACCCCCCAAGGGGTATGAGCGCATAGGCTGAGATTTTTACAAGTGACCACTTAAATTAAAATTAAAATTAAATTCAAATCCGCAAACAGATTTAAAAAAACAAAAATTTGAGCCCAGGAGAGCGGAAATTCATTCGGGGGGCGTGGGGGGTACGTGGTGGGTACGAAACGTACCCACCACGTACCCCCCAAGGGGTATGAGCGCATAGGCTGAGATTTTTACAAGTGACCACTTAAATTAAAATTAAAATTAAATTCAAATCCGCAAACAGATTTAAAAAAACAAAAATTTGAGCCCAGGAGAGCGGAAATTCATTCGGGGGGCGTGGAGGGCACATGGTGGGTACGAAACGTACCCACCACGTACCCCCCAAGGGGTATGAGCGCATAGGCTGAGATTTTTACAAGTGACCACTTAAATTAAAATTAAAATTAAATTCAAATCCGCAAACAGATTTAAAAAAACAAAAATTTGAGCCCAGGAGAGCGGAAATTCATTCGGGGGGCGTGAAGGGTACATGGTGGGTACGAAACGTACCCACCACGTACCCCCCAAGGGGTATGAGCGCATAGGCTGAGATTTTTACAAGTGACCACTTAAATTAAAATTAAAATTAAATTCAAATCCGCAAACAGATTTAAAAAAACAAAAATTTGAGCCCAGGAGAGCGGAAATTCATTCGGGGGGCGTGGGGGGTACATGGTGGGTACGAAACGTACCCACCACGTACCCCGCAAGGGGTATGAGCGCATAGGATGAGATTTTTACAAGTGACCACTTAAATTAAAATTAAAATTAAATTCAAATCCGCAAACAGATTTAAAAAAACAAAAATTTGAGCCCAGGAGAGCGGAAATTCATTCGGGGGGCGTGGGGGGGTACGTGGTGGGTACGAAACGTACCCACCACGTACCCCCCAAGGGGTATGAGCGCATAGGCTGAGATTTTTACAAGTGACCACTTAAATTAAAATTAAAATTAAATTCAAATCCGCAAACAGATTTAAAAAAACAAAAATTTGAGCCCAGGAGAGCGGAAATTCATTCGGGGGGCGTGAAGGGTACATGGTGGGTACGAAACGTACCCACCACGTACCCCCCAAGGGGTATGAGCGCATAGGCTGAGATTTTTACAAGTGACCACTTAAATTAAAATTAAAATTAAATTCAAATCCGCAAACAGATTTAAAAAAACAAAAATTTGAGCCCAGGAGAGCGGAAATTCATTCGGGGGGCGTGGGGGGTACATGGTGGGTACGAAACGTACCCACCACGTACCCCCCAAGGGGTATGAGCGCATAGGATGAGATTTTTACAAGTGACCACTTAAATTAAAATTAAAATTAAATTCAAATCCGCAAACAGATTTAAAAAAACAAAAATTTGAGCCCAGGAGAGCGGAAATTCATTCGGGGGGCGTGGGGGGTGCATGGTGGGTACGAAACGTACCCACCACGTACCCCCCAAGGGGTATGAGCGCATAGGATGAGATTTTTACAAGTGACCACTTAAATTAAAATTAAAATTAAATTCAAATCCGCAAACAGATTTAAAAAAACAAAAATTTGAGCCCAGGAGAGCGGAAATTCATTCGGGGGGCGTGAAGGGTACATGGTGGGTACGAAACGTACCCACCACGTACCCCCCAAGGGGTATGAGCGCATAGGCTGAGATTTTTACAAGTGACCACTTAAATTAAAATTAAAATTAAATTCAAATCCGCAAACAGATTTAAAAAAACAAAAATTTGAGCCCAGGAGAGCGGAAATTCATTCGGGGGGCGTGGGGGGTACATGGTGGGTACGAAACGTACCCACCACGTACCCCGCAAGGGGTATGAGCGCATAGGATGAGATTTTTACAAGTGACCACTTAAATTAAAATTAAAATTAAATTCAAATCCGCAAACAGATTTAAAAAAACAAAAATTTGAGCCCAGGAGAGCGGAAATTCATTCGGGGGGCGTGGGGGGTACGTGGTGGGTACGAAACGTACCCACCACGTACCCCCCAAGGGGTATGAGCGCATAGGCTGAGATTTTTACAAGTGACCACTTAAATTAAAATTAAAATTAAATTCAAATCCGCAAACAGATTTAAAAAAACAAAAATTTGAGCCCAGGAGAGCGGAAATTCATTCGGGGGGCGTGAAGGGTACATGGTGGGTACGAAACGTACCCACCACGTACCCCCCAAGGGGTATGAGCGCATAGGCTGAGATTTTTACAAGTGACCACTTAAATTAAAATTAAAATTAAATTCAAATCCGCAAACAGATTTAAAAAAACAAAAATTTGAGCCCAGTAGAGCGGAAGTTCATTTTGGGGGCGTGGAGTACGTATAGGGTACGTATGGGGTACGATCGTACCCTATACGTACCCCATACTGGGTATGAGCGCATAGGATGAGATTTTTACAAGTGACCACTTAAATTAAAATTAAAATTAAATTCAAATCCGCAAACAGATTTAAAAAAACAAAAATTTGAGCCCAGGAGAGCGGAAATTCATTCGGGGGGCGTGGGGGGTACATGGTGGGTACGAAACGTACCCACCACGTACCCCCCAAGGGATATGAGCGCATAGGATGAGATTTTTACAAGTGACCACTTAAATTAAAATTAAAATTAAATTCAAATCCGCAAACAGATTTAAAAAAACAAAAATTTGAGCCCAGGAGAGCGGAAATTGATTCGGGGTGCGTGCGGGGTACGTGGTGGGTACGAAACGTACCCACCACGTACCCCCCAAGGGGTATGAGCGCATAGGCTGAGATTTTTACAAGTGACCACTTAAATTAAAATTAAAATTAAATTCAAATCCGCAAACAGATTTAAAAAAACAAAAATTTGAGCCCAGGAGAGCGGAAATTCATTCGGGGGGCGTGGGGGGTACATGGTGGGTACGAAACGTACCCACCACGTACCCCCCAAGGGGTATGAGCGCATAGGATGAGATTTTTACAAGTGACCACTTAAATTAAAATTAAAATTAAATTCAAATCCGCAAACAGATTTAAAAAAACAAAAATTTGAGCCCAGGAGAGCGGAAATTCATTCGGGGGGCGTGGGGGGTACGTGGTGGGTACGAAACGTACCCACCACGTACCCCCCAAGGGGTATGAGCGCATAGGATGAGATTTTTACAAGTGACCACTTAAATTAAAATTAAAATTAAATTCAAATCCGCAAACAGATTTAAAAAAACAAAAATTTGAGCCCAGGAGAGCGGAAATTCATTCGGGGGGCGTGGGGGGTACATGGTGGGTACGAAACGTACCCACCACGTACCCCCAAGGGGTATGAGCGCATAGGCTGAGATTTTTACAAGTGACCACTTAAATTAAAATTAAAATTAAATTCAAATCCGCAAACAGATTTAAAAAAACAAAAATTTGAGCCCAGGAGAGCGGAAATTCATTCGGGGGGCGTGGGGGGTACATGGTGGGTACGAAACGTACCCACCACGTACCCCCCAAGGGGTATGAGCGCATAGGATGAGATTTTTACAAGTGACCACTTAAATTAAAATTAAAATTAAATTCAAATCCGCAAACAGATTTAAAAAAACAAAAATTTGAGCCCAGGAGAGCGGAAATTCATTCGGGGGGCGTGGGGGGTACATGGTGGGTACGAAACGTACCCACCACGTACCCCCCAAGGGGTATGAGCGCATAGGATGAGATTTTTACAAGTGACCACTTAAATTAAAATTAAAATTAAATTCAAATCCGCAAACAGATTTAAAAAAACAAAAATTTGAGCCCAGGAGAGCGGAAATTCATTCGGGGGGCGTGAAGGGTACATGGTGGGTACGAAACGTACCCACCACGTACCCCCAAGGGGTATGAGCGCATAGGATGAGATTTTTACAAGTGACCACTTAAATTAAAATTAAAATTAAATTCAAATCCGCAAACAGATTTAAAAAAACAAAAATTTGAGCCCAGGAGAGCGGAAATTCATTCGGGGGGCGTGGGGGGTACATGGTGGGTACGAAACGTACCCACCACGTACCCCCCAAGGGGTATGAGCGCATAGGATGAGATTTTTACAAGTGACCACTTAAATTAAAATTAAAATTAAATTCAAATCCGCAAACAGATTTAAAAAAACAAAAATTTGAGCCCAGGAGAGCGGAAATTCATTCGGGGGGCGTGAAAGGTACATGGTGGGTACGAAACGTACCCACCACGTACCCCCAAGGGGTATGAGCGCATAGGCTGAGATTTTTACAAGTGACCACTTAAATTAAAATTAAAATTAAATTCAAATCCGCAAACAGATTTAAAAAAACAAAAATTTGAGCCCAGGAGAGCGGAAATTCATTCGGGGGGCGTGGGGGGTACATGGTGGGTACGAAACGTACCCACCACGTACCCCCCAAGGGGTATGAGCGCATAGGATGAGATTTTTACAAGTGACCACTTAAATTAAAATTAAAATTAAATTCAAATCCGCAAACAGATTTAAAAAAACAAAAATTTGAGCCCAGGAGAGCGGAAATTCATTCGGGGGGCGTGAAGGGTACATGGTGGGTACGAAACGTACCCACCACGTACCCCCCAAGGGGTATGAGCGCATAGGCTGAGATTTTTACAAGTGACCACTTAAATTAAAATTAAAATTAAATTCAAATCCGCAAACAGATCTAAAAAAACAAAAATTTGAGCCCAGGAGAGCGGAAATTCATTCGGGGGGCGTGGAGGGTACATGGTGGGTACGAAACGTACCCACCACGTACCCCCCAAGGGGTATAAGCGCATAGGCTGAGATTTTTACAAGTGACCACTTAAATTAAAATTAAAATTAAATTCAAATCCGCAAACAGATTTAAAAAAACAAAAATTTGAGCCCAGGAGAGCGGAAATTCATTCGGGGGGCGTGAAGGGTACATGGTGGGTACGAAACGTACCCACCACGTACCCCCCAAGGGGTATGAGCGCATAGGCTGAGATTTTTACAAGTGACCACTTAAATTAAAATTAAAATTAAATTCAAATCCGCAAACAGATTTAAAAAAACAAAAATTTGAGCCCAGGAGAGCGGAAATTCATTCGGGGGGCGTGGGGGGTACGTGGTGGGTACGAAACGTACCCACCACGTACCCCCCAAGGGGTATGAGCGCATAGGCTGAGATTTTTACAAGTGACCACTTAAATTAAAATTAAAATTAAATTCAAATCCGCAAACAGATTTAAAAAAACAAAAATTTGAGCCCAGGAGAGCGGAAATTCATTCGGGGGGCGTGGGGGGTACATGGTGGGTACGAAACGTACCCACCACGTACCCCCCAAGGGGTATGAGCGCATAGGCTGAGATTTTTACAAGTGACCACTTAAATTAAAATTAAAATTAAATTCAAATCCGCAAACAGATTTAAAAAAACAAAAATTTGAGCCCAGGAGAGCGGAAATTCATTCGGGGGGCGTGAAGGGTACATGGTGGGTACGAAACGTACCCACCACGTACCCCCAAGGGGTATGAGCGCATAGGCTGAGATTTTTACAAGTGACCACTTAAATTAAAATTAAAATTAAATTCAAATCCGCAAACAGATTTAAAAAAACAAAAATTTGAGCCCAGGAGAGCGGAAATTCATTCGGGGGGCGTGGGGGGTACATGGTGGGTACGAAACGTACCCACCACGTACCCCCCAAGGGGTATGAGCGCATAGGATGAGATTTTTACAAGTGACCACTTAAATTAAAATTAAAATTAAATTCAAATCCGCAAACAGATTTAAAAAAACAAAAATTTGAGCCCAGGAGAGCGGAAATTCATTCGGGGGGCGTGGGGGGTACATGGTGGGTACGAAACGTACCCACCACGTACCCCCCAAGGGGTATGAGCGCATAGGATGAGATTTTTACAAGTGACCACTTAAATTAAAATTAAAATTAAATTCAAATCCGCAAACAGATTTAAAAAAACAAAAATTTGAGCCCAGGAGAGCGGAAATTCATTCGGGGGGCGTGAAGGGTACATGGTGGGTACGAAACGTACCCACCACGTACCCCCCAAGGGGTATGAGCGCATAGGCTGAGATTTTTACAAGTGACCACTTAAATTAAAATTAAAATTAAATTCAAATCCGCAAACAGATTTATAAAAACAAAAATTTGAGCCCAGGAGAGCGGAAATTCATTCGGGGGGCGTGGGGGGTACGTGGTGGGTACGAAACGTACCCACCACGTACCCCCCAAGGGGTATGAGCGCATAGGCTGAGATTTTTACAAGTGACCACTTAAATTAAAATTAAAATTAAATTCAAATCCGCAAACAGATTTAAAAAAACAAAAATTTGAGCCCAGGAGAGCGGAAATTCATTCGGGGGGCGTGGGGGGTACGTGGTGGGTACGAAACGTACCCACCACGTACCCCCCAAGGGGTATGAGCGCATAGGCTGAGATTTTTACAAGTGACCACTTAAATTAAAATTAAAATTAAATTCAAATCCGCAAACAGATTTAAAAAAACAAAAATTTGAGCCCAGGAGAGCGGAAATTCATTCGGGGGGCGTGGGGGGTACATGGTGGGTACGAAACGTACCCACCACGTACCCCCCAAGGGGTATGAGCGCATAGGCTGAGATTTTTACAAGTGACCACTTAAATTAAAATTAAAATTAAATTCAAATCCGCAAACCCCCCAAGGGGTATGAGCGCATAGGCTGAGATTTTTACAAGTGACCACTTAAATTAAAATTAAAATTAAATTCAAATCCGCAAACAGATTTAAAAAAACAAAAATTTGAGCCCAGGAGAGCGGAAATTCATTCGGGGGGCGTGAAGGGTACATGGTGGGTACGAAACGTACCCACCACGTACCCCCCAAGGGGTATGAGCGCATAGGCTGAGATTTTTACAAGTGACCACTTAAATTAAAATTAAAATTAAATTCAAATCCGCAAACAGATTTAAAAAAACAAAAATTTGAGCCCAGGAGAGCGGAAATTCATTCGGGGGGCGTGGGGGGTACATGGTGGGTACGAAACGTACCCACCACGTACCCCCCAAGGGGTATGAGCGCATAGGCTGAGATTTTTACAAGTGACCACTTAAATTAAAATTAAAATTAAATTCAAATCCGCAAACAGATTTAAAAAAACAAAAATTTGAGCCCAGGAGAGCGGAAATTCATTCGGGGGGCGTGGGGGGTACGTGGTGGGTACGAAACGTACCCACCACGTACCCCCCAAGGGGTATGAGCGCATAGGCTGAGATTTTTACAAGTGACCACTTAAATTAAAATTAAAACTAAATTCAAATCCGCAAACAGATTTAAAAAAACAAAAATTTGAGCCCAGGAGAGCGGAAATTCATTCGGGGGGCGTGGGGGGTACATGGTGGGTACGAAACGTACCCACCACGTACCCCCCAAGGAGTATGAGCGCATAGGATGAGATTTTTACAAGTGACCACTTAAATTAAAATTAAAATTAAATTCAAATCCGCAAACAGATTTAAAAAAACAAAAATTTGAGCCCAGGAGAGCGGAAATTCATTCGGGGGGCGTGGGGGGTACATGGTGGGTACGAAACGTACCCACCACGTACCCCCCAAGGGGTATGAGCGCATAGGATGAGATTTTTACAAGTGACCACTTAAATTAAAATTAAAATTAAATTCAAATCCGCAAACAGATTTAAAAAAACAAAAATTTGAGCCCAGGAGAGCGGAAATTCATTCGGGGGGCGTGAAGGGTACATGGTGGGTACGAAACGTACCCACCACGTACCCCCAAGGGGTATGAGCGCATAGGCTGAGATTTTTACAAGTGACCACTTAAATTAAAATTAAAATTAAATTCAAATCCGCAAACAGATTTAAAAAAACAAAAATTTGAGCCCAGGAGAGCGGAAATTCATTCGGGGGGCGTGGGGGGTACATGGTGGGTACGAAACGTACCCACCACGTACCCCCCAAGGGGTATGAGCGCATAGGATGAGATTTTTACAAGTGACCACTTAAATTAAAATTAAAATTAAATTCAAATCCGCAAACAGATTTAAAAAAACAAAAATTTGAGCCCAGGAGAGCGGAAATTCATTCGGGGGGCGTGGGGGGTACATGGTGGGTACGAAACGTACCCACCACGTACCCCCCAAGGGGTATGAGCGCATAGGCTGAGATTTTTACAAGTGACCACTTAAATTAAAATTAAAACTAAATTCAAATCCGCAAACAGATTTAAAAAAACAAAAATTTGAGCCCAGGAGAGCGGAAATTCATTCGGGGGGCGTGGGGGGTACATGGTGGGTACGAAAAGTACCCACCACGTACCCCCCAAGGAGTATGAGCGCATAGGATGAGATTTTTACAAGTGACCACTTAAATTAAAATTAAAATTAAATTCAAATCCGCAAACAGATTTAAAAAAACAAAAATTTGAGCCCAGGAGAGCGGAAATTCATTCGGGGGGCGTGGGGGGTACATGGTGGGTACGAAACGTACCCACCACGTACCCCCCAAGGGGTATGAGCGCATAGGATGAGATTTTTACAAGTGACCACTTAAATTAAAATTAAAATTAAATTCAAATCCGCAAACAGATTTAAAAAAACAAAAATTTGAGCCCAGGAGAGCGGAAATTCATTCGGGGGGCGTGAAGGGTACATGGTGGGTACGAAACGTACCCACCACGTACCCCCAAGGGGTATGAGCGCATAGGATGAGATTTTTACAAGTGACCACTTAAATTAAAATTAAAATTAAATTCAAATCCGCAAACAGATTTAAAAAAACAAAAATTTGAGCCCAGGAGAGCGGAAATTCATTCGGGGGGCGTGGGGGGTACATGGTGGGTACGAAACGTACCCACCACGTACCCCCCAAGGGGTATGAGCGCATAGGATGAGATTTTTACAAGTGACCACTTAAATTAAAATTAAAATTAAATTCAAATCCGCAAACAGATTTAAAAAAACAAAAATTTGAGCCCAGGAGAGCGGAAATTCATTCGGGGGGCGTGAAAGGTACATGGTGGGTACGAAACGTACCCACCACGTACCCCCAAGGGGTATGAGCGCATAGGCTGAGATTTTTACAAGTGACCACTTAAATTAAAATTAAAATTAAATTCAAATCCGCAAACAGATTTAAAAAAACAAAAATTTGAGCCCAGGAGAGCGGAAATTCATTCGGGGGGCGTGGGGGGTACATGGTGGGTACGAAACGTACCCACCACGTACCCCCCAAGGGGTATGAGCGCATAGGATGAGATTTTTACAAGTGACCACTTAAATTAAAATTAAAATTAAATTCAAATCCGCAAACAGATTTAAAAAAACAAAAATTTGAGCCCAGGAGAGCGGAAATTCATTCGGGGGGCGTGGGGGGTACATGGTGGGTACGAAACGTACCCACCACGTACCCCCCAAGGGGTATGAGCGCATAGGATGAGATTTTTACAAGTGACCACTTAAATTAAAATTAAAATTAAATTCAAATCCGCAAACAGATTTAAAAAAACAAAAATTTGAGCCCAGGAGAGCGGAAATTCATTCGGGGGGCGTGAAGGGTACATGGTGGGTACGAAACGTACCCACCACGTACCCCCCAAGGGGTATGAGCGCATAGGCTGAGATTTTTACAAGTGACCACTTAAATTAAAATTAAAATTAAATTCAAATCCGCAAACAGATCTAAAAAAACAAAAATTTGAGCCCAGGAGAGCGGAAATTCATTCGGGGGGCGTGGGGGGTACATGGTGGGTACGAAACGTACCCACCACGTACCCCCCAAGGGGTATAAGCGCATAGGCTGAGATTTTTACAAGTGACCACTTAAATTAAAATTAAAATTAAATTCAAATCCGCAAACAGATTTAAAAAAACAAAAATTTGAGCCCAGGAGAGCGGAAATTCATTCGGGGGGCGTGAAGGGTACATGGTGGGTACGAAACGTACCCACCACGTACCCCCCAAGGGGTATGAGCGCATAGGCTGAGATTTTTACAAGTGACCACTTAAATTAAAATTAAAATTAAATTCAAATCCGCAAACAGATTTAAAAAAACAAAAATTTGAGCCCAGGAGAGCGGAAATTCATTCGGGGGGCGTGGGGGGTACGTGGTGGGTACGAAACGTACCCACCACGTACCCCCCAAGGGGTATGAGCGCATAGGCTGAGATTTTTACAAGTGACCACTTAAATTAAAATTAAAATTAAATTCAAATCCGCAAACAGATTTAAAAAAACAAAAATTTGAGCCCAGGAGAGCGGAAATTCATTCGGGGGGCGTGGGGGGTACGTGGTGGGTACGAAACGTACCCACCACGTACCCCCCAAGGGGTATGAGCGCATAGGCTGAGATTTTTACAAGTGACCACTTAAATTAAAATTAAAATTAAATTCAAATCCGCAAACAGATTTATAAAAACAAAAATTTGAGCCCAGGAGAGCGGAAATTCATTCGGGGGGCGTGGGGGTACATGGTGGGTACGAAACGTACCCACCACGTACCCCCCAAGGGGTATGAGCGCATAGGCTGAGATTTTTACAAGTGACCACTTAAATTAAAATTAAAATTAAATTCAAATCCGCAAACAGATTTAAAAAAACAAAAATTTGAGCCCAGGAGAGCGGAAATTCATTCGGGGGGCGTGAAGGGTACATGGTGGGTACGAAACGTACCCACCACGTACCCCCAAGGGGTATGAGCGCATAGGCTGAGATTTTTACAAGTGAGCACTTAAATTAAAATTAAAATTAAATTCAAATCCGCAAACAGATTTAAAAAAACAAAAATTTGAGCCCAGGAGAGCGGAAATTCATTCGGGGGGCGTGGGGGGTACATGGTGGGTACGAAACGTACCCACCACGTACCCCCCAAGGGGTATGAGCGCATAGGATGAGATTTTTACAAGTGACCACTTAAATTAAAATTAAAATTAAATTCAAATCCGCAAACAGATTTAAAAAAACAAAAATTTGAGCCCAGGAGAGCGGAAATTCATTCGGGGGGCGTGGGGGGTACATGGTGGGTACGAAACGTACCCACCACGTACCCCCCAAGGGGTATGAGCGCATAGGATGAGATTTTTACAAGTGACCACTTAAATTAAAATTAAAATTAAATTCAAATCCGCAAACAGATTTAAAAAAACAAAAATTTGAGCCCAGGAGAGCGGAAATTCATTCGGGGGGCGTGAAGGGTACATGGTGGGTACGAAACGTACCCACCACGTACCCCCCAAGGGGTATGAGCGCATAGGCTGAGATTTTTACAAGTGACCACTTAAATTAAAATTAAAATTAAATTCAAATCCGCAAACAGATTTAAAAAAACAAAAATTTGAGCCCAGGAGAGCGGAAATTCATTCGGGGGGCGTGGGGGGTACGTGGTGGGTACGAAACGTACCCACCACGTACCCCCCAAGGGGTATGAGCGCATAGGCTGAGATTTTTACAAGTGACCACTTAAATTAAAATTAAAATTAAATTCAAATCCGCAAACAGATTTAAAAAAACAAAAATTTGAGCCCAGGAGAGCGGAAATTCATTCGGGGGGCGTGGGGGGTACGTGGTGGGTACGAAACGTACCCACCACGTACCCCCCAAGGGGTATGAGCGCATAGGCTGAGATTTTTACAAGTGACCACTTAAATTAAAATTAAAATTAAATTCAAATCCGCAAACAGATTTAAAAAAACAAAAATTTGAGCCCAGGAGAGCGGAAATTCATTCGGGGGGCGTGGGGGGTACATGGTGGGTACGAAACGTACCCACCACGTACCCCCCAAGGGGTATGAGCGCATAGGCTGAGATTTTTACAAGTGACCACTTAAATTAAAATTAAAATTAAATTCAAATCCGCAAACAGATTTAAAAAAACAAAAATTTGAGCCCAGGAGAGCGGAAATTCATTCGGGGGGCGTGGGGGGTACATGGTGGGTACGAAACGTACCCACCACGTACCCCCCAAGGGGTATGAGCGCATAGGATGAGATTTTTACAAGTGACCACTTAAATTAAAATTAAAATTAAATTCAAATCCGCAAACAGATTTAAAAAAACAAAAATTTGAGCCCAGGAGAGCGGAAATTCATTCGGGGGGCGTGGGGGGTACGTGGTGGGTACGAAACGTACCCACCACGTACCCCCCAAGGGGTATGAGCGCATAGGCTGAGATTTTTACAAGTGACCACTTAAATTAAAATTAAAATTAAATTCAAATCCGCAAACAGATTTAAAAAAACAAAAATTTGAGCCCAGGAGAGCGGAAATTCATTCGGGGGGCGTGAAGGGTACATGGTGGGTACGAAACGTACCCACCACGTACCCCCCAAGGGGTATGAGCGCATAGGCTGAGATTTTTACAAGTGACCACTTAAATTAAAATTAAAATTAAATTCAAATCCGCAAACAGATTTAAAAAAACAAAAATTTGAGCCCAGGAGAGCGGAAATTCATTCGGGGGGCGTGGGGGGTACATGGTGGGTACGAAACGTACCCACCACGTACCCCCCAAGGGGTATGAGCGCATAGGCTGAGATTTTTACAAGTGACCACTTAAATTAAAATTAAAATTAAATTCAAATCCGCAAACAGATTTAAAAAAACAAAAATTTGAGCCCAGGAGAGCGGAAATTCATTCGGGGGGCGTGAAGGGTACATGGTGGGTACGAAACGTACCCACCACGTACCCCCCAAGGGGTATGAGCGCATAGGCTGAGATTTTTACAAGTGACCACTTAAATTAAAATTGAAATTAAATTCAAATCCGCAAACAGATTTAAAAAAACAAAAATTTGAGCCCAGTAGAGCGGAAGTTCATTTTGGGGGCGTGGAGTACGTATAGGGTACGTATGGGGTACGATCGTACCCTATACGTACCCCATACTGGGTATGAGCGCATAGGATGAGATTTTTACAAGTGACCACTTAAATTAAAATTAAAATTAAATTCAAATCCGCAAACAGATTTAAAAAAACAAAAATTTGAGCCCAGGAGAGCGGAAATTCATTCGGGGGGCGTGGGGGGTACATGGTGGGTACGAAACGTACCCACCACGTACCCCGCAAGGGGTATGAGCGCATAGGATGAGATTTTTACAACTGACCACTTAAATTAAAATTAAAATTAAATTCAAATCCGCAAACAGATTTAAAAAAACAAAAATTTGAGCCCAGGAGAGCGGAAATTCATTCGGGAGGCGTGAAGGGTACATGGTGGGTACGAAACGTACCCACCACGTACCCCCCAAGGGGTATGAGCGCATAGGCTGAGATTTTTACAAGTGACCACTTAAATTAAAATTAAAATTAAATTCAAATCCGCAAACAGATTTAAAAAAACAAAAATTTGAGCCCAGGAGAGCGGAAATTCATTCGGGGGGCGTGAAGGGTACATGGTGGGTACGAAACGTACCCACCACGTACCCCCCAAGGGGTATGAGCGCATAGGCTGAGATTTTTACAAGTGACCACTTAAATTAAAATTAAAATTAAATTCAAATCCGCAAACAGATTTAAAAAAACAAAAATTTGAGCCCAGGAGAGCGGAAATTCATTCGGGGGGCGTGGGGGGTACGTGGTGGGTACGAAACGTACCCACCACGTACCCCCCAAGGGGTATGAGCGCATAGGCTGAGATTTTTACAAGTGACCACTTAAATTAAAATTAAAATTAAATTCAAATCCGCAAACAGATTTAAAAAAACAAAAATTTGAGCCCAGTAGAGCGGAAGTTCATTTTGGGGGCGTGGAGTACGTATAGAGTACGTATGGGGTACGATCGTACCCTATACGTACCCCATACTGGGTATGAGCGCATAGGATGAGATTTTTACAAGTGACCACTTAAATTAAAATTAAAATTAAATTCAAATCCGCAAACAGATTTAAAAAAACAAAAATTTGAGCCCAGGAGAGCGGAAATTCATTCGGGGGGCGTGGGGGGTACGTGGTGGGTACGAAACGTACCCACCACGTACCCCCCAAGGGGTATGAGCGCATAGGCTGAGATTTTTACAAGTGACCACTTAAATTAAAATTAAAATTAAATTCAAATCCGCAAACAGATTTAAAAAAACAAAAATTTGAGCCCAGGAGAGCGGAAATTCATTCGGG
The DNA here is from genome assembly GCA_951812415.1 of Beris morrisii. Classification (NCBI taxonomy): domain Eukaryota; kingdom Metazoa; phylum Arthropoda; class Insecta; order Diptera; family Stratiomyidae; genus Beris; species Beris morrisii. The sequence goes on from OX638311.1 coordinate 10,744,456, forward strand.
GGGCGTGGGGGGTACATGGTGGGTACGAAACGTACCCACCACGTACCCCCCAAGGGGTATGAGCGCATAGGCTGAGATTTTTACAAGTGACCACTTAAATTAAAATTAAAATTAAATTCAAATCCGCAAACAGATTTAAAAAAACAAAAATTTGAGCCCAGTAGAGCGGAAGTTCATTTTGGGGGCGTGGAGTACGTATAGGGTACGTATGGGGTACGATCGTACCCTATACGTACCCCATACTGGGTATGAGCGCATAGGATGAGATTTTTACAAGTGACCACTTAAATTAAAATTAAAATTAAATTGAAATCCGCAAACAGATTTAAAAAAACAAAAATTTGAGCCCAGGAGAGCGGAAATTCATTCGGGGGGCGTGGGGGGTACGTGGTGGGTACGAAACGTACCCACCACGTACCCCCCAAGGGGTATGAGCGCATAGGCTGAGATTTTTACAAGTGACCACTTAAATTAAAATTAAAATTAAATTCAAATCCGCAAACAGATTTAAAAAAACAAAAATTTGAGCCCAGGAGAGCGGAAACTCATTCGGGGGGCGTGGGGGGTACATGGTGGGTACGAAACGTACCCACCACGTACCCCCCAAGGGGTATGAGCGCATAGGCTGAGATTTTTACAAGTGACCACTTAAATTAAAATTAAAATTAAATTCAAATCCGCAAACAGATTTAAAAAAACAAAAATTTTAGCCCAGGAGAGCGGAAATTCATTCGGGGGGCGTGGGGGGTACGTGGTGGGTACGAAACGTACCCACCACGTACCCCCCAAGGGGTATGAGCGCATAGGCTGAGATTTTTACAAGTGACCACTTAAATTAAAATTAAAATTAAATTCAAATCCGCAAACAGATTTAAAAAAACAAAAATTTGAGCCCAGGAGAGCGGAAATTCATTCGGGGGGCGTGGGGGGTACGTGGTGGGTACGAAACGTACCCACCACGTACCCCCCAAGGGGTATGAGCGCATAGGCTGAGATTTTTACAAGTGACCACTTAAATTAAAATTAAAATTAAATTCAAATCCGCAAACAGATTTAAAAAAACAAAAATTTGAGCCCAGGAGAGCGGAAATTCATTCGGGGGGCGTGAAGGGTACATGGTGGGTACGAAACGTACCCACCACGTACCCCCCAAGGGGTATGAGCGCATAGGCTGAGATTTTTACAAGTGACCACTTAAATTAAAATTAAAATTAAATTCAAATCCGCAAACAGATTTAAAAAAACAAAAATTTGAGCCCAGGAGAGCGGAAATTCATTCGGGGGGCGTGAAGGGTACATGGTGGGTACGAAACGTACCCACCACGTACCCCCCAAGGGGTATGAGCGCATAGGCTGAGATTTTTACAAGTGACCACTTAAATTAAAATTAAAATTAAATTCAAATCCGCAAACAGATTTAAAAAAACAAAAATTTGAGCCCAGGAGAGCGGAAATTCATTCGGGGGGCGTGGGGGGTACGTGGTGGGTACGAAACGTACCCACCACGTACCCCCCAAGGGGTATGAGCGCATAGGCTGAGATTTTTACAAGTGACCACTTAAATTAAAATTAAAATTAAATTCAAATCCGCAAACAGATTTAAAAAAACAAAAATTTGAGCCCAGGAGAGCGGAAATTCATTCGGGGGGCGTGGGGGGTACATGGTGGGTACGAAACGTACCCACCACGTACCCCCCAAGGGGTATGAGCGCATAGGCTGAGATTTTTACAAGTGACCACTTAAATTAAAATTAAAATTAAATTCAAATCCGCAAACAGATTTAAAAAAACAAAAATTTGAGCCCAGGAGAGCGGAAATTCATTCGGGGGGCGTGAAGGGTACATGGTGGGTACGAAACGTACCCACCACGTACCCCCCAAGGGGTATGAGCGCATAGGCTGAGATTTTTACAAGTGACCACTTAAATTGAAATTAAAATTAGATTCAAATCCGCAAACAGATTTAAAAAAACAAAAATTTGAGCCCAGGAGAGCGGAAATTCATTCGGGGGGCGTGGGAGGTACGTGGTGGGTACGAAACGTACCCACCACGTACCCCCCAAGGGGTATGAGCGCATAGGCTGAGATTTTTACAAGTGACCACTTAAATTAAAATTAAAATTAAATTCAAATCCGCAAACAGATTTAAAAAAACAAAAATTTGAGCCCAGGAGAGCGGAAATTCATTCGGGGGCGTGGGGGGTACGTGGTGGGTACGAAACGTACCCACCACGTACCCCCCAAGGGGTATGAGCGCATAGGCTGAGATTTTTACAAGTGACCACTTAAATTAAAATTAAAATTAAATTCAAATCCGCAAACAGATTTAAAAAAACAAAAATTTGAGCCCAGGAGAGCGGAAATTCATTCGGGGGGCGTGGGGGGTACGTGGTGGGTACGAAACGTACCCACCACGTACCCCCCAAGGGGTATGAGCGCATAGGCTGAGATTTTTACAAGTGACCACTTAAATTAAAATTAAAATTAAATTCAAATCCGCAAACAGATTTAAAAAAACAAAAATTTGAGCCCAGGAGAGCGGAAATTCATACGGGGGACGTGGGGGGTACATGGTGGGTACGAAACGTACCCACCACGTACCCCCCAAGGGGTATGAGCGCATAGGATGAGATTTTTACAAGTGACCACTTAAATTAAAATTAAAATTAAATTCAAATCCGCAAACAGATTTAAAAAAACAAAAATTTGAGCCCAGGAGAGCGGAAATTCATTCGGGGGGCGTGGGGGGTACATGGTGGGTACGAAACGTACCCACCACGTACCCCCCAAGGGGTATGAGCGCATAGGATGAGATTTTTACAAGTGACCACTTAAATTAAAATTAAAATTAAATTCAAATCCGCAAACAGATTTAAAAAAACAAAAATTTGAGCCCAGGAGAGCGGAAATTCATTCGGGGGCGTGGGGGGTACGTGGTGGGTACGAAACGTACCCACCACGTACCCCCCAAGGGGTATGAGCGCATAGGCTGAGATTTTTACAAGTGACCACTTAAATTAAAATTAAAATTAAATTCAAATCCGCAAACAGATTTAAAAAAACAAAAATTTGAGCCCAGGAGAGCGGAAATTCATTCGGGGGGCGTGGGGGGTACATGGTGGGTACGAAACGTACCCACCACGTACCCCCCAAGGGGTATGAGCGCATAGGCTGAGATTTTTACAAGTGACCACTTAAATTAAAATTAAAATTAAATTCAAATCCGCAAACAGATTTAAAAAAACAAAAATTTGAGCCCAGGAGAGCGGAAATTCATTTGGGGGGCGTGGGGGTACATGGTGGGTACGAAACGTACCCACCACGTACCCCCCAAGGGGTATGAGCGCATAGGCTGAGATTTTTACAAGTGACCACTTAAATTAAAATTAAAATTAAATTCAAATCCGCAAACAGATTTAAAAAAACAAAAATTTGAGCCCAGGAGAGCGGAAATTCATTCGGGGGGCGTGGGGGGTACATGGTGGGTACGAAACGTACCCACCACGTACCCCGCAAGGGGTATGAGCGCATAGGATGAGATTTTTACAAGTGACCACTTAAATCAAAATTAAAATTAAATTCAAATCCGCAAACAGATTTAAAAAAACAAAAATTTGAGCCCAGGAGAGCGGAAATTCATTCGGGGGGCGTGGGGGGTACGTGGTGGGTACGAAACGTACCCACCACGTACCCCCCAAGGGGTATGAGCGCATAGGCTGAGATTTTTACAAGTGACCACTTAAATTAAAATTAAAATTAAATTCAAATCCGCAAACAGATTTAAAAAAACAAAAATTTGAGCCCAGGAGAGCGGAAATTCATTCGGGGGGCGTGAAGGGTACATGGTGGGTACGAAACGTACCCACCACGTACCCCCCAAGGGGTATGAGCGCATAGGCTGAGATTTTTACAAGTGACCACTTAAATTAAAATTAAAATTAAATTCAAATCCGCAAACAGATTTAAAAAAACAAAAATTTGAGCCCAGGAGAGCGGAAATTCATTCGGGGGGCGTGGGGGGGTACGTGGTGGGTACGAAACGTACCCACCACGTACCCCCCAAGGGGTATGAGCGCATAGGCTGAGATTTTTACAAGTGACCACTTAAATTAAAATTAAAATTAAATTCAAATCCGCAAACAGATTTAAAAAAACAAAAATTTGAGCCCAGTAGAGCGGAAGTTCATTTTGGGGGCGTGGAGTACGTATAGGGTACGTATGGGGTACGATCGTACCCTATACGTACCCCATACTGGGTATGAGCGCATAGGATGAGATTTTTACAAGTGACCACTTAAATTAAAATTAAAATTAAATTCAAATCCGCAAACAGATTTAAAAAAACAAAAATTTGAGCCCAGGAGAGCGGAAATTCATTCGGGGGGCGTGGGGGGTACGTGGTGGGTACGAAACGTACCCACCACGTACCCCCCAAGGGGTATGAGCGCATAGGCTGAGATTTTTACAAGTGACCACTTAAATTAAAATTAAAATTAAATTCAAATCCGCAAACAGATTTAAAAAAACAAAAATTTGAGCCCAGGAGACCGGAAATTCATTCGGGGGGCGTGGGGGGTACGTGGTGGGTACGAAACGTACCCACCACGTACCCCCCAAGGGGTATGAGCGCATAGGCTGAGATTTTTACAAGTGACCACTTAAATTAAAATTAAAATTAAATTCAAATCCGCAAACAGATTTAAAAAAACAAAAATTTGAGCCCAGGAGAGCGGAAATTCATTCGGGGGGCGTGAAGGGTACATGGTGGGTACAAAACGTACCCACCACGTACCCCCCAAGGGGTATGAGCGCATAGGCTGAGATTTTTACAAGTGACCACTTAAATTAAAATTAAAATTAAATTCAAATCCGCAAACAGATTTAAAAAAACAAAAATTTGAGCCCAGGAGAGCGGAAATTCATTCGGGGGGCGTGGGGGGTACATGGTGGGTACGAAACGTACCCACCACGTACCCCCCAAGGGGTATGAGCGCATAGGATGAGATTTTTACAAGTGACCACTTAAATTAAAATTAAAATTAAATTCAAATCCGCAAACAGATTTAAAAAAACAAAAATGTGAGCCCAGGAGAGCGGAAATTCATTCGGGGGGCGTGAAGGGTACATGGTGGGTACGAAACGTACCCACCACGTACCCCCCAAGGGGTATGAGCGCATAGGCTGAGATTTTTACAAGTGACCACTTAAATTAAAATTAAAATTAAATTCAAATCCGCAAACAGATTTAAAAAAACAAAAATTTGAGCCCAGGAGAGCGGAAATTCATTCGGGGGGCGTGGGGGTACATGGTGGGTACGAAACGTACCCACCACGTACCCCCCAAGGGGTATGAGCGCATAGGCTGAGATTTTTACAAGTGACCACTTAAATTAAAATTAAAATTAAATTCAAATCCGCAAACAGATTTAAAAAAACAAAAATTTGAGCCCAGGAGAGCGGAAATTCATTCGGGGGGCGTGGGGGGTACATGGTGGGTACGAAACGTACCCACCACGTACCCCGCAAGGGGTATGAGCGCATAGGATGAGATTTTTACAAGTGACCACTTAAATCAAAATTAAAATTAAATTCAAATCCGCAAACAGATTTAAAAAAACAAAAATTTGAGCCCAGGAGAGCGGAAATTCATTCGGGGGGCGTGGGGGGTACGTGGTGGGTACGAAACGTACCCACCACGTACCCCCCAAGGGGTATGAGCGCATAGGCTGAGATTTTTACAAGTGACCACTTAAATTAAAATTAAAATTAAATTCAAATCCGCAAACAGATTTAAAAAAACAAAAATTTGAGCCCAGGAGAGCGGAAATTCATTCGGGGGGCGTGAAGGGTACATGGTGGGTACGAAACGTACCCACCACGTACCCCCCAAGGGGTATGAGCGCATAGGCTGAGATTTTTACAAGTGACCACTTAAATTAAAATTAAAATTAAATTCAAATCCGCAAACAGATTTAAAAAAACAAAAATTTGAGCCCAGGAGAGCGGAAATTCATTCGGGGGGCGTGGGGGGGTACGTGGTGGGTACGAAACGTACCCACCACGTACCCCTCAAGGGGTATGAGCGCATAGGCTGAGATTTTTACAAGTGACCACTTAAATTAAAATTAAAATTAAATTCAAATCCGCAAACAGATTTAAAAAAACAAAAATTTGAGCCCAGTAGAGCGGAAGTTCATTTTGGGGGCGTGGAGTACGTATAGGGTACGTATGGGGTACGATCGTACCCTATACGTACCCCATACTGGGTATGAGCGCATAGGATGAGATTTTTACAAGTGACCACTTAAATTAAAATTAAAATTAAATTCAAATCCGCAAACAGATTTAAAAAAACAAAAATTTGAGCCCAGGAGAGCGGAAATTCATTCGGGGGGCGTGGGGGGTACGTGGTGGGTACGAAACGTACCCACCACGTACCCCCCAAGGGGTATGAGCGCATAGGCTGAGATTTTTACAAGTGACCACTTAAATTAAAATTAAAATTAAATTCAAATCCGCAAACAGATTTAAAAAAACAAAAATTTGAGCCCAGGAGACCGGAAATTCATTCGGGGGGCGTGGGGGGTACGTGGTGGGTACGAAACGTACCCACCACGTACCCCCCAAGGGGTATGAGCGCATAGGCTGAGATTTTTACAAGTGACCACTTAAATTAAAATTAAAATTAAATTCAAATCCGCAAACAGATTTAAAAAAACAAAAATTTGAGCCCAGGAGAGCGGAAATTCATTCGGGGGGCGTGAAGGGTACATGGTGGGTACAAAACGTACCCACCACGTACCCCCCAAGGGGTATGAGCGCATAGGCTGAGATTTTTACAAGTGACCACTTAAATTAAAATTAAAATTAAATTCAAATCCGCAAACAGATTTAAAAAAACAAAAATTTGAGCCCAGGAGAGCGGAAATTCATTCGGGGGGCGTGGGGGGTACATGGTGGGTACGAAACGTACCCACCACGTACCCCCCAAGGGGTATGAGCGCATAGGCTGAGATTTTTACAAGTGACCACTTAAATTAAAATTAAAATTAAATTCAAATCCGCAAACAGATTTAAAAAAACAAAAATGTGAGCCCAGGAGAGCGGAAATTCATTCGGGGGGCGTGAAGGGTACATGGTGGGTACGAAACGTACCCACCACGTACCCCCCAAGGGGTATGAGCGCATAGGCTGAGATTTTTACAAGTGACCACTTAAATTAAAATTAAAATTAAATTCAAATCCGCAAACAGATTTAAAAAAACAAAAATTTGAGCCCAGGAGAGCGGAAATTCATTCGGGGGGCGTGGGGGGTACATGGTGGGTACGAAACGTACCCACCACGTACCCCCCAAGGGGTATGAGCGCATAGGCTGAGATTTTTACAAGTGACCACTTAAATTAAAATTAAAATTAAATTCAAATCCGCAAACAGATTTAAAAAAACAAAAATTTGAGCCCAGGAGAGCGGAAATTCATTCGGGGGCGTGGGGGGTACGTGGTGGGTACGAAACGTACCCACCACGTACCCCCCCAAGGGGTATGAGCGCATAGGCTGAGATTTTTACAAGTGACCACTTAAATTAAAATTAAAATTAAATTCAAATCCGCAAACAGATTTAAAAAAACAAAAATTTGAGCCCAGGAGAGCGGAAATTCATTCGGGGGGCGTGAAGGGTACATGGTGGGTACGAAACGTACCCACCACGTACCCCCCAAGGGGTATGAGCGCATAGGCTGAGATTTTTACAAGTGACCACTTAAATTAAAATTAAAATTAAATTCAAATCCGCAAACAGATTTAAAAAAACAAAAATTTGAGCCCAGGAGAGCGGAAATTCATTCGGGGGGCGTGGGGGGTACATGGTGGGTACGAAACGTACCCACCACGTACCCCCCAAGGGGTATGAGCGCATAGGCTGAGATTTTTACAAGTGACCACTTAAATTAAAATTAAAATTAAATTCAAATCCGCAAACAGATTTAAAAAAACAAAAATTTGAGCCCAGGAGAGCGGAAATTCATTCGGGGGGCGTGGGGGTACATGGTGGGTACGAAACGTACCCACCACGTACCCCCCAAGGGGTATGAGCGCATAGGCTGAGATTTTTACAAGTGACCACTTAAATTAAAATTAAAATTAAATTCAAATCCGCAAACAGATTTAAAAAAACAAAAATTTGAGCCCAGGAGAGCGGAAATTCATTCGGGGGGCGTGGGGGGTACATGGTGGGTACGAAACGTACCCACCACGTACCCCGCAAGGGGTATGAGCGCATAGGATGAGATTTTTACAAGTGACCACTTAAATCAAAATTAAAATTAAATTCAAATCCGCAAACAGATTTAAAAAAACAAAAATTTGAGCCCAGGAGAGCGGAAATTCATTCGGGGGGCGTGGGGGGTACGTGGTGGGTACGAAACGTACCCACCACGTACCCCCCAAGGGGTATGAGCGCATAGGCTGAGATTTTTACAAGTGACCACTTAAATTAAAATTAAAATTAAATTCAAATCCGCAAACAGATTTAAAAAAACAAAAATTTGAGCCCAGGAGAGCGGAAATTCATTCGGGGGGCGTGAAGGGTACATGGTGGGTACGAAACGTACCCACCACGTACCCCCCAAGGGGTATGAGCGCATAGGCTGAGATTTTTACAAGTGACCACTTAAATTAAAATTAAAATTAAATTCAAATCCGCAAACAGATTTAAAAAAACAAAAATTTGAGCCCAGGAGAGCGGAAATTCATTCGGGGGGCGTGAAGGGTACATGGTGGGTACGAAACGTACCCACCACGTACCCCCCAAGGGGTATGAGCGCATAGGCTGAGATTTTTACAAGTGACCACTTAAATTAAAATTAAAATTAAATTCAAATCCGCAAACAGATTTAAAAAAACAAAAATTTGAGCCCAGGAGAGCGGAAATTCATTCGGGGGGCGTGGGGGGGTACGTGGTGGGTACGAAACGTACCCACCACGTACCCCCCAAGGGGTATGAGCGCATAGGCTGAGATTTTTACAAGTGACCACTTAAATTAAAATTAAAATTAAATTCAAATCCGCAAACAGATTTAAAAAAACAAAAATTTGAGCCCAGTAGAGCGGAAGTTCATTTTGGGGGCGTGGAGTACGTATAGGGTACGTATGGGGTACGATCGTACCCTATACGTACCCCATACTGGGTATGAGCGCATAGGATGAGATTTTTACAAGTGACCACTTAAATTAAAATTAAAATTAAATTCAAATCCGCAAACAGATTTAAAAAAACAAAAATTTGAGCCCAGGAGAGCGGAAATTCATTCGGGGGGCGTGGGGGGTACGTGGTGGGTACGAAACGTACCCACCACGTACCCCCCAAGGGGTATGAGCGCATAGGCTGAGATTTTTACAAGTGACCACTTAAATTAAAATTAAAATTAAATTCAAATCCGCAAACAGATTTAAAAAAACAAAAATTTGAGCCCAGGAGACCGGAAATTCATTCGGGGGGCGTGGGGGGTACGTGGTGGGTACGAAACGTACCCACCACGTACCCCCCAAGGGGTATGAGCGCATAGGCTGAGATTTTTACAAGTGACCACTTAAATTAAAATTAAAATTAAATTCAAATCCGCAAACAGATTTAAAAAAACAAAAATTTGAGCCCAGGAGAGCGGAAATTCATTCGGGGGGCGTGAAGGGTACATGGTGGGTACAAAACGTACCCACCACGTACCCCCCAAGGGGTATGAGCGCATAGGCTGAGATTTTTACAAGTGACCACTTAAATTAAAATTAAAATTAAATTCAAATCCGCAAACAGATTTAAAAAAACAAAAATTTGAGCCCAGGAGAGCGGAAATTCATTCGGGGGGCGTGGGGGGTACATGGTGGGTACGAAACGTACCCACCACGTACCCCCCAAGGGGTATGAGCGCATAGGATGAGATTTTTACAAGTGACCACTTAAATTAAAATTAAAATTAAATTCAAATCCGCAAACAGATTTAAAAAAACAAAAATGTGAGCCCAGGAGAGCGGAAATTCATTCGGGGGGCGTGAAGGGTACATGGTGGGTACGAAACGTACCCACCACGTACCCCCCAAGGGGTATGAGCGCATAGGCTGAGATTTTTACAAGTGACCACTTAAATTAAAATTAAAATTAAATTCAAATCCGCAAACAGATTTAAAAAAACAAAAATTTGAGCCCAGGAGAGCGGAAATTCATTCGGGGGGCGTGAAGGGTACATGGTGGGTACGAAACGTACCCACCACGTACCCCCCAAGGGGTATGAGCGCATAGGCTGAGATTTTTACAAGTGACCACTTAAATTAAAATTAAAATTAAATTCAAATCCGCAAACAGATTTAAAAAAACAAAAATTTGAGCCCAGGAGAGCGGAAATTCATTCGGGGGGCGTGGGGGGGTACGTGGTGGGTACGAAACGTACCCACCACGTACCCCCCAAGGGGTATGAGCGCATAGGCTGAGATTTTTACAAGTGACCACTTAAATTAAAATTAAAATTAAATTCAAATCCGCAAACAGATTTAAAAAAACAAAAATTTGAGCCCAGTAGAGCGGAAGTTCATTTTGGGGGCGTGGAGTACGTATAGGGTACGTATGGGGTACGATCGTACCCTATACGTACCCCATACTGGGTATGAGCGCATAGGATGAGATTTTTACAAGTGACCACTTAAATTAAAATTAAAATTAAATTCAAATCCGCAAACAGATTTAAAAAAACAAAAATTTGAGCCCAGGAGAGCGGAAATTCATTCGGGGGGCGTGGGGGGTACGTGGTGGGTACGAAACGTACCCACCACGTACCCCCCAAGGGGTATGAGCGCATAGGCTGAGATTTTTACAAGTGACCACTTAAATTAAAATTAAAATTAAATTCAAATCCGCAAACAGATTTAAAAAAACAAAAATTTGAGCCCAGGAGACCGGAAATTCATTCGGGGGGCGTGGGGGGTACGTGGTGGGTACGAAACGTACCCACCACGTACCCCCCAAGGGGTATGAGCGCATAGGCTGAGATTTTTACAAGTGACCACTTAAATTAAAATTAAAATTAAATTCAAATCCGCAAACAGATTTAAAAAAACAAAAATTTGAGCCCAGGAGAGCGGAAATTCATTCGGGGGGCGTGAAGGGTACATGGTGGGTACAAAACGTACCCACCACGTACCCCCCAAGGGGTATGAGCGCATAGGCTGAGATTTTTACAAGTGACCACTTAAATTAAAATTAAAATTAAATTCAAATCCGCAAACAGATTTAAAAAAACAAAAATTTGAGCCCAGGAGAGCGGAAATTCATTCGGGGGGCGTGGGGGGTACATGGTGGGTACGAAACGTACCCACCACGTACCCCCCAAGGGGTATGAGCGCATAGGATGAGATTTTTACAAGTGACCACTTAAATTAAAATTAAAATTAAATTCAAATCCGCAAACAGATTTAAAAAAACAAAAATGTGAGCCCAGGAGAGCGGAAATTCATTCGGGGGGCGTGAAGGGTACATGGTGGGTACGAAACGTACCCACCACGTACCCCCCAAGGGGTATGAGCGCATAGGCTGAGATTTTTACAAGTGACCACTTAAATTAAAATTAAAATTAAATTCAAATCCGCAAACAGATTTAAAAAAACAAAAATTTGAGCCCAGGAGAGCGGAAATTCATTCGGGGGGCGTGGGGGTACATGGTGGGTACGAAACGTACCCACCACGTACCCCCCAAGGGGTATGAGCGCATAGGCTGAGATTTTTACAAGTGACCACTTAAATTAAAATTAAAATTAAATTCAAATCCGCAAACAGATTTAAAAAAACAAAAATTTGAGCCCAGGAGAGCGGAAATTCATTCGGGGGGCGTGGGGGGTACATGGTGGGTACGAAACGTACCCACCACGTACCCCGCAAGGGGTATGAGCGCATAGGATGAGATTTTTACAAGTGACCACTTAAATCAAAATTAAAATTAAATTCAAATCCGCAAACAGATTTAAAAAAACAAAAATTTGAGCCCAGGAGAGCGGAAATTCATTCGGGGGGCGTGGGGGGTACGTGGTGGGTACGAAACGTACCCACCACGTACCCCCCAAGGGGTATGAGCGCATAGGCTGAGATTTTTACAAGTGACCACTTAAATTAAAATTAAAATTAAATTCAAATCCGCAAACAGATTTAAAAAAACAAAAATTTGAGCCCAGGAGAGCGGAAATTCATTCGGGGGGCGTGAAGGGTACATGGTGGGTACGAAACGTACCCACCACGTACCCCCCAAGGGGTATGAGCGCATAGGCTGAGATTTTTACAAGTGACCACTTAAATTAAAATTAAAATTAAATTCAAATCCGCAAACAGATTTAAAAAAACAAAAATTTGAGCCCAGGAGAGCGGAAATTCATTCGGGGGGCGTGGGGGGGTACGTGGTGGGTACGAAACGTACCCACCACGTACCCCCCAAGGGGTATGAGCGCATAGGCTGAGATTTTTACAAGTGACCACTTAAATTAAAATTAAAATTAAATTCAAATCCGCAAACAGATTTAAAAAAACAAAAATTTGAGCCCAGTAGAGCGGAAGTTCATTTTGGGGGCGTGGAGTACGTATAGGGTACGTATGGGGTACGATCGTACCCTATACGTACCCCATACTGGGTATGAGCGCATAGGATGAGATTTTTACAAGTGACCACTTAAATTAAAATTAAAATTAAATTCAAATCCGCAAACAGATTTAAAAAAACAAAAATTTGAGCCCAGGAGAGCGGAAATTCATTCGGGGGGCGTGGGGGGTACGTGGTGGGTACGAAACGTACCCACCACGTACCCCCCAAGGGGTATGAGCGCATAGGCTGAGATTTTTACAAGTGACCACTTAAATTAAAATTAAAATTAAATTCAAATCCGCAAACAGATTTAAAAAAACAAAAATTTGAGCCCAGGAGACCGGAAATTCATTCGGGGGGCGTGGGGGGTACGTGGTGGGTACGAAACGTACCCACCACGTACCCCCCAAGGGGTATGAGCGCATAGGCTGAGATTTTTACAAGTGACCACTTAAATTAAAATTAAAATTAAATTCAAATCCGCAAACAGATTTAAAAAAACAAAAATTTGAGCCCAGGAGAGCGGAAATTCATTCGGGGGGCGTGAAGGGTACATGGTGGGTACAAAACGTACCCACCACGTACCCCCCAAGGGGTATGAGCGCATAGGCTGAGATTTTTACAAGTGACCACTTAAATTAAAATTAAAATTAAATTCAAATCCGCAAACAGATTTAAAAAAACAAAAATTTGAGCCCAGGAGAGCGGAAATTCATTCGGGGGGCGTGGGGGGTACATGGTGGGTACGAAACGTACCCACCACGTACCCCCCAAGGGGTATGAGCGCATAGGCTGAGATTTTTACAAGTGACCACTTAAATTAAAATTAAAATTAAATTCAAATCCGCAAACAGATTTAAAAAAACAAAAATGTGAGCCCAGGAGAGCGGAAATTCATTCGGGGGGCGTGAAGGGTACATGGTGGGTACGAAACGTACCCACCACGTACCCCCCAAGGGGTATGAGCGCATAGGCTGAGATTTTTACAAGTGACCACTTAAATTAAAATTAAAATTAAATTCAAATCCGCAAACAGATTTAAAAAAACAAAAATTTGAGCCCAGGAGAGCGGAAATTCATTCGGGGGGCGTGGGGGGTACATGGTGGGTACGAAACGTACCCACCACGTACCCCCCAAGGGGTATGAGCGCATAGGATGAGATTTTTACAAGTGACCACTTAAATTAAAATTAAAATTAAATTCAAATCCGCAAACAGATTTAAAAAAACAAAAATTTGAGCCCAGGAGAGCGGAAATTCATTCGGGGGCGTGGGGGGTACGTGGTGGGTACGAAACGTACCCACCACGTACCCCCCCAAGGGGTATGAGCGCATAGGCTGAGATTTTTACAAGTGACCACTTAAATTAAAATTAAAATTAAATTCAAATCCGCAAACAGATTTAAAAAAACAAAAATTTGAGCCCAGGAGAGCGGAAATTCATTCGGGGGGCGTGAAGGGTACATGGTGGGTACGAAACGTACCCACCACGTACCCCCCAAGGGGTATGAGCGCATAGGCTGAGATTTTTACAAGTGACCACTTAAATTAAAATTAAAATTAAATTCAAATCCGCAAACAGATTTAAAAAAACAAAAATTTGAGCCCAGGAGAGCGGAAATTTATTCGGGGGGCGTGGGGGGTACATGGTGGGTACGAAACGTACCCACCACGTACCCCCCAAGGGGTATGAGCGCATAGGCTGAGATTTTTACAAGTGACCACTTAAATTAAAATTAAAATTAAATTCAAATCCGCAAACAGATTTAAAAAAACAAAAATTTGAGCCCAGGAGAGCGGAAATTCATTCGGGGGGCGTGGGGGTACATGGTGGGTACGAAACGTACCCACCACGTACCCCCCAAGGGGTATGAGCGCATAGGCTGAGATTTTTACAAGTGACCACTTAAATTAAAATTAAAATTAAATTCAAATCCGCAAACAGATTTAAAAAAACAAAAATTTGAGCCCAGGAGAGCGGAAATTCATTCGGGGGGCGTGGGGGGTACATGGTGGGTACGAAACGTACCCACCACGTACCCCGCAAGGGGTATGAGCGCATAGGATGAGATTTTTACAAGTGACCACTTAAATCAAAATTAAAATTAAATTCAAATCCGCAAACAGATTTAAAAAAACAAAAATTTGAGCCCAGGAGAGCGGAAATTCATTCGGGGGGCGTGGGGGGTACGTGGTGGGTACGAAACGTACCCACCACGTACCCCCCAAGGGGTATGAGCGCATAGGCTGAGATTTTTACAAGTGACCACTTAAATTAAAATTAAAATTAAATTCAAATCCGCAAACAGATTTAAAAAAACAAAAATTTGAGCCCAGGAGAGCGGAAATTCATTCGGGGGGCGTGAAGGGTACATGGTGGGTACGAAACGTACCCACCACGTACCCCCCAAGGGGTATGAGCGCATAGGCTGAGATTTTTACAAGTGACCACTTAAATTAAAATTAAAATTAAATTCAAATCCGCAAACAGATTTAAAAAAACAAAAATTTGAGCCCAGGAGAGCGGAAATTCGTTCGGGGGGCGTGGGGGGGTACGTGGTGGGTACGAAACGTACCCACCACGTACCCCCCAAGGGGTATGAGCGCATAGGCTGAGATTTTTACAAGTGACCACTTAAATTAAAATTAAAATTAAATTCAAATCCGCAAACAGATTTAAAAAAACAAAAATTTGAGCCCAGTAGAGCGGAAGTTCATTTTGGGGGCGTGGAGTACGTATAGGGTACGTATGGGGTACGATCGTACCCTATACGTACCCCATACTGGGTATGAGCGCATAGGATGAGATTTTTACAAGTGACCACTTAAATTAAAATTAAAATTAAATTCAAATCCGCAAACAGATTTAAAAAAACAAAAATTTGAGCCCAGGAGAGCGGAAATTCATTCGGGGGGCGTGGGGGGTACGTGGTGGGTACGAAACGTACCCACCACGTACCCCCCAAGGGGTATGAGCGCATAGGCTGAGATTTTTACAAGTGACCACTTAAATTAAAATTAAAATTAAATTCAAATCCGCAAACAGATTTAAAAAAACAAAAATTTGAGCCCAGGAGACCGGAAATTCATTCGGGGGGCGTGGGGGGTACGTGGTGGGTACGAAACGTACCCACCACGTACCCCCCAAGGGGTATGAGCGCATAGGCTGAGATTTTTACAAGTGACCACTTAAATTAAAATTAAAATTAAATTCAAATCCGCAAACAGATTTAAAAAAACAAAAATTTGAGCCCAGGAGAGCGGAAATTCATTCGGGGGGCGTGAAGGGTACATGGTGGGTACAAAACGTACCCACCACGTACCCCCCAAGGGGTATGAGCGCATAGGCTGAGATTTTTACAAGTGACCACTTAAATTAAAATTAAAATTAAATTCAAATCCGCAAACAGATTTAAAAAAACAAAAATTTGAGCCCAGGAGAGCGGAAATTCATTCGGGGGGCGTGGGGGGTACATGGTGGGTACGAAACGTACCCACCACGTACCCCCCAAGGGGTATGAGCGCATAGGCTGAGATTTTTACAAGTGACCACTTAAATTAAAATTAAAATTAAATTCAAATCCGCAAACAGATTTAAAAAAACAAAAATGTGAGCCCAGGAGAGCGGAAATTCATTCGGGGGGCGTGAAGGGTACATGGTGGGTACGAAACGTACCCACCACGTACCCCCCAAGGGGTATGAGCGCATAGGCTGAGATTTTTACAAGTGACCACTTAAATTAAAATTAAAATTAAATTCAAATCCGCAAACAGATTTAAAAAAACAAAAATTTGAGCCCAGGAGAGCGGAAATTCATTCGGGGGGCGTGGGGGGTACATGGTGGGTACGAAACGTACCCACCACGTACCCCCCAAGGGGTATGAGCGCATAGGATGAGATTTTTACAAGTGACCACTTAAATTAAAATTAAATTCAAATCCGCAAACAGATTTAAAAAAACAAAAATTTGAGCCCAGGAGAGCGGAAATTCATTCGGGGGCGTGGGGGGTACGTGGTGGGTACGAAACGTACCCACCACGTACCCCCCCAAGGGGTATGAGCGCATAGGCTGAGATTTTTACAAGTGACCACTTAAATTAAAATTAAAATTAAATTCAAATCCGCAAACAGATTTAAAAAAACAAAAATTTGAGCCCAGGAGAGCGGAAATTCATTCGGGGGGCGTGAAGGGTACATGGTGGGTACGAAACGTACCCACCACGTACCCCCCAAGGGGTATGAGCGCATAGGCTGAGATTTTTACAAGTGACCACTTAAATTAAAATTAAAATTAAATTCAAATCCGCAAACAGATTTAAAAAAACAAAAATTTGAGCCCAGGAGAGCGGAAATTCATTCGGGGGGCGTGGGGGGTACATGGTGGGTACGAAACGTACCCACCACGTACCCCCCAAGGGGTATGAGCGCATAGGCTGAGATTTTTACAAGTGACCACTTAAATTAAAATTAAAATTAAATTCAAATCCGCAAACAGATTTAAAAAAACAAAAATTTGAGCCCAGGAGAGCGGAAATTCATTCGGGGGGCGTGGGGGTACATGGTGGGTACGAAACGTACCCACCACGTACCCCCCAAGGGGTATGAGCGCATAGGCTGAGATTTTTACAAGTGACCACTTAAATTAAAATTAAAATTAAATTCAAATCCGCAAACAGATTTAAAAAAACAAAAATTTGAGCCCAGGAGAGCGGAAATTCATTCGGGGGGCGTGGGGGGTACATGGTGGGTACGAAACGTACCCACCACGTACCCCGCAAGGGGTATGAGCGCATAGGATGAGATTTTTACAAGTGACCACTTAAATCAAAATTAAAATTAAATTCAAATCCGCAAACAGATTTAAAAAAACAAAAATTTGAGCCCAGGAGAGCGGAAATTCATTCGGGGGGCGTGGGGGGTACGTGGTGGGTACGAAACGTACCCACCACGTACCCCCCAAGGGGTATGAGCGCATAGGCTGAGATTTTTACAAGTGACCACTTAAATTAAAATTAAAATTAAATTCAAATCCGCAAACAGATTTAAAAAAACAAAAATTTGAGCCCAGGAGAGCGGAAATTCATTCGGGGGGCGTGAAGGGTACATGGTGGGTACGAAACGTACCCACCACGTACCCCCCAAGGGGTATGAGCGCATAGGCTGAGATTTTTACAAGTGACCACTTAAATTAAAATTAAAATTAAATTCAAATCCGCAAACAGATTTAAAAAAACAAAAATTTGAGCCCAGGAGAGCGGAAATTCGTTCGGGGGGCGTGGGGGGGTACGTGGTGGGTACGAAACGTACCCACCACGTACCCCCCAAGGGGTATGAGCGCATAGGCTGAGATTTTTACAAGTGACCACTTAAATTAAAATTAAAATTAAATTCAAATCCGCAAACAGATTTAAAAAAACAAAAATTTGAGCCCAGTAGAGCGGAAGTTCATTTTGGGGGCGTGGAGTACGTATAGGGTACGTATGGGGTACGATCGTACCCTATACGTACCCCATACTGGGTATGAGCGCATAGGATGAGATTTTTACAAGTGACCACTTAAATTAAAATTAAAATTAAATTCAAATCCGCAAACAGATTTAAAAAAACAAAAATTTGAGCCCAGGAGAGCGGAAATTCATTCGGGGGGCGTGGGGGGTACGTGGTGGGTACGAAACGTACCCACCACGTACCCCCCAAGGGGTATGAGCGCATAGGCTGAGATTTTTACAAGTGACCACTTAAATTAAAATTAAAATTAAATTCAAATCCGCAAACAGATTTAAAAAAACAAAAATTTGAGCCCAGGAGACCGGAAATTCATTCGGGGGGCGTGGGGGGTACGTGGTGGGTACGAAACGTACCCACCACGTACCCCCCAAGGGGTATGAGCGCATAGGCTGAGATTTTTACAAGTGACCACTTAAATTAAAATTAAAATTAAATTCAAATCCGCAAACAGATTTAAAAAAACAAAAATTTGAGCCCAGGAGAGCGGAAATTCATTCGGGGGGCGTGAAGGGTACATGGTGGGTACAAAACGTACCCACCACGTACCCCCCAAGGGGTATGAGCGCATAGGCTGAGATTTTTACAAGTGACCACTTAAATTAAAATTAAAATTAAATTCAAATCCGCAAACAGATTTAAAAAAACAAAAATTTGAGCCCAGGAGAGCGGAAATTCATTCGGGGGGCGTGGGGGTACATGGTGGGTACGAAACGTACCCACCACGTACCCCCCAAGGGGTATGAGCGCATAGGCTGAGATTTTTACAAGTGACCACTTAAATTAAAATTAAAATTAAATTCAAATCCGCAAACAGATTTAAAAAAACAAAAATTTGAGCCCAGGAGAGCGGAAATTCATTCGGGGGGCGTGAAGGGTACATGGTGGGTACGAAACGTACCCACCACGTACCCCCCAAGGGGTATGAGCGCATAGGCTGAGATTTTTACAAGTGACCACTTAAATTAAAATTAAAATTAAATTCAAATCCGCAAACAGATTTAAAAAAACAAAAATTTGAGCCCAGGAGAGCGGAAATTCATTCGGGGGGCGTGGGGGGTACGTGGTGGGTACGAAACGTACCCACCACGTACCCCCCAAGGGGTATGAGCGCATAGGCTGAGATTTTTACAAGTGACCACTTAAATTAAAATTAAAATTAAATTCAAATCCGCAAACAGATTTAAAAAAACAAAAATTTGAGCCCAGGAGAGCGGAAATTCATTCGGGGGGCGTGGGGGGTACATGGTGGGTACGAAACGTACCCACCACGTACACCCCAAGGGGTATGAGCGCATAGGCTGAGATTTTTACAAGTGACCACTTAAATTAAAATTAAAATTAAATTCAAATCCGCAAACAGATTTAAAAAAACAAAAATTTGAGCCCAGGAGTGCGGAAATTCATTCGGGGGGCGTGGGGGGTACATGGTGGGTACGAAACGTACCCACCACGTACACCCCAAGGGGTATGAGCGCATAGGATGAGATTTTTACAAGTGACCACTTAAATTAAAATTAAAATTAAATTCAAATCCGCAAACAGATTTAAAAAAACAAAAATTTGAGCCCAGGAGAGCGGAAATTCATTCGGGGGGCGTGGGGGGTACATGGTGGGTACGAAACGTACCCACCACGTACACCCCAAGGGGTATGAGCGCATAGGCTGAGATTTTTATAAGTGACCACTTAAATTAAAATTAAAATTAAATTCAAATCCGCAAACAGATTTAAAAAAACAAAAATTTGAGCCCAGGAGAGCGGAAATTCATTCGGGGGCGTGAAGGGTACATGGTGGGTACGAAACGTACCCACCACGTACCCCCCAAGGGGTATGAGCGCATAGGCTGAGATTTTTACAAGTGACCACTTAAATTAAAATTAAAATTAAATTCAAATCCGCAAACAGATTTAAAAAAACAAAAATTTGAGCCCAGGAGAGCGGAAATTCATTCGGGGGGCGTGGGGGGTACGTGGTGGGTACGAAACGTACCCACCACGTACCCCCCAAGGGGTATGAGCGCATAGGCTGAGATTTTTACAAGTGACCACTTAAATTAAAATTAAAATTAAATTCAAATCCGCAAACAGATTTAAAAAAACAAAAATTTGAGCCCAGGAGAGCGGAAATTCATTCGGGGGGCGTGAAGGGTACATGGTGGGTACGAAACGTACCCACCACGTACCCCCCAAGGGGTATGAACGCATAGGCTGAGATTTTTACAAGTGACCACTTAAATTAAAATTAAAATTAAATTCAAATCCGCAAACAGATTTAAAAAAACAAAAATTTGAGCCCAGGAGAGCGGAAATTCATTCGGGGGGCGTGAAGGGTACATGGTGGGTACGAAACGTACCCACCACGTACCCCGCAAGGGGTATGAGCGCATAGGATGAGATTTTTACAAGTGACCACTTAAATTAAAATTAAAATTAAATTCAAATCCGCAAACAGATTTAAAAAAACAAAAATTTGAGCCCAGGAGAGCGGAAATTCATTCGGGGGGCGTGGGGGGTACATGGTGGGTACGAAACGTACCCACCACGTACACCCCAAGGGGTATGAGCGCATAGGATGAGATTTTTACAAGTGACCACTTAAATTAAAATTAAAATTAAATTCAAATCCGCAAACAGATTTAAAAAAACAAAAATTTGAGCCCAGGAGAGCGGAAATTCATTCGGGGGGCGTGGGGGGTACGTGGTGGGTACGAAACGTACCCACCACGTACCCCCCAAGGGGTATGAGCGCATAGGCTGAGATTTTTACAAGTGACCACTTAAATTAAAATTAAAATTAAATTCAAATCCGCAAACAGATTTAAAAAAACAAAAATTTGAGCCCAGGAGAGCGGAAATTCATTCGGGGGGCGTGGGGGGTACGTGGTGGGTACGAAACGTACCCACCACGTACCCCCCAAGGGGTATGAGCGCATAGGCTGAGATTTTTACAAGTGACCACTTAAATTAAAATTAAAATTAAATTCAAATCCGCAAACAGATTTAAAAAAACAAAAATTTGAGCCCAGGAGAGCGGAAATTCATTCGGGGGGCGTGAAGGGTACATGGTGGGTACGAAACGTACCCACCACGTACCCCCCAAGGGGTATGAGCGCATAGGCTGAGATTTTTACAAGTGACCACTTAAATTAAAATTAAAATTAAATTCAAATCCGCAAACAGATTTAAAAAAACAAAAATTTGAGCCCAGGAGAGCGGAAATTCATTCGGGGGGCGTGGGGGGTACGTGGTGGGTACGAAACGTACCCACCACGTACCCCCCAAGGGGTATGAGCGCATAGGCTGAGATTTTTACAAGTGACCACTTAAATTAAAATTAAAATTAAATTCAAATCCGCAAACAGATTTAAAAAAACAAAAATTTGAGCCCAGTAGAGCGGAAGTTCATTTTGGGGGCGTGGAGTACGTATAGGGTACGTATGGGGTACGATCGTACCCTATACGTACCCCATACTGGGTATGAGCGCATAGGATGAGATTTTTACAAGTGACCACTTAAATTAAAATTAAAATTAAATTCAAATCCGCAAACAGATTTAAAAAAACAAAAATTTGAGCCCAGGAGAGCGGAAATTCATTCGGGGGGCGTGGGGGGTACGTGGTGGGTACGAAACGTACCCACCACGTACCCCCCAAGGGGTATGAGCGCATAGGCTGAGATTTTTACAAGTGACCACTTAAATTAAAATTAAAATTAAATTCAAATCCGCAAACAGATTTAAAAAAACAAAAATTTGAGCCCAGGAGAGCGGAAATTCATTCGGGGGGCGTGGGGGGTACGTGGTGGGTACGAAACGTACCCACCACGTACCCCCCAAGGGGTATGAGCGCATAGGCTGAGATTTTTACAAGTGACCACTTAAATTAAAATTAAAATTAAATTCAAATCCGCAAACAGATTTAAAAAAACAAAAATTTGAGCCCAGGAGAGCGGAAATTCATTCGGGGGGCGTGAAGGGTACATGGTGGGTACGAAACGTACCCACCACGTACCCCCCAAGGGGTATGAGCGCATAGGCTGAGATTTTTACAAGTGACCACTTAAATTAAAATTAAAATTAAATTCAAATCCGCAAACAGATTTAAAAAAACAAAAATTTGAGCCCAGGAGAGCGGAAATTCATTCGGGGGGCGTGGGGGGTACATGGTGGGTACGAAACGTACCCACCACGTACCCCCCAAGGGGTATGAGCGCATAGGCTGAGATTTTTACAAGTGACCACTTAAATTAAAATTAAAATTAAATTCAAATCCGCAAACAGATTTAAAAAAACAAAAATTTGAGCCCAGGAGAGCGGAAATTCATTCGGGGGGCGTGGGGGGTACATGGTGGGTACGAAACGTACCCACCACGTACACCCCAAGGGGTATGAGCGCATAGGCTGAGATTTTTACAAGTGACCACTTAAATTAAAATTAAAATTAAATTCAAATCCGCAAACAGATTTAAAAAAACAAAAATTTGAGCCCAGGAGAGCGGAAATTCATTCGGGGGGCGTGGGGGGTACATGGTGGGTACGAAACGTACCCACCACGTACACCCCAAGGGGTATGAGCGCATAGGATGAGATTTTTACAAGTGACCACTTAAATTAAAATTAAAATTAAATTCAAATCCGCAAACAGATTTAAAAAAACAAAAATTTGAGCCCAGGAGAGCGGAAATTCATTCGGGGGGCGTGGGGGGTACATGGTGGGTACGAAACGTACCCACCACGTACACCCCAACGGGTATGAGCGCATAGGCTGAGATTTTTACAAGTGACCACTTAAATTAAAATTAAAATTAAATTCAAATCCGCAAACAGATTTAAAAAAACAAAAATTTGAGCCCAGGAGAGCGGAAATTCATTCGGGGGGCGTGGGGGGTACATGGTGGGTACGAAACGTACCCACCACGTACACCCCAAGGGGTATGAGCGCATAGGCTGAGATTTTTACAAGTGACCACTTAAATTAAAATTAAAATTAAATTCAAATCCGCAAACAGATTTAAAAAAACAAAAATTTGAGCCCAGGAGAGCGGAAATTCATTCGGGGGGCGTGGGGGGTACGTGGTGGGTACGAAACGTACCCACCACGTACCCCCCAAGGGGTATGAGCGCATAGGCTGAGATTTTTACAAGTGACCACTTAAATTAAAATTAAAATTAAATTCAAATCCGCAAACAGATTTAAAAAAACAAAAATTTGAGCCCAGGAGAGCGGAAATTCATTCGGGGGGCGTGAAGGGTACATGGTGGGTACGAAACGTACCCACCACGTACCCCCCAAGGGGTATGAGCGCATAGGCTGAGATTTTTACAAGTGACCACTTAAATTAAAATTAAAATTAAATTCAAATCCGCAAACAGATTTAAAAAAACAAAAATTTGAGCCCAGGAGAGCGGAAATTCATTCGGGGGGCGTGGGGGGTACGTGGTGGGTACGAAACGTACCCACCACGTACCCCCCAAGGGGTATGAGCGCATAGGCTGAGATTTTTACAAGTGACCACTTAAATTAAAATTAAAATTAAATTCAAATCCGCAAACAGATTTAAAAAAACAAAAATTTGAGCCCAGTAGAGCGGAAGTTCATTTTGGGGGCGTGGAGTACGTATAGGGTACGTATGGGGTACGATCGTACCCTATACGTACCCCATACTGGGTATGAGCGCATAGGATGAGATTTTTACAAGTGACCACTTAAATTAAAATTAAAATTAAATTCAAATCCGCAAACAGATTTAAAAAAACAAAAATTTGAGCCCAGGAGAGCGGAAATTCATTCGGGGGCGTGGGGGGTACGTGGTGGGTACGAAACGTACCCACCACGTACCCCCCAAGGGGTATGAGCGCATAGGCTGAGATTTTTACAAGTGACCACTTAAATTAAAATTAAAATTAAATTCAAATCCGCAAACAGATTTAAAAAAACAAAAATTTGAGCCCAGGAGAGCGGAAATTCATTCGGGGGGCGTGGGGGGTACGTGGTGGGTACGAAACGTACCCACCACGTACCCCCCAAGGGGTATGAGCGCATAGGCTGAGATTTTTACAAGTGACCACTTAAATTAAAATTAAAATTAAATTCAAATCCGCAAACAGATTTAAAAAAACAAAAATTTGAGCCCAGGAGAGCGGAAATTCATTCGGGGGGCGTGAAGGGTACATGGTGGGTACGAAACGTACCCACCACGTACCCCCCAAGGGGTATGAGCGCATAGGCTGAGATTTTTACAAGTGACCACTTAAATTAAAATTAAAATTAAATTCAAATCCGCAAACAGATTTAAAAAAACAAAAATTTGAGCCCAGGAGAGCGGAAATTCATTCGGGGGGCGTGGGGGGTACATGGTGGGTACGAAACGTACCCACCACGTACCCCCCAAGGGGTATGAGCGCATAGGCTGAGATTTTTACAAGTGACCACTTAAATTAAAATTAAAATTAAATTCAAATCCGCAAACAGATTTAAAAAAACAAAAATTTGAGCCCAGGAGAGCGGAAATTCATTCGGGGGGCGTGAAGGGTACATGGTGGGTACGAAACGTACCCACCACGTACCCCCCAAGGGGTATGAGCGCATAGGCTGAGATTTTTACAAGTGACCACTTAAATTAAAATTAAAATTAAATTCAAATCCGCAAACAGATTTAAAAAAACAAAAATTTGAGCCCAGGAGAGCGGAAATTCATTCGGGGGGCGTGAAGGGTACATGGTGGGTACGAAACGTACCCACCACGTACCCCCCAAGGGGTATGAGCGCATAGGCTGAGATTTTTACAAGTGACCACTTAAATTAAAATTAAAATTAAATTCAAATCCGCAAACAGATTTAAAAAAACAAAAATTTGAGCCCAGGAGAGCGGAAATTCATTCGGGGGGCGTGGGGGGTACATGGTGGGTACGAAACGTACCCACCACGTACCCCCCAAGGGGTATGAGCGCATAGGCTGAGATTTTTACAAGTGACCACTTAAATTAAAATTAAAATTAAATTCAAATCCGCAAACAGATTTAAAAAAACAAAAATTTGAGCCCAGGAGAGCGGAAATTCATTCGGGGGGCGTGAAGGGTACATGGTGGGTACGAAACGTACCCACCACGTACCCCCCAAGGGGTATGAGCGCATAGGCTGAGATTTTTACAAGTGACCACTTAAATTAAAATTAAAATTAAATTCAAATCCGCAAACAGATTTAAAAAAACAAAAATTTGAGCCCAGGAGAGCGGAAATTCATTCGGGGGGCGTGAAGGGTACATGGTGGCTACGAAACGTACCCACCACGTACCCCGCAAGGGGTATGAGCGCATAGGCTGAGATTTTTACAAGTGACCACTTAAATTAAAATTAAAATTAAATTCAAATCCGCAAACAGATTTAAAAAAACAAAAATTTGAGCCCAGGAGAGCGGAAATTCATTCGGGGGGCGTGGGGGGTACATGGTGGGTACGAAACGTACCCACCACGTACACCCCAAGGGGTATGAGCGCATAGGATGAGATTTTTACAAGTGACCACTTAAATTAAAATTAAAATTAAATTCAAATCCGCAAACAGATTTAAAAAAACAAAAATTTGAGCCCAGGAGAGCGGAAATTCATTCGGGGGGCGTGGGGGGTACGTGGTGGGTACGAAACGTACCCACCACGTACCCCCCAAGGGGTATGAGCGCATAGGCTGAGATTTTTACAAGTGACCACTTAAATTAAAATTAAAATTAAATTCAAATCCGCAAACAGATTTAAAAAAACAAAAATTTGAGCCCAGGAGAGCGGAAATTCATTCGGGGGGCGTGAAGGGTACATGGTGGGTACGAAACGTACCCACCACGTACCCCCCAAGGGGTATGAGCGCATAGGCTGAGATTTTTACAAGTGACCACTTAAATTAAAATTAAAATTAAATTCAAATCCGCAAACAGATTTAAAAAAACAAAAATTTGAGCCCAGGAGAGCGGAAATTCATTCGGGGGGCGTGAAGGGTACATGGTGGGTACGAAACGTACCCACCACGTACCCCTCAAGGGGTATGAGCGCATAGGCTGAGATTTTTACAAGTGACCACTTAAATTAAAATTAAAATTAAATTCAAATCCGCAAACAGATTTAAAAAAACAAAAATTTGAGCCCAGGAGAGCGGAAATTCATTCGGGGGGCGTGGGGGGTACATGGTGGGTACGAAACGTACCCACCACGTACCCCCCAAGGGGTATGAGCGCATAGGCTGAGATTTTTACAAGTGACCACTTAAATTAAAATTAAAATTAAATTCAAATCCGCAAACAGATTTAAAAAAACAAAAATTTGAGCCCAGGAGAGCGGAAATTCATTCGGGGGGCGTGAAGGGTACATGGTGGGTACGAAACGTACCCACCACGTACCCCCCAAGGGGTATGAGCGCATAGGCTGAGATTTTTACAAGTGACCACTTAAATTAAAATTAAAATTAAATTCAAATCCGCAAACAGATTTAAAAAAACAAAAATTTGAGCCCAGGAGAGCGGAAATTCATTCGGGGGGCGTGAAGGGTACATGGTGGGTACGAAACGTACCCACCACGTACCCCGCAAGGGGTATGAGCGCATAGGATGAGATTTTTACAAGTGACCACTTAAATTAAAATTAAAATTAAATTCAAATCCGCAAACAGATTTAAAAAAACAAAAATTTGAGCCCAGGAGAGCGGAAATTCATTCGGGGGGCGTGGGGGGTACGTGGTGGGTACGAAACGTACCCACCACGTACCCCCCAAGGGGTATGAGCGCATAGGCTGAGATTTTTACAAGTGACCACTTAAATTAAAATTAAAATTAAATTCAAATCCGCAAACAGATTTAAAAAAACAAAAATTTGAGCCCAGGAGAGCGGAAATTCATTCGGGGGGCGTGGGGGGTACGTGGTGGGTACGAAACGTACCCACCACGTACCCCCCAAGGGGTATGAGCGCATAGGCTGAGATTTTTACAAGTGACCACTTAAATTAAAATTAAAATTAAATTCAAATCCGCAAACAGATTTAAAAAAACAAAAATTTGAGCCCAGGAGAGCGGAAATTCATTCGGGGGGCGTGGGGGGTACGTGGTGGGTACGAAACGTACCCACCACGTACCCCCCAAGGGGTATGAGCGCATAGGCTGAGATTTTTACAAGTGACCACTTAAATTAAAATTAAAATTAAATTCAAATCCGCAAACAGATTTAAAAAAACAAAAATTTGAGCCCAGGAGAGCGGAAATTCATTCGGGGGGCGTGAAGGGTACATGGTGGGTACGAAACGTACCCACCACGTACCCCCCAAGGGGTATGAGCGCATAGGCTGAGATTTTTACAAGTGACCACTTAAATTAAAATTAAAATTAAATTCAAATCCGCAAACAGATTTAAAAAAACAAAAATTTGAGCCCAGGAGAGCGGAAATTCATTCGGGGGGCGTGGGGGGTACATGGTGGGTACGAAACGTACCCACCACGTACCCCCCAAGGGGTATGAGCGCATAGGCTGAGATTTTTACAAGTGACCACTTAAATTAAAATTAAAATTAAATTCAAATCCGCAAACAGATTTAAAAAAACAAAAATTTGAGCCCAGGAGAGCGGAAATTCATTCGGGGGGCGTGAAGGGTACATGGTGGGTACGAAACGTACCCACCACGTACCCCCCAAGGGGTATGAGCGCATAGGCTGAGATTTTTACAAGTGACCACTTAAATTAAAATTAAAATTAAATTCAAATCCGCAAACAGATTTAAAAAAACAAAAATTTGAGCCCAGGAGAGCGGAAATTCATTCGGGGGGCGTGGGGGGTACATGGTGGGTACGAAACGTACCCACCACGTACCCCCCAAGGGGTATGAGCGCATAGGCTGAGATTTTTACAAGTGACCACTTAAATTAAAATTAAAATTAAATTCAAATCCGCAAACAGATTTAAAAAAACAAAAATTTGAGCCCAGGAGAGCGGAAATTCATTCGGGGGGCGTGAAGGGTACATGGTGGGTACGAAACGTACCCACCACGTACCCCCCAAGGGGTATGAGCGCATAGGCTGAGATTTTTACAAGTGACCACTTAAATTAAAATTAAAATTAAATTCAAATCCGCAAACAGATTTAAAAAAACAAAAATTTGAGCCCAGGAGAGCGGAAATTCATTCGGGGGGCGTGGGGGGTACATGGTGGGTACGAAACGTACCCACCACGTACCCCCCAAGGGGTATGAGCGCATAGGCTGAGATTTTTACAAGTGACCACTTAAATTAAAATTAAAATTAAATTCAAATCCGCAAACAGATTTAAAAAAACAAAAATTTGAGCCCAGGAGAGCGGAAATTCATTCGGGGGGCGTGAAGGGTACATGGTGGGTACGAAACGTACCCACCACGTACCTCCCAAGGGGTATGAGCGCATAGGCTGAGATTTTTACAAGTGACCACTTAAATTAAAATTAAAATTAAATTCAAATCCGCAAACAGATTTAAAAAAACAAAAATTTGAGCCCAGGAGAGCGGAAATTCATTCGGGGGGCGTGAAGGGTACATGGTGGGTACGAAACGTACCCACCACGTACCCCCCAAGGGGTATGAGCGCATAGGCTGAGATTTTTACAAGTGACCACTTAAATTAAAATTAAAATTAAATTCAAATCCGCAAACAGATTTAAAAAAACAAAAATTTGAGCCCAGGAGAGCGGAAATTCATTCGGGGGGCGTGAAGGGTACATGGTGGGTACGAAACGTACCCACCACGTACCCCCCAAGGGGTATGAGCGCATAGGCTGAGATTTTTACAAGTGACCACTTAAATTAAAATTAAAATTAAATTCAAATCCGCAAACAGATTTAAAAAAACAAAAATTTGAGCCCAGGAGAGCGGAAATTCATTCGGGGGGCGTGGGGGGTACATGGTGGGTACGAAACGTACCCACCACGTACCCCTTAAGGGGTATGAGCGCATAGGCTGAGATTTTTACAAGTGACCACTTAAATTAAAATTAAAATTAAATTCAAATCCGCAAACAGATTTAAAAAAACAAAAATTTGAGCCCAAGAGAGCGGAAATTCATTCGGGGGGCGTGAAGGGTACATGGTGGGTACGAAACGTACCCACCACGTACCCCCCAAGGGGTATGAGCGCATAGGCTGAGATTTTTACAAGTGACCACTTAAATTAAAATTAAAATTAAATTCAAATCCGCAAACAGATTTAAAAAAACAAAAATTTGAGCCCAGGAGAGCGGAAATTCATTCGGGGGGCGTGAAGGGTACATGGTGGGTACGAAACGTACCCACCACGTACCCCCCAAGGGGTATGAGCGCATAGGCTGAGATTTTTACAAGTGACCACTTAAATTAAAATTAAAATTAAATTCAAATCCGCAAACAGATTTAAAAAAACAAAAATTTGAGCCCAGGAGAGCGGAAATTCATTCGGGGGGCGTGGGGGGTACATGGTGGGTACGAAACGTACCCACCACGTACCCCCCAAGGGGTATGAGCGCATAGGCTGAGATTTTTACAAGTGACCACTTAAATTAAAATTAAAATTAAATTCAAATCCGCAAACAGATTTAAAAAAACAAAAATTTGAGCCCAGGAGAGCGGAAATTCATTCGGGGGGCGTGAAGGGTACATGGTGGGTACGAAACGTACCCACCACGTACCCCCCAAGGGGTATGAGCGCATAGGCTGAGATTTTTACAAGTGACCACTTAAATTAAAATTAAAATTAAATTCAAATCCGCAAACAGATTTAAAAAAACAAAAATTTGAGCCCAGGAGAGCGGAAATTCATTCGGGGGGCGTGAAGGGTACATGGTGGGTACGAAACGTACCCACCACGTACCCCGCAAGGGGTATGAGCGCATAGGATGAGATTTTTACAAGTGACCACTTAAATTAAAATTAAAATTAAATTCAAATCCGCAAACAGATTTAAAAAAACAAAAATTTGAGCCCAGGAGAGCGGAAATTCATTCGGGGGGCGTGGGGGGTACATGGTGGGTACGAAACGTACCCACCACGTACACCCCAAGGGGTATGAGCGCATAGGATGAGATTTTTACAAGTGACCACTTAAATTTAAATTAAAATTAAATTCAAATCCGCAAACAGATTTAAAAAAACAAAAATTTGAGCCCAGGAGAGCGGAAATTCATTCGGGGGGCGTGGGGGGTACATGGTGGGTACGAAACGTACCCACCACGTACCCCCCAAGGGGTATGAGCGCATAGGCTGAGATTTTTACAAGTGACCACTTAAATTAAAATTAAAATTAAATTCAAATCCGCAAACAGATTAAAAAAAACAAAAATTTGAGCCCAGGAGAGCGGAAATTCATTCGGGGGGCGTGGGGGGTACGTGGTGGGTACGAAACGTACCCACCACGTACCCCCCAAGGGGTATGAGCGCATAGGCTGAGATTTTTACAAGTGACCACTTAAATTAAAATTCAAATTAAATTCAAATCCGCAAACAGATTTAAAAAAACAAAAATTTGAGCCCAGGAGAGCGGAAATTCATTCGGGGGGCGTGGGGGGTACATGGTGGGTACGAAACGTACCCACCACGTACCCCCCAAGGGGTATGAGCGCATAGGCTGAGATTTTTACAAGTGACCACTTAAATTAAAATTAAAATTAAATTCAAATCCGCAAACAGATTTAAAAAAACAAAAATTTGAGCCCAGGAGAGCGGAAATTCATTCGGGGGGCGTGGGGGGTACATGGTGGGTACGAAACGTACCCACCACGTACCCCCCAAGGGGTATGAGCGCATAGGCTGAGATTTTTACAAGTGACCACTTAAATTAAAATTAAAATTAAATTCAAATCCGCAAACAGATTTAAAAAAACAAAAATTTGAGCCCAGGAGAGCGGAAATTCATTCGGGGGGCGTGAAGGGTACATGGTGGGTACGAAACGTACCCACCACGTACCCCCCAAGGGGTATGAGCGCATAGGCTGAGATTTTTACAAGTGACCACTTAAATTAAAATTAAAATTAAATTCAAATCCGCAAACAGATTTAAAAAAACAAAAATTTGAGCCCAGGAGAGCGGAAATTCATTCGGGGGGCGTGAAGGGTACATGGTGGGTACGAAACGTACCCACCACGTACCCCCCAAGGGGTATGAGCGCATAGGCTGAGATTTTTACAAGTGACCACTTAAATTAAAATTAAAATTAAATTCAAATCCGCAAACAGATTTAAAAAAACAAAAATTTGAGCCCAGGAGAGCGGAAATTCATTCGGGGGGCGTGAAGGGTACATGGTGGGTACGAAACGTACCCACCACGTACCCCGCAAGGGGTATGAGCGCATAGGATGAGATTTTTACAAGTGACCACTTAAATTAAAATTAAAATTAAATTCAAATCCGCAAACAGATTTAAAAAAACAAAAATTTGAGCCCAGGAGAGCGGAAATTCATTCGGGGGGCGTGGGGGGTACATGGTGGGTACGAAACGTACCCACCACGTACACCCCAAGGGGTATGAGCGCATAGGATGAGATTTTTACAAGTGACCACTTAAATTAAAATTAAAATTAAATTCAAATCCGCAAACAGATTTAAAAAAACAAAAATTTGAGCCCAGGAGAGCGGAAATTCATTCGGGGGGCGTGGGGGGTACGTGGTGGGTACGAAACGTACCCACCACGTACCCCCCAAGGGGTATGAGCGCATAGGCTGAGATTTTTACAAGTGACCACTTAAATTAAAATTAAAATTAAATTCAAATCCGCAAACAGATTTAAAAAAACAAAAATTTGAGCCCAGGAGAGCGGAAATTCATTCGGGGGGCGTGAAGGGTACATGGTGGGTACGAAACGTACCCACCACGTACCCCCCAAGGGGTATGAGCGCATAGGCTGAGATTTTTACAAGTGACCACTTAAATTAAAATTAAAATTAAATTCAAATCCGCAAACAGATTTAAAAAAACAAAAATTTGAGCCCAGGAGAGCGGAAATTCATTCGGGGGGCGTGGGGGGTACATGGTGGGTACGAAACGTACCCACCACGTACCCCCCAAGGGGTATGAGCGCATAGGCTGAGATTTTTACAAGTGACCACTTAAATTAAAATTAAAATTAAATTCAAATCCGCAAACAGATTTAAAAAAACAAAAATTTGAGCCCAGGAGAGCGGAAATTCATTCGGGGGGCGTGGGGGGTACATGGTGGGTACGAAACGTACCCACCACGTACCCCCCAAGGGGTATGAGCGCATAGGCTGAGATTTTTACAAGTGACCACTTAAATTAAAATTAAAATTAAATTCAAATCCGCAAACAGATTTAAAAAAACAAAAATTTGAGCCCAGGAGAGCGGAAATTCATTCGGGGGGCGTGAAGGGTACATGGTGGGTACGAAACGTACCCACCACGTACCCCCCAAGGGGTATGAGCGCATAGGCTGAGATTTTTACAAGTGACCACTTAAATTAAAATTCAAATTAAATTCAAATCCGCAAACAGATTTAAAAAAACAAAAATTTGAGCCCAGGAGAGCGGAAATTCATTCGGGGGGCGTGAAGGGTACATGGTGGGTACGAAACGTACCCACCACGTACCTCGCAAGGGGTATGAGCGCATAGGATGAGATTTTTACAAGTGACCACTTAAATTAAAATTAAAATTAAATTCAAATCCGCAAACAGATTTAAAAAAACAAAAATTTGAGCCCAGGAGAGCGGAAATTCATTCGGGGGGCGTGGGGGGTACATGGTGGGTACGAAACGTACCCACCACGTACACCCCAAGGGGTATGAGCGCATAGGATGAGATTTTTACAAGTGACCACTTAAATTAAAATTAAAATTAAATTCAAATCCGCAAACAGATTTAAAAAAACAAAAATTTGAGCCCAGGAGAGCGGAAATTCATTCGGGGGGCGTGGGGGGTATGTGGTGGGTACGAAACGTACCCACCACGTACCCCCCAAGGGGTATGAGCGCATAGGCTGAGATTTTTACAAGTGACCACTTAAATTAAAATTAAAATTAAATTCAAATCCGCAAACAGATTTAAAAAAACAAAAATTTGAGCCCAGGAGAGCGGAAATTCATTCGGGGGGCGTGGGGGGTACGTGGTGGGTACGAAACGTACCCACCACGTACCCCTCAAGGGGTATGAGCGCATAGGCTGAGATTTTTACAAGTGACCACTTAAATTAAAATTAAAATTAAATTCAAATCCGCAAACAGATTTAAAAAAACAAAAATTTGAGCCCAGGAGAGCGGAAATTCATTCGGGGGGCGTGAAGGGTACATGGTGGGTACGAAACGTACCCACCACGTACCCCCCAAGGGGTATGAGCGCATAGGATGAGATTTTTACAAGTGACCACTTAAATTAAAATTAAAATTAAATTCAAATCCGCAAACAGATTTAAAAAAACAAAAATTTGAGCCCAGGAGAGCGGAAATTCATTCGGGGGGCGTGGGGGGTACATGGTGGGTACGAAACGTACCCACCACGTACCCCCCAAGGGGTATGAGCGCATAGGCTGAGATTTTTACAAGTGACCACTTAAATTAAAATTAAAATTAAATTCAAATCCGCAAACAGATTTAAAAAAACAAAAATTTGAGCCCAGGAGAGCGGAAATTCATTCGGGGGGCGTGGGGGGTACATGGTGGGTACGAAACGTACCCACCACGTACACCCCAAGGGGTATGAGCGCATAGGCTGAGATTTTTACAAGTGACCACTTAAATTAAAATTAAAATTAAATTCAAATCCGCAAACAGATTTAAAAAAACAAAAATTTGAGCCCAGGAGAGCGGAAATTCATTCGGGGGCGTGGGGGGTACATGGTGGGTACGAAACGTACCCACCACGTACACCCCAAGGGGTATGAGCGCATAGGATGAGATTTTTACAAGTGACCACTTAAATTAAAATTAAAATTAAATTCAAATCCGCAAACAGATTTAAAAAAACAAAAATTTGAGCCCAGGAGAGCGGAAATTCATTCGGGGGGCGTGGGGGGTACGTGGTGGGTACGAAACGTACCCACCACGTACCCCCCAAGGGGTATGAGCGCATAGGCTGAGATTTTTACAAGTGACCACTTAAATTAAAATTAAAATTAAATTCAAATCCGCAAACAGATTTAAAAAAACAAAAATTTGAGCCCAGGAGAGCGGAAATTCATTCGGGGGGCGTGGGGGGTACGTGGTGGGTACAAAACGTACCCACCACGTACCCCCCAAGGGGTATGAGCGCATAGGCTGAGATTTTTACAAGTGACCACTTAAATTAAAATTAAAATTAAATTCAAATCCGCAAACAGATTTAAAAAAACAAAAATTTGAGCCCAGGAGAGCGGAAATTCATTCGGGGGGCGTGAAGGGTACATGGTGGGTACGAAACGTACCCACCACGTACCCCCCAAGGGGTATGAGCGCATAGGCTGAGATTTTTACAAGTGACCACTTAAATTAAAATTAAAATTAAATTCAAATCCGCAAACAGATTTAAAAAAACAAAAATTTGAGCCCAGGAGAGCGGAAATTCATTCGGGGGGCGTGAAGGGTACATGGTGGGTACGAAACGTACCCACCACGTACCCCCCAAGGGGTATGAGCGCATAGGCTGAGATTTTTACAAGTGACCACTTAAATTAAAATTAAAATTAAATTCAAATCCGCAAACAGATTTAAAAAAACAAAAATTTGAGCCCAGGAGAGCGGAAATTCATTCGGGGGGCGTGGGGGGTACATGGTGGGTACGAAACGTACCCACCACGTACCCCGCAAGGGGTATGAGCGCATAGGATGAGATTTTTACAAGTGACCACTTAAATTAAAATTAAAATTAAATTCAAATCCGCAAACAGATTTAAAAAAACAAAAATTTGAGCCCAGGAGAGCGGAAATTCATTCGGGGGGCGTGGGGGGTACGTGGTGGGTACGAAACGTACCCACCACGTACCCCCCAAGGGGTATGAGCGCATAGGCTGAGATTTTTACAAGTGACCACTTAAATTAAAATTAAAATTAAATTCAAATCCGCAAACAGATTTAAAAAAACAAAAATTTGAGCCCAGGAGAGCGGAAATTCATTCGGGGGGCGTGAAGGGTACATGGTGGGTACGAAACGTACCCACCACGTACCCCCCAAGGGGTATGAGCGCATAGGCTGAGATTTTTACAAGTGACCACTTAAATTAAAATTAAAATTAAATTCAAATCCGCAAACAGATTTAAAAAAACAAAAATTTGAGCCCAGGAGAGCGGAAATTCATTCGGGGGGCGTGGGGGGTACGTGGTGGGTACGAAACGTACCCACCACGTACCCCCCAAGGGGTATGAGCGCATAGGCTGAGATTTTTACAAGTGACCACTTAAATTAAAATTAAAATTAAATTCAAATCCGCAAACAGATTTAAAAAAACAAAAATTTGAGCCCAGTAGAGCGGAAGTTCATTTTGGGGGCGTGGAGTACGTATAGGGTACGTATGGGGTACGATCGTACCCTATACGTACCCCATACTGGGTATGAGCGCATAGGATGAGATTTTTACAAGTGACCACTTAAATTAAAATTAAAATTAAATTCAAATCCGCAAACAGATTTAAAAAAACAAAAATTTGAGCCCAGGAGAGCGGAAATTCATTCGGGGGGCGTGGGGGGTACATGGTGGGTACGAAACGTACCCACCACGTACACCCCAAGGGGTATGAGCGCATAGGATGAGATTTTTACAAGTGACCACTTAAATTAAAATTAAAATTAAATTCAAATCCGCAAACAGATTTAAAAAAACAAAAATTTGAGCCCAGGAGAGCGGAAATTCATTCGGGGGGCGTGGGGGGTACGTGGTGGGTACGAAACGTACCCAGCACGTACCCCCCAAGGGGTATGAGCGCATAGGCTGAGATTTTTACAAGTGACCACTTAAATTAAAATTAAAATTAAATTCAAATCCGCAAACAGATTTAAAAAAACAAAAATTTGAGACCAGGAGAGCGGAAATTCATTCGGGGGGCGTGAAGGGTACATGGTGGGTACGAA
This sequence comes from Beris morrisii, assembly GCA_951812415.1. NCBI lineage: Eukaryota > Metazoa > Arthropoda > Insecta > Diptera > Stratiomyidae > Beris > Beris morrisii. The sequence continues at coordinate 10,780,598 of OX638311.1, forward strand.
ACGTACCCACCACGTACCCCCCAAGGGGTATGAGCGCATAGGCTGAGATTTTTACAAGTGACCACTTAAATTAAAATTAAAATTAAATTCAAATCCGCAAACAGATTTAAAAAAACAAAAAATTTAGCCCGGGAGAGCGGAAATTCATTCGGGGGGCGTGGGGGGTACATGGTGGGTACGAAACGTACCCACCACGTACCCCCCAAGGGGTATGAGCGCATAGGCTGAGATTTTTACAAGTGACCACTTAAATTAAAATTCAAATTAAATTCAAATCCGCAAACAGATTTAAAAAAACAAAAATTTGAGCCCAGGAGAGCGGAAATTCATTCGGGGGGCGTGGGGGGTACATGGTGGGTACGAAACGTACCCACCACGTACCCCCCAAGGGGTATGAGCGCATAGGATGAGATTTTTACAAGTGACCACTTAAATTAAAATTAAAATTAAATTCAAATCCGCAAACAGATTTAAAAAAACAAAAATTTGAGCCCAGGAGAGCGGAAATTCATTCGGGGGGCGTGGGGGGTACGTGGTGGGTACGAAACGTACCCACCACGTACCCCCCAAGGGGTATGAGCGCATAGGCTGAGATTTTTACAAGTGACCACTTAAATTAAAATTAAAATTAAATTCAAATCCGCAAACAGATTTAAAAAAACAAAAATTTGAGCCCAGGAGAGCGGAAATTCATTCGGGGGGCGTGGGGGGTACGTGGTGGGTACGAAACGTACCCACCACGTACCCCCCAAGGGGTATGAGCGCATAGGCTGAGATTTTTACAAGTGACCACTTAAATTAAAATTCAAATTAAATTCAAATCCGCAAACAGATTTAAAAAAACAAAAATTTGAGCCCAGGAGAGCGGAAATTCATTCGGGGGGCGTGGGGGGTACGTGGTGGGTACGAAACGTACCCACCACGTACCCCCCAAGGGGTATGAGCGCATAGGCTGAGATTTTTACAAGTGACCACTTAAATTAAAATTCAAATTAAATTCAAATCCGCAAACAGATTTAAAAAAACAAAAATTTGAGCCCAGGAGAGCGGAAATTCATTCGGGGGGCGTGGGGGGTACATGGTGGGTACGAAACGTACCCACCACGTACCCCCCAAGGGGTATGAGCGCATAGGATGAGATTTTTACAAGTGACCACTTAAATTAAAATTAAAATTAAATTCAAATCCGCAAACAGATTTAAAAAAACAAAAATTTGAGCCCAGGAGAGCGGAAATTCATTCCGGGGGCGTGGAAGGTACGTGGTGGGTACGAAACGTACCCACGACGTACCCCCCAAGGGGTATGAGCGCATAGGCTGAGATTTTTACAAGTGACCACTTAAATTAAAATTAAAATTAAATTCAAATCCGCAAACAGATTTAAAAAAACAAAAATTTGAGCCCAGGAGAGCGGAAATTCATTCGGGGGGCGTGGGGGGTACGTGGTGGGTACGAAACGTACCCACCACGTACCCCCCAAGGGGTATGAGCGCATAGGATGAGATTTTTACAAGTGACCACTTAAATTAAAATTAAAATTAAATTCAAATCCGCAAACAGATTTAAAAAAACAAAAATTTGAGCCCAGGAGAGCGGAAATTCATTCGGGGGGCGTGGGGGGTACGTGGTGGCTACGAAACGTACCCACCACGTACCCCCAAGGGGTATGAGCGCATAGGCTGAGATTTTTACAAGTGACCACTTAAATTAAAATTAAAATTAAATTCAAATCCGCAAACAGATTTAAAAAAACAAAAATTTGAGCCCAGGAGAGCGGAAATTCATTCGGGGGGCGTGGGGGTTCGTGGTGGGTACGAAACGTACCCACCACGTACCCCCCAAGGAGTATGAGCGCATAGGCTGAGATTTTTACAAGTGACCACTTAAATTAAAATTAAAATTAAATTCAAATCCGCAAACAGATTTAAAAAAACAAAAATTTGAGCCCAGGAGAGCGGAAATTCATTCGGGGGGCGTGGGGGGTACATGGTGGGTACGAAACGTACCCACCACGTACCCCCCAAGGGGTATGAGCGCATAGGCTGAGATTTTTACAAGTGACCACTTAAATTAAAATTAAAATTAAATTCAAATCCGCAAACAGATTTAAAAAAACAAAAATTTGAGCCCAGGAGAGCGGAAATTCATTCCGGGGGCGTGGAAGGTACGTGGTGGGTACGAAACGTACCCACGACGTACCCCCCAAGGGGTATGAGCGCATAGGCTGAGATTTTTACAAGTGACCACTTAAATTAAAATTAAAATTAAATTCAAATCCGCAAACAGATTTAAAAAAACAAAAATTTGAGCCCAGGAGAGCGGAAATTCATTCGGGGGGCGTGAAGGGTACATGGTGGGTACGAAACGTACCCACCACGTACCCCCCAAGGGGTATGAGCGCATAGGATGAGATTTTTACAAGTGACCACTTAAATTAAAATTAAAATTAAATTCAAATCCGCAAACAGATTTAAAAAAACAAAAATTTGAGCCCAGGAGAGCGGAAATTCATTCCGGGGGCGTGGAAGGTACGTGGTGGGTACGAAACGTACCCACGACGTACCCCCCAAGGGGTATGAGCGCATAGGCTGAGATTTTTACAAGTGACCACTTAAATTAAAATTAAAATTAAATTCAAATCCGCAAACAGATTTAAAAAAACAAAAATTTGAGCCCAGGAGAGCGGAAATTCATTCGGGGGGCGTGGGGGGTACGTGGTGGGTACGAAACGTACCCACCACGTACCCCCCAAGGGGTATGAGCGCATAGGATGAGATTTTTACAAGTGACCACTTAAATTAAAATTAAAATTAAATTCAAATCCGCAAACAGATTTAAAAAAACAAAAATTTGAGCCCAGGAGAGCGGAAATTTATTCGGGGGGCGTGGGGGGTACGTGGTGGGTACGAAACGTACCCACCACGTACCCCCCAAGGGGTATGAGCGCATAGGATGAGATTTTTACAAGTGACCACTTAAATTAAAATTAAAATTAAATTCAAATCCGCAAACAGATTTAAAAAAACAAAAATTTGAGCCCAGGAGAGCGGAAATTCATTCGGGGGGCGTGGGGGGTACGTGGTGGGTACGAAACGTACCCACCACGTACCCCCAAGGGGTATGAGCGCATAGGCTGAGATTTTTACAAGTGACCACTTAAATTAAAATTAAAATTAAATTCAAATCCGCAAACAGATTTAAAAAAACAAAAATTTGAGCCCAGGAGAGCGGAAATTCATTCGGGGGGCGTGGGGAGTACATGGTGGGTACGAAACGTACCCACCACGTACCCCCCAAGGGGTATGAGCGCATAGGCTGAGATTTTTACAAGTGACCACTTAAATTAAAATTAAAATTAAATTCAAATCCGCAAACAGATTTAAAAAAACAAAAATTTGAGCCCAGGAGAGCGGAAATTCATTCGGGGGGCGTGAAGGGTACATGGTGGGTACGAAACGTACCCACCACGTACCCCCCCAAGGGGTATGAGCGCATAGGCTGAGATTTTTACAAGTGACCACTTAAATTAAAATTAAAATTAAATTCAAATCCGCAAACAGATTTAAAAAAACAAAAATTTGAGCCCAGGAGAGCGGAAATTCATTCGGGGGGCGTGGGGGGTACGTGGTGGATACGAAACGTACCCACCACGTACCCCCCAAGGGGTATGAGCGCATAGGCTGAGATTTTTACAAGTGACCACTTAAATTAAAATTAAAATTAAATTCAAATCCGCAAACAGATTTAAAAAAACAAAAATTTGAGCCCAGGAGAGCGGAAATTCATTCGGGGGGCGTGGGGGGTACGTGGTGGGTACGAAACGTACCCACCACGTACCCCCCAAGGGGTATGAGCGCATAGGATGAGATTTTTACAAGTGACCACTTAAATTAAAATTAAAATTAAATTCAAATCCGCAAACAGATTTAAAAAAACAAAAATTTGAGCCCAGGAGAGCGGAAATTCATTCGGGGGGCGTGGGGGGTACGTGGTGGGTACGAAACGTACCCACCACGTACCCCCCAAGGGGTATGAGCGCATAGGCTGAGATTTTTACAAGTGACCACTTAAATTAAAATTAAAATTAAATTCAAATCCGCAAACAGATTTAAAAAAACAAAAATTTGAGCCCAGGAGAGCGGAAATTCATTCGGGGGGCGTGGGGAGTACATGGTGGGTACGAAACGTACCCACCACGTACCCCCCAAGGGGTATGAGCGCATAGGCTGAGATTTTTACAAGTGACCACTTAAATTAAAATTCAAATTAAATTCAAATCCGCAAACAGATTTAAAAAAACAAAAATTTGAGCCCAGGAGAGCGGAAATTCATTCGGGGGGCGTGGGGGGTACATGGTGGGTACGAAACGTACCCACCACGTACCCCCCAAGGGGTATGAGCGCATAGGATGAGATTTTTACAAGTGACCACTTAAATTAAAATTAAAATTAAATTCAAATCCGCAAACAGATTTAAAAAAACAAAAATTTGAGCCCAGGAGAGCGGAAATTCATTCGGGGGGCGTGGGGGGTACGTGGTGGGTACGAAACGTACCCACCACGTACCCCCCAAGGGGTATGAGCGCATAGGCTGAGATTTTTACAAGTGACCACTTAAATTAAAATTAAAATTAAATTCAAATCCGCAAACAGATTTAAAAAAACAAAAATTTGAGCCCAGGAGAGCGGAAATTCATTCGGGGGGCGTGAAGGGTACATGGTGGGTACGAAACGTACCCACCACGTACCCCCCAAGGGGTATGAGCGCATAGGATGAGATTTTTACAAGTGACCACTTAAATTAAAATTAAAATTAAATTCAAATCCGCAAACAGATTTAAAAAAACAAAAATTTGAGCCCAGGAGAGCGGAAATTCATTCCGGGGGCGTGGAAGGTACGTGGTGGGTACGAAACGTACCCACGACGTACCCCCCAAGGGGTATGAGCGCATAGGCTGAGATTTTTACAAGTGACCACTTAAATTAAAATTAAAATTAAATTCAAATCCGCAAACAGATTTAAAAAAACAAAAATTTGAGCCCAGGAGAGCGGAAATTCATTCGGGGGGCGTGGGGGGTACGTGGTGGGTACGAAACGTACCCACCACGTACCCCCCAAGGGGTATGAGCGCATAGGATGAGATTTTTACAAGTGACCACTTAAATTAAAATTAAAATTAAATTCAAATCCGCAAACAGATTTAAAAAAACAAAAATTTGAGCCCAGGAGAGCGGAAATTCATTCGGGGGGCGTGGGGGGTACGTGGTGGGTACGAAACGTACCCACCACGTACCCCCAAGGGGTATGAGCGCATAGGCTGAGATTTTTACAAGTGACCACTTAAATTAAAATTAAAATTAAATTCAAATCCGCAAACAGATTTAAAAAAACAAAAATTTGAGCCCAGGAGAGCGGAAATTCATTCGGGGGGCGTGGGGGTTCGTGGTGGGTACGAAACGTACCCACCACGTACCCCCCAAGGAGTATGAGCGCATAGGCTGAGATTTTTACAAGTGACCACTTAAATTAAAATTAAAATTAAATTCAAATCCGCAAACAGATTTAAAAAAACAAAAATTTGAGCCCAGGAGAGCGGAAATTCATTCGGGGGGCGTGGGGGGTACATGGTGGGTACGAAACGTACCCACCACGTACCCTCCAAGGGGTATGAGCGCATAGGCTGAGATTTTTACAAGTGACCACTTAAATTAAAATTAAAATTAAATTCAAATCCGCAAACAGATTTAAAAAAACAAAAATTTGAGCCCAGGAGAGCGGAAATTCATTCCGGGGGCGTGGAAGGTACGTGGTGGGTACGAAACGTACCCACGACGTACCCCCCAAGGGGTATGAGCGCATAGGCTGAGATTTTTACAAGTGACCACTTAAATTAAAATTAAAATTAAATTCAAATCCGCAAACAGATTTAAAAAAACAAAAATTTGAGCCCAGGAGAGCGGAAATTCATTCCGGGGGCGTGGAAGGTACGTGGTGGGTACGAAACGTACCCACGACGTACCCCCCAAGGGGTATGAGCGCATAGGCAGAGATTTTTACAAGTGACCACTTAAATTAAAATTAAAATTAAATTCAAATCCGCAAACAGATTTAAAAAAACAAAAATTTGAGCCCAGGAGAGCGGAAATTCATTCCGGGGGCGTGGAAGGTACGTGGTGGGTACGAAACGTACCCACGACGTACCCCCCAAGGGGTATGAGCGCATAGGCTGAGATTTTTACAAGTGACCACTTAAATTAAAATTAAAATTAAATTCAAATCCGCAAACAGATTTAAAAAAACAAAAATTTGAGCCCAGGAGAGCGGAAATTCATTCGGGGGGCGTGGGGGGTACGTGGTGGGTACGAAACGTACCCACCACGTACCCCCAAGGGGTATGAGCGCATAGGCTGAGATTTTTACAAGTGACCACTTAAATTAAAATTAAAATTAAATTCAAATCCGCAAACAGATTTAAAAAAACAAAAATTTGAGCCCAGGAGAGCGGAAATTCATTCGGGGGGCGTGGGGGGTACATGGTGGGTACGAAACGTACCCACCACGTACCCCCCAAGGGGTATGAGCGCATAGGATGAGATTTTTACAAGTGACCACTTAAATTAAAATTAAAATTAAATTCAAATCCGCAAACAGATTTAAAAAAACAAAAATTTGAGCCCAGGAGAGCGGAAATTCATTCCGGGGGCGTGGAAGGTACGTGGTGGGTACGAAACGTACCCACGACGTACCCCCCAAGGGGTATGAGCGCATAGGCTGAGATTTTTACAAGTGACCACTTAAATTAAAATTAAAATTAAATTCAAATCCGCAAACAGATTTAAAAAAACAAAAATTTGAGCCCAGGAGAGCGGAAATTCATTCGGGGGGCGTGGGGGTTCGTGGTGGGTACGAAACGTACCCACCACGTACCCCCCAAGGAGTATGAGCGCATAGGCTGAGATTTTTACAAGTGACCACTTAAATTAAAATTAAAATTAAATTCAAATCCGCAAACAGATTTAAAAAAACAAAAATTTGAGCCCAGGAGAGCGGAAATTCATTCGGGGGGCGTGGGGGGTACATGGTGGGTACGAAACGTACCCACCACGTACCCCCCAAGGGGTATGAGCGCATAGGCTGAGATTTTTACAAGTGACCACTTAAATTAAAATTAAAATTAAATTCAAATCCGCAAACAGATTTAAAAAAACAAAAATTTGAGCCCAGGAGAGCGGAAATTCATTCCGGGGGCGTGGAAGGTACGTGGTGGGTACGAAACGTACCCACGACGAACCCCCCAAGGGGTATGAGCGCATAGGCTGAGATTTTTACAAGTGACCACTTAAATTAAAATTAAAATTAAATTCAAATCCGCAAACAGATTTAAAAAAACAAAAATTTGAGCCCAGGAGAGCGGAAATTCATTCCGGGGGCGTGGAAGGTACGTGGTGGGTACGAAACGTACCCACCACGTACCCCCCAAGGGGTATGAGCGCATAGGCAGAGATTTTTACAAGTGACCACTTAAATTAAAATTAAAATTAAATTCAAATCCGCAAACAGATTTAAAAAAACAAAAATTTGAGCCCAGGAGAGCGGAAATTCATTCCGGGGGCGTGGAAGGTACGTGGTGGGTACGAAACGTACCCACGACGTACCCCCCAAGGGGTATGAGCGCATAGGCTGAGATTTTTACAAGTGACCACTTAAATTAAAATTAAAATTAAATTCAAATCCGCAAACAGATTTAAAAAAACAAAAATTTGAGCCCAGGAGAGCGGAAATTCATTCGGGGGGCGTGGGGGGTACGTGGTGGGTACGAAACGTACCCACCACGTACCCCCCAAGGGGTATGAGCGCATAGGATGAGATTTTTACAAGTGACCACTTAAATTAAAATTAAAATTAAATTCAAATCCGCAAACAGATTTAAAAAAACAAAAATTTGAGCCCAGGAGAGCGGAAATTCATTCGGGGGGCGTGGGGGGTACGTGGTGGGTACGAAACGTACCCACCACGTACCCCCCAAGGGGTATGAGCGCATAGGATGAGATTTTTACAAGTGACCACTTAAATTAAAATTAAAATTAAATTCAAATCCGCAAACAGATTTAAAAAAACAAAAATTTGAGCCCAGGAGAGCGGAAATTCATTCGGGGGGCGTGGGGGGTACATGGTGGGTACGAAACGTACCCACCACGTACCCCCCAAGGGGTATGAGCGCATAGGCTGAGATTTTTACAAGTGACCACTTAAATTAAAATTAAAATTAAATTCAAATCCGCAAACAGATTTAAAAAAACAAAAATTTGAGCCCAGGAGAGCGGAAATTCATTCGGGGGGCGTGGGGAGTACATGGTGGGTACGAAACGTACCCACCACGTACCCCCCAAGGGGTATGAGCGCATAGGCTGAGATTTTTACAAGTGACCACTTAAATTAAAATTAAAATTAAATTCAAATCCGCAAACAGATTTAAAAAAACAAAAATTTGAGCCCAGGAGAGCGGAAATTCATTCGGGGGGCGTGAACGGTACATGGTGGGTACGAAACGTACCCACCACGTACCCCCCAAGGGGTATGAGCGCATAGGCTGAGATTTTTACAAGTGACCACTTAAATTAAAATTAAAATTAAATTCAAATCCGCAAACAGATTTAAAAAAACAAAAATTTGAGCCCAGGAGAGCGGAAATTCATTCGGGGGGCGTGGGGGGTACATGGTGGGTACGAAACGTACCCACCACGTACCCCCCAAGGAGTATGAGCGCATAGGATGAGATTTTTACAAGTGACCACTTAAATTAAAATTAAAATTAAATTCAAATCCGCAAACAGATTTAAAAAAACAAAAATTTGAGCCCAGGAGAGCGGAAATTCATTCCGGGGGCGTGGAAGGTACGTGGTGGGTACGAAACGTACCCACGACGTACCCCCCAAGGGGTATGAGCGCATAGGCTGAGATTTTTACAAGTGACCACTTAAATTAAAATTAAAATTAAATTCAAATCCGCAAACAGATTTAAAAAAACAAAAATTTGAGCCCAGGAGAGCGGAAATTCATTCGGGGGGCGTGGGGGGTACGTGGTGGGTACGAAACGTACCCACCACGTACCCCCCAAGGGGTATGAGCGCATAGGATGAGATTTTTACAAGTGACCACTTAAATTAAAATTAAAATTAAATTCAAATCCGCAAACAGATTTAAAAAAACAAAAATTTGAGCCCAGGAGAGCGGAAATTCATTCGGGGGGCGTGAAGGGTACATGGTGGGTACGAAACGTACCCACCACGTACCCGCCAAGGGGTATGAGCGCATAGGCTGAGATTTTTACAAGTGACCACTTAAATTAAAATTAAAATTAAATTCAAATCCGCAAACAGATTTAAAAAAACAAAAATTTGAGCCCAGGAGAGCGGAAATTCATTCGGGGGGCGTGAAGGGTACATGGTGGGTACGAAACGTACCCACCACGTACCCGCCAAGGGGTATGAGCGCATAGGCTGAGATTTTTACAAGTGACCACTTAAATTAAAATTAAAATTAAATTCAAATCCGCAAACAGATTTAAAAAAACAAAAATTTGAGCCCAGGAGAGCGGAAATTCATTCGGGGGGCGTGGGGGTTCGTGGTGGGTACGAAACGTACCCACCACGTACCCCCCAAGGGGTATGAGCGCATAGGCTGAGATTTTTACAAGTGACCACTTAAATTAAAATTAAAATTAAATTCAAATCCGCAAACAGATTTAAAAAAACAAAAATTTGAGCCCAGGAGAGCGGAAATTCATTCGGGGGGCGTGGGGGGTACATGGTGGGTACGAAACGTACCCACCACGTACCCCCCAAGGGGTATGAGCGCATAGGCTGAGATTTTTACAAGTGACCACTTAAATTAAAATTAAAATTAAATTCAAATCCGCAAACAGATTTAAAAAAACAAAAATTTGAGCCCAGGAGAGCGGAAATTCATTCGGGGGGCGTGGAGGGTACATGGTGGGTACGAAACGTACCCACCACGTACCCCCCAAGGGGTATGAGCGCATAGAATGAGATTTTTACAAGTGACCACTTAAATTAAAATTAAAATTAAATTCAAATCCGCAAACAGATTTAAAAAAACAAAAATTTGAGCCCAGGAGAGCGGAAATTCATTCGGGGGGCGTGGGGGGTACGTGGTGGGTACGAAACGTACCCACCACGTACCCCCCAAGGGGTATGAGCGCATAGGATGAGATTTTTACAAGTGACCACTTAAATTAAAATTAAAATTAAATTCAAATCCGCAAACAGATTTAAAAAAACAAAAATTTGAGCCCAGGAGAGCGGAAATTCATTCGGGGGGCGTGAAGGGTACATGGTGGGTACGAAACGTACCCACCACGTACCCCCCAAGGGGTATGAGCGCATAGGCTGAGATTTTTACAAGTGACCACTTAAATTAAAATTAAAATTAAATTCAAATCCGCAAACAGATTTAAAAAAACAAAAATTTGAGCCCAGGAGAGCGGAAATTCATTCGGGGGGCGTGGGTGGTACATGGTGGGTACGAAACGTACCCACCACGTACCCCCCAAGGGGTATGAGCGCATAGGCTGAGATTTTTACAAGTGACCACTTAAATTAAAATTAAAATTAAATTCAAATCCGCAAACAGATTTAAAAAAACAAAAATTTGAGCCCAGGAGAGCGGAAATTCATTCGGGGGGCGTGGGGGGTACATGGTGGGTACGAAACGTACCCACCACGTACCCCCCAAGGGGTATGAGCGCATAGGATGAGATTTTTACAAGTGACCACTTAAATTAAAATTAAAATTAAATTCAAATCCGCAAACAGATTTAAAAAAACAAAAATTTGAGCCCAGGAGAGCGGAAATTCATTCGGGGGGCGTGGAGGGTACATGGTGGGTACGAAACGTACCCACCACGTACCCCCCAAGGGGTATGAGCGCATAGGATGAGATTTTTACAAGTGACCACTTAAATTAAAATTAAAATTAAATTCAAATCCGCAAACAGATTTAAAAAAACAAAAATTTGAGCCCAGGAGAGCGGAAATTCATTCGGGGGGCGTGAACGGTACATGGTGGGTACGAAAGGTACCCACCACGTACCCCCCAAGGGGTATGAGCGCATAGGCTGAGATTTTTACAAGTGACCACTTAAATTAAAATTAAAATTAAATTCAAATCCGCAAACAGATTTAAAAAAACAAAAATTTGAGCCCAGGAGAGCGGAAATTCATTCGGGGGGCGTGAAGGGTACATGGTGGGTACGAAACGTACCCACCACGTACCCCCCAAGGGGTATGAGCGCATAGGCTGAGATTTTTACAAGTGACCACTTAAATTAAAATTAAAATTAAATTCAAATCCGCAAACAGATTTAAAAAAACAAAAATTTGAGCCCAGGAGAGCGGAAATTCATTCGGGGGGCGTGGGGGGTACATGGTGGGTACGAAACGTACCCACCACGTACCCCCCAAGGGGTATGAGCGCATAGGCTGAGATTTTTACAAGTGACCACTTAAATTAAAATTAAAATTAAATTCAAATCCGCAAACAGATTTAAAAAAACAAAAATTTGAGCCCAGGAGAGCGGAAATTCATTCGGGGGGCGTGGGGGGTACGTGGTGGGTACGAAACGTACCCACCACGTACCCCCCAAGGGGTATGAGCGCATAGGCTGAGATTTTTACAAGTGACCACTTAAATTAAAATTAAAATTAAATTCAAATCCGCAAACAGATTTAAAAAAACAAAAATTTGAGCCCAGGAGAGCGGAAATTCATTCGGGGGGCGTGGGGGGTACATGGTGGGTACGAAACGTACCCACCACGTACCCCCCAAGGGGTATGAGCGCATAGGATGAGATTTTTACAAGTGACCACTTAAATTAAAATTAAAATTAAATTCAAATCCGCAAACAGATTTAAAAAAACAAAAATTTGAGCCCAGGAGAGCGGAAATTCATTCGGGGGGCGTGGGGGGTACGTGGTGGGTACGAAACGTACCCACCACGTACCCCCCAAGGGGTATGAGCGCATAGGCTGAGATTTTTACAAGTGACCACTTAAATTAAAATTAAAATTAAATTCAAATCCGCAAACAGATTTAAAAAAACAAAAATTTGAGCCCAGGAGAGCGGAAATTCATTCGGGGGGCGTGGGGGGTACATGGTGGGTACGAAACGTACCCACCACGTACCCCCCAAGGGGTATGAGCGCATAGGATGAGATTTTTACAAGTGACCACTTAAATTAAAATTAAAATTAAATTCAAATCCGCAAACAGATTTAAAAAAACAAAAATTTGAGCCCAGGAGAGCGGAAATTCATTCGGGGGGCGTGGGGGGTACATGGTGGGTACGAAACGTACCCACCACGTACCCCCCAAGGGGTATGAGCGCATAGGCTGAGATTTTTACAAGTGACCACTTAAATTAAAATTAAAATTAAATTCAAATCCGCAAACAGATTTAAAAAAACAAAAATTTGAGCCCAGGAGAGCGGAAATTCATTCGGGGGGCGTGAACGGTACATGGTGGGTACGAAACGTACCCACCACGTACCCCCCAAGGGGTATGAGCGCATAGGCTGAGATTTTTACAAGTGACCACTTAAATTAAAATTAAAATTAAATTCAAATCCGCAAACAGATTTAAAAAAACAAAAATTTGAGCCCAGGAGAGCGGAAATTCATTCGGGGGGCGTGGGGGGTACGTGGTGGGTACGAAACGTACCCACCACGTACCCCCCAAGGGGTATGAGCGCATAGGCTGAGATTTTTACAAGTGACCACTTAAATTAAAATTAAAATTAAATTCAAATCCGCAAACAGATTTAAAAAAACAAAAATTTGAGCCCAGGAGAGCGGAAATTCATTCGGGGGGCGTGGGGGGTACATGGTGGGTACGAAACGTACCCACCACGTACCCCCCAAGGGGTATGAGCGCATAGGCTGAGATTTTTACAAGTGACCACTTAAATTAAAATTAAAATTAAATTCAAATCCGCAAACAGATTTAAAAAAACAAAAATTTGAGCCCAGGAGAGCGGAAATTCATTCGGGGGGCGTGGGGGGTACGTGGTGGGTACGAAACGTACCCACCACGTACCCCCCAAGAGGTATGAGCGCATAGGATGAGATTTTTACAAGTGACCACTTAAATTAAAATTAAAATTAAATTCAAATCCGCAAACAGATTTAAAAAAACAAAAATTTGAGCCCAGGAGAGCGGAAATTCATTCGGGGGCGTGGGGGGTACGTGGTGGGTACGAAACGTACCCACCACGTACCCCCCAAGGGGTATGAGCGCATAGGCTGAGATTTTTACAAGTGACCACTTAAATTAAAATTAAAATTAAATTCAAATCCGCAAACAGATTTAAAAAAACAAAAATTTGAGCCCAGGAGAGCGGAAATTCATTCGGGGGGCGTGGGGGGTACATGGTGGGTACGAAACGTACCCACCACGTACCCCCCAAGGGGTATGAGCGCATAGGCTGAGATTTTTACAAGTGACCACTTAAATTAAAATTAAAATTAAATTCAAATCCGCAAACAGATTTAAAAAAACAAAAATTTGAGCCCAGGAGAGCGGAAATTCATTCGGGGGGCGTGAACGGTACATGGTGGGTACGAAACGTACCCACCACGTACCCCCCAAGGGGTATGAGCGCATAGGCTGAGATTTTTACAAGTGACCACTTAAATTAAAATTAAAATTAAATTCAAATCCGCAAACAGATTTAAAAAAACAAAAATTTGAGCCCAGGAGAGCGGAAATTCATTCGGGGGGCGTGGGGGGTACGTGGTGGGTACGAAACGTACCCACCACGTACCCCCCAAGGGGTATGAGCGCATAGGCTGAGATTTTTACAAGTGACCACTTAAATTAAAATTAAAATTAAATTCAAATCCGCAAACAGATTTAAAAAAACAAAAATTTGAGCCCAGGAGAGCGGAAATTCATTCCGGGGGCGTGGGGGGTACATGGTGGGTACGAAACGTACCCACCACGTACCCCCCAAGGGGTATGAGCGCATAGGATGAGATTTTTACAAGTGACCACTTAAATTAAAATTAAAATTAAATTCAAATCCGCAAACAGATTTAAAAAAACAAAAATTTGAGCCCAGGAGAGCGGAAATTCATTCGGGGGGCGTGAAGGGTACATGGTGGGTACGAAACGTACCCACCACGTACCCCCCAAGGGGTATGAGCGCATAGGCTGAGATTTTTACAAGTGACCACTTAAATTAAAATTAAAATTAAATTCAAATCCGCAAACAGATTTAAAAAAACAAAAATTTGAGCCCAGGAGAGCGGAAATTCATTCGGGGGGCGTGGGGGGTACATGGTGGGTACGAAACGTACCCACCACGTACCCCCCAAGGGGTATGAGCGCATAGGATGAGATTTTTACAAGTGACCACTTAAATTAAAATTAAAATTAAATTCAAATCCGCAAACAGATTTAAAAAAACAAAAATTTGAGCCCAGGAGAGCGGAAATTCATTCCGGGGGCGTGGAAGGTACGTGGTGGGTACGAAACGTACCCACGACGTACCCCCCAAGGGGTATGAGCGCATAGGCTGAGATTTTTACAAGTGACCACTTAAATTAAAATTAAAATTAAATTCAAATCCGCAAACAGATTTAAAAAAACAAAAATTTGAGCCCAGGAGAGCGGAAATTCATTCGGGGGGCGTGGGGGGTACATGGTGGGTACGAAACGTACCCACCACGTACCCCCCAAGGGGTATGAGCGCATAGGATGAGATTTTTACAAGTGACCACTTAAATTAAAATTAAAATTAAATTCAAATCCGCAAACAGATTTAAAAAAACAAAAATTTGAGCCCAGGAGAGCGGAAATTCATTCGGGGGGCGTCGGGGGTACATGGTGGGTACGAAACGTACCCACCACGTACCCCCCAAGGGGTATGAGCGCATAGGCTGAGATTGTTACAAGTGACCACTTAAATTAAAATTAAAATTAAATTCAAATCCGCAAACAGATTTAAAAAAACAAAAATTTGAGCCCAGGAGAGCGGAAATTCATTCGGGGGGCGTGGAGGGTACATGGTGGGTACGAAACGTACCCACCACGTACCCCCCAAGGGGTATGAGCGCATAGGCTGAGATTTTTACAAGTGACCACTTAAATTAAAATTAAAATTAAATTCAAATCCGCAAACAGATTTAAAAAAACAAAATTTTGAGCCCAGGAGAGCGGAAATTCATTCGGGGGGCGTGGGGGGTACATGGTGGGTACGAAACGTACCCACCACGTACCCCCCAAGGGGTATGAGCGCATAGGCTGAGATTTTTACAAGTGACCACTTAAATTAAAATTAAAATTAAATTCAAATCCGCAAACAGATTTAAAAAAACAAAAATTTGAGCCCAGGAGAGCGGAAATTCATTCGGGGGGCGTGGGGGGTACATGGTGGGTACGAAACGTACCCACCACGTACCCCCCAAGGGGTATGAGCGCATAGGCTGAGATTTTTACAAGTGACCACTTAAATTAAAATTAAAATTAAATTCAAATCCGCAAACAGATTTAAAAAAACAAAAATTTGAGCCCAGGAGAGCGGAAATTCATTCGGGGGGCGTGGAGGGTACATGGTGGGTACGAAACGTACCCACCACGTACCCCCCAAGGGGTATGAGCGCATAGGATGAGATTTTTACAAGTGACCACTTAAATTAAAATTAAAATTAAATTCAAATCCGCAAACAGATTTAAAAAAACAAAAATTTGAGCCCAGGAGAGCGGAAATTCATTCGGGGGGCGTGGGGGGTACGTGGTGGGTACGAAACGTACCCACCACGTACCCCCCAAGGGGTATGAGCGCATAGGCTGAGATTTTTACAAGTGACCACTTAAATTAAAATTAAAATTAAATTCAAATCCGCAAACAGATTTAAAAAAACAAAAATTTGAGCCCAGGAGAGCGGAAATTCATTCGGGGGGCGTGAAGGGTACATGGTGGGTACGAAACGTACCCACCACGTACCCCCCAAGGGGTATGAGCGCATAGGCTGAGATTTTTACAAGTGACCACTTAAATTAAAATTAAAATTAAATTCAAATCCGCAAACAGATTTAAAAAAACAAAAATTTGAGCCCAGGAGAGCGGAAATTCATTCGGGGGGCGTGGGGGGTACATGGTGGGTACGAAACGTACCCACCACGTACCCCCCAAGGAGTATGAGCGCATAGGCTGAGATTTTTACAAGTGACCACTTAAATTAAAATTAAAATTAAATTCAAATCCGCAAACAGATTTAAAAAAACAAAAATTTGAGCCCAGGAGAGCGGAAATTCATTCGGGGGGCGTGGAGGGTACATGGTGGGTACGAAACGTACCCACCACGTACCCCCCAAGGGGTATGAGCGCATAGGATGAGATTTTTACAAGTGACCACTTAAATTAAAATTAAAATTAAATTCAAATCCGCAAACAGATTTAAAAAAACAAAAATTTGAGCCCAGGAGAGCGGAAATTCATTCGGGGGGCGTGGGGGGTACGTGGTGGGTACGAAACGTACCCACCACGTACCCCCCAAGGGGTATGAGCGCATAGGCTGAGATTTTTACATGTGACCACTTAAATTAAAATTAAAATTAAATTCAAATCCGCAAACAGATTTAAAAAAACAAAAATTTGAGCCCAGGAGAGCGAAAATTCATTCGGGGGGCGTGAAGGGTACATGGTGGGTACGAAACGTACCCACCACGTACCCCCCAAGGGGTATGAGCGCATAGGCTGAGATTTTTACAAGTGACCACTTAAATTAAAATTAAAATTAAATTCAAATCCGCAAACAGATTTAAAAAAACAAAAATTTGAGCCCAGGAGAGCGGAAATTCATTCGGGGGGCGTGGGGGGTACATGGTGGGTACGAAACGTACCCACCACGTACCCCCCAAGGGGTATGAGCGCATAGGCTGAGATTTTTACAAGTGACCACTTAAATTAAAATTCAAATTAAATTCAAATCCGCAAACAGATTTAAAAAAACAAAAATTTGAGCCCAGGAGAGCGGAAATTCATTCGGGGGGCGTGGGGGGTACATGGTGGGTACGAAACGTACCCACCACGTACCCCCCAAGGGGTATGAGCGCATAGGATGAGATTTTTACAAGTGACCACTTAAATTAAAATTAAAATTAAATTCAAATCCGCAAACAGATTTAAAAAAACAAAAATTTGAGCCCAGGAGAGCGGAAATTCATTCGGGGGGCGTGGGGGGTACGTGGTGGGTGCGA
Organism: Beris morrisii; assembly: GCA_951812415.1. Taxonomy (NCBI): domain Eukaryota; kingdom Metazoa; phylum Arthropoda; class Insecta; order Diptera; family Stratiomyidae; genus Beris; species Beris morrisii. The sequence continues at coordinate 10,797,879 of OX638311.1, forward strand.
AACGTACCCACCACGTACCCCCCAAGGGGTATGAGCGCATAGGCTGAGATTTTTACAAGTGACCACTTAAATTAAAATTAAAATTAAATTCAAATCCGCAAACAGATTTAAAAAAACAAAAATTTGAGCCCAGGAGAGCGGAAATTCATTCGGGGGGCGTGGGGGGTACATGGTGGGTACGAAACGTACCCACCACGTACCCCCCAAGGGGTATGAGCGCATAGGATGAGATTTTTACAAGTGACCACTTAAATTAAAATTAAAATTAAATTCAAATCCGCAAACAGATTTAAAAAAACAAAAATTTGAGCCCAGGAGAGCGGAAATTCATTCGGGGGGCGTGGGGGGTACGTGGTGGGTACAAAACGTACCCACCACGTACCCCCCAAGGGGTATGAGCGCATAGGCTGAGATTTTTACAAGTGACCACTTAAATTAAAATTAAAATTAAATTCAAATCCGCAAACAGATTTAAAAAAACAAAAATTTGAGCCCAGGAGAGCGGAAATTCATTCGGGGGGCGTGAACGGTACATGGTGGGTACGAAACGTACCCACCACGTACCCCCCAAGGGGTATGAGCGCATAGGCTGAGATTTTTACAAGTGACCACTTAAATTAAAATTAAAATTAAATTCAAATCCGCAAACAGATTTAAAAAAACAAAAATTTGAGCCCAGGAGAGCGGAAATTCATTCGGGGGGCGTGGGGGGTACGTGGTGGGTACGAAACGTACCCACCACGTACCCCCCAAGGGGTATGAGCGCATAGGCTGAGATTTTTACAAGTGACCACTTAAATTAAAATTAAAATTAAATTCAAATCCGCAAACAGATTTAAAAAAACAAAAATTTGAGCCCAGGAGAGCGGAAATTCATTCGGGGGGCGTGGGGGGTACATGGTGGGTACGAAACGTACCCACCACGTACCCCCCAAGGGGTATGAGCGCATAGGATGAGATTTTTACAAGTGACCACTTAAATTAAAATTCAAATTAAATTCAAATCCGCAAACAGATTTAAAAAAACAAAAATTTGAGCCCAGGAGAGCGGAAATTCATTCGGGGGGCGTGGGGGGTACGTGGTGGGTACGAAACGTACCCACCACGTACCCCCCAAGGGGTATGAGCGCATAGGCTGAGATTTTTACAAGTGACCACTTAAATTAAAATTAAAATTAAATTCAAATCCGCAAACAGATTTAAAAAAACAAAAATTTGAGCCCAGGAGAGCGGAAATTCATTCGGGGGGCGTGGGGGGTACGTGGTGGGTACGAAACGTACCCACCACGTACCCCCCAAGGGGTATGAGCGCATAGGCTGAGATTTTTACAAGTGACCACTTAAATTAAAATTAAAATTAAATTCAAATCCGCAAACAGATTTAAAAAAACAAAAATTTGAGCCCAGGAGAGCGGAAATTCATTCGGGGGGCGTGAAGGGTACATGGTGGGTACGAAACGTACCCACCACGTACCCCCCAAGAGGTATGAGCGCATAGGATGAGATTTTTACAAGTGACCACTTAAATTAAAATTAAAATTAAATTCAAATCCGCAAACAGATTTAAAAAAACAAAAATTTGAGCCCAGGAGAGCGGAAATTCATTCGGGGGGCGTGGGGGGTACGTGGTGGGTACGAAACGTACCCACCACGTACCCCCCAAGGGGTATGAGCGCATAGGCTGAGATTTTTACAAGTGACCACTTAAATTAAAATTAAAATTAAATTCAAATCCGCAAACAGATTTAAAAAAACAAAAATTTGAGCCCAGGAGAGCGGAAATTCATTCGGGGGGCGTGAAGGGTACATGGTGGGTACGAAACGTACCCACCACGTACCCCCCAAGGGGTATGAGCGCATAGGATGAGATTTTTACAAGTGACCACTTAAATTAAAATTAAAATTAAATTCAAATCCGCAAACAGATTTAAAAAAACAAAAATTTGAGCCCAGGAGAGCGGAAATTCATTCGGGGGGCGTGGGGGGTACGTGGTGGGTACGAAACGTACCCACCACGTACCCCCCAAGGGGTATGAGCGCATAGGCTGAGATTTTTACAAGTGACCACTTAAATTAAAATTCAAATTAAATTCAAATCCGCAAACAGATTTAAAAAAACAAAAATTTGAGCCCAGGAGAGCGGAAATTCATTCGGGGGGCGTGGGGGGTACGTGGTGGGTACGAAACGTACCCACCACGTACCCCCCAAGGGGTATGAGCGCATAGGCTGAGATTTTTACAAGTGACCACTTAAATTAAAATTAAAATTAAATTCAAATCCGCAAACAGATTTAAAAAAACAAAAATTTGAGCCCAGGAGAGCGGAAATTCATTCGGGGGGCGTGAAGGGTACATGGTGGGTACGAAACGTACCCACCACGTACCCCCCAAGGGGTATGAGCGCATAGGATGAGATTTTTACAAGTGACCACTTAAATTAAAATTAAAATTAAATTCAAATCCGCAAACAGATTTAAAAAAACAAAAATTTGAGCCCAGGAGAGCGGAAATTCATTCGGGGGGCGTGGGGGGTACGTGGTGGGTACGAAACGTACCCACCACGTACCCCCCAAGGGGTATGAGCGCATAGGCTGAGATTTTTACAAGTGACCACTTAAATTAAAATTAAAATTAAATTCAAATCCGCAAACAGATTTAAAAAAACAAAAATTTAAGCCCAGGAGAGCGGAAATTCATTCGGGGGGCGTGAAGGGTACATGGTGGGTACGAAACGTACCCACCACGTACCCCCCAAGGGGTATGAGCGCATAGGCTGAGATTTTTACAAGTGACCACTTAAATTAAAATTAAAATTAAATTCAAATCCGCAAACAGATTTAAAAAAACAAAACTTTGAGCCCAGGAGAGCGGAAATTCATTCGGGGGGCGTGGGGGGTACGTGGTGGGTACGAAACGTACCCACCACGTACCCCCCAAGGGGTATGAGCGCATAGGATGAGATTTTTACAAGTGACCACTTAAATTAAAATTAAAATTAAATTCAAATCCGCAAACAGATTTAAAAAAACAAAAATTTGAGCCCAGGAGAGCGGAAATTCATTCGGGGGGCGTGGGGGGTACGTGGTGGGTACGAAACGTACCCACCACGTACCCCCCAAGGGGTATGAGCGCATAGGCTGAGATTTTTACAAGTGACCACTTAAATTAAAATTAAAATTAAATTCAAATCCGCAAACAGATTTAAAAAAACAAAAATTTGAGCCCAGGAGAGCGGAAATTCATTCGGGGGGCGTGGGGGGTACATGGTGGGTACGAAACGTACCCACGACGTACCCCCCAAGGGGTATGAGCGCATAGGATGAGATTTTTACAAGTGACCACTTAAATTAAAATTAAAATTAAATTCAAATCCGCAAACAGATTTAAAAAAACAAAAATTTGAGCCCAGGAGAGCGGAAATTCATTCGGGGGGCGTGGGGGGTACGTGGTGGGTACGAAACGTACCCACCACGTACCCCCCAAGGGGTATGAGCGCATAGGCTGAGATTTTTACAAGTGACCACTTAAATTAAAATTAAAATTAAATTCAAATCCGCAAACAGATTTAAAAAAACAAAACTTTGAGCCCAGGAGAGCGGAAATTCATTCGGGGGGCGTGGGGGGTACGTGGTGGGTACGAAACGTACCCACCACGTACCCCCCAAGGGGTATGAGCGCATAGGCTGAGATTTTTACAAGTGACCACTTAAATTAAAATTAAAATTAAATTCAAATCCGCAAACAGATTTAAAAAAACAAAAATTTGAGCCCAGGAGAGCGGAAATTCATTCGGGGGGCGTGGGGGGTACATGGTGGGTACGAAACGTACCCACCACGTACCCCCCAAGGGGTATGAGCGCATAGGCTGAGATTTTTACAAGTGACCACTTAAATTAAAATTAAAATTAAATTCAAATCCGCAAACAGATTTAAAAAAACAAAAATTTGAGCCCAGGAGAGCGGAAATTCATTCGGGGGGCGTGGGGGGTACGTGGTGGGTACGAAACGTACCCACCACGTACCCCCCAAGGGGTATGAGCGCATAGGCTGAGATTTTTACAAGTGACCACTTAAATTAAAATTAAAATTAAATTCAAATCCGCAAACAGATTTAAAAAAACAAAAATTTGAGCCCAGGAGAGCGGAAATTCATTCGGGGGGCGTGGGGGGTACATGGTGGGTACGAAACGTACCCACCACGTACCCCCCAAGGGGTATGAGCGCATAGGATGAGATTTTTACAAGTGACCACTTAAATTAAAATTAAAATTAAATTCAAATCCGCAAACAGATTTAAAAAAACAAAAATTTGAGCCCAGGAGAGCGGAAATTCATTCGGGGGGCGTGGGGGGTACGTGGTGGGTACGAAACGTACCCACCACGTACCCCCCAAGGGGTATGAGCGCATAGGCTGAGATTTTTACAAGTGACCACTTAAATTAAAATTAAAATTAAATTCAAATCCGCAAACAGATTTAAAAAAACAAAAATTTGAGCCCAGGAGAGCGGAAATTCATTCGGGGGGCGTGGGGGGTACGTGGTGGGTACAAAACGTACCCACCACGTACCCCCCAAGGGGTATGAGCGCATAGGCTGAGATTTTTACAAGTGACCACTTAAATTAAAATTAAAATTAAATTCAAATCCGCAAACAGATTTAAAAAAACAAAAATTTGAGCCCAGGAGAGCGGAAATTCATTCGGGGGGCGTGGGGGGTACGTGGTGGGTACGAAACGTACCCACCACGTACCCCCCAAGGGGTATGAGCGCATAGGCTGAGATTTTTACAAGTGACCACTTAAATTAAAATTAAAATTAAATTCAAATCCGCAAACAGATTTAAAAAAACAAAAATTTGAGCCCAGGAGAGCGGAAATTCATTCGGGGGGCGTGAAGGGTACATGGTGGGTACGAAACGTACCCACCACGTACCCCCCAAGAGGTATGAGCGCATAGGATGAGATTTTTACAAGTGACCACTTAAATTAAAATTAAAATTAAATTCAAATCCGCAAACAGATTTAAAAAAACAAAAATTTGAGCCCAGGAGAGCGGAAATTCATTCGGGGGGCGTGGGGGGTACGTGGTGGGTACGAAACGTACCCACCACGTACCCCCCAAGGGGTATGAGCGCATAGGCTGAGATTTTTACAAGTGACCACTTAAATTAAAATTAAAATTAAATTCAAATCCGCAAACAGATTTAAAAAAACAAAAATTTGAGCCCAGGAGAGCGGAAATTCATTCGGGGGGCGTGAAGGGTACATGGTGGGTACGAAACGTACCCACCACGTACCCCCCAAGGGGTATGAGCGCATAGGATGAGATTTTTACAAGTGACCACTTAAATTAAAATTAAAATTAAATTCAAATCCGCAAACAGATTTAAAAAAACAAAAATTTGAGCCCAGGAGAGCGGAAATTCATTCGGGGGGCGTGGGGGGTACGTGGTGGGTACGAAACGTACCCACCACGTACCCCCCAAGGGGTATGAGCGCATAGGCTGAGATTTTTACAAGTGACCACTTAAATTAAAATTCAAATTAAATTCAAATCCGCAAACAGATTTAAAAAAACAAAAATTTGAGCCCAGGAGAGCGGAAATTCATTCGGGGGGCGTGGGGGGTACGTGGTGGGTACGAAACGTACCCACCACGTACCCCCCAAGGGGTATGAGCGCATAGGCTGAGATTTTTACAAGTGACCACTTAAATTAAAATTAAAATTAAATTCAAATCCGCAAACAGATTTAAAAAAACAAAAATTTGAGCCCAGGAGAGCGGAAATTCATTCGGGGGGCGTGAAGGGTACATGGTGGGTACGAAACGTACCCACCACGTACCCCCCAAGGGGTATGAGCGCATAGGATGAGATTTTTACAAGTGACCACTTAAATTAAAATTAAAATTAAATTCAAATCCGCAAACAGATTTAAAAAAACAAAAATTTGAGCCCAGGAGAGCGGAAATTCATTCGGGGGGCGTGGGGGGTACGTGGTGGGTACGAAACGTACCCACCACGTACCCCCCAAGGGGTATGAGCGCATAGGCTGAGATTTTTACAAGTGACCACTTAAATTAAAATTAAAATTAAATTCAAATCCGCAAACAGATTTAAAAAAACAAAAATTTAAGCCCAGGAGAGCGGAAATTCATTCGGGGGGCGTGAAGGGTACATGGTGGGTACGAAACGTACCCACCACGTACCCCCCAAGGGGTATGAGCGCATAGGCTGAGATTTTTACAAGTGACCACTTAAATTAAAATTAAAATTAAATTCAAATCCGCAAACAGATTTAAAAAAACAAAACTTTGAGCCCAGGAGAGCGGAAATTCATTCGGGGGGCGTGGGGGGTACGTGGTGGGTACGAAACGTACCCACCACGTACCCCCCAAGGGGTATGAGCGCATAGGATGAGATTTTTACAAGTGACCACTTAAATTAAAATTAAAATTAAATTCAAATCCGCAAACAGATTTAAAAAAACAAAAATTTGAGCCCAGGAGAGCGGAAATTCATTCGGGGGGCGTGGGGGGTACGTGGTGGGTACGAAACGTACCCACCACGTACCCCCCAAGGGGTATGAGCGCATAGGCTGAGATTTTTACAAGTGACCACTTAAATTAAAATTAAAATTAAATTCAAATCCGCAAACAGATTTAAAAAAACAAAAATTTGAGCCCAGGAGAGCGGAAATTCATTCGGGGGGCGTGGGGGGTACATGGTGGGTACGAAACGTACCCACCACGTACCCCCCAAGGGGTATGAGCGCATAGGATGAGATTTTTACAAGTGACCACTTAAATTAAAATTAAAATTAAATTCAAATCCGCAAACAGATTTAAAAAAACAAAAATTTGAGCCCAGGAGAGCGGAAATTCATTCGGGGGGCGTGGGGGGTACGTGGTGGGTACGAAACGTACCCACCACGTACCCCCCAAGGGGTATGAGCGCATAGGCTGAGATTTTTACAAGTGACCACTTAAATTAAAATTAAAATTAAATTCAAATCCGCAAACAGATTTAAAAAAACAAAACTTTGAGCCCAGGAGAGCGGAAATTCATTCGGGGGGCGTGGGGGGTACGTGGTGGGTACGAAACGTACCCACCACGTACCCCCCAAGGGGTATGAGCGCATAGGCTGAGATTTTTACAAGTGACCACTTAAATTAAAATTAAAATTAAATTCAAATCCGCAAACAGATTTAAAAAAACAAAAATTTGAGCCCAGGAGAGCGGAAATTCATTCGGGGGGCGTGGGGGGTACATGGTGGGTACGAAACGTACCCACCACGTACCCCCCAAGGGGTATGAGCGCATAGGCTGAGATTTTTACAAGTGACCACTTAAATTAAAATTAAAATTAAATTCAAATCCGCAAACAGATTTAAAAAAACAAAAATTTGAGCCCAGGAGAGCGGAAATTCATTCGGGGGGCGTGGGGGGTACGTGGTGGGTACGAAACGTACCCACCACGTACCCCCCAAGGGGTATGAGCGCATAGGCTGAGATTTTTACAAGTGACCACTTAAATTAAAATTAAAATTAAATTCAAATCCGCAAACAGATTTAAAAAAACAAAAATTTGAGCCCAGGAGAGCGGAAATTCATTCGGGGGGCGTGAAGGGTACATGGTAGGTACGAAACGTACCCACCACGTACCCCCCAAGGGGTATGAGCGCATAGGCTGAGATTTTTACAAGTGACCACTTAAATTAAAATTAAAATTAAATTCAAATCCGCAAACAGATTTAAAAAAACAAAAATTTGAGCCCAGGAGAGCGGAAATTCATTCGGGGGGCGTGGGGGGTACATGGTGGGTACGAAACGTACCCACCACGTACCACCCAAGGGGTATGAGCGCATAGGATGAGATTTTTACAAGTGACCACTTAAATTAAAATTAAAATTAAATTCAAATCCGCAAACAGATTTAAAAAAACAAAAATTTGAGCCCAGGAGAGCGGAAATTCATTCGGGGGGCGTGGGGGGTACGTGGTGGGTACGAAACGTACCCACCACGTACCCCCCAAGGGGTATGAGCGCATAGGCTGAGATTTTTACAAGTGACCACTTAAATTAAAATTAAAATTAAATTCAAATCCGCAAACAGATTTAAAAAAACAAAAATTTGAGCCCAGGAGAGCGGAAATTCATTCGGGGGGCGTGGGGGGTACGTGGTGGGTACGAAACGTACCCACCACGTACCCCCCAAGGGGTATGAGCGCATAGGCTGAGATTTTTACAAGTGACCACTTAAATTAAAATTAAAATTAAATTCAAATCCGCAAACAGATTTAAAAAAACAAAAATTTGAGACCAGGAGAGCGGAAATTCATTCGGGGGGCGTGAAGGGTACATGGTGGGTACGAAACGTACCCACCACGTACCCCCCAAGGGGTATGAGCGCATAGGCTGAGATTTTTACAAGTGACCACTTAAATTAAAATTAAAATTAAATTCAAATCCGCAAACAGATTTAAAAAAACAAAAATTTGAGCCCAGGAGAGCGGAAATTCATTCGGGGGGCGTGGGGGGTACATGGTGGGTACGAAACGTACCCACCACGTACCCCCCAAGGGGTATGAGCGCATAGGCTGAGATTTTTACAAGTGACCACTTAAATTAAAATTAAAATTAAATTCAAATCCGCAAACAGATTTAAAAAAACAAAAATTTGAGCCCAGGAGAGCGGAAATTCATTCGGGGGGCGTGGGGGGTACGTGGTGGGTACAAAACGTACCCACCACGTACCCCCCAAGGGGTATGAGCGCATAGGCTGAGATTTTTACAAGTGACCACTTAAATTAAAATTAAAATTAAATTCAAATCCGCAAACAGATTTAAAAAAACAAAAATTTGAGCCCAGGAGAGCGGAAATTCATTCGGGGGGCGTGGGGGGTACGTGGTGGGTACGAAACGTACCCACCACGTACCCCCCAAGGGGTATGAGCGCATAGGCTGAGATTTTTACAAGTGACCACTTAAATTAAAATTAAAATTAAATTCAAATCCGCAAACAGATTTAAAAAAACAAAAATTTGAGCCCAGGAGAGCGGAAATTCATTCCGGGGGCGTGGGGGTACGTGGTGGGTACGAAACGTACCCACCACGTACCCCCCAAGGGGTATGAGCGCATAGGCTGAGATTTTTACAAGTGACCACTTAAATTAAAATTAAAATTAAATTCAAATCCGCAAACAGATTTAAAAAAACAAAAATTTGAGCCCAGTAGAGCGGAAGTTCATTTTGGGGGCGTGGAGTACGTATAGGGAACGTATGGGGTACGATCGTACCCTATACGTACCCCATACTGGGTATGAGCGCATAGGATGAGATTTTTACAAGTGACCACTTAAATTAAAATTAAAATTAAATTCAAATCCGCAAACAGATTTAAAAAAACAAAAATTTGAGCCCAGGAGAGCGGAAATTCATTCGGGGGGCGTGGGGGGTACGTGGTGGGTACGAAACGTACCCACCACGTACCCCCCAAGGGGTATGAGCGCATAGGATGAGATTTTTACAAGTGACCACTTAAATTAAAATTAAAATTAAATTCAAATCCGCAAACAGATTTAAAAAAACAAAAATTTGAGCCCAGGAGAGCGGAAATTCATTCGGGGGGCGTGGGGGGTACGTGGTGGGTACGAAACGTACCCACCACGTACCCCCCAAGGGGTATGAGCGCATAGGCTGAGATTTTTACAAGTGACCACTTAAATTAAAATTAAAATTAAATTCAAATCCGCAAACAGATTTAAAAAAACAAAAATTTGAGCCCAGGAGAGCGGAAATTCATTCGGGGGGCGTGGGGGGTACATGGTGGGTACGAAACGTACCCACCACGTACCCCCCAAGGGGTATGAGCGCATAGGCTGAGATTTTTACAAGTGACCACTTAAATTAAAATTAAAATTAAATTCAAATCCGCAAACAGATTTAAAAAAACAAAAATTTGAGCCCAGGAGAGCGGAAATTCATTCGGGGGGCGTGGGGGGTACGTGGTGGGTACGAAACGTACCCACCACGTACCCCCCAAGGGGTATGAGCGCATAGGCTGAGATTTTTACAAGTGACCACTTAAATTAAAATTAAAATTAAATTCAAATCCGCAAACAGATTTAAAAAAACAAAAATTTGAGCCCAGGAGAGCGGAAATTCATTCGGGGGGCGTGGGGGGTACGTGGTGGGTACGAAACGTACCCACCACGTACCCCCCAAGGGGTATGAGCGCATAGGCTGAGATTTTTACAAGTGACCACTTAAATTAAAATTAAAATTAAATTCAAATCCGCAAACAGATTTAAAAAAACAAAAATTTGAGCCCAGGAGAGCGGAAATTCATTCGGGGGGCGTGGGGGGTACATGGTGGGTACGAAACGTACCCACCACGTACCCCCCAAGGGGTATGAGCGCATAGGCTGAGATTTTTACAAGTGACCACTTAAATTAAAATTAAAATTAAATTCAAATCCGCAAACAGATTTAAAAAAACAAAAATTTGAGCCCAGGAGAGCGGAAATTCATTCGGGGGGCGTGGGATGTACATGGTGGGTACGAAACGTACCCACCACGTACCCCCCAAGGGGTATGAGCGCATAGGATGAGATTTTTACAAGTGACCACTTAAATTAAAATTAAAATTAAATTCAAATCCGCAAACAGATTTAAAAAAACAAAAATTTGAGCCCAGGAGAGCGGAAATTCATTCGGGGGGCGTGGAGGGTACGTGGTGGGTACGAAACGTACCCACCACGTACCCCCCAAGGGGTATGAGCGCATAGGCTGAGATTTTTACAAGTGACCACTTAAATTAAAATTAAAATTAAATTCAAATCCGCAAACAGATTTAAAAAAACAAAAATTTGAGCCCAGGAGAGCGGAAATTCATTCGGGGGGCGTGGGGGGTACGTGGTGGGTACGAAACATACCCACCACGTACCCCCCAAGGGGTATGAGCGCATAGGCTGAGATTTTTACAAGTGACCACTTAAATTAAAATTAAAATTAAATTCAAATCCGCAAACAGATTTAAAAAAACAAAAATTTGAGCCCAGGAGAGCGGAAATTCATTCCGGGGGCGTGGGGGGTACGTGGTGGGTACGAAACGTACCCACCACGTACCCCCCAAGGGGTATGAGCGCATAGGCTGAGATTTTTACAAGTGACCACTTAAATTAAAATTAAAATTAAATTCAAATCCGCAAACAGATTTAAAAAAACAAAAATTTGAGCCCAGTAGAGCGGAAGTTCATTTTGGGGGCGTGGAGTACGTATAGGGAACGTATGGGGTACGATCGTACCCTATACGTACCCCATACTGGGTATGAGCGCATAGGATGAGATTTTTACAAGTGACCACTTAAATTAAAATTAAAATTAAATTCAAATCCGCAAACAGATTTAAAAAAACAAAAATTTGAGCCCAGGAGAGCGGAAATTCATTCGGGGGGCGTGGGGGGTACATGGTGGGTACGAAACGTACCCACCACGTACCCCCCAAGGGGTATGAGCGCATAGGCTGAGATTTTTACAAGTGACCACTTAAATTAAAATTAAAATTAAATTCAAATCCGCAAACAGATTTAAAAAAACAAAAATTTGAGCCCAGGAGAGCGGAAATTCATTCGGGGGGCGTGGGGGGTACATGGTGGGTACGAAACGTACCCACCACGTACCCCCCAAGGGGTATGAGCGCATAGGCTGAGATTTTTACAAGTGACCACTTAAATTAAAATTAAAATTAAATTCAAATCCGCAAACAGATTTAAAAAAACAAAAATTTGAGCCCAGGAGAGCGGAAATTCATTCGGGGGGCGTGGGGGGTACATGGTGGGTACGAAACGTACCCACCACGTACCTCCCAAGGGGTATGAGCGCATAGGCTGAGATTTTTACAAGTGACCACTTAAATTAAAATTAAAATTAAATTCAAATCCGCAAACAGATTTAAAAAAACAAAAATTTGAGCCCAGGAGAGCGGAAATTCATTCGGGGGGCGTGGGGGGTACATGGTGGGTACGAAACGTACCCACCACGTACCCCCCAAGGGGTATGAGCGCATAGGATGAGATTTTTACAAGTGACCACTTAAATTAAAATTAAAATTAAATTCAAATCCGCAAACAGATTTAAAAAAACACAAATTTGAGCCCAGGGGAGCGGAAATTCATTCGGGGGGCGTGGGGGGTCCGTGGTGGGTACGAAACGTACCCACCACGTACCCCCCAAGGGGTATGAGCGCATAGGCTGAGATTTTTACAAGTGACCACTTAAATTAAAATTAAAATTAAATTCAAATCCGCAAACAGATTTAAAAAAACAAAAATTTGAGCCCAGGAGAGCGGAAATTCATTCGGGGGGCGTGAAGGGTACATGGTGGGTACGAAACGTACCCACCACGTACCCCCCAAGGGGTATGAGCGCATAGGCTGAGATTTTTACAAGTGACCACTTAAATTAAAATTAAAATTAAATTCAAATCCGCAAACAGATTTAAAAAAACAAAACTTTGAGCCCAGGAGAGCGGAAATTCATTCGGGGGGCGTGGGGGGTACGTGGTGGGTACGAAACGTACCCACCACGTACCCCCCAAGGGGTATGAGCGCATAGGATGAGATTTTTACAAGTGACCACTTAAATTAAAATTAAAATTAAATTCAAATCCGCAAACAGATTTAAAAAAACAAAAATTTGAGCCCAGGAGAGCGGAAATTCATTCCGGGGGCGTGGAAGGTACGTGGTGGGTACGAAACGTACCCACCACGTACCCCCCAAGGGGTATGAGCGCATAGGCTGAGATTTTTACAAGTGACCACTTAAATTAAAATTAAAATTAAATTCAAATCCGCAAACAGATTTAAAAAAACAAAAATTTGAGCCCAGGAGAGCGGAAATTCATTCGGGGGGCGTGAGGGGTACATGGTGGGTACGAAACGTACCCACCACGTACCCCCCAAGGGGTATGAGCGCATAGGATGAGATTTTTACAAGTGACCACTTAAATTAAAATTAAAATTAAATTCAAATCCGCAAACAGATTTAAAAAAACAAAAATTTGAGCCCAGGAGAGCGGAAATTCATTCGGGGGGCGTGGGGGGTACGTGGTGGGTACGAAACGTACCCACCACGTACCCCCCAAGGGGTATGAGCGCATAGGCTGAGATTTTTACAAGTGACCACTTAAATTAAAATTAAAATTAAATTCAAATCCGCAAACAGATTTAAAAAAACAAAAATTTGAGCCCAGGAGAGCGGAAATTCATTCGGGGGGCGTGGGGGGTACGTGGTGGGTACGAAACGTACCCACCACGTACCCCCCAAGGGGTATGAGCGCATAGGATGAGATTTTTACAAGTGACCACTTAAATTAAAATTAAAATTAAATTCAAATCCGCAAACAGATTTAAAAAAACAAAAATTTGAGCCCAGGAGAGCGGAAATTCATTCGGGGGGCGTGGGGGGTACGTGGTGGGTACGAAACGTACCCACCACGTACCCCCCAAGGGGTATGAGCGCATAGGCTGAGATTTTTACAAGTGACCACTTAAATTAAAATTAAAATTAAATTCAAATCCGCAAACAGATTTAAAAAAACAAAAATTTGAGCCCAGGAGAGCGGAAATTCATTCGGGGGGCGTGAAGGGTACATGGTGGGTACGAAACGTACCCACCACGTACCCCCAAGGGGTATGAGCGCATAGGCTGAGATTTTTACAAGTGACCACTTAAATTAAAATTAAAATTAAATTCAAATCCGCAAACAGATTTAAAAAAACAAAAATTTGAGCCCAGGAGAGCAGAAATTCATTCGGGGGGCGTGGGGGGTACATGGTGGGTACGAAACGTACCCACCACGTACCCCCCAAGGGGTATGAGCGCATAGGATGAGATTTTTACAAGTGACCACTTAAATTAAAATTAAAATTAAATTCAAATCCGCAAACAGATTTAAAAAAACAAAAATTTGAGCCCAGGAGAGCGGAAATTTATTCCGGGGGCGTGGAAGGTACGTGGTGGGTACGAAACGTACCCACCACGTACCCCCCAAGGGGTATGAGCGCATAGGCTGAGATTTTTACAAGTGACCACTTAAATTAAAATTAAAATTAAATTCAAATCCGCAAACAGATTTAAAAAAACAAAAATTTGAGCCCAGGAGAGCAGAAATTCATTCGGGGGGCGTGGGGGGTACATGGTGGGTACGAAACGTACCCACCACGTACCCCCCAAGGGGTATGAGCGCATAGGCTGAGATTTTTACAAGTGACCACTTAAATTAAAATTAAAATTAAATTCAAATCCGCAAACAGATTTAAAAAAACAAAAATTTGAGCCCAGGAGAGCGGAAATTCATTCGGGGGGCGTGGGGGGTACATGGTGGGTAAGAAACGTACCCACCACGTACCCCCTAAGGGGTATGAGCGCATAGGCTGAGATTTTTACAAGTGACCACTTAAATTAAAATTAAAATTAAATTCAAATCCGCAAACAGATTTAAAAAAACAAAAATTTGAGCCCAGGAGAGCGGAAATTCATTCGGGGGGCGTGAAGGGTACATGGTGGGTACGAAACATACCCACCACGTACCCCCCAAGGGGTATGAGCGCATAGGCTGAGATTTTTACAAGTGACCACTTAAATTAAAATTAAAATTAAATTCAAATCCGCAAACAGATTTAAAAAAACAAAAATTTGAGCCCAGAAGAGCGGAAATTCATTCGGGGGGCGTGGGGGGTACATGGTGGGTACGAAACGCACCCACCACGTACCCCCCAAGGGGTATGAGCGCATAGGATGAGATTTTTACAAGTGACCACTTAAATTAAAATTAAAATTAAATTCAAATCCGCAAACAGATTTAAAAAAACAAAAATTTGAGCCCAGGAGAGCGGAAATTCATTCCGGGGGCGTGGAAGGTACGTGGTGGGTACGAAACGTACCCACCACGTACCCCCCAAGGGGTATGAGCGCATAGGCTGAGATTTTTACAAGTGACCACTTAAATTAAAATTAAAATTAAATTCAAATCCGCAAACAGATTTAAAAAAACAAAAATTTGAGCCCAGGAGAGCGGAAATTCATTCGGGGGGCGTGGGGGGTACATGGTGGGTACGAAACGTACCCACCACGTACCCCCCAAGGGGTATGAGCGCATAGGATGAGATTTTTACAAGTGACCACTTAAATTAAAATTAAAATTAAATTCAAATCCGCAAACAGATTTAAAAAAACAAAAATTTGAGCCCAGGAGAGCGGAAATTCATTCGGGGGGCGTGGGGGGTACGTGGTGGGTACGAAACGTACCCACCACGTACCCCCCAAGGGGTATGAGCGCATAGGCTGAGATTTTTACAAGTGACCACTTAAATTAAAATTAAAATTAAATTCAAATCCGCAAACAGATTTAAAAAAACAAAAATTTGAGCCCAGGAGAGCGGAAATTCATTCGGGGGGCGTGAAGGGTACATGGTGGGTACGAAACGTACCCACCACGTACCCCCCAAGGGGTATGAGCGCATAGGCTGAGATTTTTACAAGTGACCACTTAAATTAAAATTAAAATTAAATTCAAATCCGCAAACAGATTTAAAAAAACAAAAATTTGAGCCCAGGAGAGCGGAAATTCATTCGGGGGGCGTGGGGGGTACGTGGTGGGTACGAAACGTACCCACCACGTACCCCCCAAGGGGTATGAGCGCATAGGATGAGATTTTTACAAGTGATCACTTAAATTAAAATTAAAATTAAATTCAAATCCGCAAACAGATTTAAAAAAACAAAAATTTGAGCCCAGGAGAGCGGAAATTCATTCGGGGGGCGTGGGGGGTACATGGTGGGTACGAAACGTACCCACCACGTACCCCCCAAGGGGTATGAGCGCATAGGCTGAGATTTTTACAAGTGACCACTTAAATTAAAATTAAAATTAAATTCAAATCCGCAAACAGATTTAAAAAAACAAAAATTTGAGCCCAGGAGAGCGGAAATTCATTCGGGGGGCGTGGGGGGTACGTGGTGGGTACGAAACGTACCCACCACGTACCCCCCAAGGGGTATGAGCGCATAGGATGAGATTTTTACAAGTGACCACTTAAATTAAAATTAAAATTAAATTCAAATCCGCAAACAGATTTAAAAAAACAAAAATTTGAGCCCAGGAGAGCGGAAATTCATTCGGGGGGCGTGGGGGGTACGTGGTGGGTACGAAACGTACCCACCACGTACCCCCCAAGGGGTATGAGCGCATAGGATGAGATTTTTACAAGTTATCACTTAAATTAAAATTAAAATTAAATTCAAATCCGCAAACAGATTTAAAAAAACAAAAATTTGAGCCCAGGAGAGCGGAAATTCATTCGGGGGGCGTGGGGGGTACATGGTGGGTACGAAACGTACCCACCACGTACCCCCCAAGGGGTATGAGCGCATAGGATGAGATTTTTACAAGTGACCACTTAAATTAAAATTAAAATTAAATTCAAATCCGCAAACAGATTTAAAAAAACAAAAATTTGAGCCCAGGAGAGCGGAAATTCATTCGGGGGGCGTGGGGGGTACGTGGTGGGTACGAAACGTACCCACCACGTACCCCCCAAGGGGTATGAGCGCATAGGATGAGATTTTTACAAGTGATCACTTAAATTAAAATTAAAATTAAATTCAAATCCGCAAACAGATTTAAAAAAACAAAAATTTGAGCCCAGGAGAGCGGAAATTCATTCGGGGGGCGTGGGGGGTACATGGTGGGTACGAAACGTACCCACCACGTACCCCCCAAGGGGTATGAGCGCATAGGATGAGATTTTTACAAGTGACCACTTAAATTAAAATTAAAATTAAATTCAAATCCGCAAACAGATTTAAAAAAACAAAAATTTGAGCCCAGGAGAGCGGAAATTCATTCGGGGGGCGTGGGGGGTACATGGTGGGTACGAAACGTACCCACCACGTACCCCCCAAGGGGTATGAGCGCATAGGATGAGATTTTTACAAGTGATCACTTAAATTAAAATTAAAATTAAATTCAAATCCGCAAACAGATTTAAAAAAACAAAAATTTGAGCCCAGGAGAGCGGAAATTCATTCGGGAGGCGTGGGGGGTACATGGTGGGTACGAAACGTACCCACCACGTACCCCCCAAGGGGTATGAGCGCATAGGATGAGATTTTTACAAGTGACCACTTAAATTAAAATTAAAATTAAATTCAAATCCGCAAACAGATTTAAAAAAACAAAAATTTGAGCCCAGGAGAGCGGAAATTCATTCCGGGGGCGTGGAAGGTACGTGGTGGGTACGAAACGTACCCACCACGTACCCCTCAAGGGGTATGAGCGCATAGGCTGAGATTTTTACAAGTGACCACTTAAATTAAAATTAAAATTAAATTCAAATCCGCAAACAGATTTAAAAAGCAAAAATTTGAGCCCAGGAGAGCGGAAATTCATTCGGGGGGCGTGGGGGGTACATGGTGGGTACGAAACGTACCCACCACGTACCCCCCAAGGGGTATGAGCGCATAGGATGAGATTTTTACAAGTGACCACTTAAATTAAAATTAAAATTAAATTCAAATCCGCAAACAGATTTAAAAAAACAAAAATTTGAGCCCAGGAGAGCGGAAATTCATTCGGGGGGCGTGGGGGGTACGTGGTGGGTACGAAACGTACCCACCACGTACCCCCCAAGGGGTATGAGCGCATAGGCTGAGATTTTTACAAGTGACCACTTAAATTAAAATTAAAATTAAATTCAAATCCGCAAACAGATTTAAAAAAACAAAAATTTGAGCCCAGGAGAGCGGAAATTCATTCGGGGGGCGTGAAGGGTACATGGTGGGTACGAAACGTACCCACCACGTACCCCCCAAGGGGTATGAGCGCATAGGCTGAGATTTTTACAAGTGACCACTTAAATTAAAATTAAAATTAAATTCAAATCCGCAAACAGATTTAAAAAAACAAAAATTTGAGCCCAGGAGAGCGGAAATTCATTCGGGGGGCGTGGGGGGTACGTGGTGGGTACGAAACGTACCCACCACGTACCCCCCAAGGGGTATGAGCGCATAGGCTGAGATTTTTACAAGTGACCACTTAAATTAAAATTAAAATTAAATTCAAATCCGCAAACAGATTTAAAAAAACAAAAATTTGAGCCCAGGAGAGCGGAAATTCATTCGGGGGGCGTGAAGGGTACATGGTGGGT
The DNA here is from genome assembly GCA_951812415.1 of Beris morrisii. Classification (NCBI taxonomy): domain Eukaryota; kingdom Metazoa; phylum Arthropoda; class Insecta; order Diptera; family Stratiomyidae; genus Beris; species Beris morrisii. The sequence goes on from OX638311.1 coordinate 10,816,088, forward strand.
ACGAAACGTACCCACCACGTACCCCCCAAGGGGTATGAGCGCATAGGCTGAGATTTTTATAAGTGACCACTTAAATTAAAATTAAAATTAAATTCAAATCCGCAAACAGATTTAAAAAAACAAAAATTTGAGCCCAGGAGAGCGGAAATTCATTCGGGGGGCGTGGGGGGTACGTGGTGGGTACGAAACGTACCCACCACGTACCCCCCAAGGGGTATGAGCGCATAGGCTGAGATTTTTACAAGTGACCACTTAAATTAAAATTAAAATTAAATTCAAATCCGCAAACAGATTTAAAAAAACAAAAATTTGAGCCCAGTAGAGCGGAAGTTCATTTTGGGGGCGTGGAGTACGTATAGGGTACGTATGGGGTACGATCGTACCCTATACGTACCCCATACTGGGTATGAGCGCATAGGATGAGATTTTTACAAGTGACCACTTAAATTAAAATTAAAATTAAATTCAAATCCGCAAACAGATTTAAAAAAACAAAAATTTGAGCCCAGGAGAGCGGAAATTCATTCGGGGAGCGTGGGGGGTACGTGGTGGGTACGAAACGTACCCACCACGTACCCCCCAAGGGGTATGAGCGCATAGGCTGAGATTTTTACAAGTGACCACTTAAATTAAAATTAAAATTAAATTCAAATCCGCAAACAGATTTAAAAAAACAAAAATTTGAGCCCAGGAGAGCGGAAATTCATTCGGGGGGCGGGGGGGGGGTACATGGTGGGTACGAAACGTACCCACCACGTACCCCCCAAGGGGTATGAGCGCATAGGCTGAGATTTTTACAAGTGACCACTTAAATTAAAATTAAAATTAAATTCAAATCCGCAAACAGATTTAAAAAAACAAAAATTTGAGCCCAGGAGAGCGGAAATTCATTCGGGGGGCGTGGGGGTACATGGTGGGTACGAAACGTACCCACCACGTACCCCCCAAGGGGTATGAGCGCATAGGCTGAGATTTTTATAAGTGACCACTTAAATTAAAATTAAAATTAAATTCAAATCCGCAAACAGATTTAAAAAAACAAAAATTTTAGCCCAGGAGAGCGGAAATTCATTCGGGGGGCGTGGGGGGTACGTGGTGGGTACGAAACGTACCCACCACGTACCCCCCAAGGGGTATGAGCGCATAGGCTGAGATTTTTACAAGTGACCACTTAAATTAAAATTAAAATTAAATTCAAATCCGCAAACAGATTTAAAAAAACAAAAATTTGAGCCCAGGAGAGCGGAAATTCATTCGGGGGGCGTGAAGGGTACATGGTGGGTACGAAACGTACCCACCACGTACCCCCCAAGGGGTATGAGCGCATAGGCTGAGATTTTTACAAGTGACCACTTAAATTAAAATTAAAATTAAATTCAAATCCGCAAACAGATTTAAAAAAACAAAAATTTGAGCCCAGGAGAGCGGAAATTCATTCGGGGGGCGTGGGGGGTGCGTGGTGGGTACGAAACGTACCCACCACGTACCCCCCAAGGGGTATGAGCGCATAGGCTGAGATTTTTACAAGTGACCACTTAAATTAAAATTAAAATTAAATTCAAATCCGCAAACAGATTTAAAAAAACAAAAATTTGAGCCCAGGAGAGCGGAAATTCATTCGGGGGGCGTGAAGGGTACATGGTGGGTACGAAACGTACCCACCACGTACCCCCCAAGGGGTATGAGCGCATAGGCTGAGATTTTTATAAGTGACCACTTAAATTAAAATTAAAATTAAATTCAAATCCGCAAACAGATTTAAAAAAACAAAAATTTGAGCCCAGGAGAGCGGAAATTCATTCGGGGGGCGTGGGGGGTACGTGGTGGGTACGAAACGTACCCACCACGTACCCCCCAAGGGGTATGAGCGCATAGGCTGAGATTTTTACAAGTGACCACTTAAATTAAAATTAAAATTAAATTCAAATCCGCAAACAGATTTAAAAAAACAAAAATTTGAGCCCAGTAGAGCGGAAGTTCATTTTGGGGGCGTGGAGTACGTATAGGGTACGTATGGGGTACGATCGTACCCTATACGTACCCCATACTGGGTATGAGCGCATAGGATGAGATTTTTACAAGTGACCACTTAAATTAAAATTAAAATTAAATTCAAATCCGCAAACAGATTTAAAAAAACAAAAATTTGAGCCCAGGAGAGCGGAAATTCATTCGGGGAGCGTGGGGGGTACGTGGTGGGTACGAAACGTACCCACCACGTACCCCCCAAGGGGTATGAGCGCATAGGCTGAGATTTTTACAAGTGACCACTTAAATTAAAATTAAAATTAAATTCAAATCCGCAAACAGATTTAAAAAAACAAAAATTTGAGCCCAGGAGAGCGGAAATTCATTCGGGGGGCGTGGGGGGTACGTGGTGGGTACGAAACGTACCCACCACGTACCCCCCAAGGGGTATGAGCGCATAGGCTGAGATTTTTACAAGTGACCACTTAAATTAAAATTAAAATTAAATTCAAATCCGCAAACAGATTTAAAAAAACAAAAATTTGAGCCCAGGAGAGCGGAAATTCATTCGGGGGGCGTGAAGGGTACATGGTGGGTACGAAACGTACCCACCACGTACCCCCCAAGGGGTATGAGCGCATAGGCTGAGATTTTTACAAGTGACCACTTAAATTAAAATTAAAATTAAATTCAAATCCGCAAACAGATTTAAAAAAACAAAAATTTGAGCCCAGGAGAGCGGAAATTCATTCGGGGGGCGTGGGGGGTGCGTGGTGGGTACGAAACGTACCCACCACGTACCCCCCAAGGGGTATGAGCGCATAGGCTGAGATTTTTACAAGTGACCACTTAAATTAAAATTAAAATTAAATTCAAATCCGCAAACAGATTTAAAAAAACAAAAATTTGAGCCCAGGAGAGCGGAAATTCATTCGGGGGGCGTGGGGGGTACGTGGTGGGTACGAAACGTACCCACCACGTACCCCCCAAGGGGTATGAGCGCATAGGCTGAGATTTTTACAAGTGACCACTTAAATTAAAATTAAAATTAAATTCAAATCCGCAAACAGATTTAAAAAAACAAAAATTTGAGCCCAGTAGAGCGAAAGTTCATTTTGGGGGCGTGGAGTACGTATAGGGTACGTATGGGGTACGATCGTACCCTATACGTACCCCATACTGGGTATGAGCGCATAGGATGAGATTTTTACAAGTGACCACTTAAATTAAAATTAAAATTAAATTCAAATCCGCAAACAGATTTAAAAAAACAAAAATTTGAGCCCAGGAGAGCGGAAATTCATTCGGGGAGCGTGGGGGGTACGTGGTGGGTACGAAACGTACCCACCACGTACCCCCCAAGGGGTATGAGCGCATAGGCTGAGATTTTTACAAGTGACCACTTAAATTAAAATTAAAATTAAATTCAAATCCGCAAACAGATTTAAAAAGCAAAAATTTGAGCCCAGGAGAGCGGAAATTCATTCGGGGGGCGTGGGGGGTACATGGTGGGTACGAAACGTACCCACCACGTACCCCCCAAGGGGTATGAGCGCATAGGATGAGATTTTTACAAGTGACCACTTAAATTAAAATTAAAATTAAATTCAAATCCGCAAACAGATTTAAAAAAACAAAAATTTGAGCCCAGGAGAGCGGAAATTCATTCCGGGGGCGTGGAAGGTACGTGGTGGGTACGAAACGTACCCACCACGTACCCCTCAAGGGGTATGAGCGCATAGGCTGAGATTTTTACAAGTGACCACTTAAATTAAAATTAAAATTAAATTCAAATCCGCAAACAGATTTAAAAAGCAAAAATTTGAGCCCAGGAGAGCGGAAATTCATTCGGGGGGCGTGGGGGGTACATGGTGGGTACGAAACGTACCCACCACGTACCCCCCAAGGGGTATGAGCGCATAGGATGAGATTTTTACAAGTGACCACTTAAATTAAAATTAAAATTAAATTCAAATCCGCGAACAGATTTAAAAAAACAAAAATTTGAGCCCAGGAGAGCGGAAATTCATTCGGGGGGCGTGGGGGGTACGTGGTGGGTACGAAACGTACCCACCACGTACCCCCCAAGGGGTATGAGCGCATAGGCTGAGATTTTTACAAGTGACCACTTAAATTAAAATTAAAATTAAATTCAAATCCGCAAACAGATTTAAAAAAACAAAAATTTGAGCCCAGGAGAGCGGAAATTCATTCGGGGGGCGTGAAGGGTACATGGTGGGTACGAAACGTACCCACCACGTACCCCCCAAGGGGTATGAGCGCATAGGCTGAGATTTTTACAAGTGACCACTTAAATTAAAATTAAAATTAAATTCAAATCCGCAAACAGATTTAAAAAAACAAAAATTTGAGCCCAGGAGAGCGGAAATTCATTCGGGGGGCGTGGGGGGTGCGTGGTGGGTACGAAACGTACCCACCACGTACCCCCCAAGGGGTATGAGCGCATAGGCTGAGATTTTTATAAGTGACCACTTAAATTAAAATTAAAATTAAATTCAAATCCGCAAACAGATTTAAAAAAACAAAAATTTGAGCCCAGGAGAGCGGAAATTCATTCGGGGGGCGTGGGGGGTACGTGGTGGGTACGAAACGTACCCACCACGTACCCCCCAAGGGGTATGAGCGCATAGGCTGAGATTTTTACAAGTGACCACTTAAATTAAAATTAAAATTAAATTCAAATCCGCAAACAGATTTAAAAAAACAAAAATTTGAGCCCAGTAGAGCGGAAGTTCATTTTGGGGGCGTGGAGTACGTATAGGGTACGTATGGGGTACGATCGTACCCTATACGTACCCCATACTGGGTATGAGCGCATAGGATGAGATTTTTACAAGTGACCACTTAAATTAAAATTAAAATTAAATTCAAATCCGCAAACAGATTTAAAAAAACAAAAATTTGAGCCCAGGAGAGCGGAAATTCATTCGGGGAGCGTGGGGGGTACGTGGTGGGTACGAAACGTACCCACCACGTACCCCCCAAGGGGTATGAGCGCATAGGCTGAGATTTTTACAAGTGACCACTTAAATTAAAATTAAAATTAAATTCAAATCCGCAAACAGATTTAAAAAAACAAAAATTTGAGCCCAGGAGAGCGGAAATTCATTCGGGGGGCGTGGGGGGTACGTGGTGGGTACGAAACGTACCCACCACGTACCCCCCAAGGGGTATGAGCGCATAGGCTGAGATTTTTACAAGTGACCACTTAAATTAAAATTAAAATTAAATTCAAATCCGCAAACAGATTTAAAAAAACAAAAATTTGAGCCCAGGAGAGCGGAAATTCATTCGGGGGGCGTGAAGGGTACATGGTGGGTACGAAACGTACCCACCACGTACCCCCCAAGGGGTATGAGCGCATAGGCTGAGATTTTTACAAGTGACCACTTAAATTAAAATTAAAATTAAATTCAAATCCGCAAACAGATTTAAAAAAACAAAAATTTGAGCCCAGGAGAGCGGAAATTCATTCGGGGGGCGTGGGGGGTGCGTGGTGGGTACGAAACGTACCCACCACGTACCCCCCAAGGGGTATGAGCGCATAGGCTGAGATTTTTACAAGTGACCACTTAAATTAAAATTAAAATTAAATTCAAATCCGCAAACAGATTTAAAAAAACAAAAATTTGAGCCCAGGAGAGCGGAAATTCATTCGGGGGGCGTGGGGGGTACGTGGTGGGTACGAAACGTACCCACCACGTACCCCCCAAGGGGTATGAGCGCATAGGCTGAGATTTTTACAAGTGACCACTTAAATTAAAATTAAAATTAAATTCAAATCCGCAAACAGATTTAAAAAAACAAAAATTTGAGCCCAGTAGAGCGAAAGTTCATTTTGGGGGCGTGGAGTACGTATAGGGTACGTATGGGGTACGATCGTACCCTATACGTACCCCATACTGGGTATGAGCGCATAGGATGAGATTTTTACAAGTGACCACTTAAATTAAAATTAAAATTAAATTCAAATCCGCAAACAGATTTAAAAAAACAAAAATTTGAGCCCAGGAGAGCGGAAATTCATTCGGGGAGCGTGGGGGGTACGTGGTGGGTACGAAACGTACCCACCACGTACCCCCCAAGGGGTATGAGCGCATAGGCTGAGATTTTTACAAGTGACCACTTAAATTAAAATTAAAATTAAATTCAAATCCGCAAACAGATTTAAAAAGCAAAAATTTGAGCCCAGGAGAGCGGAAATTCATTCGGGGGGCGTGGGGGGTACATGGTGGGTACGAAACGTACCCACCACGTACCCCCCAAGGGGTATGAGCGCATAGGATGAGATTTTTACAAGTGACCACTTAAATTAAAATTAAAATTAAATTCAAATCCGCAAACAGATTTAAAAAAACAAAAATTTGAGCCCAGGAGAGCGGAAATTCATTCCGGGGGCGTGGAAGGTACGTGGTGGGTACGAAACGTACCCACCACGTACCCCTCAAGGGGTATGAGCGCATAGGCTGAGATTTTTACAAGTGACCACTTAAATTAAAATTAAAATTAAATTCAAATCCGCAAACAGATTTAAAAAGCAAAAATTTGAGCCCAGGAGAGCGGAAATTCATTCGGGGGGCGTGGGGGGTACATGGTGGGTACGAAACGTACCCACCACGTACCCCCCAAGGGGTATGAGCGCATAGGATGAGATTTTTACAAGTGACCACTTAAATTAAAATTAAAATTAAATTCAAATCCGCGAACAGATTTAAAAAAACAAAAATTTGAGCCCAGGAGAGCGGAAATTCATTCGGGGGGCGTGGGGGGTACGTGGTGGGTACGAAACGTACCCACCACGTACCCCCCAAGGGGTATGAGCGCATAGGCTGAGATTTTTACAAGTGACCACTTAAATTAAAATTAAAATTAAATTCAAATCCGCAAACAGATTTAAAAAAACAAAAATTTGAGCCCAGGAGAGCGGAAATTCATTCGGGGGGCGTGAAGGGTACATGGTGGGTACGAAACGTACCCACCACGTACCCCCCAAGGGGTATGAGCGCATAGGCTGAGATTTTTACAAGTGACCACTTAAATTAAAATTAAAATTAAATTCAAATCCGCAAACAGATTTAAAAAAACAAAAATTTGAGCCCAGGAGAGCGGAAATTCATTCGGGGGGCGTGGGGGGTGCGTGGTGGGTACGAAACGTACCCACCACGTACCCCCCAAGGGGTATGAGCGCATAGGCTGAGATTTTTACAAGTGACCACTTAAATTAAAATTAAAATTAAATTCAAATCCGCAAACAGATTTAAAAAAACAAAAATTTGAGCCCAGGAGAGCGGAAATTCATTCGGGGGGCGTGAAGGGTACATGGTGGGTACGAAACGTACCCACCACGTACCCCCCAAGGGGTATGAGCGCATAGGCTGAGATTTTTATAAGTGACCACTTAAATTAAAATTAAAATTAAATTCAAATCCGCAAACAGATTTAAAAAAACAAAAATTTGAGCCCAGGAGAGCGGAAATTCATTCGGGGGGCGTGGGGGGTACGTGGTGGGTACGAAACGTACCCACCACGTACCCCCCAAGGGGTATGAGCGCATAGGCTGAGATTTTTACAAGTGACCACTTAAATTAAAATTAAAATTAAATTCAAATCCGCAAACAGATTTAAAAAAACAAAAATTTGAGCCCAGTAGAGCGGAAGTTCATTTTGGGGGCGTGGAGTACGTATAGGGTACGTATGGGGTACGATCGTACCCTATACGTACCCCATACTGGGTATGAGCTCATAGGATGAGATTTTTACAAGTGACCACTTAAATTAAAATTAAAATTAAATTCAAATCCGCAAACAGATTTAAAAAAACAAAAATTTGAGCCCAGGAGAGCGGAAATTCATTCGGGGAGCGTGGGGGGTACGTGGTGGGTACGAAACGTACCCACCACGTACCCCCCAAGGGGTATGAGCGCATAGGCTGAGATTTTTACAAGTGACCACTTAAATTAAAATTAAAATTAAATTCAAATCCGCAAACAGATTTAAAAAAACAAAAATTTGAGCCCAGGAGAGCGGAAATTCATTCGGGGGGCGGGGGGGGTACATGGTGGGTACGAAACGTACCCACCACGTACCCCCCAAGGGGTATGAGCGCATAGGCTGAGATTTTTACAAGTGACCACTTAAATTAAAATTAAAATTAAATTCAAATCCGCAAACAGATTTAAAAAAACAAAAATTTGAGCCCAGGAGAGCGGAAATTCATTCGGGGGGCGTGGGGGTACATGGTGGGTACGAAACGTACCCACCACGTACCCCCCAAGGGGTATGAGCGCATAGGCTGAGATTTTTATAAGTGACCACTTAAATTAAAATTAAAATTAAATTCAAATCCGCAAACAGATTTAAAAAAACAAAAATTTTAGCCCAGGAGAGCGGAAATTCATTCGGGGGGCGTGGGGGGTACGTGGTGGGTACGAAACGTACCCACCACGTACCCCCCAAGGGGTATGAGCGCATAGGCTGAGATTTTTACAAGTGACCACTTAAATTAAAATTAAAATTAAATTCAAATCCGCAAACAGATTTAAAAAAACAAAAATTTGAGCCCAGGAGAGCGGAAATTCATTCGGGGGGCGTGAAGGGTACATGGTGGGTACGAAACGTACCCACCACGTACCCCCCAAGGGGTATGAGCGCATAGGCTGAGATTTTTACAAGTGACCACTTAAATTAAAATTAAAATTAAATTCAAATCCGCAAACAGATTTAAAAAAACAAAAATTTGAGCCCAGGAGAGCGGAAATTCATTCGGGGGGCGTGAAGGGTACATGGTGGGTACGAAACGTACCCACCACGTACCCCCCAAGGGGTATGAGCGCATAGGCTGAGATTTTTACAAGTGACCACTTAAATTAAAATTAAAATTAAATTCAAATCCGCAAACAGATTTAAAAAAACAAAAATTTGAGCCCAGGAGAGCGGAAATTCATTCGGGGGGCGTGGGGGGTGCGTGGTGGGTACGAAACGTACCCACCACGTACCCCCCAAGGGGTATGAGCGCATAGGCTGAGATTTTTACAAGTGACCACTTAAATTAAAATTAAAATTAAATTCAAATCCGCAAACAGATTTAAAAAAACAAAAATTTGAGCCCAGGAGAGCGGAAATTCATTCGGGGGGCGTGAAGGGTACATGGTGGGTACGAAACGTACCCACCACGTACCCCCCAAGGGGTATGAGCGCATAGGCTGAGATTTTTATAAGTGACCACTTAAATTAAAATTAAAATTAAATTCAAATCCGCAAACAGATTTAAAAAAACAAAAATTTGAGCCCAGGAGAGCGGAAATTCATTCGGGGGGCGTGGGGGGTACGTGGTGGGTACGAAACGTACCCACCACGTACCCCCCAAGGGGTATGAGCGCATAGGCTGAGATTTTTACAAGTGACCACTTAAATTAAAATTAAAATTAAATTCAAATCCGCAAACAGATTTAAAAAAACAAAAATTTGAGCCCAGTAGAGCGGAAGTTCATTTTGGGGGCGTGGAGTACGTATAGGGTACGTATGGGGTACGATCGTACCCTATACGTACCCCATACTGGGTATGAGCGCATAGGATGAGATTTTTACAAGTGACCACTTAAATTAAAATTAAAATTAAATTCAAATCCGCAAACAGATTTAAAAAAACAAAAATTTGAGCCCAGGAGAGCGGAAATTCATTCGGGGAGCGTGGGGGGTACGTGGTGGGTACGAAACGTACCCACCACGTACCCCCCAAGGGGTATGAGCGCATAGGCTGAGATTTTTACAAGTGACCACTTAAATTAAAATTAAAATTAAATTCAAATCCGCAAACAGATTTAAAAAAACAAAAATTTGAGCCCAGGAGAGCGGAAATTCATTCGGGGGGCGTGGGGGGTACGTGGTGGGTACGAAACGTACCCACCACGTACCCCCCAAGGGGTATGAGCGCATAGGCTGAGATTTTTACAAGTGACCACTTAAATTAAAATTAAAATTAAATTCAAATCCGCAAACAGATTTAAAAAAACAAAAATTTGAGCCCAGGAGAGCGGAAATTCATTCGGGGGGCGTGAAGGGTACATGGTGGGTACGAAACGTACCCACCACGTACCCCCCAAGGGGTATGAGCGCATAGGCTGAGATTTTTACAAGTGACCACTTAAATTAAAATTAAAATTAAATTCAAATCCGCAAACAGATTTAAAAAAACAAAAATTTTAGCCCAGGAGAGCGGAAATTCATTCGGGGGGCGTGGGGGGTACGTGGTGGGTACGAAACGTACCCACCACGTACCCCCCAAGGGGTATGAGCGCATAGGCTGAGATTTTTACAAGTGACCACTTAAATTAAAATTAAAATTAAATTCAAATCCGCAAACAGATTTAAAAAAACAAAAATTTGAGCCCAGGAGAGCGGAAATTCATTCGGGGGGCGTGGGGGGTACATGGTGGGTACGAAACGTACCCACCACGTACCCCCCAAGGGGTATGAGCGCATAGGATGAGATTTTTACAAGTGACCACTTAAATTAAAATTAAAATTAAATTCAAATCCGCAAACAGATTTAAAAAAACAAAAATTTGAGCCCAGGAGAGCGGAAATTCATTCGGGGGGCGTGGGGGGTACGTGGTGGGTACGAAACGTACCCACCACGTACCCCCCAAGGGGTATGAGCGCATAGGCTGAGATTTTTACAAGTGACCACTTAAATTAAAATTAAAATTAAATTCAAATCCGCAAACAGATTTAAAAAAACAAAAATTTGAGCCCAGGAGAGCGGAAATTCATTCGGGGGGCGTGAAGGGTACATGGTGGGTACGAAACGTACCCACCACGTACCCCCCAAGGGGTATGAGCGCATAGGCTGAGATTTTTACAAGTGACCACTTAAATTAAAATTAAAATTAAATTCAAATCCGCAAACAGATTTAAAAAAACAAAAATTTGAGCCCAGGAGAGCGGAAATTCATTCGGGGGGCGTGGGGGGTACATGGTGGGTACGAAACGTACCCACCACGTACCCCCCAAGGGGTATGAGCGCATAGGATGAGATTTTTACAAGTGACCACTTAAATTAAAATTAAAATTAAATTCAAATCCGCAAACAGATTTAAAAAAACAAAAATTTGAGCCCAGGAGAGCGGAAATTCATTCGGGGGGCGTGAAGGGTACATGGTGGGTACGAAACGTACCCACCACGTACCCCCCAAGGGGTATGAGCGCATAGGATGAGATTTTTACAAGTGACCACTTAAATTAAAATTAAAATTAAATTCAAATCCGCAAACAGATTTAAAAAAACAAAAATTTGAGCCCAGGAGAGCGGAAATTCATTCGGGGGGCGTGGGGGGTACATGGTGGGTACGAAACGTACCCACCACGTACCCCCCAAGGGGTATGAGCGCATAGGCTGAGATTTTTACAAGTGACCACTTAAATTAAAATTAAAATTAAATTCAAATCCGCAAACAGATTTAAAAAAACAAAAATTTGAGCCCAGGAGAGCGGAAATTCATTCGGGGGGCGTGGGGGGTACGTGGTGGGTACGAAACGTACCCACCACGTACCCCCCAAGGGGTATGAGCGCATAGGCTGAGATTTTTACAAGTGACCACTTAAATTAAAATTAAAATTAAATTCAAATCCGCAAACAGATTTAAAAAAACAAAAATTTGAGCCCAGGAGAGCGGAAATTCATTCGGGGTGCGTGAAGGGTACATGGTGGGTACGAAACGTACCCACCACGTACCCCCCAAGGGGTATGAGCGCATAGGATGAGATTTTTACAAGTGACCACTTAAATTAAAATTAAAATTAAATTCAAATCCGCAAACAGATTTAAAAAAACAAAAATTTGAGCCCAGGAGAGCGGAAATTCATTCGGGGGGCGTGGGGGGTACATGGTGGGTACGAAACGTACCCACCACGTACCCCCCAAGGGGTATGAGCGCATAGGCTGAGATTTTTACAAGTGACCACTTAAATTAAAATTAAAATTAAATTCAAATCCGCAAACAGATTTAAAAAAACAAAAATTTGAGCCCAGGAGAGCGGAAATTCATTCGGGGGGCGTGGGGGGTACGTGGTGGGTACGAAACGTACCCACCACGTACCCCCCAAGGGGTATGAGCGCATAGGCTGAGATTTTTACAAGTGACCACTTAAATTAAAATTAAAATTAAATTCAAATCCGCAAACAGATTTAAAAAAACAAAAATTTGAGCCCAGGAGAGCGGAAATTCATTCGGGGGGCGTGAAGGGTACATGGTGGGTACGAAACGTACCCACCACGTACCCCCCAAGGGGTATGAGCGCATAGGATGAGATTTTTACAAGTGACCACTTAAATTAAAATTAAAATTAAATTCAAATCCGCAAACAGATTTAAAAAAACAAAAATTTGAGCCCAGGAGAGCGGAAATTCATTCGGGGGGCGTGGGGGGTACGTGGTGGGTACGAAACGTACCCACCACGTACCCCCCAAGGGGTATGAGCGCATACGCTGAGATTTTTACAAGTGACCACTTAAATTAAAATTAAAATTAGATTTAAAAAACAAAAATTTGAGCCCAGGAGAGCGGAAATTCATTCGGGGGGCGTGAAGGGTACATGGTGGGTACGAAACGTACCCACCACGTACCCCCCAAGGGGTATGAGCGCATAGGATGAGATTTTTACAAGTGACCACTTAAATTAAAATTAAAATTAAATTCAAATCCGCAAACAGATTTAAAAAAACAAAAATTTGAGCCCAGGAGAGCGGAAATTCATTCGGGGGGCGTGGGGGGTACATGGTGGGTACGAAACGTACCCACCACGTACCCCCCAAGGGGTATGAGCGCATAGGCTGAGATTTTTACAAGTGACCACTTAAATTAAAATTAAAATTAAATTCAAATCCGCAAACAGATTTAAAAAAACAAAAATTTGAGCCCAGGAAAGCGGAAATTCATTCGGGGGGCGTGGGGGGTACGTGGTGGGTACAAAACGTACCCACCACGTACCCCCCAAGGGGTATGAGCGCATAGGCTGAGATTTTTACAAGTGACCACTTAAATTAAAATTAAAATTAAATTCAAATCCGCAAACAGATTTAAAAAAACAAAAATTTGAGCCCAGGAGAGCGGAAATTCATTCGGGGGGCGTGAAGGGTACATGGTGGGTACGAAACGTACCCACCACGTACCCCCCAAGGGGTATGAGCGCATAGGATGAGATTTTTACAAGTGACCACTTAAATTAAAATTAAAATTAAATTCAAATCCGCAAACAGATTTAAAAAAACAAAAATTTGAGCCCAGGAGAGCGGAAATTCATTCGGGGGGCGTGGGGGGTACATGGTGGGTACGAAACGTACCCACCACGTACCCCCCAAGGGGTATGAGCGCATAGGATGAGATTTTTACAAGTGACCACTTAAATTAAAATTAAAATTAAATTCAAATCCGCAAACAGATTTAAAAAAACAAAAATTTGAGCCCAGGAGAGCGGAAATTCATTCGGGGGGCGTGGGGGGTACGTGGTGGGTACGAAACGTACCCACCACGTACCCCCCAAGGGGTATGAGCGCATAGGCTGAGATTTTTACAAGTGACCACTTAAATTAAAATTAAAATTAAATTCAAATCCGCAAACAGATTTAAAAAAACAAAAATTTGAGCCCAGGAGAGCGGAAATTCATTCGGGGGGCGTGAAGGGTACATGGTGGGTACGAAACGTACCCACCACGTACCCCCCAAGGGGTATGAGCGCATAGGATGAGATTTTTACAAGTGACCACTTAAATTAAAATTAAAATTAAATTCAAATCCGCAAACAGATTTAAAAAAACAAAAATTTGAGCCCAGGAGAGCGGAAATTCATTCGGGGGGCGTGGGGGGTACATGGTGGGTACGAAACGTACCCACCACGTACCCCCCAAGGGGTATGAGCGCATAGGCTGAGATTTTTACAAGTGACCACTTAAATTAAAATTAAAATTAAATTCAAATCCGCAAACAGATTTAAAAAAACAAAAATTTGAGCCCAGGAGAGCGGAAATTCATTCGGGGGGCGTGGGGGGTACGTGGTGGGTACGAAACGTACCCACCACGTACCCCCCAAGGGGTATGAGCGCATAGGCTGAGATTTTTACAAGTGACCACTTAAATTAAAATTAAAATTAAATTCAAATCCGCAAACAGATTTAAAAAAAAAAAAATTTGAGCCCAGGAGAGCGGAAATTCATTCGGGGGGCGTGGGGGGTACATGGTGGGTACGAAACGTACCCACCACGTACCCCCCAAGGGGTATGAGCGCATAGGCTGAGATTTTTACAAGTGACCACTTAAATTAAAATTAAAATTAAATTCAAATCCGCAACCAGATTTAAAAAAACAAAAATTTGAGCCCAGGAGAGCGGAAATTCATTCGGGGGGCGTGAAGGGTACATGGTGGGTACGAAACGTAGCCACCACGTACCCCCCAAGGGGTATGAGCGCATAGGCTGAGATTTTTACAAGTGACCACTTAAATTAAAATTAAAATTAAATTCAAATCCGCAAACAGATTTAAAAAAACAAAAATTTGAGCCCAGGAGAGCGGAAATTCATTCGGGGGGCGTGGGGGGTACATGGTGGGTACGAAACGTACCCACCACGTACCCCCCAAGGGGTATGGGCGCATAGGATGAGATTTTTACAAGTGACCACTTAAATTAAAATTAAAATTAAATTCAAATCCGCAAACAGATTTAAAAAAACAAAAATTTGAGCCCAGGAGAGCGGAAATTCATTCGGGGGGCGTGGGGGGTACGTGGTGGGTACGAAACGTACCCACCACGTACCCCCCAAGGGGTATGAGCGCATAGGCTGAGATTTTTACAAGTGACCACTTAAATTAAAATTAAAATTAAATTCAAATCCGCAAACAGATTTAAAAAAACAAAAATTTGAGCCCAGGAGAGCGGAAATTCATTCGGGGGGCGTGAAGGGTACATGGTGGGTACGAAACGTACCCACCACGTACCCCCCAAGGGGTATGAGCGCATAGGCTGAGATTTTTACAAGTGACCACTTAAATTAAAATTAAAATTAAATTCAAATCCGCAAACAGATTTAAAAAAACAAAAATTTGAGCCCAGGAGAGCGGAAATTCATTCGGGGGGCGTGGGGGGTACGTGGTGGGTACGAAACGTACCCACCACGTACCCCCCAAGGGGTATGAGCGCATAGGCTGAGATTTTTACAAGTGACCACTTAAATTAAAATTAAAATTAAATTCAAATCCGCAAACAGATTTAAAAAAACAAAAATTTGAGCCCATTAGAGCGGAAGTTCATTTTGGGGGCGTGGAGTACGTATAGAGTACGTATGGGGTACGATCGTACCCTATACGTACCCCATACTGGGTATGAGCGCATAGGATGAGATTTTTACAAGTGACCACTTAAATTAAAATTAAAATTAAATTCAAATCCGCAAACAGATTTAAAAAAACAAAAATTTGAGCCCAGGAGAGCGGAAATTCATTCGGGGGGCGTGGGGGGTACATGGTGGGTACGAAACGTACCCACCACGTACCCCCCAAGGGGTATGAGCGCATAGGCTGAGATTTTTACAAGTGACCACTTAAATTAAAATTAAAATTAAATTCAAATCCGCAAACAGATTTAAAAAAACAAAAATTTGAGCCCAGGAGAGCGGAAATTCATTCGGGGGGCGTGGGGGGTACATGGTGGGTACGAAACGTACCCACCACGTACCCCCCAAGGGGTATGAGCGCATAGGCTGAGATTTTTACAAGTGACCACTTAAATTAAAATTAAAATTAAATTCAAATCCGCAAACAGATTTAAAAAAACAAAAATTTGAGCCCAGGAGAGCGGAAATTCATTCGGGGGGCGTGAAGGGTACATGGTCGGTACGAAACGTACCCACCACGTACCCCCCAAGGGGTATGAGCGCATAGGCTGAGATTTTTACAAGTGACCACTTAAATTAAAATTAAAATTAAATTCAAATCCGCAAACAGATTTAAAAAAACAAAAATTTGAGCCCAGGAGAGCGGAAATTCATTCGGGGGGCGTGGGGGGTACATGGTGGGTACGAAACGTACCCACCACGTACCCCCCAAGGGGTATGAGCGCATAGGCTGAGATTTTTACAAGTGACCACTTAAATTAAAATTAAAATTAAATTCAAATCCGCAAACAGATTTAAAAAAACAAAAATTTGAGCCCAGGAGAGCGGAAATTCATTCGGGGGGCGTGAAGGGTACATGGTCGGTACGAAACGTACCCACCACGTACCCCCCAAGGGGTATGAGCGCATAGGCTGAGATTTTTACAAGTGACCACTTAAATTAAAATTAAAATTAAATTCAAATCCGCAAACAGATTTAAAAAAACAAAAATTTGAGCCCAGGAGAGCGGAAATTCATTCGGGGGGCGTGAAGGGTACATGGTGGGTACGAAACGTACCCACCACGTACCCCCCAAGGGGTATGAGCGCATAGGATGAGATTTTTACAAGTGACCACTTAAATTAAAATTAAAATTAAATTCAAATCCGCAAACAGATTTAAAAAAACAAAAATTTGAGCCCAGGAGAGCGGAAATTCATTCGGGGGGCGTGGGGGGTACATGGTGGGTACGAAACGTACCCACCACGTACCCCCCAAGGGGTATGAGCGCATAGGATGAGATTTTTACAAGTGACCACTTAAATTAAAATTAAAATTAAATTCAAATCCGCAAACAGATTTAAAAAAACAAAAATTTGAGCCCAGGAGAGCGGAAATTCATTCGGGGGGCGTGGGGGGTACGTGGTGGGTACGAAACGTACCCACCACGTACCCCCCAAGGGGTATGAGCGCATAGGCTGAGATTTTTACAAGTGACCACTTAAATTAAAATTAAAATTAAATTCAAATCCGCAAACAGATTTAAAAAAACAAAAATTTGAGCCCAGGAGAGCGGAAATTCATTCGGGGGGCGTGGGGGGTACATGGTGGGTACGAAACGTACCCACCACGTACCCCCCAAGGGGTATGAGCGCATAGGCTGAGATTTTTACAAGTGACCACTTAAATTAAAATTAAAATTAAATTCAAATCCGCAAACAGATTTAAAAAAACAAAAATTTGAGCCCAGGAGAGCGGAAATTCATTCGGGGGGCGTGGGGGGTACATGGTGGGTACGAAACGTACCCACCACGTACCCCCCAAGGGGTATGAGCGCATAGGATGAGATTTTTACAAGTGACCACTTAAATTAAAATTAAAATTAAATTCAAATCCGCAAACAGATTTAAAAAAACAAAAATTTGAGCCCAGGAGAGCGGAAATTCATTCGGGGTACGTGGTGGGTACGAAACGTACCCACCACGTACCCCCCAAGGGGTATGAGCGCATAGGCTGAGATTTTTACAAGTGACCACTTAAATTAAAATTAAAATTAAATTCAAATCCGCAAACAGATTTAAAAAAACAAAAATTTGAGCCCAGGAGAGCGGAAATTCATTCGGGGGGCGTGAAGGGTACATGGTGGGTACGAAACGTACCCACCACGTACCCCCCAAGGGGTATGAGCGCATAGGCTGAGATTTTTACAAGTGACCACTTAAATTAAAATTAAAATTAAATTCAAATCCGCAAACAGATTTAAAAAAACAAAAATTTGAGCCCAGGAGAGCGGAAATTCATTCGGGGGGCGTGGGGGGTACATGGTGGGTACGAAACGTACCCACCACGTACCCCCCAAGGGGTATGAGCGCATAGGCTGAGATTTTTACAAGTGACCACTTAAATTAAAATTAAAATTAAATTCAAATCCGCAAACAGATTTAAAAAAACAAAAATTTGAGCCCAGGAGAGCGGAAATTCATTCGGGGGGCGTGAAGGGTACATGGTGGGTACGAAACGTACCCACCACGTACCCCCCAAGGGGTATGAGCGCATAGGCTGAGATTTTTACAAGTGACCACTTAAATTAAAATTAAAATTAAATTCAAATCCGCAAACAGATTTAAAAAAACAAAAATTTGAGCCCAGGAGAGCGGAAATTCATTCGGGGGGCGTGGGGGGTACATGGTGGGTACGAAACGTACCCACCACGTACCCCCCAAGGGGTATGAGCGCATAGGATGAGATTTTTACAAGTGACCACTTAAATTAAAATTAAAATTAAATTCAAATCCGCAAACAGATTTAAAAAAACAAAAATTTGAGCCCAGGAGAGCGGAAATTCATTCGGGGGGCGTGGGGGGTACATGGTGGGTACGAAACGTACCCACCACGTACCCCCCAAGGGGTATGAGCGCATAGGCTGAGATTTTTACAAGTGACCACTTAAATTAAAATTAAAATTAAATTCAAATCCGCAAACAGATTTAAAAAAACAAAAATTTGAGCCCAGGAGAGCGGAAATTCATTCGGGGGGCGTGAAGGGTACATGGTGGGTACGAAACGTACCCACCACGTACCCCCCAAGGGGTATGAGCGCATAGGCTGAGATTTTTACAAGTGACCACTTAAATTAAAATTAAAATTAAATTCAAATCCGCAAACAGATTTAAAAAAACAAAAATTTGAGCCCAGGAGAGCGGAAATTCATTCGGGGGGCGTGGGGGGTACATGGTGGGTACGAAACGTACCCACCACGTACCCCCCAAGGGGTATGAGCGCATAGGATGAGATTTTTACAAGTGACCACTTAAATTAAAATTAAAATTAAATTCAAATCCGCAAACAGATTTAAAAAAACAAAAATTTGAGCCCAGGATAGCGGAAATTCATTCGGGGGGCGTGGGGGGTACGTGGTGGGTACGAAACGTACCCACCACGTACCCCCCAAGGGGTATGAGCGCATAGGCTGAGATTTTTACAAGTGACCACTTAAATTAAAATTAAAATTAAATTCAAATCCGCAAACAGATTTAAAAAAACAAAAATTTGAGCCCAGGAGAGCGGAAATTCATTCGGGGGGCGTGAAGGGTACATGGTGGGTACGAAACGTACCCACCACGTACCCCCCAAGGGGTATGAGCGCATAGGCTGAGATTTTTACAAGTGACCACTTAAATTAAAATTAAAATTAAATTCAAATCCGCAAACAGATTTAAAAAAACAAAAATTTGAGCCCAGGAGAGCGGAAATTCATTCGGGGGGCGTGGGGGGTACATGGTGGGTACGAAACGTACCCACCACGTACCCCCCAAGGGGTATGAGCGCATAGGCTGAGATTTTTACAAGTGACCACTTAAATTAAAATTAAAATTAAATTCAAATCCGCAAACAGATTTAAAAAAACAAAAATTTGAGCCCAGGAGAGCGGAAATTCATTCGGGGGGCGTGAAGGGTACATGGTGGATACGAAACGTTCCCACCACGTACCCCCCAAGGGGTATGAGCGCATAGGCTGAGATTTTTACAAGTGACCACTTAAATTAAAATTAAAATTAAATTCAAATCCGCAAACAGATTTAAAAAAACAAAAATTTGAGCCCAGGAGAGCGGAAATTCATTCGGGGGGCGTGGGGGGTACATGGTGGGTACGAAACGTACCCACCACGTACCCCCCAAGGGGTATGAGCGCATAGGATGAGATTTTTACAAGTGACCACTTAAATTAAAATTAAAATTAAATTCAAATCCGCAAACAGATTTAAAAAAACAAAAATTTGAGCCCAGGAGAGCGGAAATTCATTCGGGGGGCGTGGGGGGTACATGGTGGGTACGAAACGTACCCACCACGTACCCCCCAAGGGGTATGAGCGCATAGGCTGAGATTTTTACAAGTGACCACTTAAATTAAAATTAAAATTAAATTCAAATCCGCAAACAGATTTAAAAAAACAAAAATTTGAGCCCAGGAGAGCGGAAATTCATTCGGGGGGCGTGAAGGGTACATGGTGGGTACGAAACGTACCCACCACGTACCCCCCAAGGGGTATGAGCGCATAGGATGAGATTTTTACAAGTGACCACTTAAATTAAAATTAAAATTAAATTCAAATCCGCAAACAGATTTAAAAAAACAAAAATTTGAGCCCAGGAGAGCGGAAATTCATTCGGGGGGCGTGGGGGGTACGTGGTGGGTACGAAACGTACCCACCACGTACCCCCCAAGGGGTATGAGCGCATAGGATGAGATTTTTACAAGTGACCACTTAAATTAAAATTAAAATTAAATTCAAATCCGCAAACAGATTTAAAAAAACAAAAATTTGAGCCCAGGAGAGCGGAAATTCATTCGGGGGGCGTGGGGGGTACGTGGTGGGTACGAAACGTACCCACCACGTACCCCCCAAGGGGTATGAGCGCATAGGCTGAGATTTTTACAAGTGACCACTTAAATTAAAATTAAAATTAAATTCAAATCCGCAAACAGATTTAAAAAAACAAAAATTTGAGCCCAGGAGAGCGGAAATTCATTCGGGGGGCGTGAAGGGTACATGATGGGTACGAAACGTACCCACCACGTACCCCCCAAGGGGTATGAGCGCATAGGCTGAGATTTTTACAAGTGACCACTTAAATTAAAATTAAAATTAAATTCAAATCCGCAAACAGATTTAAAAAAACAAAAATTTGAGCCCAGGAGAGCGGAAATTCATTCCGGGGGCGTGGAAGGTACGTGGTGGGTACGAAACGTACCCACCACGTACCCCCCAAGGGGTATGAGCGCATAGGATGAGATTTTTACAAGTGACCACTTAAATTAAAATTAAAATTAAATTCAAATCCGCAAACAGATTTAAAAAAACAAAAATTTGAGCCCAGGAGAGCGGAAATTCATTCGGGGGGCGTGAAGGGTACATGGTGGGTACGAAACGTACCCACCACGTACCCCCCAAGGGGTATGAGCGCATACGCTGAGATTTTTACAAGTGACCACTTAAATTAAAATTAAAATTAGATTTAAAAAACAAAAATTTGAGCCCAGGAGAGCGGAAATTCATTCGGGGGGCGTGGGGGGTACGTGGTGAGTACGAAACGTACCCACCACGTACCCCCCAAGGGGTATGAGCGCATAGGCTGAGATTTTTACAAGTGACCACTTAAATTAAAATTAAAATTAAATTCAAATCCGCAAACAGATTTAAAAAAACAAAAATTTGAGCCCAGGAGAGCGGAAATTCATTCCGGGGGCGTGGAAGGTACGTGGTGGGTACGAAACGTACCCACCACGTACCCCCCAAGGGGTATGAGCGCATAGGATGAGATTTTTACAAGTGACCACTTAAATTAAAATTAAAATTAAATTCAAATCCGCAAACAGATTTAAAAAAACAAAAATTTGAGCCCAGGAGAGCGGAAATTCATTCCGGGGGCGTGGAAGGTACGTGGTGGGTACGAAACGTACCCACCACGTACCCCCCAAGGGGTATGAGCGCATAGGATGAGATTTTTACAAGTGACCACTTAAATTAAAATTAAAATTAAATTCAAATCCGCAAACAGATTTAAAAAAACAAAAATTTGAGCCCAGGAGAGCGGAAATTCATTCCGGGGGCGTGGAAGGTACGTGGTGGGTACGAAACGTACCCACCACGTACCCCCCAAGGGGTATGAGCGCATAGGCTGAGATTTTTACAAGTGACCACCTAAATTAAAATTAAAATTAAATTCAAATCCGCAAACAGATTTAAAAAAACAAAAATTTGAGCCCAGGAAAGCGGAAATTCATTCGGGGGGCGTGGGGGGTACGTGGTGGGTACGAAACGTACCCACCACGTACCCCCCAAGGGGTATGAGCGCATACGCTGAGATTTTTACAAGTGACCACTTAAATTAAAATTAAAATTAGATTTAAAAAACAAAAATTTGAGCCCAGGAGAGCGGAAATTCATTCGGGGGGCGTGGGGGTACGTGGTGAGTACGAAACGTACCCACCACGTACCCCTCAAGGGGTATGAGCGCATAGGCTGAGATTTTTACAAGTGACCACTTAAATTAAAATTAAAATTAAATTCAAATCCGCAAACAGATTTAAAAAAACAAAAATTTGAGCCCAGGAGAGCGGAAATTCATTCGGGGGGCGTGGGGGGTACGTGGTGGGTACGAAACGTACCCACCACGTACCCCCCAAGGGGTATGAGCGCATAGGCTGAGATTTTTACAAGTGACCACTTAAATTAAAATTAAAATTAAATTCAAATCCGCAAACAGATTTAAAAAAACAAAAATTTGAGCCCAGGAGAGCGGAAATTCATTCGGGGGGCGTAGGGGGTACGTGGTGGGTACGAAACGTACCCACCACGTACCCCCCAAGGGGTATGAGCGCATAGGCTGAGATTTTTACAAGTGACCACTTAAATTAAAATTAAATTCAAATCCGCAAACAGATTTAAAAAAACAAAAATTTGAGCCCAGGATAGCGGAAATTCATTCGGGGGGCGTGGGGGGTACGTGGTGGGTACGAAACGTACCCACCACGTACCCCCTAAGGGGTATGAGCGCATAGGCTGAGATTTTTACAAGTGACCACTTAAATTAAAATTAAAATTAAATTCAAATCCGCAAACAGATTTAAAAAAACAAAAATTTGAGCCCAGGAGAGCGGAAATTCATTCGGGGGGCGTGGGGGGTACGTGGTGGGTACGAAACGTACCCACCACGTACCCCCCAAGGGTTATGAGCGCATAGGCTGAGATTTTTACAAGTGACCACTTAAATTAAAATTAAAATTAAATTCAAATCCGCAAACAGATTTAAAAAAACAAAAATTTGAGCCCAGGAGAGCGGAAATTCATTCGGGGGGCGTGGGGGGTACATGGTGGGTACGAAACGTACCCACCACGTACCCCCCAAGGGGTATGAGCGCATAGGCTGAGATTTTTACAAGTGACCACTTAAATTAAAATTAAAATTAAATTCAAATCCGCAAACAGATTTAAAAAAACAAAAATTTGAGCCCAGGAGAGCGGAAATTCATTCGGGGGGCGTGGGGGGTACATGGTGGGTACGAAACGTACCCACCACGTACCCCCCAAGGGGTATGAGCGCATAGGATGAGATTTTTACAAGTGACCACTTAAATTAAAATTAAAATTAAATTCAAATCCGCAAACAGATTTAAAAAAACAAAAATTTGAGCCCAGGAGAGCGGAAATTCATTCGGGGGGCGTGGGGGGTACGTGGTGGGTACGAAACGTACCCACCACGTACCCCCCAAGGGGTATGAGCGCATAGGCTGAGATTTTTACAAGTGACCACTTAAATTAAAATTAAAATTAAATTCAAATCCGCAAACAGATTTAAAAAAACAAAAATTTGAGCCCAGGAGAGCGGAAATTCATTCGGGGGGCGTGAAGGGTACATGGTGGGTACGAAACGTACCCACCACGTACCCCCCAAGGGGTATGAGCGCATAGGCTGAGATTTTTACAAGTGACCACTTAAATTAAAATTAAAATTAAATTCAAATCCGCAAACAGATTTAAAAAAACAAAAATTTGAGCCCAGGAGAGCGGAAATTCATTCGGGGGGCGTGGGGGGTACATGGTGGGTACGAAACGTACCCACCACGTACCCCCCAAGGGGTATGAGCGCATAGGCTGAGATTTTTACAAGTGACCACTTAAATTAAAATTAAAATTAAATTCAAATCCGCAAACAGATTTAAAAAAACAAAAATTTGAGCCCAGGAGAGCGGAAATTCATTCCGGGGGCGTGGAAGGTAGGTGGTGGGTACGAAACGTACCCACCACGTACCCCCCAAGGGGTATGAGCGCATAGGATGAGATTTTTACAAGTGACCACTTAAATTAAAATTAAAATTAGATTTAAAAAACAAAAATTTGAGCCCAGGAGAGCGGAAATTCATTCGGGGGGCGTGGGGGGTACGTGGTGAGTACGAAACGTACCCACCACGTACCCCCCAAGGGGTATGAGCGCATACGCTGAGATTTTTACAAGTGACCACTTAAATTAAAATTAAAATTAGATTTAAAAAACAAAAATTTGAGCCCAGGAGAGCGGAAATTCATTCGGGGGGCGTGGGGGGTACGTGGTGAGTACGAAACGTACCCACCACGTACCCCCCAAGGGGTATGAGCGCATAGGCTGAGATTTTTACAAGTGACCACTTAAATTAAAATTAAAATTAAATTCAAATCCGCAAACAGATTTAAAAAAACAAAAATTTGAGCCCAGGAGAGCGGAAATTCATTCCGGGGGCGTGGAAGGTACGTGGTGGGTACGAAACGTACCCACCACGTACCCCCCAAGGGGTATGAGCGCATAGGCTGAGATTTTTACAAGTGACCACCTAAATTAAAATTAAAATTAAATTCAAATCCGCAAACAGATTTAAAAAAACAAAAATTTGAGCCCAGGAAAGCGGAAATTCATTCGGGGGGCGTAGGGGGTACGTGGTGGGTACGAAACGTACCCACCACGTACCCCCCAAGGGGTATGAGCGCATACGCTGAGATTTTTACAAGTGACCACTTAAATTAAAATTAAAATTAGATTTAAAAAACAAAAATTTGAGCCCAGGAGAGCGGAAATTCACTCGGGGGGCGTGGGGGGTACGTGGTGAGTACGAAACGTACCCACCACGTACCCCCCAAGGGGTATGAGCGCATAGGCTGAGATTTTTACAAGTGACCACTTAAATTAAAATTAAAATTAAATTCAAATCCGCAAACAGATTTAAAAAAACAAAAATTTGAGCCCAGGAGAGCGGAAATTCATTCGGGGGGCGTGGGGGGTACGTGGTGGGTACGAAACGTACCCACCACGTACCCCCCAAGGGGTATGAGCGCATAGGCTGAGATTTTTACAAGTGACCACTTAAATTAAAATTAAAATTAAATTCAAATCCGCAAACAGATTTAAAAAAACAAAAATTTGAGCCCAGGAGAGCGGAAATTCATTCGGGGGGCGTAGGGGGTACGTGGTGGGTACGAAACGTACCCACCACGTACCCCCCAAGGGGTATGAGCGCATAGGCTGAGATTTTTACAAGTGACCACTTAAATTAAAATTAAATTCAAATCCGCAAACAGATTTAAAAAAACAAAAATTTGAGCCCAGGATAGCGGAAATTCATTCGGGGGGCGTGGGGGGTACGTGGTGGGTACGAAACGTACCCACCACGTACCCCCTAAGGGGTATGAGCGCATAGGCTGAGATTTTTACAAGTGACCACTTAAATTAAAATTAAAATTAAATTCAAATCCGCAAACAGATTTAAAAAAACAAAAATTTGAGCCCAGGAGAGCGGAAATTCATTCGGGGGGCGTGGGGGGTACGTGGTGGGTACGAAACGTACCCACCACGTACCCCCCAAGGGGTATGAGCACATAGGCTGAGATTTTTACAAGTGACCACTTAAATTAAAATTAAAATTAAATTCAAATCCGCAAACAGATTTAAAAAAACAAAAATTTGAGCCCAGGAGAGCGGAAATTCATTCGTGGGGCGTGGGGGGTACGTGGTGGGTACGAAACGTACCCACCACGTACCCCCAAGGGGTATGAGCGCATAGGCTGAGATTTTTACAAGTGACCACTTAAATTAAAATTAAAATTAAATTCAAATCCGCAAACAGATTTAAAAAAACAAAAATTTGAGCCCAGGAGAGCGGAAATTCATTCGGGGGGCGTGGGGGGTACGTGGTGGGTAGGAAACGTACCCACCACGTACCCCCCAAGGGGTATGAGCGCATAGGCTGAGATTTTTACAAGTGACCACTTAAATTAAAATTAAAATTAAATTCAAATCCGCAAACAGATTTAAAAAAACAAAAATTTGAGCCCAGCAGAGCGGAAATTCATTCGGGGGGCGTGGGGGGTACGTGGTGGGTACGAAACGTACCCACCACGTACCCCCCAAGGGGTATGAGCGCATAGGCTGAGATTTTTACAAGTGACCACTTAAATTAAAATTAAAATTAAATTCAAATCCGCAAACAGATTTAAAAAAACAAAAATTTGAGCCCAGGAGAGCGGAAATTCATTCGGGGGGCGTGGAGTACGTATAGGGTACGTATGGGGTACGATCGTACCCCATACGTACCCCATACTGGGTATGAGCGCATAGGATGAAATTTTTACAAGTGACCACTTAAATTAAAATTAAAATTAAATTCAAATCCGCAAACAGATTTAAAAAAACAAAAATTTGAGCCCAGGAGAGCGGAAATTCATTCGGGGGGCGTGGGGGGTACGTGGTGGGTACGAAACGTACCCACCACGTACCCCCCAAGGGGTATGAGCGCATAGGCTGAGATTTTTACAAGTGACCACTTAAATTAAAATTAAAATTAAATTCAAATCCGCAAACAGATTTAAAAAAACAAAAATTTGAGCCCAGGAGAGCGGAAGTTCATTTTGGGGGCGTGGAGTACGTATAGGATACGTATGGGGTACGATCGTACCCCATACGTACCCCATACTGGGTATGAGCGCATAGGCTGAGATTTTTACAAGTGACCACTTAAATTAAAATTAAAATTAAATTCAAATCCGCAAACAGATTTAAAAAAACAAAAATTTGAGCCCAGGAGAGCGGAAGTTCATTTTGGGGTCGTGGAGTACGTATAGTGTACGTATGGGGTACGATCGTACCCCATACGTACCCCATACTGGGTATGAGCGCATAGGCTGAGATTTTTACAAGTGACCACTTAAATTAAAATTAAAATTAAATTCAAATCCGCAAACAGATTTAAAAAAACAAAAATTTGAGCCCAGGAGAGCGTAAATTCATTCGGGGGGCGTGGGGGTACGTGGTGGGTACGAAACGTACCCACCACGTACCCCCCAAGGGGTATGAGCTCATAGGCTGAGATTTTTCAAGTGACCACTTAAATTAAAATTAAAATTAAATTCAAATCCGCAAACAGATTTAAAAAAACAAAAATTTGAGCCCAGGAGAGCGGAAATTCATTCGGGGGGCGTGGGGGGTACGTGGTGGGTACGAAACGTACCCACCACGTACCCCCCAAGGGGTATGAGCGCATAGGCTGAGATTTTAACAAGTGACCACTTAAATTAAAATTAAAATTAAATTCAAATCCGCAAACAGATTTAAAAAAACAAAAATTTGAGCCCAGGAGAGCGGAAATTCATTCGGGGGGCGTGGGGGGTACGTGGTGGGTAGGAAACGTACCCACCACGTACCCCCCAAGGGGTATGAGCGCATAGGCTGAGATTTGTACAAGTGACCACTTAAATTAAAATTAAAATTAAATTCAAATCCGCAAACAGATTTAAAAAAACAAAAATTTGAGCCCAGGAGAGCGGAAATTCATTCGGGGGGCGTGGGGGGTACGTGGTGGGTACGAAACGTACCCACCACGTACCCCCCAAGGGGTATGAGCGCATAGGCTGAGATTTTTACAAGTGACCACTTAAATTAAAATTAAAATTAAATTCAAATCCGCAAACAGATTTAAAAAAACAAAAATTTGAGCCCAGGAGAGCGGAAATTCATTCGGGGGGCGTGGAGTACGTATAGGGTACGTATGGGGTACGATCGTACCCCATACGTACCCCATACTGGGTATGAGCGCATAGGATGAGATTTTTACAAGTGACCACTTAAATTAAAATTAAAATTAAATTCAAATCCGCAAACAGATTTAAAAAAACAAAAATTTGAGCCCAGGAGAGCGGAAATTCATTCGGGGGGCGTGGAGTACGTATAGGGTACGTATGGGGTACGATCGTACCCTATACGTACCCCATACTGGGTATGAGCGCATAGGATGAGATTTTTACAAGTGACCACTTAAATTAAAATTAAAATTAAATTCAAATCCGCAAACAGATTTAAAAAAACAAAAATTTGAGCCCATGAGAGCGGAAATTCATTCGGGGAGCGTGGGGGGTACGTGGTGGGTACGAAACGTACCCACCACGTACCCCCCAAGGGGTATGAGCGCATAGGATGAGATTTTTACAAGTGACCACTTAAATTAAAATTAAAATTAAATTCAAATCCGCAAACAGATTTAAAAAAACAAAAATTTGAGCCCAGGAGAGCGGAAGTTCATTTTGGGGGCGTGGAGTACGTATAGGATACGTATGGGGTACGATCGTACCCCATACGTACCCCATACTGGGTATGAGCGCATAGGATGAGATTTTTACAAGTGACCACTTAAATTAAAATTAAAATTAAATTCAAATCCGCAAACAGATTTAAAAAAACAAAAATTTGAGCCCAGGAGAGCGGAAATTCATTCGGGGAGCGTGGGGGGTACGTGGTGGGTACGAAACGTACCCACCACGTACCCCCCAAGGGGTATGAGCGCATAGGATGAGATTTTTACAAGTGACCACTTAAATTAAAATTAAAATTAAATTCAAATCCGCAAACAGATTTAAAAAAACAAAAATTTGAGCCCAGGAGAGCGGAAATTCATTCGGGGGGCGTGGGGGGTACGTGGTGGGTACGAAACGTACCCACCACGTACCCCCCAAGGGGTATGAGCGCATAGGATGAGATTTTTACAAGTGACCACTTAAATTAAAATTAAAATTAAATTCAAATCCGCAAACAGATTTAAAAAAACAAAAATTTGAGCCCAGGAGAGCGGAAATTCATTCGGGGGGCGTGGGGGGTACGTGGTGAGTACGAAACGTACCCACCACGTACCTTCCAAGGGGTATGAGCGCATAGGCTGAGATTTTTACAAGTGACCACTTAAATTAAAATTAAAATTAAATTCAAATCCGCAAACAGATTTAAAAAAACAAAAATTTGAGCCCAGGAGAGCGGAAGTTCATTTTGGGGGCGTGGAGTACGTATAGGGTACGTATGGGGTACGATCGTACCCCATACGTACCCCATACTGGGTATGAGCGCATAGGATGAGATTTTTACAAGTGACCACTTAAATTAAAATTAAAATTAAATTCAAATCCGCAAACAGATTTAAAAAAATCTGCCAATGGTCTGGGCGAAACTTTATTATTTTTCGGGTCAAAGTTCGGGAGCGGTCAAAGTCGGAGTGTATCATGAGTTGCTTCGAGATTATTAGATTTCTTGGAAAATTATTTTTGTTCTTAATATAAAAATATTTAAAATAGAGATTTTTAGCCGATTAAACATTGAAAAAGCCCGTGTAGACTATTCGAATTTCGGTTTATTATGTACACTAATAGCCCATAGAAGTAAAACGAACGAATTTGCTGCCTTATCAGACTTAAGAGATATGACGAATTGTTAAAACGTATACAAACCCATTACTTCCACTTGGGGTTTGAATTTCGAAAAAATTGTGAAACAGGTTTTTAGACGATTTCATAAGAAGCAACTTGATATCTCATGAGATATGACGGATTTTGAAAAATTTGTGAAAACGTAAGCAAACCGTTCACACCCCCTTGGTTCTGGAAATTCGAAAAATCGTGAATTGGTTGGCCGTAATAATCAATTTTATATCTCATCAGAACTTAGGAATGGCAAAAATTGTGAAAACATGTACAAACCCTTGAGGGTTGAATATCCAAAAATTGAGAAATGAGTTTGTAGGCGATTATATAAAAAGTCTGTGGAAATAAAAAGCGATCTCATATCTCATCGAACTTAAGAAATATGTCGAAACTTTGAAAAGCATACAACCCCCTTACACCCATGAGGATTGAATATCTAAAATACTAAAATTGACATTTTGGCTTTTTTATATAGGAAACCTTAGGAAGTAAAAATGAATTCGATATATCACCAGATATGCAACCTCCTTACACCCACTTGGGGGTTGAATATCCAAAATTCCTGAAAGGAGTTAATAAATAAATATGAAGACAGCACGAGAAAGTAGGAACCAATTCAATTTCTTATCACTTCTAAAAGAAATGACGGAACTCGTGAAAACGTGTTCAACCCGTTTATACCCTCTTAGGGGCTGAAAAAGGAAAAAACCTAAAAACAAGTTTTAGGCGATTATTACGCAAGCACGTGAAAGCGAAAAGATATTCGATATCTGATAAGACCTGGGGATATAGTAGAATTCGTGAAAAAGTTTACAACCACCTTCGCACCCCCTTAGGGGTCGAATTTAAAAAAACCCTGAAAACACTTTCTAGGTATTTATATGAAGAAGTCGTACAATAAAAATAAATTCAATATTTGGGAAGACCTAATAGATATGACGAAAATCGTGAAAATATATGCATTCCATTTTCACTGATCATTTATTTTGCCCCCCCTCCGAACGCCAATGGAAATTTGAAATTTTTTTTTATTTAAATTAGTTTTCTAGTTAATTTACATAAACGTACTGAGTTTCAACTTTGTAGCATATGCCGTTCTATAGATAGGAAAAACACCCCCCAACCCTGTACCATACTACCCCTATAAAAAATTATATTTTTCCAACATGCTACTAATATAGCTCTATCTAAATACCAAGTTTCAGCTTTATATCATTATAGGTTGTCGAGATATTAAGATCGGAACTTTTTCCTTTTCACCCTCCCCCACCCTCACCCTCTACACCCACACTTCCTAAATTTTGTTTTCCGCTAGGGGTCTATTAGGCCTACTTTTGGTAAAAATTTTAAGCATCTATCTTACACGGTTCTTGAGATATGAGACGTGATTTTTTTGAAAAATTCTTATCCCCTCCACTTTCATGCTCCACCGCCCCCTTAAAAAATTTTGCTTTCAGCTAACTTCATTTGTTAACTTTTATACACAAACCAAATTCTATTTATCTAGTACAATTAGTTCATGAGATATCGTATTCTAAAGTTTTTCACCCCCCATCCCCGTACGTCACTGCCCCCACTCAAATTTTTGTTTCCGATCTATTTTCCTAGTATACCTACAGATATTCATTAAGTTTCAATTTTGTGACATTAACCGTTTAGGAGATATGGATTTTAGAATGTGTCGATCTCACCTTTTTTGCATTTCGGACGCATTATTTTTTCCCCCACTCCCGAACCCCTTCACCTATATCGGCAATCTTTGCAAATGGGTCCACTACCGAAGCTCTATATAAATTTAAAATTTCAGCCGCCTAGCATAAGCAGTTGCTGAGATCTAGAAACCAAAATTTTCCGTCTAAAACACTTCCCCCTCCTCCCCCCTTACACCCCCACCCCTCCAAATTTGGTCACTTCAGGGAGCCTACCCACTCTACCCAGGAAAAAAAATTCAACTAAATAGCTCATAGGGTTTGGGTGCTACGAGCCTTCAAACAATTTTGCGTACACCGGTAGACGTACGGCGTGCGGCGTACGGCGGACAGACGGACTGAAATTTTTTTTTGCTTTTTTCGTGTCTACTCGTCATGAAACGTAAAAAAAAAAATTTTGAGGGTAGCAAATTTTTTTTTTTTAAAAATCGATAACAATACTGTATTATTGAAATAATAAAGTAAAATGGTATATCGTGCGAAATTTTTAAATTCTAGAACATAACTGCTTTGATGTACCCGAAGAACAGATTCTAAGTAAAATTTTAACTACTCTGTATTTTTCTCCTATCTCCCGGTGCGCTGATATTGTTTTGTTGCGGCAGAAAAGGTTCAATGATTCTTAACTGAGTGAAATCCACATTCATTCTATTCGTCACAAGATGTAACTCTCAAAATTACAAACTTCTATTATAAACCATAGTTCTGCCCCTCCCTACGAAATGTTGTATGTGCGCCCATGGCCAGGGTAGCATATATTAATACGAATTCGATCATGTAACGAATAGAAATTGATTCGTCTCAAATTAATCAGATTCTGATATAAAGATTCCGATTAAATAAATTTTTTTTTTAAACAGCACTAAATTTATCTTAGGGTTTCATTTTTGGTCTGTAAAAGACTACTGCACTGTAAACTTCGACTGCAAAAAGACATTCCTCGAGTAGAATCAAGGGAATTTTAAGCTATTGAGTATTGCAAAGCTGAAAATTCCACTAAATAGTTCCTAGTGTAGTTTTTCTATCGCTTGAAACCTGGGGGTGAGTGGACATGTGAGGGCAAGTAGTATGTTTGGAATATGATTTAGTGAATAAATATTGTAGAACAGCAAGGAAAAATTAGGTATTCTTGTAAGTTAAAGCGGGGGACCATGTCATCCGCATTATTCGAACTCTCAATCCAGGGAGATTATTATTTTAAACTGTTTTCAAGTTAGTTCCACTAAACACATTTAAAATGTTCTTAAACGAACAAAAAAGAGCAAAAGTAATTGTTTAGCAATTTAATAAAAATATGAATGTTGATATGACAGTTTCAGCCATAAAAAGCGCCGATAAAAGCGAAAAACTGTTCGCAAACATGGACATTACACCGGTTAGTAAATTGCATATGAACACGCACTCCACCCAATACGGGTCCATACATATGTTAGTGCTTTTAATACCTTACAAGAAAAATGCTTAACCGGTAAAAAAAAGTTAAAATTTGCAGAACGAGCTGTTTTCACGTCAAGCGTTTACCACTTGCTGGGCTTTAATGCAAACATGAAAATTCGCCTCCGAATCACTTGGTCAAAGTGTTTTATAGTGCGGTCAATTTGATACGAGCCGGACTTTAATGGCTTGTTAGGTAATTGGCCAGGGGTCTTATCGCTGCTTGCCGTTTCATTAAGATGTTGCGTTACTAAAGTCAATTATATGTAGTCTTAATGCAAGTTTCTTAGCTCTACGGCCTGTAGGAATTCATGGACCATGGGGCTATAGCATAAGGTACTCGTAGACGACGACAACGACGACGACAGCCTAAGATGAATCGAACTTACTTCGAACGTAGGTTATTTATTTATTTCTGAATGGAGTACAAGTCCAAAGGTTCGATTAATCTGTTAATCGAAAATTATAGAATAATCGAAAGGAAATTGATTTAAGAGACAGAAATGTTATAGCAAATGGTGAGAAAATTAGGTGTTTATCTTTCGAATATTATGTAAGAAAAAAGTAGTAATTAATACGGCTACGTTTGCTCTGTATTTTCTTTTATAGTGCCGATAATTTCTTACCTGATATCTTAGCAATGCAGCTCTCCAGTTTCCGAGTTAATATTTATGCGGTGCAGAGTTCAAGTCAGTAAATCAACTCTTTCAGTTTTTTCTGCTAACAAGGCAGACTTAATTATTAGTTTATTTAAAAAAAAATCTGTTATTTTTTTGTGTTTATAGTAGATAATTTTCATTTTCAAATTGAAGTAGCCCTTACAAACAATCATTTGTAATAGGTGTGTTTTTTTGCGGATTTATCCAGATCAGAGCAGTGATAATATTATATAATGTTAATATTATTATTAATATTTTCCCTGATTATTTTAATCTATGCTTGGATTGAATTAATCTTCTGACAAATTGATTTAATTCTTTGCATAATATCAAAAGAGATATTAATGTTTCGGAATAAGATGGACAATTTAAATTTGCTATTTTTTTTTCTTTCAATGAGATTGTTGATTATAATCGCAGAAGCCAATATTTAGCCGAACACAAAATTGGTGTTGTACTTTCATAAAATTTCTGCCATTTAAAAAAAGTTGTATCTGTACTAGCTCTAATAGATTCCAGCTACATATTGGTGTTTGGAATTGCTTTTGCTGACAATATTAAAAAAAACTGTTTACAACTAAATTCAATTTACCTCTTCATATTGTATTGTGAGGCTAGTATCAATTGTATATATAATAATAATAATAACAATAATTGTTTTTAAATGACAGTTGTGTTTAAACCCTCGTTACAATAATTCAATTTTAGAATAACCATTTATAAATCTTACTTTAAAAAAGAGTCGAATATATTTTAATCCGTCGAGCCGGATTTCAAGCCAGCAAATTGAGCGGGAAATTTCTACTAAGGGCGCTTTATCCTGTACAGAACACATCTGCAGATTACAACTTAATCCTGAATATTCAGTTTCATTCATTTCCGGCCAAATTAAACAGAAATTGAATTGATCTTTGTTCGGAATGAATTAATCTTTGTTTGAAATGATTTAATCATTTTCCTGATCGAATAAATCTTCTTCTGGAATAATTTCATTTTTATCACGATTTCATAATATTTTACGAATTTTATTTACAAATCCTGTTTCTGATGCATTTTTGCGTTTCCGATTGTAAATGAGTACTGATAATTTTTGACTCTGGTTTGGTATTAGGAGCTGATAATAATCTGAGTGCGTAATTTCAGCTATTTTTCAAAGCGTATAATAGGTACGTTAAATTAAACAAAAATATTAGGAATGAATTTTTATCCGGGCAGTGATTGAGTGATTGAGTCATTCAGGAACTTTAGTCTCAAACAGGATTAAATCATTTTCGAAAAAGGTTAATACAATTCGAAATGACATTAATTTATTTCAAATCCAGGTTAGCTCAACCTGAATACAGATTAAATCATTTCTGAGAGATTCAAATACAATACGTGAATGGTTTAATTTATGCGAGTAAAGCTGCATTTTAAATATCTAGTATTATTGCATATCTTCTTGATTTTCTCATTCCTAAATATACTTCAACCACATCCCTTCAGTATCAAACGTTTGCAATCAGCATTTCAACTAATTAAGTTACGCTATCGAAACGAATTTTATTTTCCTTTCGAGTTTTTTCCACATCCTTAAACTGAACTCGAGTTCCGAAGGACCTAAAGGATTTTCTTGTGTTTTAGCTAAGCCATGAAAAATGCTGATGATGAAAAACTTATTTACCGAAAATGCCAGCATGTTGGTGTATGTACGAGAACCTAAACGAAAACGATGAGTAATGAGTCTCGTCTTCACTTAACATTTGTATAAGTGGGCAAATGTCTCTGCGACTAAAACAATTTGTTATCTAGCCAAATAGCAAAGGGAACCATCGAAAATTAAACACAAAGAATCACGTTTTTGTGGCCAAAAAAATGAACATCCTAGACGACGTTTCTTGTCATATCGTTGGTTACAGAATAAAGTTCATACGATGTTTGGTTTTTTTAGGAATTCAACGAGTTCAAGAACTTACAATTACACATATGTACTTATATAGAACATTGGATTAATTGATGAGGTTTTTTTTTGTCTAGAGAGAAGGGCTCTTCATACTCTTTAATTGAATACTTTTTGTGTAATTCAAATGGCTTGGTTTGCCTAAAATGATTTCCAGGTACTTTAAATGTGAAAAACTTTCTTTTTTATCAAAATAATCTATACCCCTCTCCATTTCTTATTAAACTCAACCAATGTTATATTTTTCAACCAAAGGATGCTACCGTCTGCGCCAATTCGTAGAGTATTTCTCAAAGCGTTCATATGTACTGATACAATTTTTTTCCAATATCAAATATCCAATAAAAGTAAAATCTGCTTATACATATTCATATCACTTTCCTTTTTTCGTTCTCGAACTAGATTTTCTTAAAAACCTTATATCAATACGGCGCTATGGAAAAACCTTACGGAAAATTTAAAATCGGTTATTCGAATGGACGAAGGAAAGTAGCAACTCGTGGCCTTCGAAATTCTGTAAGTTATCCACTGGGAAAACACAGAGTCGTAAACTAGAACGATGAACTTTTTACAAATTTTATGTAAATTGATGAAATTTAATAAAAATTTTGTAAAATGTGATCAAAATTGACGAAAAATTTCATCAAGTTTGAAACAAAAAATAATATGAAATTAATATTCTTAAAATAATTATACAATTTGAGGAACTCATCGAATTTCATCGAATAAAAAATTTCAATAAATTTTAGGCGCTTAGCCACTGCACTACCGAGACATGATTCGTATTTGTACTCAACAAAACGTTGTTAAATCAATTCAGGCCCAAAAGTTTCTATCACATTGAACGAAGTTACGGACCAAAAAAATTATAAATATTTTTTATTTCAGTAATGTCTAAAAATCGAGAATATTTTAATCTGGGAAGTTTATTTATTATTATTCACAGATTTATTCGGAAAATATGCAAGACCAAGTTCATCAATAATTCGAAGGCAAAGTTCCAGAAAAACACCAAATTTTCTTCAAAAGGAGAATTTGAATAATTTTTACTATCTTTAATTAATAAAATTTGAAGGTAATTTTATCCACATTTTGAATAAATTTAAAATTAAAAAAAAAAATTTGTAAATCTACAAAAAACATAAATTTTTGAGTTATCGTACTATTGAATTGAGCTTTTGATATGTTGAAAACTCTCTACTCTTTCAAGCACAACAAACGCATCATTATGCTATATAAATTCAGAAAGCACTATGATAAAGTCAATTGGGTACAAATCACTTACTCTTTTGCTCTTTCGTTTATCTACCATTCAAATATTGTGGAGAAATGTGCATTCTAAGCTCCATGATGATATAACAACGTGATACAGTGCATGGATGTCTGAAATATGTCATACAAGTTGCCATATAAATATTTCACTTCAATGCTATAATATGTCCAAATCAAAACTGAATTTACAATTCCGGGAAAATGCTCTAAGCCCAAATTGTGTGTACGTATCTCAATACTGACCTCTATGTTAAAGCATTCATAGTTTTGGTTTTGATCGATATTATTTTTGTTATGCCTAAGTTTCGAACCTTCTCAACTAGCTAGCTGCAGTGAAGTCTTCCCCATAAATTGCCCAAAGTACGAAACAAGACCCTCACAACTATTCCCAATAAACTACTAAATTTTATTGTCCCATAAAAAATAGTTCATTACTATTTCTAATTGCACATACAACCGACTATATGTAACGCCCTTATAAAGAATCTTTTAATGGATTTGATTACAAATGACACAACGCTCACATACTACAGCATATGGGAACCGAACTGATTAGACAGCCATTCTGAGATCCATAAAAAGCGGTCTTACAGTCTGATATCAAATTGATGATAGTTGCCGGCGACATGCTCGTTTGACCTCCGTCATGTTCACGCTTCCCAATTAGCAGCGTATGTAGAGCCTTGAGCATCGTCAGACGACATACTCGCATCACATCATATGAAATGATTAAGAGAGTGTTGATCTGATTGTTGATTGACCGTGTCCATGCCCATGGTCATGCCTTGAATTCAGGCTAAACATAAGAGCGATTCGAGCTTTCTCAAACCCGCAGGGAATCGACTTACACCCCGCCCATAGCGGACTCAATGTTGCTTCGTGAATTCATTCACGCACTCGCTAATTGAGATAATTGCACCGTTCCTCCGATATCATTTTCCAAGACACCGGCGTAAAGGTCTTCGTTTTTCCCCATATAATCAGGCCGGAGTTTTCTTCCATTCACCTACCAATTAATTATGATTTTTCTTAGCTCATATTCCTGGTTTTCCTTGTCCATAATTTTCTGAAGTTTTTTAGGGAGAGCAGGGTTGGTGCGTATTTCGAAAAAGAAAGGACTGGAAGCGCACGACCAATGCAGAAAAATCCTGTTCACCTGACTTGAAATGGAAACTCTCAAGAAGGTATACTAAAAATTTGATTTCTGTTAAAATTAAATTTTAATCGCAGAATTAATCTAACAATTACCCGAATTACACTCGACTAAGAGAAGGACGGATTGGTTTGGAGACTGTTCATAAATCCTTCTATGCTTTTGACATTTTTCTCAAACACCTTACTCTGAAAAATTGAAACCAACTGCATTATGCATATCTATTTATGAATCTACATACATATCGCAAATACTTTATGATAGAAAGTTTAAACTTATTATTTAATAAATGCTTTTACTGCAGCACTACTTGCAAATCAAATAGTTTAATAAATATTTTTAAGCAATTTATTTCACGAATATCGAAAAAAATCCTTAAGTCGTGGCTTTTCAATTTAAATTGCGGTTGTGCAGATTAGTCCCCGTTTTTTAGTGTAATTTTTGGTGTGTATATAATTTTTCTAATTAATTTAAAAATATGACAAATATTGTTCGCCTATGGGAGCCTTTTTCTGATTTAATGTAAAGTAAAGGAATATGTTTATTTTTTCAGTGGAGTATTATAACTGTTAATTTTCTTTATCTTTTATCGCCAAAAAATATAAAATATATTCTACTAGAATTGCTAGATATTGAAATCAAGTTTCAGCTTTACAAGTTGTTTTTCGTAATTTAGCTCTTTCTACTGTCTAACCCCTTGCATAAAAATCTCACTATTAACAACACTTTATTAATAAAGTAAGCTTGGTTATAACATTTCGAAGCATTTTTTTGCCTAAACACTTTTTTAACGAGGGTCAATTTATGACATATATAATTTTGAGTAAAATTACATGAATCACAGAGATTTTACGGTTGAAGTACGAAAAATTTGTTCTTCAAAGATTCTATTTTTTTATTCCACTCTGACCAAGTCTCCCCTATAGTGTGGCAAGTTGTAAGTATCTTACGAAGTTAATTGGTGTTGAGCGATATTAAAGAAATTTATAAAAAAAACGGTGGAAAATTGTGGCAAGGACGGAAAGAAAAAGAAGTTTAGAAGTTTGCAGTTTCCTGGCAATTTAATTGGATTATGCATCCTCATATAATAAGTACGTCAGTAGGTAGATGCGAGTACTGTGCGAATGTTTTCTTATAAATGATCTTAAGTAGACAGCTGGAATTTAAACTATAACAGTACACATTCAATTACCTGCCTGCGATAGTTCCTTAGTTAGGTGCGCATATCTTGGACTTAAGTGAAAGAATCAACGATGGCGCCCCTTTATCACTCTTGGAGCACGGATCAGGCCATGTACGGTGCTTTGATGTTGTATCAGTGATCTATCTACTCGCGATGTCAATGCGATTCTTTTAAAGTTCATTAAATTGCTAAACGTACGAGTACACACATCGAGCAGTTACACAGTTTTACTATTGCGTCAATAGGCGACCGGTTGGTTCTATCTATGGCCGACATTACTCTTCGACACTTGATACCTTTATCGTGTGCCGACAATGTCATATAGTACCCGTACCGGTACGCCTTACCCGGTAATGAAAGGACTGATTTTATGGCGATTGCATTGAGGATGCTCATTAATTTTGACGCGAATACGGCAATTATAAACACGATTTCATACTCGTACCAAAGCGAATTGATGTTTGGTATGACAGAGGTATCAAATTTAACATGTTCGTGTAGTTTTAATGTTTTATGACACACACATGTTATGTGCTGACCATAGAATTTTTGCTGCCATGCAACGTTTCGTAAGACAATTGAAACTCGTTTCATCTACCACAATATTAGGATAATGTTTATAACTAACTATTGGACTCCATTAACTGGAATGCAGAATTTAGCTTTTTTCAGATTATTATTTCCCAAAAATTGGCACTCACTTTCCTCACGCTATTCTCCCTCATGTTTCTATTTTTTTTCCTATTTTTCCTCTCAAAATTTGTACACTGCACTTTTCCTACTTTTATCACTTCTGACTTAAATGTGAATTTACATGAAATCCCACTTCTAACACCAATTGTCCTGAGCGAAAAGTTGCGCTAAATTTTAAATAAAACAATTCTAATGCAATAATTCTTACTTACTTACTTATTTACTTATTTATTTAATTATTACAGTTTTTATTATTAAGATATTTACAGTTTATACAATTTTTGTAGAGATCAGACGGGAAAAAATATTGTCTTTACAACTATAGTGTAGTATTTCTATTTCTTGACAAATTATGTTATTAATTAAAGTGATAATTCATTTAGGAAAATTCCAATAATTCTAAATCCAAGTAAAGAGTACATATTTTACTATACTTGCAGCACTGCTAATTATTTGGGGTCTATCGCATACTCGATGATATATGTGGTACACCCCCTCCTTCAAATGATATTTTTAACCGCTTATTAATTTATTTATGTAGCGAATTTAAAATTTGTAAAGTTACCTGTTTTAGTAGAAATACCAAAATAAAAAATTTTAATTTAACTTCCCTTGCGACCCATCCAAAAAAAGTCGTTAACATTATAGTGGCATTCATCGAAAAAATCCTGTCTTTTATTACTCGTTTTTACTTCATTTTTTATTGTTTCTGTTGTTTTAATAATTGCCTAAAAAAATGAAGGGTTCTCATGTATGGGGTATAATTTTCATGGTACAATTTTTTACCCTAATCACTGCCTGCCACTTAAAAATACTTTTTTTAAATTTAAAAAATGTCTAGTATAATAACATACAAGTTCCAATTTCCTGAGATACCTGTTTTGTTCATGACAAAAATTTGTATTGTTGTTCTGTAAGAGATCAATATAATTACCAACTTGCCAAAATTAGGAAGTTTCAACGTTATACCATCATTCGTTAGTGAAATATCGTAATTCAGAGTTTAAACCCCCAGTTCTGTACCAATACAATACCCAGTCTAGTATTTCGAAATAAGAACGTTAACAGTATTTAGAAGTGGAGAAGTCAAAATTCTGGGCTTAGAGCTAGATATTTTGTTTCGCCCCGTGTGTATACATACAAAAGTCCTTGAAATAAGTGGTTAAACTTATTAATGATTCGCAGTGCCGCTATGAAGTCGATCAACTTGAAGAGCGAGGACTTGAGTTGTACGAGATCCATGAAACACCATTGCATAATCAAAAAGTGACTGTTTGGGCCGGCGTTTGCGCCAAAACCATCATTGGGCCATTTTTTTCCGACAAAACGAAACAGTCGATGGAAAACGATATCGGTGGATGTTAGCTCATTATGTCTGCCCGCAAATGCGTGAAAAAAGTCTGGATGGTTACTGGTTTCAACAAGACGGTGCATCCCACACTGCAAATGAAACAATTCAGTTTCTGCAACGAAAATTCCCTGGACGTCTAATGTTGCGTTTACAATCACCCTTGAGGCTCGCTTCCCCCTCCCCCCCATCAGGCCATTGTCAACCGGTTTTCGTCTTCTGTGTTCTGTGCTGTGTTGAAAGCAATTTACACTCAACATGCCTCTGCTGCGCAACTTGCCTATAAGTACGAAACAACAGAAATACGATGAGCTGAGAATTGTATGTGTGTACACATTTGGAAGCGTGCGTCGGAGAAAAAGTTGAAGAATGTTAGACTCTTGCGACTCCACAAGCCATCTAATTGGTTGAGTGTAAATCCACCATGATGTCGAAAAGAGGCCACACCATTGACTGGCCACCGAGATCTCCAGATTTGACTCCTGCGGACTTCTTTTTATGGGGTTATTTGAAAAGCAAAGTGTACTCCAGCAAGCCTCAGAACATTGACGAGCTCAAAGCAAACATTCGTGCCGAAATCATCGCTATACCGCCCGAGATGCTCGAAAAAGTAATGAAAAACGCAGCAAAAAGGGCACATTTTGCTGTGGTCAATAGAGGCAGCCACTTGATTGATGTTGTATTCAAAAACTAATCCAAATGAATTCTGAAGGACCAAATTGAATAAAAATACTTCACATATAAAAATCAGTTTTTTTTTTCAAAGTTATTCAATGTTTACATACCGATATAAAAGATGGCGCACCCTGTATAATAGTACTGTACTGACTTTATGTAGCACTTGAGTCATTTCCTTTGCGTTTTAAAATCAGGAAATATTGTTTATGTTTTTGGATAACGAACTTTAGGACGTTTGAATTCCCTTGAAGTTGGCGGATTGAATGATGGTGAACATTTATAGCTAATTTTTTACCACATATATTACTCCAGAATTTAAATTTTTATGGGGTTTCCCGCTAAACTAAATAAATTTAAACGCAAGTTGACTTGCAGTTCGTGTTAGCTCTAATTTATTGCTAATTTTTTTTCAAAAGCACAAATTTATTGCTACAAAATTTTGATTTTGGCGAATTTTTTGCGATTAAGTAATTTAAAAAAAAATATCCGCTTACTTCAACCTATTTTAGCGGAAAAAACCCCGTAAAAATAAAAATCCTGGAGGAATAAATTTGTGCTTTTGGTAAAAAATTAGCAATAAATGATGGTGAAGGATTCAACCGATTCCGCCAAAAAGTGTCCGCTAACTTCAGAAACGTTATTTTATAGTTAAGCTTAGGCTACTTTGTTGCTAGTTTTTAGTAAATGGACCAAAATACGGACAGTCTAGGTGCTCTCCGAGTAGCTATCATATAAATACCCTAAAAAAGGGGTATTTGCTATGAAATATGATCAAATTTCACATCGATAAATAATCTTTAGTGGGTCCTTGTTTTTGAAGCCCCTAGTTGTATGTCCTGAGTGCCCCTACTTACGTGCGGCCCTGATTGAAAGCAAAATACATCAAAGAGTTCTAAAAAAATTTTTTTTTATGGAAAATTCAAAATTTCAGAGTACAATCAATTTTTAACCCTTCTTCCTTGGTCACTGCAATGTCCTTTTGAATTAATGCAATTGCAAAAATACAAAGGCAGAGTCATAGTTTAAGCCAGTTTACATAATTTCCTAGTTTTACTTGGCTGCATTTACGTAATTCCGTCGATTTTTCTGGTGCAAGGCACTCTTACGTTTCGAGTAGACAAACTGTCCAGTATCCAGCACTTGACAAAATCTCCTCGAGATAGTGCACAAAAAAATCCTTTTGTCCTGATATGAGGGCTTATGTTTGTCCGTTTGCCGAAATTGAAAACCACAGTTGCAATTCTGATTGTCGGTATTCGGAAATTCACAAAAGGCGAAATTTAAGCGTGTGCCTGGTGCATGCATATGTCTGGAACTCATAGAGTTCCTTTGAAACATGTTCACATTGCCCCTTGCACATTTCCCGAGTAGTTGCCGCGTGAGTCCTGTACCAGATAAATTTCATTCGTCGTCCTTTCTGCCAAGTATGTCTGGTCTGGGGACATAATTTTTCTAGTATTCGAGTGGATTGCAACGAGTACGACCTAACTACCGACAACATACTACATACGTTCCAGTAGTACTCTGCTCCCGAACAGAAGAAGTTAATAGCCATCATTACACACTACTTTACGTTGAAAATCGTTTTTAATTATGTTCCTTTAGAAAGGAAAAAATTTATAAAAAAAAGAAAATTACATGGCTAAGTGTTGACGGAGAAATTGAATCAACAAGACGACGACGCTCCTTGCTGGCAACTGAAGGCTACAAGTACACAAGGTTTTACTACCCTCGAATGGCGGCTCGACAAGTTGTTTTAATGCGTCGAGCAAGGCATTGGTACAGCGTTCGGCAACAATTGATCGCGTGCCATTCGTTGAGTGTCAATAACTTATTAACGTTGCAAATCAATTATCACTTTGTCTTTCACCACCCTGTGAACAAGTGCGCTCAAGTTGAGTTCTTATGGTTTATCCTTTGATGTTTTCGACAAGATGAAAGAAGATGACTCCTGAATAGGGGAGGGTTTAATTACTGCCGCGGAAGAACGGTACCGGAAGAATGTGTGTAATTGTTCTGGGGTGGAGAGTTAAAAAAGGCATTAAGAGTGACTACAAAGAGTGTAATAATGTCATTAAATTTAATTAAATATAATTAAAGCAATTGGGAAATTAGAAAGAAACTGAGGTTGATGATTTTTGTAGGAGTAGCATTCACTGCATCAAGGGAATGTAGCTAAGGGGTTTGCTTTGTGCACAAGCGATATTTGCGCAATTGAAATTGTTTTCTTTTCAAATATTCAATAAAGTCAGAATAATTTTAATTTAACAGTAGGTTTTCTTTTCTAGCTTAAAGTTTGTTTAAAAGAAGGCTCGAATGAAAGAAACGGCTGAAGCACAGTACTACCAATGCTGCAACACTCTTTGATTATGAGGTTGGCAGCTCTACAGTGTTTGCTAGACTTCCTATTAAGTGAGGTTTCTTCGTAAGAACGATCTCAACTGCGTCTCAGCATTAAGCGCCTTTTGGACTTCATACCAAAAAATAATAAAGTTGGGCCCAGACTGTTGGCGGATTTTTTAAAAATAATTCCTCATTTTTCCAATCATGTATGTACCGGATCCACGTACAACTACGTAACGTACTCATGCGTTACGCGGGGGCTAGCTCTCGCTCGATATCTTAATCTGTTCTAAAAATACTCAATAATTATTCATTGATCGGATCGTATCTGAACCTGGTGCCTGGCAACAAAGGAAGACCGCCAATTAAGAAAGCAACCACACGCAAAAAAAAAAATGACCAGAATCATATCGCATTATAGCATTGAACTCATTGTGCAAAGTCTGATGGTCAGTAGTCGGGGAGAAGACCAGTGCCCGGTGGAATCAATTAAAATTACTATCGCGTCTTCATGGTAAGTCTCGGAAATAGCTCAAGCAGCTATCTGCCAGCCAGCGAAGTGCTAGCTAGCCAGCATCATCCCACGATTCTACTTAACCCAGGTGGTGGTTCTTGCACAATGGACCTAAAGGATGATCACGAAACTCGACAAGTTCTTCTGCTTTTTATAAGCTTACAAAGTTCTAAAAGAAGTCCGGTAAATATCCACTTCTCGCTTCTTGTAAGTATAATTCCTACGAACAAGTTCTACCCGACGGCGAATTTCAAGTTCAAAAATAAGACATAAATAAAACTGTGCAAAAAAAAACCGAAAGCAGAACTTCAGTAGACATGTGAGCATTATAAAGCGCGACAAACGGCGCCTTTGCACTATTTGCAGTTGAATCCTAGCGAATTCTGACTCAGAGTTGGTCTAGTAGAACACTCGATTCTGAAGTCATAGCCAACGGCAAGAGATTCTCCGCCGAAGTTTCTTGTTTGAACGACTTCAGAGACAGATTGCTGCA
Organism: Beris morrisii; assembly: GCA_951812415.1. Lineage (NCBI taxonomy): Eukaryota > Metazoa > Arthropoda > Insecta > Diptera > Stratiomyidae > Beris > Beris morrisii. The sequence goes on from OX638311.1 coordinate 10,860,629, forward strand.
CAGAAGTCAAAGAATTGCGGTAGCCCTCGGCTCGTAGAACGCTGGTCGCCCTGACTGACCTAGCTAATGTACGAGTTAAGTACTCAGGCTGCAACAGCAAACTTACTGCAACTCATGTCTGATGTGGAGCATTGTAAATTCCGATACACCTGAAAGGAATCCGCTTCAAGACGTGGCACGGTCTTGTAAGGAAACCGCAAAGATCGGAGATAGTATTGGCGCCGAAAAACATCCCAAATACAGGGCACCTCTAAACCATTAAACCGAAGGATGATTCTTGCTCGTCGTGAAATTCTCATTGACGGTGTTCTGGTTCTGGTTCTGGTTATGACCTGGCATTTATCCAAATCGGGAGGAAGAACAAGAACATGAAACTAAGTCGAATACACAGGGGCTCCTCTTGTTCTTATGCTGGCGGAATAAATTGCCAGCCATCAGACGTGCGAATTTTCTTCGTTTTTATTTTCTTGGAAAGAATCATCACGGATTTGTTTTGGCCAGAAAGAATTGCTATAGATCATAGCGTTGATGAATAGCCGGTGTGTTGTGAACAAATTTATGCTCGCAGGATGCAGTAAAGCAATACTTCTTTTGTTCTTTCGAAAAGGGATGGAAAATATTGAAAGTTGAGAGTGGGTAGGTAGTTCTTTGTTACATATCACAAAACATTACCACGACCGGCAATTCAAATCTCTAAATCAATCATGAAGTAAGATCAGATTTTTAGAAAAGTCGAATAAGATCGCAACAGTTCTGAATTATTTCAAACACACCATCGAATGAATTAAAAAGTCCGCAATTTTCGACGTGTGTAGTCCAAAAGTGCTGCCCAAATCCTCACACACGATTAATTTATTGACAAAGAGCTACAAACGGTAAAACAATAGCTGTAACTATTAGCGAATTTATCCAGAGCAGAGTAGTGTAGAATTTATCCAGAGCAGAGTAATGTAAATTTAGAGCAGAGTAGTGTAAATTTACATTTTCTAGGTTATAGATTTAAATCGAGTAGCGTCCAGTAATTTCACTGGTACAGTCAGCTGTTCTCTATTTCATCCAAATATCTACAGTAAAAAGCTGTAAAAAATCATAAAACCAGCAATGTAAATTTTCCAACCTACTCTGCTCTGGATAAATACGCAAGAAACACACGTTATATGGAGTTTTTGAACAAACTTTTAGAATTTTAATAAATATATTACCAGAAGTGCTACAAAGTAAGTCAATCTATGTGATAACTGATTCTTTATATTGAATTATAGTAAAGGCGGTTCCAAGCGATGCGTGCGATGGGACAATCGCGTCGCGCGCGCTATATCGCCCAGCTCTGCTCTGGATAAGGTCACGAAAGAATACCCTGAATATTAGTACAAGAATATAGACATATATCTATTTGGCTCATTCTGAGATCCTCTTAGATTCGATAGGAGCTTGATAATAATTACGGAAGGGACGATAGTATTGTTCACTGTTGGCTTCGCTACATTGCGCTGCAACTCGCAATTGTGCAAAACTCTTGAACTTATCGAATAAGATCGATACACCAATCACATCAAATAAGACGTTGATTGCAAAGTGTATTATTCCATTAATTATATTGTTGTGCACTCTATGAAGCAATAGTTGCTCACCTCAAATTTACTCTGCATCTGTACAAGGTAATCCTTAGCAGGTATTCGACATCGACTCGAAGAACAGCATAACCTCACGTTCTGCAGCTCATATCCTTATCACCGTAACATGTTAAATATCTGCATTGAAGCTCAATCAAATAGGACTCGAACCACGTTCATTGTGTCACGTTACGAAAATAAAGTAGCATCACCTTGCTGATGAGGTAAATACACCGGCTCAGGTATGTAAGGTACCTATCTATAGAATTCAAAGGTTACATACTCGGCATATGTACAATATCGCATTTTATCAGATGGCATATCGACAGATGCTCAACGCGACTGACTGAAACGCTCGGAACGCTCCTAGCCGACCATAGAAGCTAGCAATTTATTTCAATCCGAAATGACAGTATGAAAAGTTGTACGATTGGCCAATAAGTTTGAATTGTTGGTAAACAAGATCAACAAACGAGGACATTGAGCGCTATAACAAGATCGGAATCCAAGGGCTCCTTGTGTCTCCTGTGGTGAACTTCTTGCGAAATAGCATTTTGTATTGAGTTGTGCGTCTCCATATGACCATATGAAGTTACCTTTCTCGGCTTAATGTCAATAATCACCTCATTAGGCTGACTATTCGCAGTTTGGATAAACAACAAGGTGTTGTGGTATCTACTAGCATACATGTGGAAGTTTAGTCTGAGCTTTTGAATCGACATCATCCATTTCAGGTGACTGCAGACATTGCCGAATAATCAATTTGGATACTCTGTAGTTGGAAGCAGTTACCGCTAATTTTTAAATTAAAGATTTCGATCAGATCAGATTCTGTAAAAAAATGCATTCACTCAAAGCATACACTTTTTAACAACACTTAATGTTGGCGAAAATTTAATTTTACAATACGATGTAAATTCCATTAAATTTGGTTAGTAAAATACAAAAATATTATGAAGATATTAAAAAATAAAAAGAAATAATTCTTGTAATATTTTCCAGACAAATATTGGAAAGAAAAATAAGTGAAAAACTGGGTAATATAATAAAATAAAATGGGTAATAATTTTATGAACAAAATTGGTAAGAGTAAAATTTTTAATGTAATTTTAAATGTTCATAGTAGTAAAATTGCAATTCATGCATAGTTTTGTCAAAGTTGAGGTAGAAAAAATGTCATTTAAATTTTCAATTTGATTTTTTAAATGTCTTTAAAAAGTAACATGATGCAATTGGATAAGAATATTTAAAGAAAAACGTTAAATTTTCCTGATTGTGCTTTAAAAAAATCTTAAGTTCAACATTTATAATATAAAATGCTTACCACTTTATAGTATAAATGAAACACTTTCTCAATACTGAAGAATTTAAGTTTTTGGTATAAAAAAGAAACTAAATTCTAGCGTACTTAGTGTTATAGTCAAAATATTTGGCTAATTAGTGGGTTTAAGAACTGACATCCTTACTCTGTGAACCACCAAATTTGGTTTAAATAAAAAATAAATTCGTGCCTTAATCATAAAGTACTTTGGCTAATTTAAGCTGGTTATAATTCGCAGTAATAAATTTTCGGTCAGGAACGGTTTTTTCAACTCTTCAGTTTTTAATGGGAATAGATTTAATGGGAATGGGAAAGAGGTTGGAAAAATCGGAAAAATCTATATGTTGCAAATTTTCGAGAAATCCCATCTCCGGAAACATCAATATGTTGCGAACTTTCTTGTGAAAGCTTCGTTCGAACGAAGAGATCAAGGTTCGATTTGAACATGTAATGAGGATAGCCATTTTTAAAAATTCAATACAAGGAAATTTGTATGGTAGCTGCTGTATACATTGATTTAACCTGTTTTTTTTCCCGCTATTTAAAATGTTAAAGCACTTCATATTTCGCAATCGTAACCAACCAACAAGTGCGTCCTTAGAGGATGACAAGAAGAGACTCTTGATTCTACCTCTACTCCACCAATCCCGAAAATAGTAAATATTTTACAATAAAAAAGTGTAATTTTACACCAAAATGTCGCTCAACTATTTTGCAATTCAGGTTGGGTTTTGTATTTGTAAATTTTCGTATATATAGAAACTCAGGTTTATTATAAAATCATTGATTGCTTCTTTCTTCTGGCTTCCATAAAACTGATTAAAGTATTTCCGATATTCAACCCTAAAGCCTCAGTTATAATGGTTCCGATTTGATCCGATCCGGAAAACGGAGAGTGCTGAGTTTCTCCATCCAACACACATCTAAAGGGAATTTCGGAACGCCTAGTTACAATCGTTCCGGTAATTAGCCGAAACACAAAACGGAGGGGTAAAGTTAACCAACTTTCAACTTCTATCCGTTCCGACGCTATGAGGTGAATTATTGAATTTCACCACCTCTTTCGCCTCACTAAAAATCAAAATTACACCTCGATAGGTTGACGAATTTCGGAACGGAATCATTGTGCCTTGAAATCTTTCTCCTCCGACGTTGCCGGATCGGATCGGAACTGAGGCTTTAAGCGGGTGTAAGGTGGTTGAGAAGGTTTTTACAAGTTCCGATAAATCTTTTGGGTCTAATGTGATATCGAATTCGCTTTTACTTCTATTGGCTTTATATAAAATCACCCTAAAACTGATTTATGGATTCTACGATTTTATACGTTTTCACGAATTCCGACATATTTCTTAGGTCTAATGAGATACCGAATTCGGTTTGACTTCCAAGTGCTTTATATATTATAGCTAAAAAACCAATTTAAGTATTTCCCGACATTCAACCCTTAATGGGGTATAAGATGAGTACGTGAGTAAGTGTTCACGAATTCTGACAAATCTTTTGGGTCTAATGAGATATCGAATTCGCTTTTAACTTTGTGGGATATATATAAAATTGCCTAAAAATTGATTTAAAGATTTTACTAATTCCGACATATCTCTTAGGTTTGATGGGATATCTTATTGTTTTCATTTTAACGGGTTTTTTATAAATATAATCGCCTGAAGATAGGTTTCAGGTTTCCTTTTATATTTAACCCCTAAAGAATTTCTCGTTATTTTATACCTAATGTTTTCATTAAAATGTAAAAAGTAAATAAATAAATAAAATTGTGCCAACAATCTGGGCGCAACTTTTTTGGTTTTTTGGGTAGAAGTCCGGATCGCATTAATGCTGAGATACGGTGCAAGTAACTTTATGACTGACATTCTATGGAATAACCAGGAGGTTCTTTGAAACGTTCAGTTTAGTTCAATTTATTGCCAAATATAAGTTTACATTGTTTAGTACAATTCTGATTCAATCTTTATTTGAAACGTTATTTTGTTTACCCTGCACCGCATCTCAACATTAATTACTACCCAAAAAGTTTTGTTGGTTTTTATTTTCTTGGTCAATGTGTTCTTGAGTTATCGTATGTTTTTACAGATAGACGAACTGCTAAGACGTTTGACTATTTGTCAACACGATTGCATTGCTTTCACATATAGGAGTACCAACTACGATTCCAGGCAAAGATTCTTCGTATTTTGGAAATCAAAGACCTGTTTTTGAAGCATTCGTCAATTTATGAATGATCGCTTGGTATGATTCGGTGCAAGGTTTAAATTTTTTCTGAATTTTATACACTTTGAAAAAATTACCTTCAAAGATCTACATCTTAATGCCACAACGTCCTAACGTCTTCGTTAGCTACTGGCCAGGATTCTACTACAAGCCTTCAAGCTGAATTGCACATTAATTCTATAAATTAATGGCACAAGTTGCATCCGTGCAAGACATTTATAAATGCTTTATAGAGGTCAGGTTATACGGGAATAACCTGGATGCTCCTAAAATTATACGGTTCCTTTCGCATCTAAATCATTCTGCCAAATGTTTTAATCTCATAAATCCCGACAACATGAGTTTGCAATACGACGAACGGTCTCATATGGATCCGAAGACAAGACAATTAAATATGAAATCAGCCTGTTGACTTAAGACAATAAATTTATTCATGCTTCTGGCGTACATTCACTCCCCATCAGCGGTACAATAAAACAGCAAAAGAAAAAAATCATACGTAATCCCCTATTTTTTATTTTTTTTTAAAGTCACCCCTTACGACCGAGATACGTTTATTTGCAAACAAATAGCCAACTTATTGCTTCATATACGACATACCCCTATGGTTGTGATATTCTATAGGCTGTATAGAGGGTAGGTACTCCCCGGTTCATAGTGCATCCATCACATTCACCACTTGTCTACTCGTTCCTGGCCGTATCCTCAATACCTTCTTGCCGTTCTCCTCGGCAATTTTTTTTCCTAATTAAAAATCAGTCGAGGGCAGAACGGCGAGTTATGCGAAAATGAAAGAAGAAATAATATAAAGCGTGTATTTATTTTTAATAAGAATTAACCATTTATGAGTTCTGAGATGCTTTGTAGTATACGTAGAGGAGTAGTCAGCCCCTGGATATTGGCTGTATGCAAATGCGTTTGCAATAATAACAGCAAAAAAAAATAAGAAGAAGATTAATGCACCATTCGCAATAAATGCGTGAATTTATTTTCTGCTTTGATGCCGTGGGGTTAAAAAAAATGGCAATTTTCATTTCAGTGTGGATTAGGGGAGAAGGGTTTGCAATTTAAAAAGGAACATACTTCCTCAGATTATGACGTCAAGCGTAGATAATTTCAGTCCCAATTAAGTTCTGGTTGATGTTTCGGCTTAGCTTAACTCGTTTTACGACATCTGATGAAGTCAACGTTAGAGTAAACTTACAAATTATGACAACTAGCATAGATAATATCAGTTCCAATTAAGTTTTGGTTGGTGTCTCGGCCTAGTTTGACTCAATTTACGACATGACATAAGCGTTGTTACTCTACTACAAATGTAGTAGATCTGTTACTTTTTCCATGTATTGTTGTGCTAGGAAACCAATTCTACTACCTTTCCTTGCTCTATACCAATTCGCAAAATAATTATGTAGAACACTTTTTTTTTTTTATTAAAGAGTGGTTGCGCCAAAAGTGATCACGCTACTGCTACCATTACCTTAACACATGAAATAACTCATGCTACCCCCTTATACACATGTTTGGTGTTGAATATCCAAAAATCATGGAAACAGTTTTTAGGCGATTATATATAATAAAAAGCCCGTGGAAGTAAAACCTAATTCAATACCTGACCTAAGAGATATGACGGAATTCGTGAGAACGTGTAGAACCCGCTTACACCTTCTCAAGGGTTGAAAAGTAAAAGAATCTGAACGCGTTTATCTGGCGATTATATCAAAATCCTTATGAAGCCTGTTTTTTGACCTATACATCCTTGGCATTTATCCAAAGAACCCTTACAACAATAATTAATTTAATAATTCAGATGACCTAAAAGATATGATGAAATTCGTAAAGATATAAGCTGAACATTTTCACTGATAATTTTATTTATATTATTTTAAAAATTATATTTTTCGTAAATTCCAAGCTGCAGCTATCCATCATAAGCGGGTTTCGGGATGTAGAAATTAATTTTTTTTGCTTTTTCCCTCCCGATCTTCACTTCATACACCCTCACCCCAAAATAGCAGTCTATTATGCATATCTCCCGTATAAATTCTTCCTATGTTTAATAGATTTTGAGATGTGAGATGCGATTTTTAAATGAATTCGGTGCCTGAAATATAAGAGCCAACATTTTTCATCTCAAAGACCACATCCAAAAAGGGTAGACATGAAGAGGTGCATTGACTACCCACTGAATTTGTTTAAGGGGGTCGTCAACGAAAACATTTAAAAAAAAATTGATGATTTTTTTTTTAATTTCATATTTTTAAAAAAAAACTATATTCTGTGCAGAATGCCACAAACCGCATATCTTTCCGATTAGTAAAAATGCCTAAAAGTGTAAACCACGTCTTTTTTTGAACACTCTTACTCTAGGCATTATTATTCACAATCACAAACAAAAACACGATTAAAATAAAAATGAAACAAGTGAAAACAAAACCTTTGTATCGGAAAATCCTTAAATTTTTTTTTTAAAAATTAAAACTCACAAATTATGAAATAATTTAAAAAAAACCTTGAAAGACGTATTAATTTGGTTTTTTGCTTCTCCTAAAAAGGTGTGATTTTTTATTTAAAAGTACACTTTTCTCAAGAACCAAACTAGTTATCGTAGTGCATTTTTTTTATCATGTTGGTGGCACTGTTTTGCACACTTTCAGTGGCGGGTTTTTTTGAATTCTATGTTTCATGGGTTTTATACGACTTTAACTAACACTACAAGTGCCGTTTTGTCGGCATGTATGTCTAAAGCTTACAATTAATTTTCTGCTATGTATTTTTCAAAATCCGTCACAAAATCTCTTTAAATTGAGTGTTAAAACAAGCCTACAAAGTTTGAACTCGATGTGATTTGCGGTTCCTGAGAAAAGCGTACTTTAGTTTACATGGGAAAGGGTCTGCGTTGACGACCCCCTTAACTGAATAGCTTAAAGAGTTTCGGAACTACGAGTCTTTAAATGATTTTTCGTTCGGCAGTCGCCTGAATTTTTTTTTACTTTTCTGGGGTAGCAAATTTAGTTTTGTTAAATCAATCCTTATTGTATTAAAATAATAAAGTAAAAGTTGATCGAATCTAATGGGCTGCAAATGTTCTAAGACTAAGCTGCGGCTAGGATATCTTGAGGGAAAACTTGATATCGTTAGTTATTTATTTGATGTTTCTTGATGAGCCCAGAGATACATAATGGAATGCCACTCAGCAATTCAGCATAATACCTTGTATAAAAACCTAGATAAGTCTTATGTAATTTGACCAATCCGTTTATAATTCATCAAAGAAAGGACTGCAGCTAGACAGAAAGAGTAGCCTTACAAATTGTTTATTCGATAAAAACGACAAAATTGTGTAGATAGTCATGAACACTCCATAATTTTCAAACAGATTTTTTCGCAATTATAACGAATATCAACCCCGTTCTCCCCTATACTTTGCATTGATGACAGGAATTGCATAGCAAACAGAACTACACATCATAAAAGAGCCAAAGCATGTACTGTATGCAACACGCCGCCATCACAAATGCATCTTTCACGGATAATTTGTTCGGCTGTTTGGCACTTTGATGAACAATTTCATACCGTTCTTCTAGGGGCTATTTTTATTATGGCCGCGATATGCTCCGGAAAATCGGTACACATCTTTCAATTTGCAGAAGATGAGAGAAAGTACAGAAGCTGCAGGTCCCATGCCCGATTTAATGGACACGTAGTGGGTAAATAGCCCCCTCTGATGCCTTTATCGTTGGGATTATAAGTGCAGTATTTGAAGCCATGTGGCGATTAAGGGAGCAATTAAAAGTGCATTCCATTCGAGATGACCATCTGGCGATGCTGTATCATACCTAAGTGTAATTCGCCCTGAATAGATAAGGGTAGGTGCCGACAGAGCGGAACAACATAGTTGGTCCCTTCTTGAAGTTCGTCTTGTTGAGCACGAGTTACCGGGGTGGCTTGAAGAAAGTTTTAGAAGTTTTTCATAGAAAGCAACGAATTCGGAAAGGTGTGAGTGTGAGATAGACAATTTAAAGCGGATCCTATTTGGAGTCATGTACTTTAAATTCGCCACTTAATTCATGCATACCTTTGTGTCTTGTGTACAAAAAGGAATCCATCCACTAGTGTGCCATGATAAACTGTACTGCTAAAATGCTCTAAGTACGGTCCATTTAAAGGATATCATCTTAATTGCATTCAGCAACTGTCGGATGCAATGAGTAGCTGCAACCCAAAGTCCCAGCCAACCACTCCAAGTAAATGTGCATCTGTTGAGCGCGTTATGGTCTATAAAATTGAATATAAGGAAATTATATTTTTCTTTTTCCGTTTTTCCAAAATTACCGGATGTTCAAATGTTTTTCCCTCTCAATTTTCTCGTTACGCTAGAAGGCGTGAATTATGTTCGTAAAGTTGACGATGAGAACCATCAGACTACGAAGTCTTTACACTCCACAGATTCCTTAGCACTCGTCTAGAATTTCCTCGTTGGTTTCCTCCTCTTTCAGAACATTTGCCCAGATCTAATACACAAAATTGCAATTTATCCAAATAAGGTAAAATGCGTTTTGCAGGCCGCGTAATTGTAATTTGACCATAATAGAGTCGAACACACGGCAGTAAAAGTGCATTGTACCTCGGCAGGTAGGTTCCACGGTCCAGGTAAATGCAGTTCATGTATATGATAAATTTTTGTACCTGGTCACTGAGTAGGTTGGTCCGATGACATCAAACTGCCAAGAATTTAATTAAATACCGCGGTGATATGACTTCTCTCGATTTTATTATTATGTTTTGTACCTGGCGGGCCTGTTATGACAGTCGGCAGGACATACACACAAAAATGGTAGTTAGAAAAGTAGATGGATATCGTTAATAAAACGTTGTGGCTTTTGCATGGTCCAGCATTTTACTAATACACCAGTGGCCAGGGTGAATGATTGGTTATGATTTCTAGTCGTACTTACACACTCCGAACAGTGATATCACAAGACTGGGTGTAGGCGGAAAATAATTAGTGAAAAACGGCAAAGGTAAAGTAAAGGTAAAACGTGGAGCCGATTTGTCAATTGTCAACGCTTCGTATAGTTTGTGTTTAATAAAGTTTCAGTCCAACCTACTGAACTGGTTGTAGATTGGGTTGTTTATTTGTTGATTTTGAACCGAAGAGTAATTAATCGCCATCAACGGTGAACGGTGTGGATTTGTTGTGGTTGATGCATGCAGGAAACGTGCACGTTACACCTGCAATTTACAAAGTATATTTTTTTAGTATGTTATTACTTCATAGGCTAAGGAACGAAATATGGGCTTAATGCATTTTATTTTCATTATTACATTTTGTTCCTCAAATCTATAATTTTATTTTTATTGCACTATTTTAACGTCGGCAGTAGAACGTGGACTCTGTAATGAACGTAAGAGAATGCTACTTAGCCGTGATTACTGCTGGACACAGTTTTTGCGAAAAAAATAAGTTTTGGTTGGCTTTCAAACATGTATACTTCGATTAAATGTTGGTTGTTTTCCGGCGTCAGTAGGGTTTCTGGTGTGAAACCCCAACACGAAATCCCCAACTGTTGATTAATCGCTGTCCTTAGGACATGACAGTTGGAAAACACTTCACTGGATACGCCAGTCTTTATAAGATTGTGTTGGACTAGGTCCGAAGGAGCTGTTTCGTCATCGGAGGGCATAGACTCGTCAGAAGGTGTATCATGCCTACTATCCGAAACACCCTTACAGCTGGTGGAATTGCTGAGCATAATTTGTATACTTCGTTCAGGTCACTTATATTGAAACGGATTTGAACAGTTTTGGAAGGATTGAACCCATTTAACAATTTTGCTTTCATAAGACCCTTCCAGAGTCTTTTGAAAACAAATGAATTTAGTTTATGAGAACAGCGCTTCCACATTTTTAGTTGAAATCTACTATTAGTATTGTTACGTGTAAGCCTGGCCACCGCGCAACTCGATTGATTACGAATAGGAAACAGCAACAACGGAATACCTAAGCTGCAAAGTAACCCAATCAAAAGCCTAGCTGAGAGTAAATTAGGAGAGCGGAGCTACACGATTATACCCCACTTCTTATCAAATGTGCAAATGTATTAGAACAGCGGAGAGGGTCAAATGGAAAGATCTCAAGCTTTCGGGTATCATCTACACACACCACTGAACGAAGATTCAAGAACAGTCTCGACTACAAAAAAAAAAGTAGATAAAGCTTTCAGCGAGGAGACAGTAATTTTGATTACGTCGACTGCGTCAGCCAGCGTGTATACGCGACCGTGTTGAGAGAGAACGAAAGTGAACGAGTAAAGCGATATATGGTATAAGAGGGCGGTATTGCCATACAGTGCGAATTATTGTGCGAATAGAATTTAAAATGCGATTAATAAATAATCACTTATTTTTATTTTAACCGAATTGTGTTTTACTTGAAATCCCGGCGAACCCCTAGCTCGCAACAGTATGTTATTATTGCTTTGAAAGATTTAAATTGTTTCGTTTATACGAGTTATTATTATCTCATAAAAAGAGCTTAATTCTTACTATGAGAGGTGTGACTGTTTTACAAAATTAATATTTACATTTTTATGAGACTACATAAAACTTTTGAAAATTTACCATAAAAAAGAAAAACAAACATAGATACGAGTATAATAATTTTACCAGCAAAAATGAATGTAGGTATTTTCTTGTAATTTTATTTCTTAGCAAATCGGTAAAACAAGATAAACCTTTTTTTTTAGCGTGAAATTTTATTGAAAATTTTTGACATTAAATACATAAAATCAATTTCAAAAATAATATTCAAATTATACGGTAGTTTGAAAATAAAATTTTTTGTTTTGCACAAAAAATCCGGAACTTAAACTCTGCTAATGAGAAGTTTATCTCTGAATATATGATTTAAACCGTTTTTATTACAAAATAAGATCTGATGAGTATATGCGATTCGATGACGAAACAGCTGGCTTCTCCAGTGAAGGTTTTTCAACTGCCATGTCCCATGTCCTCAATGGCAGCAATTGATCACAGTCGAGCTTTTGTGTCTGTCTAACCCTGCGTCTACACTGGCAATTTATCTGCAAATGGCAATGACAACGGCAATATTGCCATACACAAATAGACAATGTAGACGCATCACACGCATATGGCAATATTGCTCTTAACATTGCCATGTCAATTTCAAGAGCAATATTGCCAGAAAACGCATCGTTTGACAAAAGTTAGCGTTGCTTCCCAACAGGTAAGAATAAGTTCTTTTTTACTTTGATCGTGAAATGACTTAAAATAAGTTAGCTTATCAATATTTTTTTTTTACATTTTGCTTTGCTTCAGAGCTTGACACGTCGAATTCACTCGCTCAAATGAAAATTGCCTGGGAATCAAATGCCCACTCATTACGATTTGGCATTTAACGTATTGGAAATATTGCCATTCCTATTGCCAGAGAAATTGCAAGTGTAGACTTAGGGTTACACATCAGAAACTTCTTTGACGCCGAAAAAAAAAATAATCAAATTTTTCTATATTTGATACTACGGAAATAAAATAAAGTAATATATCATGTTCGACGTTCGTGTAGTTACCATACAAAATTCATTGAAAAAAGATGTGCTTGCGTTTGTCCAAACTGGCGATACCTCCAAAATACGTTGAGCAATGACGTTAAAATTACACATTTGTTTTTAATTAATCTGAAAGCTATTTGAAAATACTAAGTTCTTTACGCACTCTTTTATTAGCCTTATCTACAATTTAAATCGAAGTACAGTATTTCATCTGGAATATGTTTAATCTATTATGACTGCGATATATTTTACAAATCGCTTCGTTATTATTCATAAAGTACCAACTTTTCGGAATTAGCGGTTCATGATCCAAAGGAGGTTTACCTCACCTTCACGAAATCCCTGAAATAATTTTGACCTTTTTCAGAGTCAATCTAGTTACTAACAAAAATTGGCTATCTAACCACAAAAAACAGCCTAGGTGAAACGTTACAGTCTACGTTTCGCACACTGATCCAACAGTCTGGGCGTAACTTTATTATTTTTTATATGGAAGTCCCGGATGCTTTAAGGTTTAGTTGCTGCACAGATCACTATTCGGCTGAGAACCTAATAAAAAATAACAATTAAAATAGCCCCTTGGTTTTTGTATTGGAAGTTATTATATTATTCCCAAAACCGATTTTTAACTATTTGAGTACAGAGCTCAATGAAAACGAATTACTTATCTCATCGAACTTGAGAAATATGGCGAAATTTGTGAAAACAAATTAAAATTGTTCACCTCTTTTTATCGACAATACTGATTTTTGGAAGTTTGTTGAAAGAATAAGTAAATATGAAAGTGAATTCCGTATCTCGTCGGACTTAAAAGTTATTTAACTGACTTCGTAAGTCAGTCCCTTTTCACCGCCTTAGAGGTCAAGTTAACAAATTTTTTAAAAAAAATTCCGTCGATTGTCTGAAAAGTCAGAGAAATTAAAAACCAATTCTCAATCTTATTAAGCTTAAGAAATACGGCGAAATTCTTAAAACGTAGTGTGAGGTGAATATCAATAAATCCCAAAAATGGGTTTGGAAGCGAAATATAAGTTAATCATCATATTTAAGAGATATGACAAAATTCGTCAAGAAATATTCTCTCACTATAAAAAATTTTTTGTACAGCCAAAACATTTGAGAACCACTGCTTTATGCTCGGTTGCATGTCACATGAGTATGCAGGTGCGCACTCGTCTCGGTAGGATGAAATTGTCTATGAAATGAATTACTTCTTAATGGCGAGTATGAAAATTATTATTTCATCGTTTTACTATACTCCTAGGTTGTTCTATGTACCCTTCATAGAAGATCTGAGAAAATGAAATACATATATTCGACATAATTAGTAAATGTGCAATTAAAATTTTCCAGAAATGCGATGGAATCTTATTCATAGTGAAGTCTGGTAAACCAGTAAGCTTACAGTCCCGTCTTATTGAAGTATAAATATGCAAACATTTGATCAACAACATCACCTCATCTTAGCACTCATTTAGCTCTGCACTTTATCCTGGACAAAGTAACAAAGGGAACCGGGTTCCTTTTGTGCTCCACTCGAACCAATGTCTTTGAAAATTCGAAAGAGATAGAATTTCACAGATCCTTTCATTGTCTCCCTACTATTCTTTGTGGACTAAAACCATCTTTTCATCTTGATGTTTACCTTTACGATTCAGTGAATTTCAGCTTCATCCCCTCAAAATATTTAAACAAAACGAAAATCTACACACCGCTCACTCAGTTTTGCGTGTGTACCTGTTGTTCGGCAGTGTGTTACACTCACTTCGGTCGGTATGGTAAATGCGACCAAAACACAATCGCACTATGTCACAATTCAGAAATTACTTAAAAAACATGACAAAGCACTTCAAACAACAACCCTCCTTGCTGCAATTGGCGTTATGATGTGCCTTTGCACCCCTAAATAACCGAATCGAAATAAAAGTAGGCAATCCTCAAAACAAACGCTCCTCGAGGCAAAACGCCACATCAGCAAATCTGCCGTGTAATTTCTTGCAGCATCACAAGAAAATCGCTTTCCAAAATCGAAGGGATTGTGTCACGGATGGCAAATTAGTCCAACTGGGAAGGGATGTGCGTTTCACATTGCACGACCAATGCCACAGCCAAACACGCACATATGTGGAGGGTTGGCCAGACCACGACAGACTCTACCACTCGTAATCAGCGTCAATCATCTTCTTCCAACAAAGGTAAGTCTCAAGAAGAATGGACCGTTATTTTTTTTAGGATGATTTGTCGGAAGGCGGATCCATCCCGTTCGATACGGATGCCATCGATGATCAATGGAAATGAAATTCAAGACGTTCATTAGCGTCGGAAAGGTGTTGCGGGAAGATGATACCAAAGGTAAACGAAAGCCACGTGGAATTTGGGCAGGTAATGGTATGGTATTAACTTCGAACTTGTTCGAGTTCGGGACAAACACGTATGACCAGCAATTCTAGCCGGGAATCCACCAAATTACATCGCACACATGCAGCATGCCACGGAAACTCCTCGGGGCTGGCTCATATGATGCTACCATGGTCTGTACTCATGTCGTGTCGAGTACATCATATATGTGCTTATGCTCGATGAAGCATAGCTTTTTATGCTGCGAGGCAATCCCGTCTACGATATGCTCGACCCTCGACATAACTTAAAACAGCGAACAGTCTGCGTCTGGTATTCGACTGAGAAGGTGCTGTACACCTTTGGCGCGGGCGAATCTTTTTCTTAGCCGAGCTACGAGAATAAGTCGCGTGTCGTGTGTGTTTACCTGGTGTTTTGTTGTGGTCATCTCCCGATTAGTTAGCCCCGTGGCTCTGTGGTGACAATCTTTCGCGGTCATTTCTTTCTTTATCGTGACGAGGTGTAAGGAAGCGTGTGTACTTTTGATTTATATTTCGAAGTCCCAAGATGCTCGAGCAGCGTTTTGTCTGAAGCGACGAGATGTAATAAAGGGCGCCCAACGTGTGCTTTTTGTATACTTTTCGAATTCATCGGGAAATTTGAATAAAAATCCAAAAAGGTGTTTTTGGTTTGGTTTTTTTTCTGTGTTTTTTTTTTGTTTTCGATCAATAAGAAAATATTTTTTATTGGATTGTGTACTTATAAATTATAAAAAGAAAAAAAAATTTTTAATTAAATTGATGCTGGATAATGTTTGCCGTCGATCCGGATTATGGTGGAGGTCAAAATACTTTGAATTTAGGATATTTGTTGGCATAAGGTAAAATTTATTTATGTTTTTTTTATTCATATGTTAGATAACTTTATTGGATATGCAATGTTTCTAGAGATTTCGAATAAAAACAGGAAGTGATAATGTTGCGGAAATTATTGGAAATCGAACAGAAGTTTGTTTTCATAAGTTGGAAATGAAAAGGATGTTTGTCGGTTTTATTATCTCGATAAGTTCGACGTTCGGGGGCAATAGAGAAAAGTTTGAAGTAGTTTATCGTTAAGAATTATTTGACCATCGATTGCCATTTGGCTACACGTATCTTTGAGTAGTCTTATGAAGTCGTTAGTTTTGAATAAATGTGATTTTTAAGATGTAAATAAACCCATGATGCTCATGTTAGTTTGAAGTAAATTTGGAAGGTCTTAGCTAGTGGGTAGAGGACAAGATTGTTTTGTTAACTTGATTGAATGAGAATACAAATTCTACTAACTCAGAAGCCAACAGTCAATAGTGAGTTTTTTTAAATTAATTTGAGGTTTTGTCAAAATGCAGAACAAATACGGAATGTGCGTAAACTAAGAAGTTTTATTTTTGTTATAAAATTACAACAAATTTCAAAGATTAGGTTTAAATCTAAAAACCATGTAGGAGTGGGTATGGCATAAACTACGAGGAATGAAAATTAATTCGTATGTTTAGTCAATTTCAATTTTGAAAATTTGCAACAAGAAAATTGGTTCAATGCGTGGCCATGGATTCCAAATTCAAAATTAATATGTACATATATCTGTTTTGATGTAGCAAATTTTAGCTCGTGTTTTCGGTAATATTGTAATTAGCGCGTTAACTCAAATTGAACATGCGCTGATATTTTTCCAATCAAATTTAGGACATTATGGTTACGCTCTTGTCCGATCTTTGGAATATATTCTAGTTTTTCTTTTTCCGGGGATAGGTTGAAAGTTTATCGGCAACCGATCGCAGATGCATTTGATACGAAAGAATTACTTTTGGGATTCGAATTTTTGAAAATTAGTGAAAAGAAAGATAATCTTTGTTTATAAGCAAATGTACAGGGTTGGTGATGTCCAGGACGACAAACAAATATGATCTGAGTGATCGATGGTGCTGATGTCGCTGCGTGAAAAACAATTTTATTCAAATCTGAAGAAATATTTTGAGAGTTTAAATTTCAAGTTTTGATCAAGTTCTTTAAAATTAATATCTTAATTTTAATTTTTCAACAATTTTAATTCCCACGTTTATCAATCCATCTCCGGAATAAAACCAGTCGTATCTTCAACAGAAAATCACATAACACGCGGAGAGATGATGAAGTTTTGAAAACGATTGAATTAAGGCTTCAGTTTCTATATAACCCCTTCTGGAACATACCTTAAATGACTTAAGGGTGAAAAGCCTATAGGGTAGAAGGCAGTAACAATACACTTCAGAGGCACGGCTTATGAGTTAAGAATGTTTTTTTTTATAACAAGGGTGAAGAACTAATGTGAAGATAGAATTCGAACCCACTATCTCAGTATTTGTAGACTAATGCCCTTTAGTCACTGGACCCTCAACAAAAATGTGAACAGCATAAAAATAAGAAAAAAGTATTATAATTTTTTAAGAAGAATAGTTGTAGATTAATGGATGTCATCTAATATAGATTACGTACTATTGTGTCCACAACGAATACCCAAACATACCCTCCCTTACTATGACTAACGTTATTCTATGGGGCAGATACTACTGCTGATGTATCTTTTGTACTCCGAAGCTGTGTACAGAATTCATCAGTCGTATAATTTCGAGAAGATTTCCCTACATAATCCATCATATCAATAACTCATCGCTCCATGGTTGGATCATCATCGAATCAATCAATGATCCACATAAATCCGTTTCCACCAACCGATGTATCGTATGAATAGTGAATAGTCAACAGGCATGCCGTGGGTATGCTATGTACTATACTCGTACAAACATCCAATTTGCTGCATCCGTATAAAGAAATCAATAGGCAAGACCTGGGTATAATATAGGGCTCATATCGCGTATGTTGCTGATGATATTGTTGACGATGATGATGTCATACAACAAGTACGTATTACAATTCCGTCGAGAAGGAAGCTAGCATTATGATGTACACTTTTCATTTGAAGTGCATTCTTCACTTTTTCAGAAGCATCCCAGACACATTTGGAGAGTCTGCATGTAGCTGGTATGTGCTAGGACTGTCGCTAGAGCAAATATTCTCATCATCATTGTCGTCACTCGTCATTATCTGAGTCGGTGTCGTTATATGGAATATGGTATCGTTGTGTCATCGTGGAAACCATCCATAAGGTACCCTGTACCAACCACAGGTACCTACTCTAAGGAACCTTTGATAGATCTATCTACTACCCCGGGATCCCGGAGCTTATACCTTTATGCAATCCAAGCGTATGGAGGGCATTTAAATAAAAACAATCAACAAAACACAGAGCACGAGAGAAGGAATTCTTGTAAAGCGAATATAAACAACAATCTGGCACGAATTCGTCCTCAATCCTCGTCCTCAAGGCAAACATATATGGAGGAAGATTTGCTTTGCCAAACATAAGACCCATCATCAACGGCAAATAACAACAAGAGATGTTCTTCGTCTGCATCGGTTTTAATATTTCTTGGTTTTTTTCCTACAAAGAGACATCCTTAAAACAAATGTAAAAAAATGCCAAGTTTTATTTTATTCAACCTACAAGTACTTCAGGTTTTTATGATGTGTTAGACAGCACCATGCATAATTTATATACCTACCAGAAAGATGTTTTTTTTTTTAGAGAAAACATGTGTTTTGAATAAATTCTGAAAATATTCTGAAAATAATTTTTTCTGTTTATAAGCGTGTAATCGAATTTATTGCCGTATAATCGAATTTATGGAGACACTCTTTTCATTTACATATAAATTCATTTTCAAAATAGATTTTTTTGATTAATGAAAAGATATTTGAAAAGTAGCCGGATTTGTGTTAGTAAAGATGAGAAGTGGATGTTTATTGGATGTAGTTAATAGCGCTAATTAAGAAAAAAAATATATTTCTTTCCACGTAAACGTTATTGAAATTTTTGTTTTTTTCGGTTTTTATACCTACAAAAATTTCATTGCAGAAGAGAACCTGAAATAAAAAAAAATAACTATTTTGAATAAAAATGTTTTTAAGCTAACGTGTTTGCATTTGACTATTGGATCATTCCACAAAGACACTATCGCATGTG
The DNA here is from genome assembly GCA_951812415.1 of Beris morrisii. Lineage (NCBI taxonomy): Eukaryota > Metazoa > Arthropoda > Insecta > Diptera > Stratiomyidae > Beris > Beris morrisii. The sequence goes on from OX638311.1 coordinate 10,879,800, forward strand.
TGACCTTACCATCGCCAATTATTTTGTAACTTTGTACACTTGAAAAATTAGTGAAAGTAAAATTATAAAAAATAGTTTTTTCTTTGTATTTTTTAGTGTACGAGCTAATTTTGATGAAGTAATAATGAAATAGGAGAAGTTTATAGTATGCCAATAAAAGAATAAGAAGTAGTTTTGTTTCAAAATTTTTCACATTTTTACTGAATATCTCAAAAAGCCAATGTTTAAATTACATTTTTTTTAATAATCTGCTTTTCAAACGATATCGAAAAGTAAACTTGGGGTCTGTAAGGAAGTGGAGTCAACAAAAGTCAAGAAACATTAAGTTCGCTTTGAGCAAATTTTTTAAATTTTTTTTAAAAATAAAAGTATAATATAAAAATTAAATAAAAAATTTGAGATTGGCTTTTTGGAATTTTTATGGAAAAAGGACGTGGTCTCGGTAGCCTAGTGCGAGAGTGCTATTCTATCAACCCAGAGGCCGTGGATTTGAATGCCACCCAGGACTTGCTCCTACGTTTTTTGTTATACCCGGTTTCCCATACTTTTCCACAATATCCATTCTCAAAAAACTCGTTTCCAATTATCCTTTCACACAAATTCAGCTCTCCTCGTCAAGATTAAACGGTAGACTAACTAACAACCTTATCTTCGAGAAAAAAACCACGTTAAGAATCTTTTTGAGAAATAATCAAATTGGATATGGGAACGACCCAATGTCAAAACACCGAAAAAACCCCATTTGAGCTGTTGTTCCATAAAAAAAGAAAGATAAAATTAAAATCGTTTTACTTAAAAAAAATCTGCCAACAGTCTGGGCGCAACTTTATTATTTTCGGGCAGAAGTACGGAACGCGTTTAATTCTGAGACGCGGTGTAGGTTACTATGTGTCTGAAAACCTAAAAAAGGTTCGGGAAGCGGTTAGAATGGGGTCGCGCTAGAAAACCTAAACGATAGATATATTTTTAAAGAAAGCCCGAGGAAGTAAAAACCAATCCCTTGTCTTATCACTCCTAAGAGATATGACGGAATTCCGGAAAACGTGTTCAAACCGTTTATACCCTCTTAGGGGTTGAAAAAGGAAAAAACTTGAAAAGAAGTTTTTGGTGATTATTAAACAAACCCGTGGAGGTGAAAAGTAATTCGATATCTAATCAGACCGGAGGGATATAGCTGAATTCGTGGAAATCTATACAACCCCTTTACATAACCGTGGGGGTCGAATTTCAAAAAATCCTGTAAACACTTTCTAGGTATTTATATGAAGAATCCGTACAATAAAAATGAATTCAATATTTGGAAAGAACTAATAGATATGACGAAAATCGTGCAAATATATGCATTCCATTTTCATTGATCATTTTTTTTGCCCCTCTTCCGTACGCCAATGGATATTTGAAATATTTTTTAATCTAAATTTCTTTTCTAGTTGACTTACATATACATACTGAGTTTCAACTTTCTAGCATAAGCCGTTCTATAGTTAGGAAAAACACCCCCCACACCCGTACCATACTACTCCTATAAAAAATTATATTTTTCCAAAATGCTACTACTGTAGTTCTATCTAAATACCAATTTCAGCTTTATATCATTATAGGTTCTCGAGATATAAAAATCGAAACTTTTTCTTCTTCACCCTTCTCCACCCTCAACCTCTATACCCACACCACCAACATGTTTTAGGAGATATGGATTTTAGAATGTCTCGATCTCGGCTTTCGAGCGTTTTGGACGCATTATTATTTCCCCCACTCCCATATCCCTTTACCCCTATCAAAAATTTTTTTGCAAATGGGTCCACTATCGATGCTCTATATAAATTCCAAGTTTCAGCCTCCTAGCCTAAGCGGTTACTGAGATCTGGAAACCAAAATTTTTCGTCTAAGCCGCTTCCCACACTTCCCCCACCTCCCCCCTCACACCCACACCACTGAAAAGGTGGACACTTGAAGAAGTCTGCTCAGTCTACCAACAAAAAAAATTCAACTTAATAGCTGAAAGAGTTTGAGAGCTATAAGCTTTCAAACGTTTTGCGTACGGCGGACGGCATACGGAAGGTAGCAAATTTTTTTTTTTAAAATCGATAACAATACTTTATTATTAAAATAATAAAGTAAAATTGCAAAAATTAAATGCATTCTAATTTTTCTTATATTCTGCCAACTTTGCCTTTAAAATAAGAACTCACTTATTATTACGTGATTGAAATTAACGAAGTTGTCAGTTTTCAAAAAGGATTGGGACACCATTTTCACGAAACCGTTAACATATTATAACAAATAAAAAATTACGTAGGAAAAAAAATTTTAATTTTATTTTTTATCGCCAATTCTTTTAAAAATCGGCGATGGTAAGGTCCAAATTTCGTAATTTTTGCCGATTCTTCATGGAATGACTTTCAATATATACTAATTCGTCCACTACGTCATAATTAATTTAGTCATGACTATCTTTTCTGAATTAAATTAAACATTGATTGAATTAAACTTATCGTTTTTTCAAAAAATTAAGTGAATCTATTTCAAATTAATCCTTTAAAAAAAAATTAAAATTTGTTTTGTAATGTAATTTGAAATTATTATTATGATTTGAAACAAGGTAGTCTTTATCATTTTGATTAAAGGCACAGAATATCGAAGATATAGCCGAAAATGTACTTTTAGTGATTTAATGACCAACAATATTACATTTGGTCTAGTTAAGATTTTATCTGTGATTATATAGTTTCAATTGAGTTATTCGTATAATAAAAATTTATTATGACTTTCTAACTAAGACGTCGCATAAACGTCGTACAAACTTCGTACAAATGTCGTACAAACGTCGTACAAACGTTGTACAAAAGTTTTACTGACATCGTTCTGACCGAACATTTTTGAAACTGACTAATAAGTTGTCCGACATAAGCAATAATCTACAAAAAACAATTTACTTTATCCCGTGTTAGTGGATCAATCTCGACAAGATGCATTAATATGGTCGAAGTTGAAGTAAAAATTGAAGTTTTAATTATAATAAGTTCTTTTTAGTCCCTGAATATGTTGCGTATTATGTTAGAATTGAATATCCTGAGATAGACATAAATTTAAACCCCCACAAAATACCTTAAAATACATTTTATTTGATTAATGACACACTTAAAGACTTGCGTGTGCCACATTTTTCAACTCCTTTTTCTAGCACACATTAAAACCGACACGTCTAACAACTGTACCCATTCATAATCCTCCATTTATCCTTTCGCCGTACAAAATTTATCTCCTTAACACGACTAAGATCATGTCATCCGACACCATCCGCCTAACTGAAACCGACATTAAGACCATTTTTAAAAACCACTCCATCATATTCCTCACAATTCATCCCAAACCGTATAAATCTCCTTTTCTCGAAAAAAAAAGTCAGAAACTTCTTAACCGTGGATATCATATCCCTTCCTTGACGTGAAAAAGGGCAACATGTCAAGATATTAAATAACGTAAACTTGATCACTTCTTCGAGCCCCTGAAACGGAAAGAAAACTCTGTTAAGGAATTATGTACATAGCTGGACTAATGAATGAAAAATGAATGAGTGCGGTTCAGCTTGGCACGGCCTTCTATTTTGCATTAAGAAATTCATAAAAAAAATACGACTTTTCTTACCATATCCAAGATAGGGAAAAAATAATTAACCCCTAATGATCGCACTTGGCCTGCTCTTCCATCCATCGTGGCGTGAACTGCACAAGACCACACATCATCAAATTGGCTACTGCTCCATGAAATCGCGCGCCATTCAATTTCAACAAGTTAAATGTAAAGTGCTGTCATTGTTGCAATGGATATCGTTTTCTTAAGACGCTCCGCTTTAAGACGGATAATATACCCAGCTCGTTCCAGTCATACAAAAGATGAACAAAATTCTTAAAGACGGCAGATCTTGCAAGAACTCAAGTGGAGAAAACTAGACGATGAACAAAAAAAAAAGCATAAAAAAATAACAACGGGGTAAGACATCTCATAAATCTAATTTTGGATCTGAACTTGTGCATATCACTCATTCGGTTTGTAATAAAAACCTCCGTCTTTAATTCGGGGTCTTGAAATCCGAGATAGACTTTAGGGAATTTTTTTTAGAGGAAAATGAATAGTAAAATTATTTAATTGCAGTGAAAACTAACACCTGAATGGATAGAAACCAGACTTTTATATGCTCATTAAGGCATCCTTTTTTTTGGAAAGGTCAAAATAACGAAGAAAGCTATCAAATTGATGGGTTCGAAATATTTGATGAGTATTTTGAAATACCCATAGGAAAAAGAGCCTAATATAGGGGGTGTGAAGAATTGTGGAATGCTATTCTACTTTCAGATTTAGAAGAGTATCTTTGAAGTCTTAATTTTTTACAAGAATGCTATAATTTCAATTTATGGAATATGACAAATAATATTTTACAAATGAAATGTATTTGAAGGGTAGTGAAAAGGATTTAAACATGTGTTCGCGGATTCCTTTCTACAGACGCCTAAAATGGGTTTTGACATTTTCGATATTCAACCCTACCGAGGACTAAAATGAGTTAAATATATTTTCACAAATATTACGGTGTTTTTAAAGTTCAACCCCGAACGGGATGAACAGGGGTTCAATATATTTCTACATATTTTTCGACGAGATATCAAATGAATTATCATTTACAAACGCCTAAAATGTTATTCCGCGATTGTTCAATAGCCAACCAGAAGAGGTTGAAAATGTGTTGAAAATTTTTCTCCGATATTTCAATATCTTTTTCCCCAGATAAGGTATCAAATTGCAGTTTCTTCTAGAGGTTAAAATATAATATTTTCAATATTCATGCCCAAGGGATGAAAACGGATTGTGGCTTGTATAATATAAATTGTAGTGTACTCGTAAAATCGTACCCCAAGATGGGCGCCAATGTATACCTTAAAGCTTACATCCAGCTTTGGGCTAACTAGGGCTGTCGGTGAGTTCTCTTATATTATTTCAGATGTGAAATATTCTAGAACTTAACAACAACATTTTTCACAAGTATATTTACTAGTGATTTCCTTGTTATTTTAATTTTTCCTTGAATTTAAATTAAGGTAGTTAAATAAAGTTTTAGTACCGAGTTAAACTGTTACTCCAGATGCAAGGGTGTAAAATCTGATCTCTGAAAGTATAGACTTTTCAAACTGAAATAAATTTATGTTACGTTATGTTTTAAGAAGTATTTGGTTTTTTTCCGGCGTCAGAGGAGTTTCTAGTGTGATAGCTTCTCACCATTCCGTCCTCATTAAGTTATGTTATTTGTTGCTTTAAAAATGTAGATATGTATTTTTAAAATTTTTGTGGTTGCAAAAATCTTTTGTATTTTGTAAATCACGACAGAGATAGTGTATGATAAAAAAGTTTAAATTATTTATGGCTATTTGTTATGTTAGTTTTTTCATGTATAAACAAAAAATTGGAATTTAGTATTCCAAGTACCTATAAGCCAAAATTTAAAACCTTCGTACTTTTTTTGCATTCTAAATACATTTACTAATAGTTCATGTAATTCTTCGAAATCGTAATCACCTGACCCTTCTCTAGTCATTCGTAATGCACATTCATTAATGACTCATTAACAAAATTTCGAAACGATTCGCTTACCGTTCACCAAAGTGAGTTTATAGAGCGTTTTGTACATGGTTCACTCATTTTTTAATCGCGAAAAAGATTCGGAAGTGAGTGTGCATTACGTACAGCTAGAAAGTTAATTTCGAGCTATACGTAAACTTACTTTGGAGGAGTTAATTCGTTTTGGTGATTTAGTTTTGAATCGTTTTCGAAAAAATATTTGCTGGAAAAGTAACTAATTTTTCCATTCCCTCGCATGCACCTTTTTTCTTTTTCTTCACAAAAAAATCAGTCATTTATGTTTTATTCTGTATTATTCAATTTTTATTAATTGTTGGTGTGTTTCCATCGTTTTTTCATGACACTCAATATTTCTTTGCCTTTCACTAATAAATTGTATGTTTACAACTCATACAACTACTGAATGGTGGTTTTCTGAAAAGAAAACTGGAAAACTGAATATATTAGATTTTAGTCTTGTGCTGAAGAATAAAACACTTCCCAAAGTAAATTTACTGGGCATGTAGACTTCATATCTTATATCAAAAAAGGGTTCAAAACTGCGATCTTAAACGCGCACCATGTTTACAATCTCTTCTTGGTCAATTAAAACCAATCTCAGATTTGTTAAGCTCTGAACATAAACCCCAGTTTCATAATAGCAAATATATCACATATCAAAACATATAATTTCTTAACGACAAAAGATTATGTTACAACACATATTTCGAATTAAATTTAATATTCAAAAGATAATTATCTCTGCTTCGGCTTATAATGGTTGTAGCGGGCAAGAAAGAAGAAACCTTATCGTACCGTTGCAATAATATTAATAGATACCTAAATATGATCAATAAGCAATAATTGATGAATGAAAAAGATGTCAGTAACTGCAAGGTGTCGAATTTCTACAAAACAATATCGGGAAAGAGTACAGCACCGTTAGGGTTATAAAAACATAACGTCGTCGAATTGTTATGGCTTTGAGTTCGACAACGAACGCGAAAAAAGAATTAAACCCGATCACTAAATAAAGAAATATACCTTTAATTTGTAAGCGACACAATTTAATTTTTTGGCTCAAAAAAAAAACGCATCAATCGCGCTTCATCCATCAAAGCAATTTTGAAAACTGAAAGAACCATAAAATACCAAATCATTCATTTTCCGTGTGAATCCCATTCGCGACATGTAAATAGCTACGTAAAGTAATAAACCACGGTAAACGTAAACAAATCCACCCATATGTCGAAAATATGATGTTTGTCAACCATCGATAATGCATCGGACCGGCCACTAACGTTTCTGTATTTAACGTACGAAGTTACGTACATATAGGTACCATGTCGCACGGACTGAACTTTAGTCCGATGTTAAGACCAGCACAGCACTATGGACTCATAAAACTCTTTTAAAAAATCATAAACCGGATCAAAACACCATCATACGACGGTCAAAGTAATTTTGAAAACGATAAAAAACATAAAAAAGGGAAAAAATCGTTTTATATTTACTTGGTTCGTGTACGGGAGATAGGGGTATCTTTAATCAAGTGTTTTTTTAAATATTGAGCGCAAAAGGAAGTTGATGCTTTTCGGGGTTTTTTTTGAAACAAGGAAATTTTCGATAATTCAAGCAATTCGCATTTTTGTCTCTCTTAAAATCTGTAAGTCGAAATTTACCTTAAGTTGGAGTGAAGTGTGGTTGACGGAAGCTTACAACACATTTTTATCTAAAAATATCTTCTCTAAGTCGAATTCTCCCCCAAGTCGAAATTATCCTGAAGATCAACTACCATTTTGCAGCTTTTCGAATGAAATAACTGATAATTTCTCTGCAAACTCAAATTTCGTTCCAAGTCGAAAATATAGTTATGCTCACAAACAGAGTCGTCCCAGGGCGGGGGGGGAAGGAAGAGGAAATCATTTTGGTGAATTTGAAAAAATGTTACTTCGGTAGGAAAACTGATGAGGTTTATCATACAAAATAGGCCTTTCCGGATGCTATTGGTGGGAGTTTTTTTAGAGTAAGGAATATAGGCGACACATCTATTTTTTGTGTTTTTCAAAACAAGTAAATTGCCTCTCTGGAAGTAGGTAGTAGTAAATAAAGGGTTATTCGATAGGTACATAACAATTGTGTATTTTAATACAGACGCACCCTTAAACTTTTTTGCTGGTGTGTGAATATCAAAACGTCAGTCAAGGTTTACATTTTTATCATGGTGAAGTTCACAAACGAGCTACGTTTGGAAATTATCTCAATTATTCTGCGTTTTATTTAAATCCCTATTGAATAACACTAGGGTTATTATTTTTAAGTAGAAATTATCTTTAATATGTTTTACCGCTTTGCCAAAAGATACTACCGAGAGTTTCTGAAATTTCGTTTCAAGTCGAAAAAATATGGTTTTAAGTCCCATACAGCGGCGTTACCAAGAAGGGGAGCGGGGTGGCTTGTAGAAGTAGTTGAGTTTTTGAGGTCTTTATGGGTTTTCGTCGATTTCGCACAATGTAAAGTAGGCTTGCTACATAATTATTGGTTAGAATTTTTTTAAATTTATTTATTTGTTTACCAATGGAGAATTCTAGTACCCCAAAAACTACGGACGCCTCTGCTCACAAATGTTGGCATTTAAATTTTTTTAATATGTTGGCTTCTTACAATAGTGGTGAAATAGATTCGACTAGATCTTAATTGTAGTCTAGGTTAGGAAATCAATCGTAAAAAGTTTATATTATTAACGAGAGCGATGAGTCAAAAACTATCGTAACAGCTCAGTTTTTTTTTTGACAAACAGTAACACTGGAGTTTCCAGTAAAGGTTCTTCATCTGAACTACTGGACTGCCTAATTTTATTTTTGATAAACATAAGCAAAGGCGGAGAAGTTAGTCTTGTGGTCAACATAGACCCCCTTGACACAAAAAAATACACCAAATCTTAAACTTCTTCTTTCGAATTAGACGCTGAACTTTTTTTTCAAATCTAACAATATTCAAATTTTAAATATAAAAAAAATTATGTCGTCCTCTGCTCCGCTATATTTTTTTTTGTATCCCCAATAAAATTTTAATTAATTCAAAATTTTATCCGGAGTACATTTGGCTGCCACATTTTTGACTGGGGTATGTTTAAAGTTTTCAGTCAGTTTTCAAGCGGCAAATTATTAAGACCAATTATTACAATATTTTTATAACACTTAAGGGTCAAGATAACATATTTTGTACATGGTTTATGTTCAAACCGTAATCCAAAGATAAAAGTCCTTTTAACCTCCAAATACCTCATCTTTAAAGAAGGTTTGAAGAATATAAACCACTAATAAGGATCTACCCAGCCTATCTTCTGTGAGGACTGTATGATAAAATCTTCAAAACTTGTATATTATATATTTTTATTTTTTTGGGTCTTCTAAAAAGTAGAAATACAAACTTTCAGGATAACCGTTTTTTGGTTTGGTTCAATTATTTATTATTAAAATAAAAAGGTAATTCTACTTTTGACACTTTTGATTCCCCAATATTATCTGCTCATGTGGTCCACCTTACACTGAATTCCCCTATACTGGTCCTAGTCTCTAACGAAAAACAACCAAAAAAAGGGAGAAAACGCTTTGGAGAGTGAAAAAGGAACCCTAAAGTCCCATATGTCATATCCCATTAACATTTCACGAGAACTCAGCACAATTCCCAGAATCGTACACAGAAATCCTTCCACAATCGCACTACCCTCGGTTAAACCCCCATCCGAATTGGTTTAATTTTGACATCAGCATCACCCTGTCTACATTTCAGTAAATTTGCGTGACTATTCCAATTCGAATCGATTTATTCAAAACCAATTGACCAGGATATCCTGGATAGTCGATGGTACTGCAAACAGGACAATGCTTCCCTTATGAATCGGCGAAACTTAGCACCCTTGATCGATGTATTCATCAAGGTCCCGATTGTGTTTGCGAAATTAGTCGTGAAATTTGTTTTTTGGGATGCGGAACTCGCACTTTTGACTAGCTGCAAATTGAAATGTTTGCGAAAAGCAAATGAATGGATGGGAAGCTTTGATGACGGATCAAGCAGTGAGTAAATAATGTTCAGCTCTTATTAGTCCCCTTAATGGATCCCGAAAAAAGGACAAACTATTTGCTCGACTTTTCAATGTTTTGACTTAAAGGATTACTCGATATTCACATCGATAATATGGACGGTATTTGTTTCAAGTAAACAAGTCCGGGATGAAATTCGGCTCATATTCGACATGTGCTGGGATTATGTTCCCTTTACTGTACGTTATGCAACGTCGTTTCGGATGCTCTTTGTTCGATGAAAATAATATCAAATATCGGCTCAAGGGCCACCCATCATCCAACATCCAAAGTATTATTGACTCACCCTATCGTCCTGCGAAAGGGATTATGAAATATTCATAACTTCTGCATCCTTCATTTCAATTTCAAGGTACTTCAATGGGTTTTGTTCGAACTTGTTGGGCCCCTTTTTTTTTGGTTTTCATCTTGGGAGAAGTCTGACGAACTTAAAATTTGACTGAAGTATGGCTACGAAAGGATTCATTCGGTTTTAAAAAAAACTAACTCGTAGAGAAGTTTTAATAGTTTTTGTTTGAAATATTCCCGCTCTGTCGGTGTGAGACTCTTAACTTTTGCTGATTCCACTAGAAATCCATTAATATAGAACTCAAAGGGGTGAACAATGAAAAACATTGCTATGATGGACTCAAACAAACACGTATATTGTACCCAGTTTATGACCTGGAAAATCCAAAATACATTCCAAATAAGTGAGTACACGGTTCGATTTTTAATTGTTTTATTCACAACAAACTAAATAATTATGAATTTTCTATCTCAGGAACGCGTGCAAAGAGTATTACATCCCAGGAAACAGAAAACCAATATCAAATCTTTCACTAAGATTTTTTTTTAATAATACTGCAGACTGCCTTTTTGGGGGTGGTGTTGTGTTGTGTTGTGATTTCATATCTAAACGGCGGAAACTTGAAACTTGAAATTTTTATAGAAACAGAAAAGCCGAGTTATTTACAAAAAAAAAACAGTCTGGCGATGATTCAATTACTGTTTGTGTCTGAAGCTTTTCAAAAATTATCCTTATAATGTGGTGCGGACCTGCACATATATAATGTTGTACTATGGACTGTCTAAGACTTTTGGAAAGATAAAATTTTCAATTTTTATCCAGAAATTTTCTTAAAATGAAGATATTTTTATTTTGTGTTTTGAACTTTACCACCTCTTCATAAGAATATACAAAAACGAGTTAGGATCATTTTGGATTTAAGTATAAAAATATATTTTTATAAAATTTCCAGAATTTATATACAGCAGTTTTCCAACCCAACGACTGGCCCGCTCTGGAAACTGCATCCGCAACCGAAAATATCTAACATATCTAAAATATCTAACATCAATCGCTCGACCTTCCGTTGTATTAATATAATAAATGGTAATATTTTTTTTTATTATTTCATAATTGTTTAAAAATTCGGCACAAAAAAATCATGCCAAAGAAAAGTCCACTTTACAAACTTTGAGCTGATCGACTGTCGGCAGCCTTTATATTTGAGTTAAAGGCAGAATTTTCTTTCTTTAATTTCCTGATTTTTCTAATGGACCATCCCATTGAGTCAACCAAATTTATTTGTATGACTACAACTTGAACTTCCCATAAAATACAGCGTATTACCCTCAAAAGCCATTCTTCAATTCTCCAACGAATTTTCCATTAGGGTACCCAAAATTACTTTACCCTCCACGTTTTTTTTAAAAAAATCGACGTGACACATTTGGCTTGTTAAAAATGTTCACGAATGAATTGGAACGCGACTGATGACGGTAATCCATGACAAAATTTCTACCCTACATGATGTAGAAGATAAGAGGAATTTCTCGGCGTATGTACTTTCCGAAGGGTATGTAATTTAGGACCATCATTTTCATGGGAAATGCACTCGAGTGCTTAAGTAAGTGCAGGGAAAAATTCCAATCATTCCACGCAACAAAGCCCATTTATCAGCTCAACATTTCGGGGGTTTATTTTTTAGAGCAACAAAGTGCGTATCCTATTTTGACAAGAAGACCCAAAACAATTACACATTCTTTAAATTTTCTAGGTTTTCAGTTCACAGATATAGTGAGAAAGAAATGAGGGCAATTTGTTTCCAGTTGATATACAGTGAACACAACTGCACTTTATTGGATTGTTCATTGGTTCAATGCGTTTCAACAAATTTCAAATTAATTTATTCGATATTGTGTGATATTTGAACAGCTACAATAACACAGCACACGCTCGAAGCTGTGAAAAACACAATTAACTCGTACAGCAACAATTGAAATAAATGTAATTTTACCACACAGTACTCGTACAGTTGCTCGACTAAAATTTACAATCAGTTTTTAAATAGCCCATTTTATAAGACAAAGATGTCCGGTCAGTTATTTGAATTTCCTCGAATATTGTTCGAACTTCCGTCAAATTTCGGGTGTGGGATTTAGATTAACACGTTGCCTTCATCAATAAGATGTTCTTACAAAAAACGCTTTTGGGAATAACTCATTAGAAAATCGGTCATTACGATAATTTATTCCCCTGGTCTGTACAAGGCATAACTTTGCTGGAAAAACTTATAGATACTTCCGTCACAACTTCCTGACTATAGATTAGAAGTCTATTGACAAAACACTACAGGAATAATGATGTAATGGTGGTGAGCTGCAAAGGAAAAGTTTTTAATGGAAATTGAATATATTATGCAAGGATATAAAGCTGTAATGATGTTTTGCGTGAAATTTGCTTTTGAAAACTTGTAAACTTTATTTTTACACATGAATGGCAAAGTTGACTTAAATGAAAATTTAATGAAGCTAAACCAAACCATTTGCAAATATTTCTATGGCAGTTTTCATTCAAATATTTCTATGAAAAAACGAATGAGCAAGTACCTAGTCTATTCAAATTTTGTTCGTGGTTTAAAATTGTTTTTTTTATTTCGAAATGGGTGTCTAAATTTATTACAAAGCAAATACAGAATCTTAACATGGCGGTTATGTCTATATTAAATCTATATAAGTCATGGTAATAGATATTTTTATTTTACTGATTGGGTGATTGGCTAGGAACCTGTCTCCAGTAAAGAAATTGAGGAGCTTCGGAAGAAAAACTCAGATCGGATGAAGGGATGCCTGTTATCTCACCATGGACCGATTTGAGAAAAAAATTCTGATAACCATTTAATTTTTCAAACGAAAAGCTTAATGAACACTGCTAATTCTCTAAAAAGTGGGTAAAATCTATGATTAGAACTAACAACCTAGTGGAAAATTAAAATTGCTTTATCAACAATTATCTATTGCAAAATTTGGCATATTTTAATTCGCCGAAATTAATTTCAGTTGAAGAACGTATATATGCGTACCCTGGCAACCCGAACAACTAACTTATCAATGACATCAACGTTTTCAGAGAAAAACTACATTCTTTCAATATACACATTGAATATAGTAACTCGTATGCCCCCCCTCGTTCCACACACCACCGCACGAGCTGGAAATCTCTTGACTCAACACATGTAGTATATAAGCGCTGCAGGTTTTTTACACGGGATAAGTTTTTTAATGCGCGAGTGAGACGACGATCTATTTATACACGAAAGTGTATATGTAAAGTGATTTTCATTGATAAAAGCGATCGAGTAGTAAAAGAAATTGGGAAGATTTACCAATAGTGTGATAATTGAATGCGATTAAATAAAGCGTAACTATTTCTTTAAATTTTAATCGAATTGTGTTTTTCTTGAAATTCCGGCGAAACAGTATAAAATAATCTCCAGTGGTGAAAAATGACACTAAACTCAGAGACCCATAGCAACAAAGTAGTATGTACGTACCATCGAATGTAGCTATGTGAGATTGCGCTGCATAAAAGCGTAGCATGAGCTTGCACACAGTTTCTGATAGAGCGACATCCGTGTAAATTTCATTTATAAAACTAACGACCTAAACGGTCGACTTTGAATACAAATGGAGAGCGAATATCCAGAACTGCAAAAGATTGCCAAATGTAAAATTGCACGCCTAGCTCGCAACAATATATAGTTATGATCCATTCTACGTTTTAAAAATTTGTTGGCTATATGGACATATATTTCATTTAAATTAGGAAAAAAATAGTACAAACCTTTTTTTATCCTAGGCTTTATTTTATGTGTAAATTTTTTGAGTTTTGTGTTGAAAGCAACACTTTAGCATCGCGGGCTGTACGTACAAATTTAAATTTTAGTTTCCGAAATCTAGCATTCTAATCCACAAGAGATGAATAAAAACCAAGAAATATTAAATCATTCTGGCCTCATCCACACCATAAAACATCAGAGATGTGCATAGACTTTCTTAAAGACAAAAACAAATCAATGTCTATGGCTTTTTAGAACAATTTTTGTTGAATTTGAGCCTATGGCAGTTAATTTACGATTGCTGTATATATAATATATTTTTATGCACACCCTGGCAATACTAAGTCAATGGAATCAAAGCTTCCTGTGAGAACCTCAACTTTCCTCCATGAATTTTTCACGCATGACATCGAATGAACTTGAAGGGCTCACACACAAATTAAGCTTTTAGAACCCGATTGACGACGTGTGAATTTCATTCACATCAAGCGACCGTGTGCAAAAAGCGAACTACAGTACAGTAACGTGAAACATAGAGTGCGTTTGGAAATAAATGTTTTTGAACTAAAAAACAATAAAAATAATTAAGCTGAATAAAGCGATTTGTTTTACGTAAAGTGGCGCGAACCCATAAATGCTACGAAATATTAATTCAGAAATTTAAATTCATTGTTTGTAGCTCATTTATTCATTCTAATTAAAAAATATATGTACATATATTTAATAATTTAGAGATTAGGCTGGAGAGCTTAAGACTAGATTTTTATAACTATGTATGTACTTGGTAGGACGATTATTGGTACATCATCAATGGCGCGACAGCCCAAGCCGGGCCTTGGCCTCCTGAAGTCGTCGTCTTCAATCGTCTCGATCCAAAGACCACGTCCTCCAGCTGCTAATTTTTAAGATGGTTTTGCTGTCTTCATCAACCGAGTCTTCCCAACGCTTGCGTGGTTTGCCTACTGGCCTGTTACCACTCGCTTTGCCTTTAAGAACACGTTTGGGGATTCTTCTGTCTTCCATCCGCTCTACATGGCCAGTCCACTGCAGTTCACGAAGTTTGATGAACGTTGAAGCTTCTGGTTCCTTGAAGAGTTGATACAACTCATGGTTGTATCTTATTCGCCAGTCCGTTCCTTCCTTCACAGGTCCCATCATTTTTCGGAGAACCTTTCTTTCGAGTGCATTAACTGCTTTTTCGGAAGTTCGCGTTAATGTCCACGTTAAGAATTAAGATTATTGGCTAGTGAATAATATATTTAATTTTCTTTTTTTTAATTTTGAAGTGGCAGGTTCAACTTTTCACGTCATTTTTCCTCATAATTAAGAAGTTCACCAGATTTATCTTAATCCATAGCCGCAAAGATAAACTCTATCAGATCACTAGTATATTGCTGTGGATAAAAGTTCGAATTATGTAATAAGAACAAAGTAATTACAGTGGATGCCGCTTATTGTAATCACGGAATATTATAAGCCGCATTTTGTTATCAAAACAGTTGGGTTCCATTTTCCACAAACAGAATTTATCGCTTATTTTTTTCTTCGTTTATTGATGAAACCCGGTTAATGTTATTGTTTTTAGCTGGTCCCAAAGTGATTACAATAAACGGCGTCCACTGTACTTTTTTGTTACGCTTCACATTTCCGAATAAAGTTAAAATATACTTTGTATACTTGGCAATGCTTCGCGTTACTATACTGAAGTTCGAAGTGTATGATAATCACTTCATTTTGGTTTTTTCAGTGAAAACTGTTCTAGTGTTTGATGGTGCGTATCGAAATCTTTCGAGTACATTCGATGATATATATGATGAGGGTAGAACTTTCTACACTTTTCTAACTAGTTTTTGGAAAGCTGTGTTTCTCATTGGAAGCTTCGGTCCCATTGACTTAGTGCGATCCGCACGTAACAACATAAAACTAGTTTTAATTTAAAATAATTATAAACTAACAACCATATTTTTTCCATATTCGTTTAATGGTCCAGAATAGGTTGCTCAGCAGTTCTCAAAAATATTTTATCGTCTCTAACAATATTTTGTTTCCCGTCAAAATTACCAAAAAAAAAATGCCATCATCAAACAAACTTTTCGATTGTTGCAAGCGTACAACAACCACAACGTTTCTGTTATCTTTAAAAATTTTACAATTTCAATTCAACTTTATGACGCAATCCAATTATGAAGGAGGTATGTTTAGTGTTTTTTTTTCTTCTGTTGTTGTAATCTAAAATTCTAGTTGTATCGTAACTTCTACGAGTACTTAGTGTGCCCAAAATTTAGGTCAGTTTATCTATAAGTAGATTTCATATTTAGACCAATGCAGTGTATAGGTAGGTACTACAACCGAACAAGAATGGAATTCTCGACATTATTGTAGTTTTAATTGATAAGCGATCTTCGATAGATAACGACTTATCAACGATGTCTACGATTCCTCCAATAAGAACTTTCGACTCGAATTACTTTCCCTATTATTTCCGATTATGTACATACAGGAAATAAAATGTACGACACCACTTTACCTGTATTTTCGATTATAGCGTTGACACAAGTTTATTGAATTTTCCAGTGAGAGGGCATGATGAAAAGCGACTGAAACAAATCTGTGAAACCCGTAAGCAAAATGTTCGCTAATGTAAGGCACTCAATTCGATCTGTCTGGAGCCTGGCAGGTATCTTGAGGCTGCTTTTACATTAGCAAGTTTCAAATCACCTTACATACGCTTCGAGCAGTTCGCCGAATGTATTGGCTCCTCAAGACGTTCGGTTTGTTCTCTTCAGCCGTGAATTCCTCAACCTCTTGTACCTGTTCAAGTTAATTGATTACACTAATTTCCCGTAGGTAAGACAAACTTCACGAGTAATAAGACGGGCTGAATAAGGCGCGAAAACTATGCCAGAGAAGGGTTAATATCTTATGCATAAGATTCAGACGATGAGACGACTACCTTTTAGTGTAGAATGTGTTTACAGTTTCCATACGACTATAGAGAAAGCTTAGATATAGTAGTTTTTTTTCGTTTTTCATACTTCTCAGGTATGTTTGAATAGAATAAGGTAGAATACCGATGGGAATCTGAAACATTGTCATCCAGCAGCATACTTGCATATTATATGAAAATCTTCAGTCTTCAGTATGTTGTTAAACGGGCTCGTCATCGTCTTCGGAGGCTCTTTTTCGTCGAGCTCATTTTAAAATTCCAAACATGCAACCTGACTTATTGCTGTCGAAAATATTCGGAATTTAAGCATGCCATCAGAGCCAACTGTCCGGCACCAACTATTTCTGGTATTGGGCTGGAGTTTTGATGGTTTTTCGCATCTTTATGGACATATGATTCAGAACGTTGATGCTTTGTTCATTCTTCGAAGAAGTCCATTGTTTCAAAGACATCTTCAAAAATTCGAAACCCAGAAATTTTATAGGGTGGTATGATTAAAAGTGAAAAGTTCATAGGTATGTGATTTTTCATTCTTAAATTTTAGGCCTAGAACTTATTGTGGATTTCGTGAAACCCTCTTTCACCTTTTAGGGGTTGAGTACCGAAATATTTTGAAATCAGAATTTAGGTATTTGTGTGAAATGACCGTAGAAGAAAAATAATTCGAAATTCTATCAAGTCTAAGATCTATTACGGAATTCGTGAAAAAACATTCTGCCCCTTTCATCCCCAGGGGTTGAATATCAAAAATTCCTTAAATATTGTTTCAGTCATTTGAGAAAAAAAATTCAGCAAAACTTACGAGATTTGCTAAAATTTGTGTCAATGTTATTAATCCGTCTCACTCTGTGAGGGGTTGAATATCGAAAAATAAAGAAATCGAACTTAAGGCGATTATATAAAAAGTCCATGGAAGTAAAAACCAATTTGATATATAGATTTAAGAGATATGACAAAATTCGTGAAGAAAATTTTTCAAAGGGGTTGAATAATAAAAATACCTAAATATTTTCCTGTCTTTTTTATGTCTACGAGATATGCTGCAATTCGTGAAAATATTTCAACCTCTTTTCACTCTTTTCGGGGTTGAATATCAGAAAATTATGAAACCGATTTTTATGTTTTTATATATAAAAACCAATTTGAAACAAAACCCACTTTGTTGAAATTAAAATTTAGACATTGAAATCAATTCTATATTTCATCAGATCAATCAACCCTTTATCCCATCAAATAAAAATAAAAATAAATTTTATGTCTCACCAGATCAAAACATACTCAACCCACTCTCACTCTCTTAGGGGTTGAATATAGAAAAATTATGACGCTAATTTTTAAGCGATCATGTAAAAAGCGCGTATAAGTATAAACCAATTTTATAAATCATCAGATTTAAAAAAAAGGGAAAACACAGAAAATTTCGTGAAAAAATATTCATCCTCTTTTCATCCGTGCGGGTTGAATATCAAAAATATCTGAAATATTGTTTTAGGCATTTGTATTAAAGTTTATGCCTCATCAGATCTACGAAATATGTTTGAATTTGTGAAAACGTAATGGACTGCTTCTAACTCTTTTAGGGGTTAAATTTCGAAAACTCATGAAGCCAAGTTTATTAAAATCTGGTTGAAATAAAAATCAATTTGATATATCCTCAAATTTCAGAAAAATGGCAGGCCGTCTAGAAAAACGTTATAAAATATTGATCCACTTTTCATACCTTGAGGGTTAAATACTGAAATATTTTAAATGATATCTTAGGTGTCCGTATCGTTTGCATTTCTGTCTCAATTCGACTTTAACTACTGTCCGGATTTTGTCTCGAGAAATAATAAAGTTGCGTCCGGATTGTTAGCAAAATTTGTTTTTCGGTTTTAGAGTAAACGACTGAAAGAAGACGTTGCTCGATTTGCGTAAGGGTTTTTTCCAAGCGGAGAAGATTGATCAATGTGAAAAACTTTCGTTGAAAGCGCCAGTTGATGCTATTGTTGAACTTGGTTCGAAAGGAATCTGTTTTGGCATCGAGTTATAGTGAAATTTTTTTGAATTTTCAGTTCGATGAATATATATATTAAATATTATGCAAAATGATCTGAGAAATCAGATCGTGGCTCTTAAAACGTTAAAATATTTGAGCTAATTTCATTTCATCCGTTCCTTGATTAACCCAAAAATACCACAGTAATCTCTCACAGAAATAATCTAACCATAGGCACTTTACCCCATCTTCTTAATAGCCACATTAAGAGATTACCGCCGACCAAAATAAAATACAATTAATGCCATTTTTTCGTGCTTTCCGGAATTCCATTTAATTCTTCTACGCCGTCATTCAGCTAGCACAGCACAAAATGCAGTTCGTCTAGAAAAACTCCAAGCCAGACTCGTCTTTCAAATTTTCTCAAAAAAGAAACCAGTCCCTACAATGTCTTTTGTGTGTATATTTTTAGAATTTCCGCAGGGACTTGTTACATACTCCAGCTAGCAGCTAGCCAAAAACGCTTCACATTACATCGACAAAAGCGAAACCTTATCCCACTACAAGAATCCAGAATTCCGCCCGGTAAGATTACAATCTCTGACTGACTCTACCGGCCTAAAGAATCGTCTTTCCGCCCGCAATCCTACTGACGGTCGGATTTGTTTTGTTCGAATGAATTTTCCTCCCCTTGGAGCCGGCGGGAAAATTTCGTTCGGAAAACAATTTTCTTCGGGGCAAAAATGAAGGGGGCAACTCAAACAAAAGGCTCTGAAATAAAAACGAAGATAAATTGTTTATTCCACGCTAATGATGTGTTGGAAATAATTTTCTTAAGCTTCCTTACCGGTGCGATCCACTCCGGTAAGTCCAATCCCGCCCCATGTATTCTGTATATGAAGCCCGTAGTGCATGGATTGATCCCTTGGGGCGGCTAACTAAGCTTAAAATAAGAAACAAAGATTTTACCATATAGGAAAATGCAGAAGTCGACGGTGAAACGATGAACGTCTATTGTGTAATTAGGAACGTAAAAATGAAATTAGTCTAAATGGTGAGATGAGTGATTACTGGTGAATGAGATTTCGTTTTTTTTAGTCCCATTTGTATCTTGGATAATAATCTCCCTGTTGGTTTGCTAATTGGATGGATGCTAGCTCATATAGGGACTGTTAGGAGGACGTAATTGGCATCTAGAATCTAGGGTTGTTGCCATGCAACTTCTCCAACTTGAACTTCCATAAGTCGAATTTTTCTAGAACTCGAATTTTGTGCATGGCCATTCAAATCTGGAAAGAAATATTTTTGGAAAATAAATGAAAATTGGAATTACCTTGAATTTTCTATGACTCGAATAATGTTTTTGGCGGAAGAGTTCTACCAAAGATTCCTTCAGCGCCTTTATGGCCAATTATTCCATCTTCACCACATGCTATTAAAACCGATCAATCAATCATGTCCGGCGGGAGTGACGATCGTAAATACTCTGGCGACCACTTTAATTGACTTAATTCCAAATTTTAAACATTTTTGAACGATAATCATCAAAAAGATATTCGAAAAAAAATTATTTTGAAATTTCAGAAAGCCAGGCAATAAGTCACTCGGGATGGCCATGATGAGCTACGCTCCAGTTGTTGCAGACAGTCCAGTTCTATTCCTGAAGGATTCACCAAATTAATTGTTTGATGCCGTCTACTTTTACCGGGTCCATTAATTAAATCGTAGCATTTTAGATGTGTCTTGTTCGGTTTTTATGAACTGTTCGGACGGTGAAATGTTCATCTGGAATTTGGGGAAATTTTCAAAATAAAAAAATTAAACCATAATTAAGAAGAAAACATGGACCTGATGATACCGAACATCTCGAATATTCAAAACAAACTATTTTTGTTTTACGACACTTTGAAGTGGGTTTGTTTTGACTTCGATATGGTGACTATTCCTCAGTTCGGACAGTTTCGGGTCCATTTGTGCAAATTTATAGGAAATTAAAAGAGTTTATGATGACATGTTTATGTCTTGGGAAGAAACATGGTTACTGGGAACTTTAGTTTTTATCGATTTTGGTATGAACTGGGAGAGGTTAAAAAGCCTTGGGGTAGAAAATTATGAAGAAATGAGCCTGAAGCATCTGTTCTTTGGATGCATCATTAGTTTACTAATAATAGATAAGTGAAAGGCATCGAGTTTCGTCATATAGTTTGGAACTGCAACATACATAATGCCCAAGCTAATTACTTTATTAAGTATTTATTTATTTTCCATTGCACTCACATTTCACTCCCTTGAATTAAAAAGAAACTCATGCTGTTATTTTATTATGAAAATCGAAGACGTTATTCGATTTGTCGGGATATAAATTTAATGTTTTCCTTAGGCTGCTTTGTATTGTCCTTGATTAAATCTGATATTAAGTGTACGTATACTTTTGAGATTCGTTGTTACTTGCATAAGGACCAATTTCAATGAATAGTATATTGAAATTTCGTATCTATTGATAAATATGAAATCGGCGATTCTTTCCCATTTTCCAAGTTAGGGTTGCAAGCATTGCGGTGCTAAATTGTCATTTTATAGAACCAGATTGGCACAGAAAAATTTGCCAACAGTCTGGTTACTATGCGTCCGAATAATGCTTCAAATAGCCTCCTGATTATTCTTTACGTTGTCAGTCGCATAGTAAACTACACCGCATCTCAGCATAAAACCTATTCCGGACTTCTACCCAAATAATAATACAGCTGTGCCCAGACTGTTGGCAGCTTTTTTTTTATTTATTTTAATTTCTAGAAGACATGTATGATAAAATAACGACTTAACCGATTAGGGGTGGAATATAAAAAATTCTGAATTTGTATGGGAAGACCTTTAAAGTTAAAAACAATTCGATATCTCATCAGACCTAAGTGTCGCAATTCGTAAAAAGGACATTAACAATTTACACCCTCTTGAACATGACAAAACCCTGAAATTATTTTTAGAAGTAAAACGAATTCGTCCTAATTAAACCTAAAAGATTTGTCGGAATTCGTGAAAACTAGAACATTACCTTACACCTCCAGTTGGTTTAACATCGAAAAATGTTTAAATCTGTTTTTTTTTCGATTATATTTGAAGCGTTTAGCATTGAACCAATTCGATACCTCCTTAGACCTTATAAATATATCGAAATTTGTGAAAATGTATACAACCACTTTACACTCCTTGGGGTTAGATATCGAAAAATTTGGAATAATGTTTCTAGGCGCTTATATAAAGAGACCGCAGAAGTAAACTTAAATTGATAACTAGACATGTCTAAAAAAATACAACGAAATTCGAGAAAATGTGGGAGAGAATTTTTAGAAACGTTATTAAAGCGCGGACAAAATGGTTCGGGTTTTCCGGCTCTAATTCATGTAAAACTAAAATTTTTTGGTCAAACGATTTTAAAATGTGGGTTCTGACTTTTGATAGATGAATGCACCAAATTTTCAATGACTTTTGCATGGAGGCTACTCGAAGAACTGTGCAGGTAGACTTATACGGCTTTCGACTCATTCTAACAATTAAACCTTAATCTTGAAGTATACGTATTTGGGATGGTATCTTCAGTTTTGCAGCTAGAATAGTTGTTTAATGGTTGGAAAATTCAAGATTCGACGTATTCTGAAGTTAACATAGATATCATTTTTTTTAGAAAATTTTTACTTGAACGACATGGGAGGGTTAAATTTTATTCTAACGAACCCACTATTCCAAATTATAAGCCCTAACAGGATAGAAAATTTCATCTAAATTCATTAACGTGATTTCTAGCTATCAACCGATCAGGAAGATAAAATTTAGTTTCTGTATATGGGATCACAAGAGGCGTCTACCGAAACTAAATTTTTTGAGGGAGGAGGTGGAGCACGAAAGTAAGGGACAGCAATTTTTCAAAAAATGTAAATTTTATATCTCAGAAACCGTATCAGACATGATCTTGAAAATTTTACAGAAGTTGGGGTCGGTAAACTTCTAGTAGGGAAAAAAATGTTGGTGGTGTGGGTGTTGGGGGTGATGGTGAAAGGGGGTAGAAAGGAAAACATTCTGATTTTTATTTCTCGAAAACCATAATGTATAGAAAGCTAACAATTTAGGATTATATATAGAGCCACTATGGAGACATCCTAGAAAAATAAAATTTTTGATAGGGGTATCAAGGTACGGAGGAGAGGGGTGGTTTTTTATATTTCAGAAACGGCTTATGCTAGAAAGCTGAAATTTAGTACGTATATGTAGATGCACTATTAGAGTAATTAAAGCAAAAAAAAGTTCAGATTTTTATTAGCGTTCAGAGGTTGAGTAAAAAAAATGTCCGTGAATCCACATTTTCACAAACTTCGTTAAAACTTTTAGACATGTTGAGCTATCAAAGCAATTTTACTTCTGCGGGCTATTTATATAAGCGCCTAGTAACGATCTTCAAAATTTTTCGATATCCAACCCCTAAGGGGGTGTAAAGTGGTTGTGTACATATTCACGAATTCTGATATATTTCTAAGGTATATTAAGATTTGGAATTCACTTTTACTTCTATAAGCTTTAAACGTAGTCGGGGAAAAACCGTTTTAAGTATTTTTCTCAATAAAACCCCCTGTGGGTATTGTTCAAGTTTTCACTGATTCCGAAAATCTCTTAGGTTTAATGTTACTATGCGACTGACAACCTAAGAAATAACCAGGAGGCTATTTGGAACGTTATTTTTTAGGTTGTCAGTCGCATAGTAGCCTCATCATTAAACACGTTTCGGACTTCTACCCATAAAATAATAAAGTTGCGCCCAGACTGTTGGCAGATTTTTTTACCTTTAGCTAAAAGAAGCGGAGGAATTAATGTGTACATAATTCTAGACTTGAAGTTTTCTTCTTTTATCAAGCAATTGGTGAAACTATTTTAACAGTGGATAATTTTTTGGTTTTGCAAATCTTACCCTGAAAGTCACATACAACATGTGTACCGAAAATAAGCTGTCAGGTACCTATACGTGTTCTTGGATTAACGCACTATCATGAATGTGGTTGCAACAGGTTCCCTACATCAGTTGTTTTGAATCTACTCGAATGAGTAGCAGAATTCAAAATAATGGTGGCAAAATTTTAGAAACATAGTTAAAATTAATTCGTCTTAATTCGCCTAGTCTAGGACAGAATGTGAAGCTTGCAAAATAATATCGACTGCACTAAAAATGGCAAATAATGATTTGGCGTGTGCACTGCTGCGGTGAACATTGATACCATCAAATTAGTTGCGAGTGATGCCATCTGTTGGTGGCTATATGTACTAAGCAATACAATATTCGATGATCGAGAATGTTAGGTGATAAGACATGAACATTTTTGAAAATAATTTGAAGGTATTGTTTATGCTATCATACTTGGAAGTATGTACCTATTTGTTCCATAAAGTTAGGGGTTTTTGCTGTCTTGTGGGATTTA
Source organism: Beris morrisii (assembly GCA_951812415.1). Classification (NCBI taxonomy): domain Eukaryota; kingdom Metazoa; phylum Arthropoda; class Insecta; order Diptera; family Stratiomyidae; genus Beris; species Beris morrisii. Next base: position 10,904,009 of record OX638311.1, read on the forward strand.
ATATAATCCCTCGAATCTTAAACAAGCTTTAATGATTATATTGTTGTATTCATATTCATGAATATTAAAAAAGTGGTAATCAAATCTTAAAACTTGTTAAGCCTATCTCCTTCCTAATTATTCTGAGTACAAATTCCATTAAGATTTCCTCTAACCGCAAGCATTAAAATTTTTAATATAAACAGTGACAATATCTGACAATCGCATTCATCAGATCTTCTGTCATTACTTCCAGATGTCCACAGAGAATCAAAGATACGATCTTTAGAAACTCTTTAGTATGCAGCCTTACGTATCTTGAATAAATTGTCCAAAGTGACGCCGTTTCATTAGCGTATACAGCGACTCAGGGGCTTCTACGAAAAAACAGTTCGGTACCCACTTAGTTTATGCTTAGCCGTCAATTAATCAGCCTTATGGCCAATTACATTCGTACAGAGCCTACAACAAGAGTTGAAGCTGGAGCTGGAAATGGCTCAAAATAAAAAATTATATTTGACGACAAGAGACTGAGACAGGGGCATCATAACATGCTTCTGGTGGTTTTCGTTTTCTTTCAGGAAAATGATCATATGCCTTAATTAGGGCATCATTTGACTGAAGCTGTCATCCAGAGACCAGATCTTGCTCAATTTCGATGCGTTGACTTAAATCACATATCACGCTGGAGCAATGCATGCGGAGGTCATTAGCAAAACAAATTGACTAACCCGCGAGTCAAGGAAGCATCAGTGTCCCCATAGTGTAGTCTTGAATCATTGCAATGTGCAATCGTTGGCCAGAAGACGATTGGAGAAAAGATCTCAGATCGTAAATTTTCTTGGCACTCCTCAAGAAACGGAGTATGCGTAAGTGCATACACTGTATGGCGTACAAGTACTCGGAGTACTTATTGTGTTTTAAGCATAGCAATGAAGAAAACTCACTTTTTACGACCATGGGAAGATCGATGAAACGTGAACTGGACGATAGTGCGCGGTATTCACAAGATACCGGCCGGTCACAAAAATTTAAATGTGTAAATCGTTTGTCATTTGTACAATTTGATGACTTTTTAGCGGACATACAAGTATGTTGACAAAATGATCAACAACTTTAAATAAGAGTATAAAGAAAATAAATAAGACAAAAATTACACGGTACCATTAACGGTGTGAAGTTTGGATAATGTGCAGCATTATTTTATCTTGTAGGTGGCGTAGACCTTTAATCGAGGCCCTAGTACACTCTGAAGATCGGGTTTCATTATACGAAGATCGAAAAGCCGACTTAAATGTTATTAAGACGGCGAATTATTGACCATTACGAACGGCTATTTGATCAAGCTGAAGACGCTCACGTAGCAGTGGGCGTCTTCTCATAACTCAAACGCAAGGTGTACCTAATACCTGTATAAAGGGTAGGTATAACAAATTTTCTTATTTTTCACTCGGCAAGTGTACGATCGATTCGTTCAAGTGTGGTAATTGAGTGTCCGCCAAACATGGTACGTTGTATTCCTCGCCTTTTTTACCATATTCACCTTTACCTCTTGGAATATGAGCGTTAAAACGATAACAATGTTATTGTTATTCGTGTTTAACATTTTATTTGATGAGGGTTATCTTGGAGAATTTCAATTGGTTTAAGTAAATTACTGCATTTTATTGATCAAAAGGGTTTACGATAAAAAATGGCAAAAAATGAATCTGGAAAGGTGCAGAAAACTGGTTGAACAGAAGAGGTGTTAGTGGTCTCGCAGCTTAGGATTAAATGTTGATTTCAATGAAATGCTGAGTGAAGAGGATGTTTTGAAGGGAATGGGTTTAAAGACTGCACCAGCTGCTTATGTGATAAGTTTTCGTTAGCTAGCTTTATTTTTTTACATAATCTAGCAAACCAAAGTAACTTTTGGCTTTTGGAAAGTAGTAATGTGAATAAACGTTGCTTATGACCCGTGAACAGACCGGCTAGCGTAATATGACTTCCCTTCACTGCGATTCACTTTTCTCGAATCGTTGGTAATTCGATTGAACTTCGCTACAAGTGAATATAGAGGTGCGATAAGGTGATGAAACTACTACCAAACCAGGCGCCATGGAATTGATTTTCAGCCAAATCTTGATTTAATAATCACGTGATCTAAAAGAAATGACTTTGGAGTAACACCTGTTCGGTATTAAAATAGATCGAGCATTTCAAAGTATCGAATAGAAGTTGCACTACTTTCCCAACAGCACCGTTTTGTTGCATTATCAATGAGAGCTACTGTTACATGTACCTGCTGCAGCAGGTAGCAGCACACACGTACTTATCGTCCGAAAAATTCGGTCGAGTGCTAAACCGGTTATTAATGAAGCTGGAATTCGTTAGTCAACTTTAGGCACAGTTGAGCGAACGAATGTGTCCACAAGGGAGACGATTACTTTTTGATGAGGGAAAAAAGTCGTGCCTTATCGTGACCTATGACTTTGCTATTTTCGTGTTATGAAATTACGGAGTTAAAGGCCGGTATGCTAGAGCCAAGAAGAATTAGCTCAAGAAATTTTTCAACTTATTCCCATAAGAAAGAGTGATAGCAGGTTAAGAAATTTTTGACGGCTATTTTTTGCTCTTTTTGAATGGAGTCCAAACAATGTACTTATTTTATTTGAAACAGTAATCCATTCTGTGAAGTGCCAAAATTTCTTGAAGGAATAAGTATGTGGAAATTTATTCTTTCGAGGAAAATTGGCAATTAGATTTTTTAAAAAATAAAGACATCTGTAGCTTAGCACTGGGCTTTATTATTTTTAAGAATTTATATTTCTTTGGATGCGGCTCAAGAAATCGGAATAGACATATATTTTGGTTGATCATTATTCAACCATTAGATTTACATAGTTTTAAGAATGGAACAGAAATTTCTGGTGCAATATCCCGGCCATCAGATTGATTTCACATCACAGTGCACACATATGAGGGCTTATGTCTGTTACTGCCGAAATCAAAAGATATCTAACTAGGAGAAACGTGATCAAAATTTAAAATTTGAGTATTGGTGGCAGTCCGAGAAAACTTTTGATGAATTTTTCTTTTCTGGCATCTGACCAAACTTCATTCAAACGCATTCGTTATCTCCGTTCATGAAAATCAACGGACAATTAATTTCTTAGTACTTTTGCTATCATGAAATGTAATCAAAATAGGAACTAGTGTCAACTATCGCCAAACAGAAATTTTCTACATATCCTAAAATCCTCGGCACTCCATTATCACGTCAACTTGTTTTTCGACAACTAGTTAAGCGATGAATCAAATTTCGGACCATGTGTACAAGTGTACTGCTACCAATATATAAAGGGAATGTGGTGAGGAAAATCTTTCGATGTGTATTGTCACCTATTCAACTACTGGTATAATTCAAAAATATGTGCAAGCATTTTGTTTTTTACAGAAACAAAACTCCTGAAGCTCAAAACAGACTGTGTTCTATCAAATAAAATTATAACAAAAAATTAAATGAAAATTTTCAGAAAAAATAGGTGCAAATTAAACAATTTAGCAGACAATAAACACTTTTTGACTGCATACAAGTAAAAATAGTCAAATATCTATTTGACGAAGTGGCATACAGTTTAATACAAGCTGCAAAATTTAATAATAATATTTTTTATATGTCGGTTTTCGATCAGCTCTTTTTGATCACATCTCGTATCCAGTTAGTAAAGCCGGTGCTTTTTATCCGATTATGTCCATCTGATTACTTGGCATATTTATCGATTCAGAGATTAATATTTTTATTGATTCTCGGCACAAGTGTCCAATTTTCTTATCATTGTTTATAGCTTTACTTAACAGCGCTGCCTGTACTGTACCATTACATCAAATCGCAACATATTTCTGGATGGAAATTAACCACTTTATGCGATAAATCTTAGCGAGTGTATCGCATTTACAACTCCACACCTTACAAAGTTATTGTAGCTACCCGATACTTTCGAAACCGCGCAATTCGAATCAATTTTATCGCCTCGACCTGATGCAACACCTTTCCTTCACGGCTTTAATCGATGCTCTACTATCGCACCAGGTATAAATCAGCCCAAAACCGAAGTACACACTCGTTCATGATGTTGTAAGTTCACATTATTTCACCTATCGCGATAGACTTAAGATACAACATCGTATGGACCATGTGTGCAATGTTCGATAGTTGGATGCTGCCATTTTTGCCCGTAAGATGCACCACTCCGAGACCATAAAGAGTTAATTTATGCCCCGAGTTGTGTATCGCCTTTCGATTAATGCCGATTTCATGTACATGTTCTAAATTAAGAATGGAAGCTAAACTATGGCTGGAAGATTTTCTCCGTGAACCCAAGAAAATTCGGGAAAAAACTTTTGCTTATGTTTGTAGAAAGCATAAAAGAATGCCATGTAGGTTCCATACATATGACCATAGAGAGTTTGATCGGCCTGCAAACGTCGAGCAAAGGTAGTTTGAACTCCGGTTTGCTCTAGAGATAAGATTGCACGGGTTTTCTTCCCACCATACGCCGTTTGAGGGGCTTCGAAGCTCCTTCGCCCATTGACGAAGATCAAACGGTTCTAAGACGTCTTAGTTTACACTAATTGACTCCTGCAGGCAACACACGTGTGGAATATTTACACTTTGAGGTAGAGACTCGATTTTTGTTAGTTTAGTGGAATCGTGTATTATGCGATGCCTACTATTACACCGTTTCATATGTGGAAGCCAAAAGTAATGAATCTATGGCACATCTTAGATCTGAACGCTATGATGCAAGAACTTATTGATGGATTTCTTCTTTGTCATTTCAAGATATTTCAGTTTTTCGTGTTTGAGTTTAATTTAAACTAGCAGCCGTTGCACGTGAGTAAACTTTTCTTGTATTGAGCACCTTCCAAACATAAACATTATACAGAATATGGTTTCTCCGGAATTATTTGGGATTTATTGGGTTATTTCGTGTACGAAGCCGAATTGAAATATTTGTTAACAAATAGGAATTAAAAAATTGAGATCATATTAAGCTTGTCGGATTGGTAAGTTTGAGTTATAGGTACCTACCTAACAAATATTTTATCATCAATTTAAAGTTTTTGACTGAAGTAAACAAGAAGGTTTCAAAATTTCCATCTTATCAAATATGTATGTTTAAAAATTCTTACTTACACAGAAATAACTTAGTTTATTGTTCGAATTGATCTAAAATGGAGAAAAGATCCAAGTAGACCTCAAAAAATTGGACCCAAAAACAGGCCTAAAAATGTTACTGTCCGTTAAGCTTCAAATTTTATATCACAAAATATTTTTACAAATTGAAAAGGACTTCTCTATATTTATGTTACACTCATAATAAAACTCTTTTAATAAGCCTTAAAATGGGTTTCATAACGTATATCCCTGTGACTCAACTTTTGGATATTCGTTACTGGTGAATTCTACTTAATATTGTACTAATTCGTGATCACAATTTAAAAAAAAATCGTGCATGCAGACTGGCAGACTGATGGACAGGTAAATCAGAGATCAAAAAAAATTGGGTTAAGAGAACTAGATAGAAAAATCCGTCGTTGATGAAAATTAAAAAGAAGTGTAGGCCAGATTTCACAGCCTTGAATGACATCGGTACTGATTTTAAATGTTGGTGAAGTGACTCCATCAAAAAATTTCTAATACAATCTTTCCTATAACTTTTGCTCTTATAACGTTAAATGTTAAAAGAAATTATGAGACTCTTACTCTAAAAGAGTTATTCTCTTATAAAAAATGATCCAATGAGTTTGAGTTTCACGGAATTTGAAGATACCACTTGTAAGAGATGAAATAAACAACCACTCAGAAAAATGTTGCTATCAGAAATCAAACTACTTAAACTACTTACAAAAAAAAAATGTTATGAAACTGAATGGATTATTACCTTAATAAAACCGACATTACCTACAAGGTTTAAGATTTTTGCTTTTATCCTTCGTTCACATCACCGCACCGCCACAAGATATATCGAAAAGGGGATCCTCTAATTTGGTAGGTCCTCTTGGATTATGAGGCGTTAAACACCTTTGCGTCTAGCATCTACGGCTGGTGGACGGACATTTCCCCCTCCATTAATCCAGCTCATACACCGTTCCTCTATTTGTTGAATTGGGCTTACACACTCGTATAACGAGAACACTGTATAATTTTTGAGCTAAATTTGTTTACCCAGTATAAATATATTTATCTGGATTTTAGGTTTCAACTTTCTAGTATAAGCCGTTCTTGAGATAGAAATTAAACCCCCCTCCCCCATCTCTGTACCTTATTATCCTTACAAACATTTTGATTAACCTCTAAAATATTTGTAACTTGAGCAGATCTTGGGATACAAAAATTAAGGTTGTTTTTTTGAAAGATTTTTGATTACACTAAACGTAATTATCGAAATGTTCTACGCCCTCTCCAGTACTCCACTGCTCCCTTCAAACAATTTCTGATCGGCACACTTCATTTAGTTTCGTATACTGTATGTAGATTTATGTGTAGTATGTAAAAATAAATCCATTATTCTTTCATGAGATATCATACTCTGAAGTATTTACCTGAAGCATCAGTGCCCTCTAAAAGTTACAGTATTACGCCATATGCCACGCTGAAATATTTGACTATTTTCCTTGGCAAATGCTGTCAAATTATTTTTTCCCATTATTCTATTTGCTCCATCTGAGGCCTATTTTTACAGACAAAATTTGACTGAATATTTCGTCAAATATTTGACACCATGGCACACAGTGCAATGCTATGTATTGTTGTTTCTATTATAATTGTCCATAGATTCATATCCACGGGCGACTACGCTACCCAGCCAACTTGAGCGTATTGTTTCACCTTTCCTATTAATTAGGCTGATACCTATAATTCAAAAATTCGTTATAAATCTACCTAGTAACACTAATTTATTAGACAAATCGAAAGACTATTAAACAGACTAAAAGCATCACCTAAATTTCTAATAGCCCTATCGCTTAGTTGGTAAGCGTTTAGATCCAATAACGAATTGCCGTAGGCCACATTGGAAATTTAATTTACGATTTTAATGGTCTTATCGAAAATTTTCTTCGAATGCTTTCGCTCTAGGAGGGAAGCTAATGTGCTACCGATATCATCATGAGTGCATATCAAGTAGGTGGAGATTATCGTGTAATGCGCTACATAAGTCCATTGATGAAATCATCCGAGTGACAATAAGAGCAGCAGTAGCTGATTTTATTGGTATACCTAATGTGATACCTACTACTATTAAAAGTTTAACGATGTTAATTCACGTTTTCGGGTAAAATTTGACTAGACGTGATCACGGGCACCATATTCTTGGCACTGCTCCAAGAAGTGGATTTTGTTCGATTTTTTTTTGAAAGTGTTTGAACCTCGGCTTTTATTACAATCAATAAAATGATTAGACGGAATGCATTAGATTTAATTATTTTTCAACTGTAATCGGACAGGGTGCACATATTCTAAGACAAGCCAATTATTGTAGCTTAACATGTCTTTTTATACTCTAAATCTAAAGTAGGTATTATTGTTTTTTTTTTGTTTATGTTTGTTGGTGATTTTAACTGAGCACTATTCAACGCCGCTCTCTTCTTTTTGCGTATAAAATCCTACTTCTGACACCAATTATTTTTATTGCTATTATACGATTTGTTAAAATATGCGATTGTGTGTCGTAATTTCCAATTAAATTATCAATGAGCCGTGACAATTATAAAGTATTAAAAGCGTTTCAAGCTTAATTAAAAAAGTGATAGTAAAAATTAATAAGAGAATTTAAATTGCCTCAGTTGATATTACGTCGAACCCCAAGTTCGAAACAATTTCTTGTCGAGATCTAGCTTCAATTCGCTCCAATTTTTGGTATTTAAATCATTGACCAAGAACGATTATTTATTATCTCTGTACAGTATAGTGTATTTGTTAATACTGATTCTCTTTGTAAATAAAGATGCGATGAATTTCCATGGATTTAAGTCCTCTTCTACAGATTTATTTAATTTTGATTACTAGCATCTACCTGATGATTGCATTGGACAAATTAAAAAAAAAATTGTTGTAACTATATTATTTTTGGAAAATATGTCTTGAGTAGAGCAAATAATACAATTAAAAAAAAAATTACAATTACAATTATTACTATTAAAAACTGTCATCGTGAAAGCGAGGCTTAAAACATATAATATTGTTGCGAGCTAGGGGTCGTCGCAATTTCAAGTAAAACACAATTCGTTGAAATAATAACGTTTTATTCGCACTCAATAATCGCACTACTGCAACGCTGCTCAATTTTACTCAAGACGTGGTCACTGCCAGCGTTGCCGCACGTCATTAATTAAAAGGACCACATTTAAACAAAAATGGTCTAATATGGAAAATAAAGGACCATAGAATTTATTCAAAAAATATATGTGTATTTAAAAATAAAAACAATTTATAGAATCAGAAAATAGAACCATGAGCTAGTCGTACTTCCCAGCAGGCAAAGTTGCGTATGGTATGGTATATGAGGTGGTGATACTATCATCCTCCTTCACTTAGACCTTATTGTTTGTCCATTGTGCTCCCCGTTTGAGTATGAAAACTCCTGGAATCTAAAACCATTTAATAGATTTTATAAATTTTGCTATGTTACATAGCTTTTCCTTATCGATATCACCAAGGTCATCGAGGAAATAAGCGCCGAGGTTCCGTCTTCTCGTTCCCGATAGGGCCGGAAACTCGCATAGGACATGGAAGATTGACTCTTCCACTTCTGGGTCACCGCAGCTACGACAGAGATCATTTGCCTCGGCTTCCAGTCGTCTAGCGTGTCTACCGATCAGGCAGTGCCCTGTGAGTACTCCGATTAGTGTGCTAGCATCGTTTCTGCTCAGGCTCAGGATATACTTGCTTTTCCCGTGATCATATTCAGGCCAAAGAGTTCTTGATATTGAGCATGTAGTTAGGTTTGACCACTAAGCATAATGAGTCGATAGACTGTTTAATGGATCCGATGGGAATAGCAATATGCTGGTCTTCTACTACTGAGCTTAGGCTGGAGCCTGCTCGAGCGAGTTCATCAGCTTGCTCATTCCCCTGGATTCCACAGTGGCCTGGCACCCAGCAGAGGGTAATTTTGTGCCGTGTGCCGATAGTGTTAAGAATACCAAGACATTGTCTAACTAGTTTTGATCGTGTTGTGTTCGAGCTAAGGGCCTTAATGGCTGCTTGGCTGTCAATGCAAATAGTGATGTTTTCTGTTCCATACACCTTTGCCTCAATAATTTTGCAAGCCTGAAGTATTGCAAAGATTTCCGCTTGATATACACTGGCATGGTCCGGTAGCCTATAGGCCTCGTGAATCTCGAATTCACGTGAGAATACCCCCGCGCCCGTGCCAGAAATCATCAGATCTTTGTGGTTCTATTGTCTAGGTAGCGTTCTTCATTCCAGTCGTCTCTTTGTGGGATTTTGATAGAAAATTTCCAACCGAAATCTATTTCTGGCATAGTGAAGTCCGTTTCCCTATGGATATTACACTCCAAGAAGTCGTTGAGTATGGTAGTGTGACCAGTAGGTCTAATTCTCCAGTACCCAACTCAAAGTTGCGTATACTATACGCCAAAAGTAGTTCGGTTAAAAGCCGTATATAACCCAGGTCTAGCTGCTGGGTTGTTTAATAGAACACCATACGAACTAAAATTTTGACAAAAGACGTATTTTAAAAAATGGTCTTTTTCTTAAAAAAAGTACCACCGGACCAATTGGAAGAAAAAGTACCAACATTAGACCAAACGGACCAAATATGGCAACGCTGTACACTGCTAGATAGCTGCTGTCGCTTTACAAATACTGTCGCGCAATACTGACCATCGTCTCACAGTAGTAAAACTGTTTTTTGGCTGCAAACTCTGTAGTGGCTATATATTGCATGTGTTGAGTCGAGAGCTTTCTCGAATACTCGGTGGTGTGTGTGGAATGTTAGAGAGCTGTTGAGAACAATTCGTAGAAGAATGTTGAACTATTATAGATAGAACTTTACAGATTTTTCCACGTCTTCAGATGTTTGTCACCGCTTTCCAGTTAGGTATTGAGGAAGCTATTATTTTTTCCCACTGGAATTCGATCGTGTTGTGCGGGTTGGAAGGGTAGCATGTAACAATATTATGACTTTAAATATTGAATAGAATGAACAAAACATTTAATTTAAATTTAATTTAAACTTTAATGTTTATTTTTTGCTGTCAAATCAGAACCATTCGGTCAAATGAGAACCATTTTCTTGAACGCAAAAATTTGCTCCTTTAATAGCATTTTTCATGTGTTGCTACAAGGTTTGGTGTTTATTTACAAATATTTTTTTCTTGAGATAGTCCCATAAGAAAAAATCGGGAGCAGTCAAAACAGGCAATCGTGGTGGACATCATCAATCTTTGTATTTGCAAATTGTTAACGCAATCAATTCATTGTTGCACGTGTTGGCAATGTTTTGTTGATTTTTTTGGAACATTGCCCAATAAAGTTCTTAAGTTATTGTTAGACTTGCACTTCGATCATCAAAAAAATGGAAAAAATGGTTTTCGATTGTAATGCCACACGAAACTAACACTTTGATAGACTTTGGCACAGATTTTGGGGAATTTTGTGTTTCCCAAAATCTACAGTTTTCATCAGTTTCGAAACTGCTCAAGTAGAAATGCGATTCGTCTAACATCATTAATTTTGTCAAAAAGTCTCCGTCACGCTGAGCGAGAACTAAAACTGCTCTACTAAATTCCAAGCGCAATCCGATGTTCTCAGGATTAAGTTTTTGGGCTAGTTGGAATTTGTACTGGAAGAGTTGTAAATCCTCTTTAAAATCAGTTAGAAAGCTGCAGCTGGGCAGATCATCTTCTCGTTGATGTCTCCGGGTTTCCTGTGATGCTCTGTCTCACAACCTCAATATTTTTGGCAATCTGCCAGTCCACAGGTCCACTCGAACGTCTTGAATCTCCAAAGTTCCGAATCTCGAAATTATCAATTAGCGAACGCAATGCATGTTGGAAAGTAGTTAACGACTATTTTCAAGGAATAGGAAATAAATCTTAGTTGTTTGTGCAATTATGTAGCGCTCCAGGTTTTATATCTCCCGAGGTTAATATGTGAGATACAAAACAAGATGAAATATTCACGAAAACAAAAGTTATTTCTTTGTACATCATGCAGTTACATTTGCCGCACTCTGTATTATGCATATATTTCCTTCAAAGCTAAACTCCATATTAAACCCTATTATATTAAATTTGCCGTCCCTTAAGGTTCTTGTAAGACTACTTTGTTAATTATTGTGCATTAGCCGTCACTCAAACCGCTTTTCTATTTTCAGACGAACAGTTTGGGCATCATGGAGAAACGGCTTACTAAATCCATTCGGAGACGTCCACCAAATTTGAACTTAAAAGCTTCGACACAGCGACACTTGGATCCAAGCGATCCACATTCCAACAGGTTAGTCGGAGCAGGAGTTACACAAAAGTTTTTTTTAGCAGTTTCGTAAACCATAAAGCAAAGATTTCCTCCGTTGAAAGGAAAATGTGGATTGCATTTCCCAGAGATGCACATTTCGAAGTTTCTGAAAAGCTTGGTACCTTTAATGCATTCTGCACAGGGTGTACAACAATTTACTTTTACTTTTGTTAGTTATCATTCTTATTCAAAATATATTATATTAGGATTTTTTGAAAAGCAGTACTGTGATTTTTATAGCAAAATATGGAATGTGCAGCACGCACTGTTCATACTATAAAAACAATCATACTCATACTATCATATCATACTATAAAAACAATATTACCAAGTGCTTTTAAACTGTTTGATTTTTTATCATTTTTCTTAATTAACATTAAAAACTTCATTAATTACTAGATTTAATAAACTCGATAATTTTAATTGAATTAAACGAGTTTAAAGTAAGTGATTTTAATTTACTTATTTTTAAAAGTAATCTAAAGAATTTCAACGGAGGTTTTAATTACATTTAACAAAACCTTAGATCAGAGGCTGCTACTAACAATTAAATGAAAATTTTGGTGAAAACTCTGTACCATTTTATTAGTTTTGTTTATGACAATATCATAAATAAGAAACACGCATTTAGTAATTTATTTTTATTTCTTTGTTTTTTGCCCGCAGAGAAAATGAAGACTTAAATGTGATTCAACCAACCGTGCCTGTTTTTGTAAGTATTCTATTTTGATATTAAAAAAATCGCTTGTGTGTTAAAAATATTCCTGATATTATTACTCATATCTTAATAACTTAAGCCAGCAATTAAAAACTAAAAAAATTTATAAAAATTTTTATAAATTTAATTTAAAAAATGGGCAGAGGAACGACAGAACAGGCACCGACAGCAGCAATAGGCCCTTGCCTGAATTGTGTAAAATATTGTTTCCTGATTGGTTATTAGCTGGATTGAGAGGAAGATTGGATTGGATTCAAAAGATAACGTAGTAGATAGTCGCTCAAATTTATTAATTTTCTGATAATTTGTTTTGAGCTGATTTTAGTATAAAATAATAAAATTGTTTCAAGAAATAATTTTTTTTGAAGTGCCTGAACAATGCGTTTTAGAATTTCTGGAGCATCGGTTTTGAGCTCATCACAAATTTTGACCTAAAAAAGCTGGAAGGTGCCCTTAGACCATCCTAATATTAGTCTATCGGATTTACTACAGCCCGAAACTGGTACAGATAAGTTTAATAAACAGTAATTGATATAAGAAACTAGTCATTTCCTCAATAAAAGGTATTCTGCACCAACGGCGCTACAGCTAGAGGGAGTACTCTATGATAATTTTCTTGCTTGCTTTTAAGGACATCATCGTTCCTTGATTCCATATGATCTATCGATCTTATTATTATTTTTTTTAACCGGCGATGGGTTGTAATCGTCAAACCCTCGACTGGAAAGGGACATGAAATGAAACGGATTTTTGGAAATAGATACTGTTTATAAAACACGGAAAAGTGGATACATTGCCGAAAACTCAGAAACACGTTATGAGTCAGATTCGATTCTGCAACCTCTGCAATCAGTATTTTTCTTTTACGCGTCGATAATAATTGTATACATGTGGAAGTACAAAACGGCGTAAACAATGTCAAAATTGGCTATGCAACAAAAATGCAGTATGTATTTCATATGCTGTCGTTGCTGAAATTAGTATTTTTTTTCTACGTGTCAACAATAATTGTCTACATGTAGAAGTAAAAATCACCGTCAATAATTTTGAAATTGTAGAATAGCAAATCAGATCGCAATGAAATTTGAGAAACCTTCATACTCTCTATTGGTAACTATTTTTTTTTTAAAAACAAGGAACATTTAAAACTGTTCAGTAAAACATTCCCAACAACTTCTTGTAAATTATTACGAGTCCACAAATATTATCTACGCGTAAGCAAGGCAACGAAAGGTAAAAAGGAACAAATTGAAAGAGCTGCCTTACCTTACATTATCTTGTCTGAACTATTGATTGTAGAGGGTGTGAAAAGAGGAAGGTCATACTTCAATGAAGACAAAATATAAAGGTTTTTCCACACCTCTGTACCCAGTAGCACTAATTACTTCGGTTTTTTTTAAACCAAAATATCCCAGTTTCTTAGATATGTATATTAGGTTTTTGTAGCCTACTGGCTCAAAAAGTTGTAAACTTATCACGCGAAATAATAAAAACAGCAGGAGGAACTCGGAAATTGCCATAGCCATAATTTGAAAAATGGGCAGCCGACCGGCAGGTTTGATGCCGACAGCAGCGGTAGGTTCTTGCCTTTACTATGTAAAATACACAGAAGGTTTTTGTTAGCATTCGTGGAGCTGTCTTAAATGGAGACAGTATCTATAATCCGACGTGGAGCTACGCCACTGTGTAGACCCAAGTTTCAGTGTCTTGCCATATGTCGTCCTTGACGTGCAATTGCACATGCTTTCATCTTCCCTTTTCAACATGACCTTTCCAGTTGAAAGAGATGTACGCAGTGTACCTACAGTAAAAATTAGAAGACCCTAGCTCGAAAAGTTCTGTACACTTATGAGGTCAGTAGTGTAGGTTTCCTGAGCAGGCGGTCAGAAGGGCCATAGTTTTTTCCAGTATTAATTCAACTGAAAATAGGCAAACCATTAATCCATAAAATTTATCTCTCCTTTTTATGGCTTTTACAGCTGCGAAAATAACGAAGACAACTTTATACAATATCAAATTCAAATATCGCATAAAGTTCCAAATGGTAACAAATTGCCCCCGGAATTAAATGCATTCAGCAGACAACTGGTGTAAAATTTGCTTTCTTAACAGGCTGCAATTAAAAAAAAACACTTAACCCCAAAAGAGTGCTTGGAAAAATGCTTCTTTCATGTGGTTAGACCACACTGAGCAATCGTCTCGTATATCAGATCTTATAACAATAAAAACGAACTCATTAAACGCCATAAGAAGCCAACATTATGCTCAATGGAACATAAACACATCAACGTACCGCTTCGGGTATCATCTTCTCAAAGTGAACAATTCGACCAATAAAATTTTTGATTTCAGTAATTTCCAGTAGATTTCTTTATTCGATTCCCAATTACGAAATTCCATTTCGGCTTGTCTTGACTAATTCGATCAAATTCTCCAACAGGCCTCGGTACATCGTCCTCGGCACGCAAGTATTTCGGCAATTAAACGAGACAATCAACCCAGCATTCAGCAGCAACAACCCTTCCAGCAACAGCAGTCAGGCCATCGTTCAACATTCCGCCCAATCCAACAGAATGGTGGCAAAACCTATGATTTGTTGTACACGATGCCCGAAAAGGGAGACAATGGAAATTCCGGGCCGCCGTCCGCTGGGGCGAAAGGTCCCTCTCGGGTCCTCGAAAGCAATAAACAATCATGGCAAGGAATGCATCACCATCACAATCATCAACATCATCTACCGATAGCTGTCGCCATTCCGCAACCCTTCCATCAAAATCAACAGCAGTATGAGAAGCATCAACAGTCTGCTGGCGCTGGTACTTCTAGCGCTGCACCGGGACAACCGCTTCCGACACCACCTCTTCCAACGTCAGCAGCTCATCAATTACAGCAGGGCCTACAACAGGCAGTCGCCCATACCTACAATGGACACAGTCGGATACCAATGCCGGCCCAACAGAATTTTAATCAAATTTCGAAAACGGCTACCAATTTACTGAACGACATCTACGAAAAGCACTTGTTGAGCCAGACAACCTTCGACAATGCGACTCTGCTGAACAATCGCCCATCAAATGGTGTCGGCGTTATGCTGCCTATGAATATGTCCTCGGTCGCGGACATTGCTAGCAACGCTCTTCCCCAAAATGGTGACTTCAATTTGAATAATTTGCAACAACATCAGCAATATCAACAAAAACACCAGCAATTCACCCGAACACTCCATTCCTCAAGTTCCGTCCTTGTGTCCGCTAAGCAACAACATCAGCAGCATCAGCCACCGCCGAATATTTCAAATCATCACGTCCATCATCAAAGCCATCAGCAGTATCACGGTCACCACCAAGTCGGGGTTTTACAATCCGAACCGCAGAACCATTTATACGAAATGGTCGACCATACGCCACCTCCTGCTCCATTTCCAGCCACAGCAGCAAACAGGATGCCAAGAAAACGGATTCCCGGAAAGATTCAAAGGAGCACTAAAGCCATGGTCGGAGGAGCTGATAGCAAACAGAGCACTCCATCAGTCTCGAGCAAAAAGCATATTGTCGGCGACGAAAATTACTCTGGAGTACAGTACACTAGTGTACAACAACACCATCAAGGACTCCATCACCATCACTCCCAACATCATCCTCCGCCACCGTACAACCATCAGCCAAGAACCAGAGCCGATGGGGAGAACTTTCCTAATGACACTACTGCAAATAAGAACAGCGCCGGGACAGTAGTATATCCATTACATCCACCACTTCCCATCCCATCAGCTCCTTTTCATCATCCGGCTCAACAGGACTACGTCCCGGAAAACCGAACGAATTCCAGCATGCCATCGGTTCCTGCGATTCGATCGTCTTGCGGAGCAGCCGATGGCGGCGATACTTCTACTTCCGGATTTACCGAACACTTTCAGGAATTCAACGGGCCCCATCACAATACCGTCACCGCCAAATATCAATACCGCAATAGTAAAATTGATTTAATGCTGGAGACAGCTCAAGCGATGGCAGCCGCTGCATACTATGCCAGGTGAGTCGTTATTTCAATAAGCCCGTAGTACCTATATACCATACAATACCCTAATTACAATAGTCGCCGTGACTTCGAGTCTGTCTAATGTACAGGGGGGACTTCAGATGAATGTGTGTCACTGGGTGGAGGGCCTATCGTATGTTAACAAGGACTCGTCCACAAAATTACATGCCACACTCAAGAATGTAAATTGCATATAGAGAGATCGAAGCTAGGAGCTGCTATTGGAATATCCTTGATGAAATCATATCTCCGTTAAATTAAATGGTAAATCTGTTCTACCTTGCGGCTACAAGTTCAGCTGAGTGCGAAATTAACAGACGACATTTCGATGGTAACCTGGTTTTTTCGCGCTCCTTATACTTACGAGATTGCTTAATGGACCGAGGGTGTAGTGGATTTTCGGTGGGTTTTAATTTGTGAAAAAGGGAGGCTGAGGATAATATGATGACAGCGTAAATTGACTATTAATGAGAAATTGGTAGAGGGTAGATTGGTTTCGAATGAAGTTGAGGTGTTCAAGTAATGGGGTGAAAAGCAAATTGCTTCAGTCAGTTCCAGATAAGTTTATGTAGAGAAACCATAAGATTGTTAGTTTAGCGAGGACGTCCTTTGGTCCTTCAAGAATATTCAATTTCCTAACAATTTTTAAAGAAAATCGAGTCTTATATCTCAAAAGGTATTAAAGACAGGATCTTGGAGTTTAAAGAACAGGTAAGTCCAATAGACCTATACTAGGAGGAACA
Organism: Beris morrisii; assembly: GCA_951812415.1. Lineage (NCBI taxonomy): Eukaryota > Metazoa > Arthropoda > Insecta > Diptera > Stratiomyidae > Beris > Beris morrisii. The sequence goes on from OX638311.1 coordinate 10,921,014, forward strand.
ATTGTGGTATTACGGGGAGCAGGCTCCTTCCTACGGCGCAAAGTTTAGTAGGCTCGCAAATTATTTATTTATATATATATATATTTGCTATAACAAAATTTAACTAGAGCTTCAACTGCCAACCGACATCTTGTAATCATTAAATTGATTAAAATCGGCATTTAGGTGTATAATCTGGGAAAATGTGTTGAAAAAAACTGCAGGATCTTAAAAAACAGATCTTGATATTATAATTAAATTGGTTGATTCCCTGATAATATATATGTACGATCTCAGAAATAAATTTAATATACTTAAAGAAACAGCTTAACAAAATTCTCGTTTTAGGAAATATGATCTCGATACTAAAAAAAAGAAAGGTGATGAAACAATCAAAGAACTTCAAGTTCTATTAGGTGATCTGTGATCATTTTCATAGAAAGTTGCTAACTCATTAGCGGTATTAAGAAAAGATAGGTCATCCCTAAGGTCTTACTGTGACTTGCTGTAAACTGGATCGTCTTAACTTTTTGGCTAATTTGGATATTAAGTGAGATCTAGTCCAACAGATCGATTATAATGATTTCAAAAAAGAATTTTCAATGAACAAATGCAGACGTAACTAGTTATTTAAATATTGTTTCATGATAGGATTGTCGAGATTTCAAGTGAGAACAGAACCCAATTAAATTAATGAAATCACAAGTCGTTTTCTTACTGTCGCACTCAATTACACTTGGCAATGCCTAAAAGCTTTCTACTACACATTCGTTGTTTACTCACGATTCGTCGCTGTTCATTGATAAATCGTTCCATCACTTTCCAGTAAAACCAATAGTCGCCACGCTTTCGTAGTAAAAAACTGATCCCGTCTACAAGCTTTGTTGCGCTTAAATCTTGTATGGTGCTCTGCAAAACGTGAGGGAAGATTGTAGAACTTTCTACGCTTTTCGAATTGGATATTGGAAGAGATTTTTCTTAATGCTTGGATGTCATTGATAAGCGATTCGAGTTGTAAGCGTATGCATGTAGCAATATAATAGCATAAGGTTTTTATTTAAATTTAAATTTATGTAAAAAGCTCAGGATTGCGCTGTTGTACGGAGTTGTGGAACAAGGCACCCATAGATTTTTACGAATTTCGTCATATCTCTTAGGTCTTATAAAACTAACGAATTTTGCTTCAACTAGCTCCTTATATGAAGGCATAGAAATTTGTTTTACATTTTTTTCATATTTTTTGATATTCAACGCCTAAAGGAGTGTGCACGGGTTGTGAACGAATTCACGAATTCTGCTATATATCTTCCGGACTACTACAGTGTTTATAACGAGGAGCTTATGGTGATCAAGGAGGCCTGAGTTATAATGAAATATCTATTAGGGATATAAGCATTTTCACAGACTGCCAAGCGACAATAAAATCCCTGGAATCGGCGGAGATGGCAGAACAGTTCAATATTCATCTGTGCTGGGTGCCAGGGCACAGGGATATTCCAGGTAACTGTATGTTTGACAAACTCGCTCGGCGTGATTCTACCCTTCAGATTATCCCGGATATCACCATCGTACCACTAATAGTACATCAGTTTCAATATTGTTAACCTGTGTAGAATTTGTACCCATCCCATGTTAGGAGTTATTGAAAATGTATGGATACCAAGTCTTGATAAGTTCTATTGTTGTTGGTGTTGTTGATTGGTGTGGGTGAAGACACGCAGCAAAGCAGCACTTCTTGAGCATTCAGGCCAACATGGCTCATTATACTCGAATCCCCCAGTCTCTACCCGATCATTTTCGTCCTCCTCACGAATTTCAAGAGCTCAGGTAGTGAGCGAGAACGGAGTTCTTCCATCCTCATAGCAACAACGCCGTATACGTGCATTCTCGCAAAAGAGTAAGCTGGACACTCGAGAAGGAAATGTTCCATTGTGTCGTCGCTCTTGTCGCAAGCAGTGCAGATGGGGTCGTCAATGATTCTCAATCTGATCATGTGTAGGCCACATGAGTTATGCCCTGTGTGGACACCAACCATACTACCACATTCCTTCCTGCTCAATTTGAGAAGAAAAGCAGCGGTTCGTCCACTTGATCCCTCAACAAGGTTTCTGGTCTGCCGCATCCCGGGAAGAAGCCGCCATCTCTCAATGTGTGATTTACTCACCCAGTCAGCAATGGCAGCCCTAACAGAGCCAACCGGCACACCGAAAACTGGTTCTGGTCCGGCCATGGCTGACTTCGATCCAGCCTTTGCTAATGCATCAGCAATTTCATTGCCATTTACACCCTGGAACCCATATGACTTTAAGTCATTGAATCTGCCAACAGAATTCAACCGTTCTTTACACTCGCGTACCATCTTCGAAAAGACGATTGAATTATCTAGGGATTGTAGAGCGGCCTGACTGTCGCTACAAATGCAGATCATCCTGCCAGGTTATATATTATTATAAGTTATATTACTCTGCTGATTAAATGATGATAAATAGCATCCAGTTCAATTTGTGCTTGGGCTTATCTGGGTTATGCTGAAATTTCGGAATCTGGGTGTGCCTCTTGTTACATGTAAGCTGCTACTTGAATTGAACTGAGTTGAGAAAACCAACTAAAGATGTACAAAGGGCATTACATATCACACTGCGAGACAGATTTGGCCTGAGCACGATCTGAAACGGTCAAAAAGTTTGATTTCGCTCATAAGGGCGAATATCAGCACCACAGTTAGTGTCCTGCCGTACACTGTCTTATATGCCGGCATGCTAAAAGACGCGACCTCCTTTCAAACGATTCTGTAGAAGCTGCTTGAATGAGGAAGAGGAAGATAGTCCTTCATCTTATCTGCACCTGTCCAACTCTCTCAGCTAGAAGGAAAGCAAACCTTGGAGCTTACTTCTCGAACAGTCTCAGTGACCCTGCCGCAACGAAGGTTACGAGAATCCAACGCTATATTATAAGATCTAAGTAGTTTAGCGAGAACGACCGGATTCAATAATCCTGTGATGGCACATCAGACCTTTTAGGTCTAAGTGTGTCTGGTATTCTTACAGACAGCGACGGGTACCTACTTACGAGTACTTTCTTAAGTTCGTCATGGACTCGACTTAATGATCCGATAAGGTAGTAGAGAATCTTAACCTTTGATTGGGGATATCAGTCCTCTGATTGTGAGGAAAGTGACAGCAAAATGGATACAAAATACACTAATAAGTGAAGTGGCGGCAGTTAAATCGAGTGATTGCATGGCTCATAAGGCAACAATATTGGATCCACCCAAAATCCCCCAAGGAATCCGATTATGGCGTTTTCGAAACTCAGATGGTTGCCCAAAACTATGTCCGGAATTTCTCGTACGTAATCAGTCATTCCGATTAGAATTTCGGAATAGTTTGTTCAAATAGTCACCCAAATCCGAACCGCTAAACTACTGTTGACAGTCCAACACACACACCCAATCCCCCCGGAATTAATACGCTCTGTGCTCGACTTTCCATTAACATTATCACCACATTCAAGACAGTTCTTCATGCCATCGTCATCATCCATCAGGCTAGAACTCCACGCCGTTGATACATCATATGCTAATGCTAATCCATTACCATCTGCTGTCACCACACTCAGTATTAGTCGCATCGTATCACTTTGTCGAAAGTGACAACGACTCTCTAAGACTTTTTCGGGAAGAAGTGGAAACGTATGGTGTCACCCATTCACCTCCTTCTGCTCCAACTTCTCCGACGTTATTTGAGAAGACATCTCCAGTACAAATGTGTCAAGCGAAAGTGCAGTTCCTCAAGACACTGCACGACGAATATCACTATAAATACGAATAAGGAGTAATTGGTAAATGATGTGGAAGCGCTTCAAGGGACTTCCCCCGATTTAATTCGGACCATTGATAGTATTGGGCGCTAAAAATACGAAGACGTCGAATTTTACGGATCGTGAAATTGTTTTATTGATGTTGATATCCGGTTCTTGGAAGTCGAGTCGAACAATGGAATTGGGATTCTGGAGTTCTATCCCAAAATCCCAAACGTTGTCGGGACGAACCACAACTTGCGTTTGGCTCCTCTTGTTTTCGGTAATTACTCACGACTTGCCGCATAAATCTCTGATCCTATTTCGGATTAAAAATTTTTCCGTTGGTAATTTCATTATGGAAAATCTCGAATTTATTATCCGGCAGATGTTTCATTCGGGGGTTTCTTTTTTAATTTTTCATTCATTTGCCGGAAAAGTTCAATAATTTCCGGGGGACTCCTCCGATGGAGAGTGTGTACTGTTCGGAAATCCTCTTATCTTGGTCGTAAATTAATTTAAGATGAGACCATTGCATATAGAATTTCTTGTTTGTAAAGCGAAATGTGGCCCGAGCTCTGGCCCTTCTGGAACCCCAAGCAAATGGCTTGTGCAGCGGATGAATCTATTCGGGAATACGGGCGACTCTTGGGCGCTTTGATAAGTGGAACGTGTCTAATTGCTTTTTTGGAGACGATTTAACAGGTGACAAATTGCTGTAAACTACTTGATGACGGAAGATGAATAAGTAATCGTGGTAAAAGATGGTCAGGAGTGATGGGTGCGCTTGGGTGTTGAAGATTTCGGGACAGTGATGAGTGCAGACAAATTATAAATAACAAACGTATCGTGACGAAGTCTATGCAATTCTGTTTCTTAGACTACTTCACGGTGTCGCAGTTTTTATTGTAGACTTGTAGTTAAAAAGGGCACGACTAATTGGTTAAATTTGATCGGTTATGGCGTTAGTTATAGCCCTCTGGGTCGAAATGAAAGGGGAGTTTAATTAATGAGAATACCATTAATGAACCTAAGGTTTATCGTCTTGAACTAGTCACTTGACTTAGCATAGGAAGTGCTTATTAAAAGGCAAGTTAAGAGTATGTTGCGTATATTGGACTGGCTGTATAGAATAATGGAATGGAAATTTCATCATATGTAAAAGGACAAACCATCTTTTTGCGGGTTTTGCCAGATATTGTAACAGACGTAGGTAGATAAAACACTCAAATATAGAGCATATCGTCGCATATGAGTGTGTTTCCATCTACCGCTCATGCAAATCGAAAAAAACCGAACGAAAAAATTTTCCCTGTAGAAAATTAATGTTGGACGAAATTTGTGTTGCATGAAAAGCGGCAGCAAAAAACCATGTACCTATCGACCGAAATGCCATTTACCGCTAAATCAGATAACTACGATAACGTTGAATTTCGTAAAACTGTAGTGAAATTCATCATGTATTGCAGTTGTAAATTGACTGCACGTTTTGATTTAATAAATTTGATTGCAAAAAAGGATTTAATTGTAAAGGGTTCGAATGAACTGATTAAAAATTGCTTAGTGTTTCTTATGAGTTCACATATAAAGTTTTTGAAGTGTCCATTCCTGGCGCCATATTAGCTTTTGAGAGTAGGGGTGAGGGATATTTTTTTTAGCATAACCTTCTGTAACTAAATATCAGAGAGTTCATGATTGTGAGTAGAAAGCCTGAGCTCATAGGTTCCAATCAAGTCCACTCCTACTATTTTTTTGCACAGAACCAAATCGGTATATGAATTCAATGAAGGAATCTACCAACATTTTGGGCACAACTTTATTATTTTTTGGGCAGAAATCCGGAACGCGTTTAATGCTGAGATGCGCAGTAGGTTAAAAAATAACGTTCCAAATAGCTTCCTGGTTATTCTTTGGGCCAATGAAAATCTCAACTTATTTTGCTTTACTTACTCCCGTAGTACATCTACATGTTCTAAGTTTCAACTCTCTAGCATAAGCCTTTTCTGAGATACAAAAACTATCCCACCCCCGTAGTTTGCACCCCTATCAAAATTTTTTTCTTGGATGCCTCTATAGTGGCTCGATATAGTCGTCAGTTTTTAGCTTTCTATCTTTCGCGGTTTCTGGGAAATAAATTTCATAAACTCTTCCTTTCCACCATCTGCCATGATACCACCACCTCCAAATTTTTTTCCTCTGCTAGAGATATACTAGCTTACCTCCTGTAAACTTCTTAAGATCATATCTGCTACGGTTCCTCAGATATAATTTTTTTTTTAATTACTATTCTTGATGACTTAAATGCAGGTGGTTGATCTATCATCATCATCAATGGCGATAGCCCAAATCGGGTCCTGGCCTCCTGTAGTTGATCTATATATGTATCGTTTTCTCTGAAAATAGCTAAGTGGATGTTGGTGAAAAATGTTGAATTGTCAGCTGAACTTTGAACTACGCTCTGAAAGGCTATACTGAATGTAAATCTTTTCCCAATTATTTTCATTTTAATTAGTCTCTAATGTATCTACCATACTTTACAAGCTATTCCCAATCTACTTAAGTATCGAATGGCGATAGTAAAACATTATTTTTCCAGCCATACGTTTGCTGACAAAAAAGACCCATCCTCAAGTTAGTGGGCGATGTGAAGTCTTCAATTTCATGTTTGTTTACAAATGCGATCTACACAATACCCGACGTATGCCACACTGACGAAGGAGGCAATTTTTCGTCGACAGTTGAAGGAACGAAAACGTAAACAGTCTTCAATACCGTCATCATCACGAATCTGTTTACACATCAGTTTGATGAGCTTGATTCCACCATAAATCAAAACTTTTCATATTATTTGGATCCCATATCGGTCTCGTCAAAAATTTCATCCCCGGATATTATTGATAGATATAATTTCTTTTTTTTTTCGTCTTTTTTCTGAGTACCTAATTTATAAGAAGTGTTGCTGATGAAATGTGAAGTTGATTGATGAGTTGTTATTGAAATGGTCTGGGCAGGAGGGTAGTGTGGTGTATTTACATTTACACATACGTTGTCTAATAGAACACTCTGGTGAAAAGTTAGTTTACTTCGGATATCCGACGTTCCTAATCTGCCCTTAAGTTCAACTTGAACCTTCCCAATTAACGGACTGGTCAGTTAACTTCACTTCGGAACTTGACTGAAAACTTTAGTTTGATCCGGTTCCCAATTAAGGATTCCCCGCAGATGCTTCTATACACCATCCGAATTTCGCTACAAAGACACATTCACCACCATCGAAAACTTTACGCAGGGTATCTATAGTTTATCTTGCAATTCCGGTCAATTTGCAGCTAGATACCCTCGTATCCTTTCAATTCTTCCCGACTAATTGACTTTCAATTGTTCGTTCAGAGAATTCCTGACCGTGAGGTCCTGATAAACAAATTGGATCCATGGGATTTCGAGTTGTCACTGTATAGCTGGATTCCTCTTCGGATTGGTGTTTGCTATGTTATCTTGCATCTAGAGATAGCTCGTTGGTGTCCTACACGAGTCCCGGATTGATGAGGGCGGTTTTTTTTCAAATATCTGCTCCGCACTTGTATGTACCTCCTGCGGAGCGTTCTATCGCCCCAGTCAAGGACTGGATTCTTCGAGTGGAATTTTCGTTGACAAGTTCAGGTTTGATAAAAAAAAAGTGAAATGGATTATCGGATCAGCTCTTGTTTAAATCTTTGTGACACATGGCGATACCATGGGGTTTTCGCGCTATTTACTGTTTTTCGATGTTTTTTGGGGATTTTCCTTATTGAATTTAAAGGGATTATGGAATTTAGTTTCATTTTTGAAACGACGCATGTTTTTAATCACATTTTTCCATTTCTTTGTCCTGTAGTTAAAATACTTTCTAAATCGGAGCTACCTGCGCACTCTTAATGATTTAATAGAGTGGATTATAATTCAATTTGAGCATATCCTTAAGCTCAATTTCCGATAGAGTTTCCTATTCAACCAGAGTTATATTTTTCATGGAATTTGTATTTCTTGTTCGAGATTCTGAATATCTGCAGTACTAGGAACCTTTTGTACTAAGGCCTATGCTATTTTTCGCATAATGACTTTAGAAGTTGATAGAAATTATATCCACCATCATACCTGCGCGCTGGCTAACACTGCACAACTCTTCACATAACCGACATTGCAACATAATAGGGTAAATTTGGAGAGTTGCCGTGGAGAGGGAGTAGGGAGTGGCAGTGAGTGAGCGATGAAGTTGCACAAAAGAATGTAATACTGTTTGTCTTAACAATTGAGTAGGATGTAACAAAAGAAGTACTTGTGTACGGCTGTAGCGATTTATACTGAAAGGCATATTTATACCATCCTTTTCTTTCTCTAGAAGTTGACTCCCGAAGGATATATAATTGTTGACTTAAAAAATCTTTGTATCTATTCCGATTTAAATAGGGTAAACTCAGGATAGATGCCCCACTGGGATAGATGCCCCACTGGGATAGATGCCCCAGTTCTAAAGGATCCAACTTCCATAAACAAAATCACATCAACTTTGTAATATATTGCGACCTCTTGTTTATGCCCATTCTGTCTGACGACAGCGTTCATACGAAGCGAATGTATCATTTTTTTCAGGACATGAATATTCTCGAGTCTAAAAATTCATCAAATAATTATTTTTCTGTTCTGAATAAGTGCAGTTAATTTCTTTTTACAGATAAAATTTTTATGTATTTAATTTTGTCACTCATAGTATAATATTAAGTGCACGCTAAAGCGAGTTTTATGCTGAATATGTTGTTTTAAACTTTTAAAATTGAGGAGGCACCTAACCCCCACGAAAAGGATAGTTCCCTCGCTTTCCGTGAGGATAGTTGCCTTTTGAGCCGTCTTAGGCACATTAGTTCGAAGTCGAAAAAATAATGTTGTACCTACGGTGTTACAAATTTTCCTTACTTTTAATTTTTTATTGAAGTACAAATTTTTATGTTTATTTATTTAATATATCGCCGTGTCGGAAGAACAGTGACGCAACTGCAATTTTGAAAATTTTCTGTTTTCACATTTCAATATTTTGTGGTTTTGCTATTCTTGCATAAAATCGTTCCCCGTTGTTTTAAACAAACGTGCTCTTGATCTAAGCTGTCTATAGTAACTATTAATAAGCTCGTATGGCTTGTGGGCAATTGTCAAAAATGATTTTGTTTCTCCGAAAAAAATTAAAATTTTTTGCAGTTGCGTCACTGTTCTTACGACACGGCGATGATTACCTGGGCATTTAACATGAATGTCTAATTAAGTTTCTTGATATTTTTTATCTTCAGTTAAATTGATGAAAAATTGGTTCATTGTGTCATACCAATAACTCAAAAGTGATAAAAGTCTTAAAATCATCTTGCAGCTTAATAAAGATTAAAAAAATTAGAAATGTACTGCTCTTTTCGCATGGGGCATCTATCCCATATGCTCGATTACGCATCGAGGCATCTATCCTTCTTATGAGGGGCTTGCAAAATATTTAGGATTATTTATATTAATTATAAGAAAACGGTTATTACTCTTTATTATGAACTAAACCAGCTGCTGTATGACGCTTATGACATTGGTCTTAATCGTTTTGCGAATATAGTACTAAAACGAAAAGTGGGGCATCTCTCCGTAGTAGTTTCCACATCTGAATGCGTACTTAACTCCAAATATTCCCATTAATAATCATCTTCTATAAAAGATTTTTAAGTATTGAGTTCTTACAAGCGGTTTTGCTTAAGTTTAATGATTCGATGAACATAAGATTCCAAATCTTTATAAACACCATCCACTTGAGAACAATCTGAGTCATAGTCGCCTGAATTATCACTACACAGTAGCATCTGCATTATTTCATTGTTAGTATAATTCTTTTAGCACCGCTCATTGTTTTTTATTTTTTTTCGCTTTACCTGAAAAATGAAAGAAGCCTTCTTTAATATTAACAGACGGTTATTAGAAACTAAAGCAAACAAATAAAAAAAATTTAATAATTTAACAGCTGCTGGGTGTGCAGTGGCGCCATTATAGCTTCAAAGGCTTGTTCTTCAGTACAATCATTGCCAACTAGATATTTTCCTATTTTTAGTCATATTTCTTGAGCAATTTCCATTTGAGTTCCAAGAAACTAGCTAAAAATGTGGCTGATTTTGAACAGTCTGGGAGCAACTTTATTATTTTTCAGGTCAAAGTGAGGAAACGGTTCCTCATTTAAAAAAAATTAATTACATTTTTGGGACATAGTCCGAAACGTGGTCAAATTCGAAATGTTACACCGGTTGATTCGAGACAAGGCGGTTTTTCGGAAAGTTAATTTTGTTACTAGAATAGTTTCTTGTACAAACATTGCCCATGGAAGTAAAAATATCGAAAAGTTTTAAAATTAGAAACTATTCTAGTAACAAAATTAACTTTCCGAAAAACCGCCTTGTCTCGAATCAACCAGTGTAACATTTCGAATTTGACCACGTCTCGGACTATGTCCCAAAAATGTAATTAATTTTTTTAAATGAGGAACCGTTTCCCCACTTTGACCTGAAAAATAATAAAGTTGCGCCCAGACTGTTCCAATTTGCTAGTTGGGAGTTATTTTTGAAAAATCGTGAAATAAGATCTAAGCAATTGGAAAAGATAAAATCAATTTTATATCTCATCAGACCTTAAAGATATTGCAAAATGTTGGAAAACCTATTCAACTAATTTACACTCTCTTGGGGGTTGAATTTCGAAAAACCGGTTTTTAGGCGTATGCAACTAACCAAAGGTCCAATTTGACAGTTTCTTAGACCTATGCGATATGACGGAATTCGTGAAAATGTGGATAACTCTTCTCGACCCTCTCATGGCATGTAAAGCAAAAAATCCTTAAAACCGTTTTAGATGATTGTTTGAAAAGCCCGCAGAAGTAAATAATTAAAAAATTAAAAAAATAAATCAGGCCTACGAGATACGGCGGAATTCGTAAAAATATATGCAACCCCTTTATACCTATACCTATACCTATATCTATAATAAGTGGTTGAATATAAAAAAATACTGAAAACGCTTTCTGACTCATAGAGGTAAAATTAATTCAATATTTTAGAAGGCCTAAAACAAATGACGAAATTCGTAAAACTACGAGTCTTCAACGTACAGACGAATTGATTTTTTTTGTTGCTTTTTGGGGTCTACTACTTCTGAAACGTGAAAAAAAATTGTCAAGGTATCAGGATTTTTGTATGGGAGCTACGCGAAGGACTAGTGGTATTATCTTGATGTAAATACTTTTAGAACACGAAGCATTCGACCAATAATCGTGAATACGTGTTTTAAGGACTCTTGTACGGGAGGTCTCTTAAGGAATGGAAGGATATCGCTTATTACCGAACTTAGCCTTACTTTATCTATTTTACAGGTGGTGACAAAATTTCAACTTCCCAAATTAACGCGTTCTTGCATGCAAACGGACGGACGAACGGACGAAAAGCAAACGGTTTTAAGGTTTTTGGCCAGAATGAACATAAAATAATGTATAACTTTTTCATCCGAGGCTTGGTTGGTTGTCTATGCGATACAAACTTTTCGGGCTGGATTAAATTTATAGTACTCTATGATTTCATCTAGAGTATAAAAAGCGTTTGTTCCAAACGAAAATTCGATGGAATCATGCAAAGAGGACAGCCTTGTAAGCAGCCAAGTTAACAACTTTCAATATTACAATAACAGCCAGTGTCGAACTAGTCACCTTCCACCCGAAAATCTGTAGCAAGTGCTAATCTCCTTCGTAGTTAAGTTTAACACGTCTGTCTTTTAAGTCATCCCTTATTACATTCTTTTGTGTGCTGACTCATCATAGCAACAAAATTGCTTCTTGACCACCCCCGAAATCGGATAAATCTCGCCCGGCTCATAAAAGGTATCATCTACGATCCACCCCCGAAATTAGACAATATAGTCGCCGAACAAAAAGTCATCCGTTAATAATTCTCCGTCTTACAAGCTAACAATCGTTCCCAAATGTTTTCTATTTGTCACGTGCCCTTCTTGTAGTCGCTCGACTATACGGGGGTGGCAGTACAAAGGTGGTGTGTTAAAATAAAAACAACGAGAATGACATAGAGTCCAGGAAGGAAATAAGGAAACCTCTACGAGGTCTAGGAAATCTGTTCCACTTATTAAGTTGTCACACATTTATTTATTTTTTTTGTCCCTCGGTGTTTTTTTTCCAGCCAGTCCTTGCCGGCTTTTGTGGCAAGTGTTCGCCAGGAATGAGTTATGGCATCAAACAAATCTCTGGAAAGTGCTAAAAATATATAAAAACACTTTGGTAGTCGGGATCGGGGAGTACTTAGACGGTGAGGGTGTGGAGTACGACTGCAGTACGCGGAAGATCGGGGGGATTGGTGCCCATTTTTAGGTCCCAACCCGATGTAATAGACGGCGTAGACGTTGAAATGGTCCCCGAAAGTGGAAAGAAATCGAAAGGGAGATGATTTATTGAATCCTAGAGTTCTATGTAAGTGGTGCGTGCTGTTGTCGTCGGCAAGAAGCGTTTTGCGCGCCGACACTTAGACTCAAATCCCCTTGGACCCCTTAACGCCGAAAACCAGAGAAATAAATCGAATTCAAATTTGGAAGTCCCCGATGGGAAGAACGCGTGAATTCCACTTCGATGTTCCCTACACGTCCTGCACCGCCAAACGGTATCAGTATCACTTCACTTCTGATAAGTGATTTCTTCCGTAGTGCATTGCGGGCGGATATTGCAGGGGATGCAAGTAACGCACATTCGATCTTTTACACTTTTCTTTTTGATGGTCATAAAAGCGAGGGCGTCTTATTTCCGTTCGTAAACAGTTTTAATAGCACGGTGACAACATGGATTTTGTGTTGCTGAAACGACTTCTTGACTGCCGCGGCGTAACAAAACAAAGTGTTTCTGCAATTTTAGTAACGCGACAAGAAACAAGACAGGGGCTGATTGGTTCTGACCATCTGCTATGACTCTATCCTGTATATGGATGGATCCTGAATGTTGATGACTGGCAAACATTTGCGAGAAAATAAACATATAAAATTAAATGACGGTGGCCGATGGGGCGAGGGAGGTGTCATGGATGTAAGGAGCTGTATGAAATAAGTAGGGTGTTAATTCATTAGTTTTGTATAACTAGATGGGAATTCATTAGTGCACTGTGTCGGTGTTTGATATGAGGGGAGGACACTGAAGCTAAGTAGATTTGTCGTAAAGGAACCCGCTTTTAGGAAATTCAGTGTATTCGGTAAAGATTACGTCGTTAAATTGAATCGTAAATTTAAAATATTGCAGATACGTCCCTATAAAAAGACGGTTAACAGTTGACGACGCAAAATAATGAACTATTTTGTTGAATTTACACAATATATTTAATACATTTTTCAAATAAATAATTAGGAGAAGTAAAGCAGCATTCATTCATCTATTTCATCAATATCTGGCATATGTTTTACTTATAAACGTATTAAAAATCTTATAATAAAAATTAAAGAGATTTTTCGATTTGTCTCAATATTTGTTCTAAATTGATTATTTTGATTAAATTTTGTATAAAGTTCTAGTTACTTAATACGTCTGTATAAGCCAAGGCCACGATCACAAATATGCCAAATACAAATTTCTTATTTATGATTTGCTAAAATAATGAATTTATTAAATGAATTTTAAAGGCACATAAATTTGTATTATATGTAAATTGCAAAATTCTGATATAAAGAATGATAACCACGAACGTACAAAAATCGTTTCTCAAACAAAATTTACAAAAAACCAAGTAAATGTAAAGAAAGGTTAAAAACAACATTTAAATCCTAACACCAAAATTAATTTTTCTTGAACCATGATTGTTGTACATTCATTGTTTTGGCATACACCCCGAATTCTAATACAACCTGACATTAAGTGTCCAAATACTTTCCAGAATCAATGTAACATCAATAAATGATAATTGTTTACATAAATTAAAATACATATATTTTTTTTTGTTCGACTTTGATGTTGTAAGCATCGTAATGCTAGAATTGCCAACGATGTTTTAGTCTGTACTTTATAAGTACTCACTATTTTATTCTTTACTTACGGTGCAAACTTTTACATTTGAACCGACTGATATCGTCAAGGGGGGGGGGGGGGTTCGAATATGTGGTAATAACGTTCACAGCTTGAAATCTATCAATGCTCAAATTTTTTCTAAGAGATTTGAATCTGATGAATGTGACGGTCAATCCAGTTCGTCATAGTCATAGTCCTTACACCTTACACTCGTCATCCGGCTTCGAAAAAGTTTTATTTGGTGTTCTGCGTCTGTTCACTTGCGTGAAAATAATAACTCGGCTGATGATCAACTAACTTTATTCTAAATAATTTTAAATCATATATACAAAAAAATTGCTTATACTATTATACATAAATGTATTTCACACAAAAAATTGCTTATACTACTTAAAATTATTTCACCCGGAAAAATTAATACTTATCACGTAACATAACGCCCAGCATGTTCGGTCTATGTTTTGTCTATCCCGTAAACAATTTCTACCTTTAAGGTAATGTGAGTATTTACGGGATAGACGAAACAGCGTCATAAGATTTTGAAATAGGTATGCAGCGTGGTTAATTTAGTAGTCCTAACGGGTATATTCACTGGTAGTATTCCAGGTAATTTAGTTGTAACTATCTGGTATCGTTAAAGAGGAGTGAAAAAGACGGCAATATTGAAGAAAGAGGTGAAGGATTTGTCTCGAGGTGATGAAAAGATACACCGCTACCACGAAGCTAACTGGTAAAATTCTTGCCTATTTCTACGCACTACAAAGCTGACTTCAATGATTTGGATCGTTGTCATCTGGTGGTATCAAATTTTAATTTTTCCTTATAAACCATCTTTGGACAGATGGTATTAAAACCTACTGATGTAATTTGACCATTTTAGAAGCATTCAAATTCTCTGTAAAAATGTAAAAAGTGCCAAATCTCTGTTTGGCGAATGAGCCTCAAACCATGGTCCATTACTAGATATTTAGCAGTCCGCTGGATGTATCTTGTTGTGTTGGTACGCCAGATAGAAAGAATCCACAGAAAAGAACCTTCGATTACTACATTATGTTCTTCCAATCGCGATTCAAGCGAGTCCTTTTACGACGTGTCTGATGGACAGTAGTGATTTCTTCACAGTGCTTTGAAATACCACATCAGCCAATAAACGTATTTGAACAGTAAAAGACACAGTCAGAACTTTTACGAAAAGTATTAAGAAGTATTCTTTTCAAACACACGTAAAATCAGTTTTTTCACTAAAATTCCTTTTCTTAGTTCGTAGATCGATGTTTTTTTTACGTCGGAATGAAATTTCACCCATTTACTTATAAATGTCTTTGACTTTTTCATGTACATACTATAATTCACAGCGGGTCATTTTTGGTCCTTTTGGATGCTAACACCGAACACGGCTTCGTAACGTAATGCATACGTGGTACACATTTTAAAATATGTTCTTTTGTGACCAAGGTCGATCGGAAACTGATGCTTTCTATAGAAAGCGTCATTGGAGAATGGTCACAGTACCAGCAAACGTTTGAATTTAATATGTACCGGTTTTCAGAATGGAAGGGCGTTGGACCCAAAGTTGCGTATGATTGTCCTCTTCGAAAATATACATCAAAAAATTGTTCAAAATAGACCAATAGGGGAGGGAGGGGGTTGTTCAAACCCTACCCCCGCCTCTCTATTAAAATCATCCCATTGCAACCACTTCCGAACCCGATTTCTAATCAAGAGTCCACAAAAGTAAAAACTAATAGGACATCTCATCGGACCTAAGTGATATGGTGGAATTCGTAAGAACGGATACAACTGTTTTATTTCTCCACAGGGGTTGAATATCAAAAAATCCAGAAACGGTTTACTGTTTTATGTAAAGAGCTCATCAAAGTAAAAAATATGCCAACAGTCTGGGCGCAATTTTATTATTCTTGGGTAAAAGTCCGGAACGCGTTTTCGCACCCGTGGCTGGCTCGACTAGCTACTCCCCTGTAGTAATACTACGATAACTCCCTATATGTGTCGCGAATGTGGTATCATAATGGACCAACCGAATGGCCTAAGTGAGTCGATCCATAGTTTGGGTGGCTGCCACCATAACCTAACCTAACCTAACCGAAACGCGTTTAATAGGATACTATGCAGAATGGCACCCTTGTCACATCAATTTTCACCACATTCAAAATGTTGACTTCCAATTCTGCCCATGGTATTGTCAAATTTGAAAAAAGTATTTTGAGAACTACGACTCAATCATCACTTGGAAATGCAGATCATTATTCAAGGAGTTTCTTTCGTACGTATTCAATTCGTTTCTATTGTGGTTTCGATTATCTTTCAACGTTTGTATGTATAAGATCTTCAGTTCATCAGTGCACTTTTATTCAGAAAGTTGTAAGCTTATGAGTCACAACTTGATATTAAAAAAAATAACGTTTTATTTACAAACCCCTGCGGTTCCAGCTAGGTGATGTAAGATACCCTGAATGAGATTAACGTTTTTCTATTTAATCAAAATCGACCAGCAGACCATGTTTAAGCAGTTCAGATAACGTCTATTTAAGGGATGTAAAATGACACAACATTATTCCAGAAATACTTAAATTGAACAACAATCTCGATTATGCATCTATAAACTCATCAACATTCGTCATTCGTATAAAATTCCCCCCATCTGGTTCGCATTATTCGCAATTTCAACCTTGTAACAAACCACTTAAATTATTTGCATTAGTCATTGTGCATTCGAAATCCGACGGCAACCCTCAACCCAGCCACCCTTAGAAAAACATATCAGTTTCACTTTTCAGATAATATCCTCATTTCGAACGACAAGAAAACCAAATCAACGAGTGACCCTCAAATTAAGGTAATTTGCCTTTACTAACCACCCATAAAAGATGATCACAAGGGAGATAGTCGTGTGGGCCCATCCACCCCTGTAAGGCCGGCGAATCCATCCCCTACTCGATATTCCATACGTACGCCAGTCAAAGCAATTCGCTGCTCTTTTAAGTACTCAAACATTTCGACACCCCATGATTTCAACCCACCCACCCACACCCTCTAATCCGCTAGCAAATATATCGGTTAACGTTTCAATTCATCCAGCACATATCACCACCCTCCCATTCACAACGTACCTCCCGATAGGGTGGGTGGATTCCTTGCAACGGTGTTTCATTTTCTCGAGGACTTTTTCCGACCGGCAAAACATCTAAAGAAAATTTCGATACACAAGAGTTTCACGTGACTTGGATTGCGTTTCCAGGCCGGAAAATACTTGGCGGGGAAGTAAATTTCCCTGGAATTGCGGTAGTGGGTGGTTAGCTGGGGGTAGGTGATTTTCCCGCGATGAATTCGCTGTAACAGGTTCGAGCCTTGTGGAGGACTGGATCACTGGAACTCATTCAATGCATTCCTGGATGGGTCTTGTCTTGGCTTTGTTTTCGGCGCAAACTGAGCTGGGAATGAATGAACCGACCGAGGCCCGACAGATGGATGATGGCATTTTCATTTTTCACTAGACGACTATGCCAAAGTACTTCAGTTGATTGTAAACTGTCGTGTTGTTTGGTACGGCTTTTCCGGGTTTTCCGGGTCTCGTTGAGTAAAATTTCCTTTCGCACAGAGTCAAAAGAATTTTTTTTTTAAATAGAAGCGACTAATTGCAATAGTTTTAAAAAGCACTATGCATTTGTTAAGGGTGCAAAAGTGTTACGGTGGAAAGTTCTAATTTAAAATTGAAGTGCGTAATAATGCAGTAGTGTCTGTTTTTTTAAATTATTACGTGACATCGTCGTTGTAATCTTCGTAAAAATGTAATTAATTTAAAATAAAAAGGATGTTAAGTGGTTTTCGTTGTAAGCGATAGTGAAATGTGGGAGTTGAGCTTGGCTTTTAAAGGAATAAAAGCCGTGAATTATTCTAAGACCCAGTATCGTAGGCTGCCAGGACATATGGAAGCAATTCTATGTGATGTCCTGATGGTTGCCCACTTCGTCCTTCGGCACTATACACAGGAGATAATTTTATTCGTTGTGACAACCATATTGTTGGCTGTTGGTTGCGGATGATGGATTATTTATGAAGGAGTAAAGTGGTAGAGTGGTTTTGCGAGTGTTGATGATGCCGTGTATGGCCAATGACCGGTTTACGGATATGCTCATAATTTATTCAGATTATGTGAAATTCTCATATGACAAATTGTTGATTCGATTTACAAAGCCTGACTATATGATCCGGTGACACAAAAGACAAAATTAATTACGTAGTTAATTACATATTATTATTATTATTATTATAATGCAATGTGCTCGGTAATTATGTTACCGGAAAGAGCATTTTCTGGCACTCAATTATGCATGTGAAAATAGGCTGTTATTGTTAGTGCTAGGAATTTCCATAATTAGAGATTAAATTACATGGGAGCTATTTAAATTTTTTCAACAGTCAACGCTTTGCGTAATTTTAATTAAATACTACAGCATTAATCAAAGAGTGAATTAAATAATTAAAATGGTATATTTATGATGTATACCATACACTCTCACGACTTCATGAAAAATTTTAAGATCTTGTACTTCTACTGAGTAGAAGTAGAATGAAAAGATATTGTAACGTTTGTTATTTTTCGCCTAATTTTTGGTAGTACCTCCTTACCATACGAACGATTATATTCAGGACACGTTTTTCAACTAAAACTTTAATTATTTAAAGTTGGATCAGGCTCAAAACCCTTACATTAACAGAATTACGTTCTGAAAGAAGTCGTCAAATATCCATGCCTCCTCGATAAATTTTTTCAAAATAATTTTATTTATTTTTTTTTTAATTAAATTATAGAAATTTTTTCAAAATTTATTTTGTTTCTGATATTTTCGAATGTTTTCCTTATATTGCCTTCTCGAAAAATAGCTTCAAAAAATCGTTTTTTTTTAAATTCAAGTATGGAACTTTTTTTTGGGGATTTTGACATTTTCATTTAATTTTTATTTTATTTTTCGGAAATATGAATTATAACATACCCTTCATATTTTGGCAGAAATGTCCAAGTCAAAAGTTGAAAGTTGTAGAACATGACACAATATAAGTACATTGTTTTTTTTAGAATAAAGTATTTTTAATCCTTTGAAATCTTAGGGCTTTACTGAAAATACTTAAGAGATAATAATAAATGTAGTAACAACCATATTTTCAAAACTTCTCGTCAATTTACATTTAAAAATTTTATTTGAAGATAAAAGAAAGCTGTCACAACTGTCGCGCGTATTCAGGACAGTATGTAGATCTTTTCGATTTTTCGATGTTTTGACTTTTGTTTATATGATTTCTGAATACTTTAGTACTTTGATTTGTGGCTCCATTTGTGGCAGCTTGTCCTATGTATAATCACTTGTTGTAGGTATTGCCATAGAATGCAGACGAACTGGTGTGACCTAACTCATTTATCTGCATAAACAATATATGAAAGGTTGCGTCTTCAAATAACATCGGGGTCACCACTCGTTGCATTTGCAGTACATCTCTTGTCTCATCAATATACAATTTGGTTCAATCAATTTTGGCTTTCAAACCAAAAAGAGCTATCCTGAAATATTGTACTTTTAGGAATAATTGATTTTTGAAACTAGCAGAATTAAAATTCTCGAATGCAAATGTGCTTGATGTATAGGATCATGGAGTATGGCTCTCCTCAGTCGCGGTTTAAAAAAGTACTTATGGTAATTTGGAATTAAGTTGGATACAGGCTCAGTGAAGTTACTCCACTATTCCTCAGAAGGTATTTTATATGAATTAATAAATAGGATATTAGGGATGAACACTTTTTTTTGTATAGGAGTTCCCGAATAAAAGTTGGTTGATTATTTTTAAATGCATGCTCGTATTGGGCAAAAAGGAATGATGTCAAATTTTACCTTTTTTTAAATGGTTTTAAAGCCTAACTATTATTTTCGTAGCTTTAAATTATTTTTAACTATTTAATATTGAACACTAAACTCCAAATTTTCCCTGAAATATGTAAATTCTGATCTTTGTTTTTACTACGATTAAGTTGTGCTTGAAATTGTGCTTGAAGTTGTGCTTGAAGTAAGTAGAATTATTTCACGGTTAAGGAGTATATTTTTGTGATATTTAAAAACTTTCGAACTAAGTAATTATTTTTCCAACAAATATGTACGTTCTTTGCTTCTGTGTGCTGTTGAAAAATATAATATATGATAAAGGAAATTCTGTGCAACTTGGAATTCTTACGTGTTTCATGATTTTAAGTCCAAATCAGCGATCAAAAATGTTAAATTAAAAAGCTTGATTAACCACATTTTTTATATCGGTAAATCGTAATCCGTAGTCGAAATTAGTAAATTTTTGGTAAAATAATTACTCTTAATATTCCAAATGATAGCATCGATTTTTTTTCTTCAAGTACAATTCAAAAAATATATATATTTGCCAAAAGCAATTTAACTCTCTGTTTTGTGTGAAAGTTTTAAATCAAAAATTTTTAATTTTTGGAGTTTGGAGTTTGTCTTATTGGGGAAATTATTATAATTACATTTTTTTAAATTAATTATTGTGAAGGACAGTAGCTTAATTTTTGGGTTGATACGGAGTAGCAACATCGGAGTTTTTGATTTAGTTTGAGGTTAAAAAGAAATTTGAAGGAGTGGAAATAATGCTTCTTCAAAAAAAAAGCCTTTGTTTATAAAAGTGGTCGAAATATTATTATTATTAGATTAAAAGATAGGGTGTCGAAAAACTGAATTATGCATTATATTTTAAAAATATTTTCATATCGCTCTTAAAACCTTCACTGAGAAATAATTGGTATACCCAATTGCAAACTGTAATACAGGAGCAAGTAATGTTTCTAATAGTTACTCTCATATTATTTTTAAGACAATTGAAAACATTCCAAAACACCAAAAGATAAAACTGTAAAAATTCGAGATTCAAAAATTCTATTTTAACAAAATTTAAGTGTTCCTAGTAATGTTTCTTACAGACATTCTCTTGGTAACGCATTACTCGAATGGGTCAGTAAAACTTTAAAGCAGTGTTGTTTGGTCGGTTTTGGGAAAGTGAGGTGGAAGTTGAAATGAATAGCTGGACACATACTCGTATATAGTAAGAAATAATTTCAAAATTTCATAAAAAGAGTCTATACCTTTTGACTTTGACAAAAAATATGATAAAGTCGAACTCGTGGGAACATGACCTTAGCATGTTTTTATAAATGCACGGACAATGGTATGGTATGGTATGTGGGGTAGTGATGCCAACACAGACCGTACGATACCCAAAGGAAAATTAGTGCTTTATGAAAAGCGTTGTTCCTCTATATTTAACTTGATGAACTAATGGTTTACAGTAAATTTCAATCCAATGTTCGAAAGATGTACAGCACAGTCATGAGTCTTTTTG
This sequence comes from Beris morrisii, assembly GCA_951812415.1. Taxonomy (NCBI): domain Eukaryota; kingdom Metazoa; phylum Arthropoda; class Insecta; order Diptera; family Stratiomyidae; genus Beris; species Beris morrisii. The sequence continues at coordinate 10,942,294 of OX638311.1, forward strand.
TACACCACACTATCCGCATATTTAATGTAAAAACGTAAATGGCATTTTTTGAAAAATGTGATATTGTAAAATTTCTGTTCCAAATTTCATTGAAAGCGTTAAAGCTTTTTTGTTGATTGAAATCATCGCTTATCCAAGACTCGATAGCTGGCTAACGTTAATTAATTATCGAAAATGGGTTCACCTTTCTCGTAGGGCCTGGGGTATTATATGGTCTGTGAAAATAGTCTAATCAACTCTTCCATTAAAACCAGAAACACTAACCGATTTCTACGATCGAATCACAAATCTCATTTCCATTCTCTACTGCCTTGAGTAAAATCGACTGTGAAAACCGCACTAATATACAGGCAGGTTAAATAAAATTGAATTGAATGAATGGTTCAATCGGTTCAATTAGCATCACCAGCCAATTACACACGTCAATTAGCAGCAATTTAAGTCCAATCATACTAAAAACTAACAGCACTGGTATAATACGTTATCCGTAGTATGATCTGTACACTGTCCAGTGTGGAAGCAACAGAAATATAATAAAAATTATGGTAATGGCAAGTGGCTATCGGAAATGCATCGTGCCTCTTGGATTATAAAATTTATAAAAACACGATAAACTGCATAGAGAATTAATAAAAATAATACTAATAAAAAGTCTATTTGAAAACCCCGAAAGGATACAGGAAAAAATGTATGGAAGCGTTGAATGTAAACTTTGTGTATATTTCTGCACTTAGTTTCTGCAAATGTGCAGAAATTCCGTTGGAAATGGCAAAAAATGAATAAAATCGTGTTTTAACAATTGTATTTCTGTCGCCCGGCAATAATGCGTGTACGTACCACCATACGAGTACGTTGCACATTATTTTGCTAGCTCGTCTACCGCAAAATGAACGTAATGCTAAATATTTCGCACAAATTGCAATTTAATACTCACGGTCGTGGGCTTAGTTACACTATCGAATATGCGGGGTGGTGGAGATATGAAGCTCGTGGATGATGGTAAAAGTACACTTTACAATTACCCAGATCGCGGAATTTAACTTCCAAATGGGATTATTATTCTTGTGGTAATGGGACAGATGATAGTCTATAAAAACAATTTAATAACACTCTAGTTCGGGGCCATACGGCATGAAATGGGTACGTTAAAGATTGCGTAGTTATTGGCCGATGCGAGTCTATATGTGATCTAATTTCGACGAAAGTATTGCATAGATTTGGTTTTATGGGCGACACGATGGGAACTAAAAATAAAATCTTAAGAAACCATATGAAAAATTGTCTCATGGTTGTTGCAGCCGAAACATTTTTCAAATTCAATGATTTATTCGTATTTTTTCCGCAAGTATTCAAATTTTCTGTCTTAATCCCCGAAATCTACCCGGTTGGTTCGTGCAATCAATTCCCAGAAAAATAAAGGAAAGAAATTGCCCTACTTTGATATTGTTGACGAAATAAATCAAATAGAACCTTTTGTTACCCCATGCAAATTGATTAATCTTGCCATCTAGGCCGAATATCGTAAAGCATTCGAAGCAGGAGTGTTGTGACTTATAATGGGAGCACACTGAGGAAAATGTCTTAATGTTATGCCACTGCGAACAATTCAATTTTTCAAAGTTAACTCAATAAATCGCTCGCCATACTTGTGGTTTATTGAAGAATAGGGGTGCTGTAGGACGACAATAGATTTTTAATTTTTCCTGAATTTTCAAAAATGCTGTGCAATTTTACCTTCAATAGTACAATAATAGTAAGTTTTTCAAGATACCTATAAGTTTAGTGGGTTTCTTATTTTATATAATATAATATTACTAAAAAAACTTGTTAAAAACAATGATTTTGAAAAGAAAGGTTTTTTTTTAAAGAAATTGATTTTAAAATGATTTTGATTTTTACCCGAAACAAAAACTATTAATCAAGGGATTTTCGAAACTAATGATTTTTAATGGAATTTTATTAATATCTGAAATTTTGAAAACGAGTAGTTTTGTAGGTTGATATACCAACGATATTTTGAAAATAAAAAATATTTTTCACAAGGGAGTTTGAAACAAGAAATTTAAAAAGTATGAAGTTTGAAAACGGTTGGGTTTGAGGTTGTAGGCAATCCAAAAACTTTCTCTAATATTACATCTAAGTTCATTTGAAAATTCCGCGGTCTGAAATGTTATATCTTATTTTTTTTGATAAATCCTTCGTTATCATAATCTCGTTGATGATATATATCATTTAAAAAAAATTATTATTTTAACAATACCATATTTCAAAACTATTTCAAAATTACTTGCTTTCAAAATTCCTTGCTTCAACATATTTTGCAATACTCTTTATTTTAAAATTAATTAAAAATTTCCTGTTTTAAAAATGTCCTATTTTCAAAATATTTCATAACCAATGTGTAGAAAAATCACTTGCTTTCAAAATCTTTCATTTTAAAATTACATACTTTAAAAAACTCTTATTTAAAAGTTGATTCAAAATCTCTTTTTTTCTAATTCTCTTATATATTAAAACAGTATCAAAATCAATTATTTTCAAAAAACCTCATTACTTATTGTTTGAATATTATTTAATAATTCTCTGTTTTAAAAATCCTCTATTTTCATATAATTTTTTTTTCAAAATCCCTTGTTTTCAAAATAATTCCAAAAAACCCTAATACAAAATTGTTGCAAGACTCTTTGTTTGAAAATTCTTTCACATAAAAATTGTTTCAAAATCACTTCAATTATTGCTTAAAAAATTTCCTAATTTCTCTCGTAATCAAAATGCACTGTTTGCAAATTGTTTTAAAATTCATTATTTTCAAAATCAGTTACTTCGAAGTTGATTTAAAATCCTTTGCTTTCAGAACCTCTTATATCAAAATTATTTTCAAAATTCCTCGTTATCAAAATTCCTTGATTCATAATTATTTAAAAACTCCTTATATTCAAAATACATCAAATAAAAATTGTTTCCTTGTTATCTTGCTTTCGAGAAACCTTACTACAAAATATTTTCAAAATTCCTTATTTTCATTTGTTCCATATTGTTTAAAAATTTCTTGAATTTAAAATCTCTTACTTTAAAACTGTTTTTTTAAAAAAAAACTCATTTCAAATTTTTATTCATATTCATCGATATCGAAACAGTTGATTTTCTGTTCCAAAAATCCATTTTTTTTTTCAAAATACTTTATATGAAACTTGTTTGAAAATCCCGTGTTTTCAAAATTATTGTCAAAATCTTCAAAATTCCTTGAAATCAAAATAACATAGTTTAAATATTCTCTGTAAGAATCAGTCAGAGCGTGTAACCTTAAAAAATATTTAAAATGAATCCAGGGATTTGTAGGGAACCCTGTATTACTATTCAGTGAACAAAAAAAATTTGCTCGGTAAATTTTATTTTCACAAATCGTTGATATTGACCTATTTATGTGTATCCCAAGTAATTAGATATCATAAACTTAAAACCAATGAATACAAAATGTTTAACAATCAAATATTTGAAAGTAGAAGAAAAACTTTTCTGGAAACGATGAAGCTGGTTTTTTCTTAAGCCCTTTCTTATTAAATAAAATACTTTAAAAATACATTGCACATTAAGAAAATTGGGTTTAAAAAATACTGAGAAATGCAGAAAAATTTACGTCAATATGAAGATGTTTTAATTTTTCCCGGCCACCCCAATTCCCTACTTCTATTTGTTCTAAATCAAAATTGAGACTTCGCAAAAGTAACAATACAAGAGGGTTTAAACTAGTCCAGGCATTGCTATTATTCATTATTTATTAAACTAATTATTATACATCTTAGATAGGTTTCTTAGATAGATAGATCTATTTATTTCTTAAATTTAAATACAGTTCGATATTTCAGTTCATTTTCATTCAGAGTTTAGACGTAATGTCTTTACAGCTTTGGTGAAAACAGTAAGCACTAAGCAGATAAAAATTATATGTACACATAAACATTATATGAATACATAATATAATAGTTTCCTGGGAAAAGTTAATAAAAAACCCTTTGATAGATTAAAAACTAAACTAGAGATAGGTTTCTTAATTTCGTTCTAAAATATTAGAGATATTGAGAATTGTCGAGATGAAAAATAACTGAATTCATGAGTGGGACGCGGAAGTGCGAGGTTTTCGCACATAGTTTCCCGAAAGACTTAAATTCTTCAAGAATGAAGCAGATTGATTATAATTTGTCTACAATTTATTATAAGCGTGCGATAAATAAAAAAAAAAAAAGCTGGTATTTAAGGTGCCGGAAAAAAAAGGTAATGTGATATGTCCAGGTTTTTACTAGGTATTCAAATATTACCTCTCACACCACAAAGACGAAACAGCTGGATGGGGTTCTTTGGAACTGGAATAATAGTTTCCTTTAATGTCACCGTATATAACATGGCTATAAAAGTGAGTTCAATTAATTTTCAATGGCACAACAGCCCAAATAAGGACCTATTCTCTTTGACAATATTTCTTCTATCAAATTTGGGACATAAAGGCCGTTCTTTCGTTCGATCTGAGGTTTCTCCCGAAGCTTCGAACCAAAGTAGTTGCGATTATCTTCAAGCAACCAAGCCAAGTTAATAGATAGAGATTCATTGCATTGATTCATAGTCCTTAAAGTTGGCAATTTTTGGTATTACTCGCAATCGGTGTTAGAATGACCACCACATTCTTGCCTTCTACCCAGCAATAACATGCATATGAGTAAGTAGAACACGATGTTTCTATTTCGAATCTATTTTTTAGTCTTCACTCCTGCTTCGCTTTAACCTAAAATTGCTCTCTCTTTCTGATTGCTTCAATGCCACTTTCAATCTCCAATTGCTTCGGTAAGGATCAAACTGTTTTTGACCCTATTTGGTTATGTACTGAACGAACTTTGCCAAAGCTGTCGGCGATGTTTCGAACTCATTACCGAATTCGTTTTGTTACCAAAATGTGTCTCTCTCACCGTGTATTAAGCCAACGATGAAGTAGCGAGAAAACGAAAACTAAAATTGGCCCTACCTTCCGAAATGGATTTCAACTATATCATATATAGAAATGCAGGCAATATGCATCAAAGAACATATCGATCCGGGTTTCGCCGGATTGAAAGAAAATATCGGACCTTGCAGTCTATTAATATTTTGGTTCCATCGAACCAATTACCTATTGCTCTCTAATTTTGCACAATTTTCCTTCAATTCCGGTCTCCCCTAGACTCGTATAAACCAAAATTAGAAACGTCTGTCAACCATTTCTTAGCTGCTCCGACTAAAGTAAGGGATGAAAAGTTTTTGTTTGCCAAAAGAGTCAACTGAAGTTAATAAATAATAAGTGCAGGAGCCTAGAAAACCCGACTCGAAATTAAATACCACAAAAAAACTTGGAAATCCACGAACCTATCATCCACCAATCTACCACCCACCCTCAATCCTCATTATTCCACAAGCTAGGGTAAAAGAAAAGAAAATATATTTTTTCCCACACCGACCACCCATTATCGGGTCGATTTTACGTGGATTCGATTCCTTTCTTTTCCAGGCTTTTTTTTCACCAAGATACCTAAGTCCTGAAAAGAAAAACAGGAACACCCACGCATTAAGGGTTGGGGTATACAATCGAAAGCTACTCAGGGTTCCTTTTTGCGTGTTTCCATGATTGGATTTGTGATTTCAAACCGAAAAGACATTTTTTCTTACGACCTTTTCCGACTTCGATTAAGCGAAGATCGAGACGAATATGTCGCACGCATACCGCTACCGTAACAGCGGCACGGTATAATCATTGCGACGACGAGTTCCTTTTATCAGTTCCTTGCAATCAATGATATACCTGAAGAAAACTTCCCTTTTTCTTGTGATAGAGTTTTCTTCGTTAGGTTTTCTTTATATTTTTTTTTTTAGTTCAAACCAAAATAGGGTAGGCGAATGAAAATCTCTGTGACCCAATTTCGAAAGGAAGAGGTATCCTGTCGTATTGGCTACGATGGTATCGGATTTTTGAAGAAAACGGGGAAAAAAGTATTAAGATCTTTTTGATTGTGGGGTAATGGGTCGTCCGGGTATAGGCCGTATCAAAAATGTAATGGGGTTATAAGTGGGGAGGTCATTTGTCTTGTTGTGCCGTTGTGCGTATGCTTTCGGTAATAGTGCTTATTATTATAATACCACCGTTTTGTTAGAATTCTTTTATGAAGGTATAAAACTTGAGAAAAATCCGATTGAAAGTGGGATACTTGCGTGAAATTGGTTCAAAATCATAAGAATATTTACTTTAATCAAGATTTTTTTTTAAAGCTAGCGAATTGCCCGATATTGAAGGCAGAAAAATATTACCCATTTTCCACGGTTTGTTTGTATTTCACTTATATTTAGATTTATATAAGTCATTCTCTAAAATCTTTATTTTAACTTTAGCCAGCGTTCGCAAGGTATTGTACAATAAATCAAAATACGTAGTTCGATTCGCCGGCACATCGCTTTCGAGTCGCTACTACGAATATTTTCGTTGCGAAATAGCCGAAACCGATTTCTCCGAGAAAATGATTGAGCCTCTTTACAAACTCATCTTAATGTATGGCAAAGCATTTGCGGATACAGGGGGGGCGGAGGGGGCGGCCGCCCCCCGCAAGACCAATTCCGAATTTTCTGAACATACATACTTCAACCGTTCTCCGATTTCTTTTACTCCACTGCAATGTGGACTGTAATTAGCTTTTACTGTAGTTCTACGGTGCAATGCAAAGCACAGAACAGAACCATGATGGTGGATTTACCATACACTCAACGTTTGAGTCGCGCCTCTATCCCCACCATAAAATCAGCCAATCAGATGGTTGGCTTTATACTTTAAACAAATAATTGAAATTAAATTTTTTGTTTCTATCTCATTTTTTTTGTTAATTATAGTAAGTTAAAGTTTTCGCAAAAATGGTGTCCGAGTGCTCTTTGAAAATTCATATCTCTGGTAATTTTTATCCTGGAATAATAAAATATGGCTTATTTTAAAGGGAAAGGTTGTCGCAATAAAAATTATCCCAGAAATTTTTTTCAAGGATAGTGATTTTGTCCTTTATCCTTGAATATCTCAAAACGTTTTTTTTTTATTTTTTTATATTTTGTAGGTTATACTGTTTTTCAAATCATACCAAAAAATTAACTTGGGATCTCAATGGGATCGGGGTCAAAAAAATCGAAGAACATTGTAGTCGTTCTCAATTATTTTATAGAAAAAGGGTCATTTAATCAAGAATCGCCAAAAGTGTGACCTTATCATCGCCGATTCTTTTGAAAATTTGTGTACTCGAATAATTAGTAAAAAAAAATATGATTTCAAGTTTTTGTTTAATCTTATTTTTTTTTTGTTAGTTATAGTATGTTAAATATTTCCCGAAAAAAAAGTCCGAGTCCTCTTTGAAAATTCATATCTCTGGTAATTTTTATCCTTGAATAATAAAGTAGGGCTTATTTTAAAGATTGTTGTTGTTTTTGTTAGTTAGAAACAAAAACTTGAATTTCAATTATTTTTTTCACTAGTTCTTCAAGTACAAACATTTTCAAAAGGTCACAACTTTGGCGATTCTTGATGGAATGACCCATAATAAGATGAAAACAATATGATCCCGTTTTTGCTAAGTGCAGTCTATGCAGCTAAATTCACACAGAACTTGATAAAACAAAATAGCCAAATCAAAAAAATGTCCGCCCCCCCCCCCCCCCCCAACAGCAAAGTCTGGATCCGCCACTGTGGCAAAGTAGGCAACCGCCGGGGCCTCCGATTCTAGGGACCCGGAAAAACTACCTATTTGGATAGTGTACATATTATTATTCACCATTTGCAATATATTGTTACGAATACTGACGAATTGAAGAAGATGGAGTGGGCCACTAGTTACATGCATCCATGCAGACATATGCACGGTTTCGTACCGTTTTCCAGACCATTTAAAAAAAAATAATAATAAATAATAATAATAAATATAATAATAACTTCCAAACCGATAATTCTATTTAAATAATTTTTTAACCAATGATAAATGACAAATAATTGGAGCCTTTCAAAATGCTCTTGTGTATTGTATTGCGTATTAGAATAGATTTGTAGCCATTTTAGAAGAACAATGTTTTCGGCCAATTAACTAGAAAACGGAATCGTTAATATAATTTTTTTCCCGATTTATGAACGCCAATTTTTTCGTCTTTCATTCGAGGGTAAATTTATTGGCCTAGCTTAAGAACTTTAGAGGTTTTTTTTATTTAATCTAAGCCTTTTTCGCAGTTGAGCAACTCTTTCTTTTTATTAAAGTGAAACTAAGAAGAATTGTTGCTGCTACTTAGATCACTCAACGCTTAAATATTTACACACTGAAAATACTTCTTCTTCTTTTTTTAACACGACGTGAAAGGATAGGTAGGAAAAATAGCATGAGCGGTCGACTCCTCCTATTAGGAAGGTTTCAATCACTAGTAACCTTGCAAATAAGAAGACGTTTTGAATTTATTTTTTTTTAAAAACGGTAAGAGATATGGATTTAGTAACTGTTTTTGCTTGTCAAATTAAAAGTTCTGAATTGCACTTTATTAAAAAGAAAGAATTACTCAAGTTAGGAAAAGGTTTACAAATTTAAATGTTCCACAACATTTTTTTCAGCTTAACTTAAATTTTCCCTAGTTAGATAGCTGCTCTAAAACATTAATTTATTGATTTTACTGTCGTCTTACTCGTGATCTGCTCAAAAATCGAAACCACTTTATTTTCTTATCCATCATTTGGCCATTCATCAATCCATCAGCCAACCATGTCTTATCGGCTCAATATAACAAAGTTTTTCTGCTGTCCTGGAAAGTAGTCGACAACAAAAAACCACCCCAAACGAATCCTTTAAAACACAGGGTCATTTTTGCAATTTTTCATGTTGATTCAAATAACTTTTAACTTCGATTCGTAAAGAATGAAGAGTAGCCAGAAAGGGTTAAATAATGTCCTTCCATAGGCAATCTGAAAATAAATAAAAAAGAAAAAAAAACACAACAACCAACCCCAATTTCAAGCAGTAACAAAAACACAGTGTCAGTGAGTGAAAAATGAGAGTAAAAATTAAGTGAATGCCAAATAGAAAAAAAAAATTTGTGAAAAAAGCGAGTTGTATAGTGAAAAGCTGTGGCTTGTGAAAAAAGAAAATTCGATGAAAAGTGTTCGCTAGGGCGTGGTGTTCGGCAGGAAAATGGTGTTTTGTGTCAAAAGCGGAGCACAATATATACGAGAAATTAAAGTCGTCGATGATTTTTAATCGAAAAAGTGTTGCATCGACAGGTGTAACATGAGAAGACAAAAAATCCTTGCCAAGTTTGAGTGAAAATTGCGGTAAATACAACGTCCAGGCGACCCTTAAACTTCGACTGCACGATGTCTTCGAATCCTGGAAAAAGGTAAGAACCTTCGAAACGAAAATTGGGACAAATTAGTTGTTAATCAGAGCCACCATATTTGAAATCGAATTTACTGTGCGATAAATCGAATTTCCACTCATTATCGTTCTTTTTTCTTCTTTTAGTCATTTCCGATCGGGTAAAGTGGTTCCCATTTTCTCTAAGACGAACCAGTCTACAACTCTCTGAATGATATCTTAAAGCTGAGGCGTTGTAGTTGCTCGAAGGATATTCGAAGAAAATTGAAGATGAAAGGATGAGGCAAGAAAAAAAAATTGTTCTTCCGATTCCTGTGGATCCGAAATTCTATCCTGGGTGTCCTTATCGATGATATGAAGGAAACGGGTAGTAGGAGATGAGGCTCGATGGGGGTGGATGGGTCCTGGTGTGATATATAAGCAGAAGGCTAACAGTCGCTCTAGAGAGGCCTAATCACGTTCCTTCGGGCTCAGATCACGTACCGAAGTTTGAAATCGAATTTGCTGCCGAAGGCTGGATAGGGAGAACTTGAACTCTGAAGAGCTTTGCCGAAAGACTTCTTCCTTTTTTTTCCTGCCTGTCCCGTTCTATCGCTCGACAGAATCGAGTCCTGGCGCTACTAAGGGAATGGATAATTCCTCCGGGCGGTATTCTACTGTCTCTTCGAAGAACGCTGGTTGGTATACTGTGTGTCTGGAATAACGAATCGGTGGCATCCAAGTTTTATTTTAAAAGGACAACACGAGAAAGAGAAAGTGTAAGGTATCACGATGGCTGGACGAAAAGGATACAGAGTTGCTCATCTACTTCGGGTATAGTGTACATTATCGTTTATTGAGTTGACGAGGATAGTCTGATAGTCTGGACCAATTGATGAAGTTTATTGCTGAGTAATTGCATCTAATCATATAGCAATGGCGATTTTATAGCGATTGTTAGTGAGAGCTGAGAAGGGATTTGTTTAAAAAAAACGATTTAGAATTGAAATAAGGAATTCTGGAAACACTTAATTGTTGTATTTAAATTAATGGTATGCCGGAAGGGTCCAATTTGTATTATATCCCAAGAGTTGTATTCTGCAATAAAGAAGATCACAAGAAATAAGGCTTTTGTGGTATAGTTTCCACTAACATTGTGATTTATGTTTTATAACTAGTCATATGACAACAATGCCTATGAACACTATTATTGAACCCTAGAGTGGATCACTTAGGAACTGTTGAACAAGGAATCACACAGCAGTCATCAAGAAAATAGTTAGCTGGCTGGCGATTGGATTCCATATGACGCTCACCTGACGCTTACGAATTCTGCGAAGAGATGAGACTCTGTCAAGAGATGGTGCTGCTACGGCAGCACTGCTAATGCGACAACACTTTTGTATTGTGAGGTTGGCAGCTCGGTAGTGTTTGCTAGCATATGCCTTAACCGAAGTTATTTCGTTAGGGAGATCTTGATACCGACCGTTCAGCTGTGTACTTTCAATATAATCATAAGTAAATAAAAAATAAATTTAAATAGTAACTTCAAGTTTTATTTACCGTATATAGACATCGATGCGTATATTCCAAATGGTGCTAAACAAGTTCACAAAAAACTTTAATGGAAAAACCACTTCTGTAAGTATAACCAGTGCCCAGTTTAACCGACTACTCAGCCTTTGTTTTTTTGTCACCTCTTCAGGCGTATAACCTTCATCATCCGAAGGATTTAATCACGGCTTAGAAGTGGCGACAGCTGGGAGGAGCTTAGACGAACATTCAACATCAGGAATGTCTTGATCTAAAAAGTTGAAAATTGAAACTTGTATGACGGAATTGTAGTGGTGTCATATGCAAAAAAGGTTGTCATACGCCTCAGGGGTACAGGACAGGAGGGGACTTACTGCTGGAGAGTGTGAGATAGACTAGACAAGTATTGTAAAAAAAATCTTTTTAGGATAGAGTAAAGAATTTGCCTTTTGGACCACAGAAAATAGACGAAGCTGTTTCATCGCCATCAGTCTGATGCCATCTTGCCAGTAAATTTATTGTTATAATTGAGGAAATGGTGTCCAGAAATTGTTTAACTATATAGAAGAAATTTGCCTGGAATTTCTTTGACTATCTAAGTCCTGAGATTGAGTCGTAATAATCTTTCACGTGTAGATCTACCCACTTTTGGATACTTTTCTTGATGAAGTCCTTAAATACTCCACTCTTTCGGACTACTCATCAGTGACGACGCTCAAGGCTTACTTAGGCTATCTTCTGTCAATTCGATCAAGGAATCAGCTTAGTACCATTTAATCGACTGCTCCAAGGAACTTACCGATTTGGTACCTCCGAGAAATGACTTTAAGCAAGATACTTGAAGTGCAGCGCATGCCATCCATCTTGAAATAGTTTCCGGGTCGTACTTACAAAGGTGGATATAACTGTATTTTCAAGTGCCTACATACAACTTGAAGAGTTTTAAGCGAAATGGCTATCGTTGTTTGTCGAAAAACGTTCAATCTACTTCATCGTTACGTGCATACTTAGTAATAAAGTCTACTTCCCAGAGATAGTTTCAGAGTACTGTGACCAAACTGTTAATGCAATTTGCATTCGATGAACATAAAAGATTTGGCGGAAGGGCGTTGTGGATTTATTTTTTTCTTCGAATTTTCTTCCTTTAGCATTTTTCACTTCAATTTTCCGATAACAAAAGCCTTGTATAAAATGAAAAAATTCAAATTTCTCAAAGAATGTGCAGCTGTTTAGACATCTTGCAGTCTATTATGCTATTCGTGCTGTACTGGTTAGACTTGGACTATTATTTACTCCCATCTGCAAACGTACATTGCAAACGTCTGGGCCAAGTCTACATAAAATCAATGAAGTCAAGCACATCAAATCAAACAACAACAGAAGCAATGGTAGCAGCAAAAGGACGATCAACAATTCAACAACCAAACAACACAAAAAAGACGAACAATAAAAGGACCAACAATTTTCCTACTAACAATAAAACTATAAACCTAACCAATTTCGAGCTATAAGCCAAGAGAGCTTTCGTATACTTAGCAGGGTCCGATAAATTCCCTCTTGAACAACTGCAGTCAGATTTAGGTATAGCTGGTTCGACTATAGCAGACCGCGTTATCCTTAGTTTGGCACACGATTCGAACAAGGTGGAGTAGCCCTGCAAAAAGCCATGAGATGGTGCAATGCTTATTAAAACTATTCAGCCCCGGCTCCGATGTTAAGGAGTCGAGTTAGTCCTTATCCCTTCACCTGGCTGGCCTCCTGCGCCAAGCTGGAATTAATGGTGCCACGTCGGATAATCGCGAAACCCGGAACTAAAGAAGTCCTTTCCACAAAAGACACATTTTACAGTGCCTGGATGATCCAGGCGTCATAAATTACATTTTTTCTTTGTAAAAAAAATATTCCTGTTCCTGTTAGTGTGGGTGAATACGCCAGAGCGTTCCTTAGGGCTTCCTTGTGCCTGTTGTTCGGAATCCTTGTCCGCTCTTTGATGTCAAATTCAAATTAGGCGGCCTCTCTGAAATGGAAGCGGTGACAGTACAGCTTTTCTGTTTGACTATCATTTCACGACAGGGAAACTTTCCCGGTTCCGGGAATGATGGAAAAATATCTTGTTTTCATTTCATTTTCACTCGAGAGAACGAGTGGTTTTAATTAAAAAACACGCTAGCCAAACATTTTCGTGTTTTATTCTTGCTATGTCCTTGAAATTTCATTTATGATAATAAGGTTGGTTATTGTCAACATGAGAAGTACTCAGCTCCATTATAATAAAGTTGATGGCACAATAAACTTAGCAGGGAAATAATGTCTAGTCCTTGATCCTTGCATCTTGAGCACAATCCCGTCTTTTCCGAACAGCAGCAAGTACCGTTTTTGAATTACACACTTATCAAACGCTTAGAACTATGGTACCACAACAGCATACGAGTAAATAGCGCTCATGTGAACTTAAACTTCTTGCTACTGCAGTAGGACCCTGGAAATCTTTAAGACGCGCTTAAATCACTTGGAAATGTTCAGGGTATTTCCGAAAGATTTAATGTAGAATTTATGAAGGGATTCTCGTGGAAGGTGTGGCGCCTCGTTAGATTCACCTCTATCCTTTTATAGTCGCGCGAATTTCCTGTTTACGCCGAAAGTCATCGCTTTGAAAAAAAAAAGGTGAACAGGATTTTCTTTCACCGTCACCGAGGCTCGCTTAAGTTTAAGCAGCGTCATAGTTGAAAAGGGAAAGTTGACACCTCCGGGGAACAGATTGCATCGTGAAAAATTTATTGGAAAAGTTTACCGGTGTTTACAGTGAGTTTTCCCCAGAAAGGCTCAAGACTGACGGTGGTGCTTTTGTCTTGGACTTGTTTTCGTTTTTGTTCACCCCACAGGCGAAAGAGTGATGAGTAATGCGCACAGATGGGGCTAGTTTTCAGTTAAATTTGGTGGAAAAGTGAAAAGACTGGACGATATTGGAGTTGTGCCAAAAAAGCAATAACTACTCTTTGCTTCATCCCTTCATGCTTGCGTAGGGATGATGCAAGGATAACGAAATAAAATGTCTGGACGGGATTTCGGTGATTATTAGAAAATATAATAAATATAACTATCGATTTAGCCGAACCTACTCGGGATAACTTAATACATAGTTATAATTACCACTGCCGACGTCGGCACGACATCGCGTAACCAAGTAAATGCAATTGTTTCAGTCACTAAATGCAGATTTTATAAATGCTAAGTTGGAGCGACGTCGTTACAACGTTTTAGCTATAAAGCCATAACAGAACTTTATTAGAATTGAATTTCAACTTTTTGATCGTGCATATAACCACAAATATCTACTAAGTCAGCAGCTAGTTTTCTAATAACTTTCTAGGGATTGGAAATTGAAATTCCGTCATCCCGGTTTAACCGGGATACATATTAAATACATATCTAAAAAAGGTTAATACGAAAAAGTGGAAAGAATTTTTATATCGAAATGAATATTTTACTTACCTGTACATTTTTGTTTAATCATTTAACGATAATCTTCATCAGCGATTTAAAAATCCTTGAATATTGTTATTATTATTAATATTGATTAATATTAAAAGAAAGTATCAGAATTACCACAAAGAACCTGTGACTACAAAGTGATTTGGGCGACTTTCTAGTCACGTATTTAAATTTTTTCTTAATATTATGACTAAATCGTAATTTATACGACTGGTTACTTACGAATATGACTTAAAAGTCAACTCAATTCAATTCAATTCTTTATTAAACCCAAAACAAATGACATATCTAATCTACAAAATTTTCTTTTAAAGTTATCAAGCATTGGCTCGTGAAACTAAGATTAATTTTTAAGAATATAATAAGAATATTTGGAAATAAACTACATAACTCGAAGAAAAGGGATAAAAACCTCGTTTGAATTAAAATTACTTAAATCTACGGGAACTTAAAAACTAACTTTAAATATCTATCTTAGGCTCACTTAACAAACGCACTTATACAAAGTGAACAATACTATCGCAAAAATATCGCAATCTTTACAGAGCTAGATCATTAAGGATACGGTTTTCGGAAAGGTTGCAAGAAATAGTAAACTTATGTAAAATTTTATCAACTTTAGTCTTAATTAGAGGTATATTGTAAATTTCGTGGAGCTCGGATGTGGAGAAGTAAAATGGTAAATTAAGCATCATCTTAAGAATTTTATTTTGTTTGATCTGTAAGGACTTAATGTGAGAAGAAGCACAATTACTCCAAGCTGAATATAAAAGAATAGGCTGGAATATAGTTTTAAAAATAAGTAGCTTATTGTCAAAAGAAAGAAAAGAGTGCCGGTTAATAAGGGGATACAGCATTTATTTTGAAAGTAAGCTTTTTATCTAGATGAATGCCGAGATACTTTATGTTGCTAGCATTCCATTCAATATGTTTTCCATCCAGAGAGAGTGTAACAGACGGAAGAAGAGACGGTTTACGTTTTCTGGTGAAGAATAACGTTTCCATTTTACACGGGTTGGTTTTGATTTTCCATTTCGTGAAATAATCATTTAGGATCTTGTATCCTCCTTCTAAAGATCTAATGATTGGATCTGGTAGTTCATCACTCGAAAGGAGAGCTGTGTCATCAGCGAAGAGGCAAAGTTCGCAGTTTGGGGCAGTTTGGGGGGTCTTGGAAGATCACTTGTGAATATATTGAATAAAGTAGGACTAAGAACGGAACCCTGAGGTACACCAGCAGGAATACTTTGTACGCTAGATGTTGCACCGTTAATGTTGACACTGAAAAGTCTATCATCGAGAAAGCTGGAGGTAATTTTGCAGAGATATAAAGGAAAGTTGAAATTTTGTAATTTATGTAAAAGTCCTGCATGCCAAACAGAATCAAAAGCTTTTTCTATATCCAAAGTTAACATACCTGTTGACTTTTTCGAGACGAAATTGTTCTCAATAATTCTCTTGATCCTAACAATTTGGTGGACCGTTGTATGTTTCCTTCTGAAACCAAATTGCTCTTCCAGATAGACATTGTGCCTTTCTATATGTTCCTCAAGAGGCTGCTTGATGACACGCTCGAAGATTTTCCCAACCGCACTTAAAAGGCTAATGGGTCTGTAACTTGAAACTTCTGCTTTTGGTTTACTGGGCTTTGCCACGCATATCACGGATGATGTTTTCCAAACTTTTTTTGAAGTACGCTAACCGTAAGCCTGCATTAAATATTTTAGATGGGTAAATAATTGCTATTTTTTGAATATTTTTCAGTAAAATATGACTTAAAAGTAATTTCAGTAACTTTTTGTAAACATATTTCTTATTAAAAGTTTTTTGGGCGAATATTTGGTCACAGTAATGTATCGGAAAATTAAATTGGCGAGTTTCAATTTTATTTTAGTTCACAAATTCTGGAAATTGTTTTCTTATTTTCAGATTAATTTTCCTGAAACCTAATTTGTACTCAAATTATGCAATTAAGAGATACCATTCTTTTCTGGCTTATAAAAAATTAGAGAATGATGAACTCAAAATATTTCAAAATTTGATAAATATTTTTTTATTATTTTAAGAATTTTTTTTTATCACGTTTATTTTACTTTTTGTAAGTAAATATTGAATGAATTATTCGTTTTTGTATCGAGATAATCGTTCACGGTCATTTAACTAAAAAACGGAATCGTTGAACTATTTTTTTCCGGAAACTATTAATGCCTATGTTGTTACCTTTCATACGAGGGTACATTGGTTGCTCTACCTTCAGCATTTTCGAAGTAATTTCTCTATAATACAAAACATTTCATTAATTGAGCAATTCTTTTTTTTTAATAAAGTGCAACTAAGAAGGAAAAACTATTTCGATAAAACTGATGTCTTTCTGGTTCTGAAATTTTTTTTGATCACCGCACCTAAAAATTGGGCTATTCTGGCAAGCCCCTCCGAATATGGAAAGATATCCAAACAATGACAAGAGCAGATTCAACCATCCTCTCAGAAATTCATAAGGACGGCAAGCCTCTAGCAATCTTAATTTTTTCAGTCTTTTACATAAGTTTTGTCATACTCAGTCTATTTCCCCGAAGAAGAAATTCAGAATGTGGAATTTAAAAATATCTTTGCAAAACTGTTTAACAGTTTTGCAGTTACGTAAAACAATTCAAATTCACTTTATAAAAAAAAAGAATTACTCAAGTGATGAAAGGGTTCCAGTTAAATGAAGATAACGTCTGAACTAGTTATGCTAGTGCGTTAAACACATCTTAGAATTAAAGGAAACAAAATGTGATTGTATATTACCAAGAAAAAAGGTTGATTGAACGATCCCGATTTTTAAAGAAATGGTGATGAACCAAAATCTTTACTCTGAAAATTAAATTTTTTGGCTATATAATTATTGATATAAATATCAGGAACGGTTAAAAGTGCCTATGAGTGATATACTCGTATGTTGAAAACGGGTGTGACAATGTACCCTAAGCATCACACCATCTTATTCACCATTTTGAAAACCGTCTTTTCTTGAATTTCCCCAACGAGACCAATTTCGCTCTTCAATACGACTACTATCCTTCATCCCCACTTTCTGAGACAATCATCATATATATACTCGTAATCATTATAATATTTTTTGACATATGAAAAATGACACATTTCGTGATGTACGGCTGGTAGATGGCTCATCAAATATTCTGAACAGGTACACTTGACACACAAAAGACGCAATAGAAGGAAAGACTACGACTCCGACTCCGACTTCGACTCCGGTGAAGGATAATATAAGACAAGAAGTTTCAGCTGTCGGAGAGATAGAAGAGAAAGTTAAAGGACGTGGATAAGAAGCGACAGGATAAACGATGGTCTTAAGAATTTTATCCACGTCTCGTTCTATTGATGTTGACTTTGAGCAAAAATATCCGAATAAGGACGAAAACAACAACAACAACATGGAGAAGAATAAAAATTGATGTTAAAGTTTTGTCGTTTTGCGTAGAGCCTACGGTAAAAAGGTACCTCGTACGTCCTATTTTCCCGAAAGCCTATGTTGTGTACGGGGCCTATTCGAAACGAATGCTTAAATACTCGAAGGATAGGATAGAGGCTATAGAGTTGTGGTTTATCGAATTGGTCGGAAAGTTAAATTTTAGTTCCATGGTGGATTCAAAAGAACTCAGGGATTTTTTTGGTAGGTTTGGTTGAGTTCGAAATGCGAAATTTAAGGATGTTTTCTAAATTTCAAACAAAAATACCTTGTGTTCCGTAGGTGGTATAGAGCATGAAGAACACTCTTATTTGGACAGTGTTTTTGTTCCTACCATAAGTTTTTAAATCACGTTATGTTACTGGTGTTTCTATACTAACCCGTCTGGCTCTCAGCAATTGGGTGATAATATTGTTCATCCGGGTGAGACTTGTTACTAATAATATCCTTTTCACGATCTCCATGTTAAATCACGATTTGGAGAAATGAAAAAGTGCTTGATAGAGTTTGGCATGACTTTATCAGGTAAAAGCGTTTTGTTCTAATAATTTAGAACTTCTTTTGTTTCGCCTTATATTACTTTATTATTTCAATAATACAGTATTGTTATCGATTTTTAAAAAAAAAAAATTTGCTACCCTCAATATTTTTTTTATTACCTTTCATGACGAGTAGACACGAAAAAAGCAAAAAAAAATTTCAGTCCGTCGAGGAGGAGGGTGAAAAGGCAAAAGTTCCGATTTTAATATCTCGACAACCTATAATGATATAAAGCTGAAACTTGGTATTTAGATAGAGCTATATTAGTAGCATCTTGAAAAAATATAAATTTTTATAGGGGTAGTATGGTATGAGGGTGGGGGGTGTTTTTCCTATCTATAGAACGGCTTATGCTACAAAGTTGAAACTTAGTACGTTTATGTAAATCAACTAGAAAACTAATCTAGATAAAAAAAAATTTCAAATATCCATTGGCGTTCGGAGAGGGGGCAAAAAAAATGATCGGTGAAAATGGAAGGCATATATTTTCACGGTTTTCGTCATATCTATTAGGTCTTCCCAAATATTTAATTCATTTTTATTGTACGACTTCTTCATATAAATACCGAGAAGGTGTTTTCAGGATTTTTTAAAATTCGTCCCCTAAGGGGGTTGTAAACTTTTTCACGAATTCTACTATATCCCCAGGTCTTATCAGATATCGAATATCTTTTCGCTTTCACGTGCTTGCGTAATATTCGCCTAAAACTTGTTTTTAAGTTTTTTCCTTTTTCAGCTCCCAAGAGGGTATAAACGGGTTGAACACGTTTTCACAAATTCCGTCATTTCTTTTAGAAGTGATAAGAAATTGAATTGGTTCCTACTTTCTCGTGCTGTCTGCATATTTATTTATTAACTGTTTCACAATTTTTTCGAAATTCAAACCCCAAGTGGAAGTAATGGGTTTGTATACGTTTTAACAATTCGTCATATCTTTTAAGTCTGATAAGGCAACAAATTCGTTTTTACTTCTATGGGCTTTTAGTGTACATAATATACCGAAATTCGAATAGTCTACACGAGCTTTTCCAATGTTTAATCGGCTAAAAATTGCTATTTTAAATATTTTTATTTTAAGAACAAAATTAATTTTCCAAGAAATCTACTACTGAACTTTGACCCGAAAAATAATAAAGTTTCGCCCAGACCATTGGCAGATTTTTTTTATATTGGGGCAGGGGCGTTTCCAGAGGGAGTTAGTTGCATTGGCAAATAAGTAACTATATTTTTCTTTAGCATTCGTTACTCCTAAAAATATATTTACGATGCAAGGGTGCCGTTTTTGGATGGAGAACAACAAGGAGCAATCATACCTGTATTCCTGCAATTAATTATTACTTGCTATAAAATGAGAAACGGTATAATTTTCAGACCGAATGTGGCTTAACTATTTTACAAATCAGGTTCTATAGAAATGTTTGGTCATCCGGTTTGACGGACCAAAAAATGTTTGACTCATTAAAAAAGTAGATTTTTTTTTCGGAAATTTAATAATCGCAAGGTTGTCTAAAACTTACATAATAAGTAGAAGTTCCTTACTACATTTACCATGTAAGTACAGAGTACTCCAACTTTTCGGCGATGCTCGAGGGAGTTTCTAAAATTTTCAGCTTCATCTCTAATTGTCCGAACGCCTGTTTTTGAATACGATATTTTACTGTTTAGTGATTTACAAATCCACTCCATACTTTCGTACGTTTCTTTGTAAGCAACTTTAATAACTCCGTTTTTGTAATAATCTTCCGAGCTGATAAACTTCAACCTCAAAGTGTTTGCCATCCATCCGGAAATCTCAATCATGTAGATATTGAACTTCTTGCCTATGCTTCAATGGCAGAAAAACGTCCATATCCAGAGATTATGATCCTTCTTTGCATCCTTCCACGCTCGTTCATCCTTGGTATCGTTTTACAAGCAACAAACATATAGGCAAAATCCTAAATCCTTGGGTTTGTTTTTTTTGTTTTGTATCAACCCAATGATGCGGTGAAAGGGTTCATTCTTCGCATTCATTCGAAACCGTTGATGAACATTTGATCCTTAATTTACCTTCCGATTGCGACCCCAACTCCACAAAAAGTCAACATCATTGAAATTCTTGGTTCCTATACGAAGTTCCTTGCTTTGTAGTTTGCCGACGACTTAAATCATCTCTTCTCTGATCCGACGCCACTGTGTTTCCATGGCGAGGATTGTGGCATTTATTTTTTTTTATCCAATGTCCTTATCAGCAGCATGGCAAGTTTATCATTTAAATGTCGTCCTCCGCCGAAGGTACCTACGGTACATAAATGGACACATTGCTGCCATGGCTTCATATTACTCAGCTTGTCTTGTTCTGTGGGTTTTATATTTTAGGAAAAAAGAAAAATGGCAAGAGCACGATGAAAAAAAACCATGGCTGGAAGCTTTTATAATTTCATAAATGTCATCTGTACACAGCTGAAATCCTCTTGGGAAGAAAGGCACCAGGTAAAGTTAACATCGTGTACGTAGTGACTTGCTTCTGGAAAGGAAATTGTCTTTGAAATTACTAAAAAAAACCAACGAAAACTTGAAATGTCAGTGTGCTTACGGTCATATTTCCTTGTCGTTATTATTGCAATTTAATTAGATTTTTGCTCAGCAGCACTACCGCCCTGCCATTTTACCGGGCCTTGGGTTTTTCATCTCGAAAGTCTTATAGTGAAAATAAGAGAATTATGAAAATCGCGGACATGTAAGGGAAGCAACAAACTGTCATGGCGGCGAACATAACTGTCCCTGGAGTAGTAAAGTGTACATGCCGCCATTTTACGACATCTTCATTAACACTTTTGTTGTCGTGTTGTTGGTCTGCACTTTCACGTAAATTTTACATCGCACTTTAACGTACCTGAAACCTGACGACGTTGGAATGTGCTACCTTTATTTCTCTGCTTTTTACTGCCGACAGTTAAGGACAGGTCGCTTTACGATTGCCATGACAGTTTAACCGTGTATTGAATCATTACGTTGATGATAGCGACACGATGCTGCAATGACAGGCCTTAAAGAAAGCGGTTCTATCAATGAAGTGAATCTCGCCTTTGTCTATTAAACCAAATTATGATGGTCCATTTGATGATGACGTTAAGTGATCAACGGCTTTCTTTGACGATTTAATTAAAAATGAGAGATTTTATTAACTGATAGAATGAGTTGTGCTCAAATTCTATGGTATAACTGCAACTTGTATGATATTAGTTGCTGCAAATGTGAATTGGCAACACCAACGGTTTTCCTGAATATCACTTTATTCCGCTCTAATATTCTTTACTTTGCCGTTTTCAGTCGCCTTCAGACTGGATTTACCTTTTGCTAAATGCGTCGGTGATTTAGTAAGCATTCCTCGCTGCTCCAGGCAACTTCATCATAAGAAATATTCCTAGCATTCAGAGGCCATCTTCAAAGCAATGAGCTTCACATTTTTTTAGGTCATACTAGTCGTGTCTTTTCACTTAATTAAGGCTCTTAATTATGGCTAAATATTTGAAAATTAAAATCCTGAGGGAACATCGTGTTCTTTTGAGTTAATATGTTCTTACTTTAATTTTCCTATTCTAATTATATTGGGATTTGCATAAGTTCCAGCCGTTTTTTCGTGAAAATGAATGCTTTATTTAATAAAAATAGTTAAGAACATGTCATTGAAAGTATTGTCCATCGCTACCGGCTAAATTTCTCCCATACGAATACCATCTCGAAAGAACGACTCATATTTTGAGGTTATTCACGAATCGAGTCATTTTTTGGCCAGGCATCAATGAGTCATCGATCAGAACAAGTGGTAATCGGAAGGAGCAATGTCCGGTGAATACGGCGAGTGTGGTAGGACTTCCCATTTCAGCGTTTCCAAATGAGTTTTCTCCGGTTTTGTCGAGCGCTGTCATGCTGCAAAATTACTTTGTCTTGTCTCTCCTCGTACTACGGCCGTTTTTCCTTTAATGCTCGACTCAAACGCATCAACTATAGTCTCCTAATCAGGGTTGCCAGATAGTTGGAACCCGCCGAGTGAGCTTATGAAATAGCCCGAAACCCGCATGAGGACTTGTAGCCCAAATACCGAGCTAAACTTTGCAATTTCAAAGACCTACTTAAACGTGTTGAACACAATCGTGATTTCGACGACAAACTGTGTTCCAGAATTCGTAAGAAACACTGTAATGTATGTATATAAATATTGTGTGAATACATAAATTCGTATTTATCACCATTTCAAAAATCTTATTTGAAAAACATATTACGTCCAAATTAAAAGTAAAATTATAATTGAAAATTAATTTTTTCCTGGTTTTTAAGTAAAACATAATTCGATTTCATTTATGATTTGATCGCTTTTATCGATGAAAATCACTTTAAAAATACGCTTTCGCGTAGACCGTCGTTTTACTCTCGCAGTAGAAAAACTTATTGCCCGGTTCTGCGGCGTTTATATACTGTATGTGTTGAGTCGAGAAATTTCCAGCATATTCGGTTTTGTGTGGAACGCGGAAGAGTACCTATTACATGCGAGAAGTATATAGAGCTCTGTACAATATTGCAAGGTTGTTGTTTTTCTCTGGACACTATAATATAATATCAATAATAAGTGAGTTGTTCAGGTTATCAGATGTAACAATAACTTTAAAGGGAATGAAATTTTTGCAACACGTGTCTGTAACCTACCAATCCAGCAAAAATTATAATTAATAAACTATGCAAAAAATAAAGGAACTCTATGACAGTCATCAATATTGGTCAATCTATTGTGTCTTGTATGTCATATTTCTATGAGTATCCATAACTTGAAAGAAAGTGGTTCATTTGTAGAAAGTCCACAAATAATGAACCGATTCTAAACTAATTTTAGTTTGCAAATATCAGATAGATAAATAGGCGTGCCGCGGACTGAAATCTGGCAGGGGCCAGGGGCCGAATGGCTCAGAACATACTACTTTTTGTGTTTACAGATTGGGTGTTCGTATAAACAACGAATGATTAGTTTTAGACTACGACTTTGAAATGTTTTATACGTTGTTTTTCCAATAGCAGCAGTTGAAGGAAAGAATTTGAAAAAGTTCTTATGCGTCGTCCTTCGAGTAGCTACCATGCAAAAATCCTGTAAAAATGTCTTCAATCAATTTAGGGAACTGACTGTCTTTTAGTTTCAAGTAGCAATTAAAAGAGAGTCCTTAAAATTGGATTCAATGTTCATGATTGAGAGATTCGAGAATCTATCTTGAGTAGTAGCAGCGATGCCAATTTTTCTTCAATTTGAAGATTTTTAGCGTTATCAAAGATTTGAAGACTTTGATGGCTATGTAGAAGTTTATTTTGTATTCGAAAGATATTTTCTTCAATTTCGATAACAAAAAGTTTATTTTCTATTATTTTCGCAATTCTCACTTAACATCTTCGTTTTCGTTTATATTTTCTCATCTACATTCATGTTTAAAGTCAGTCAGTACCGGCAACACTGATCCAATTACCGAAAATAACGTTTTCTTCGATCGCGTTTCATTTGTTCAAAATTAAAAGTAAACAGTATTTTATCCAGGAAGCTAGTTTTGCTAAAATAAGTGAATCTTTTAATTTGAAAAGATTTTTACGAGGTACAACGAACCAGTGTTTTGAATTTAAGAATTTTTTTTTAAATTTACAAGACAATTAAAGATCGTCTTGTATATTTCAAAAATTCTTCTGAAATTGAAAAGCTTTTTAAATCTTTCTTGTAATAATTCGTGTCGCTATTCGTTTGCATTTTCTTCAGTTGCAATGCAAACGAAACGATCGGAAGTTTAGAAAACCTTCTGAATTTCTTCTTTAATTTGCAAAACTGAAAACATCTTCTAAAGTTATCGTAAAATTCAAAAATATTCTCAAAAAAAAGCTGATTACATTCAAAATTAAATCTTCTTTAGTTTATAAACTTGAAGAAAATCTTGTTACAATTTCGTAAAAAACAATTTCCAATCTATTTTGCTAAATTGAAAAAATCTTGTAAAACTTTCGTCGAAAGAACAATGATTGTAAAATTCAAAATTGTTATTTTCAAAAGTTAGTTGAGATTTGATTCGTTAATTTTAAAAGATTTTTTTATATTGTTTGTATTGTTAAAAAACATTTGACAAAAAAACAATTGACAAGTAAAGTGTTTGCGGTAGGATAGGAAGGAATTATTTTTCTGGAAGGGGCCAGAATTATTTCTCTGGTAGGGTCCAAGCCGGGATCTGGGGTTCCCGGCCCCTCCTGGCCACCCTCACGGCGCGCCTATGGATATATATCGTGTGAACTATTATTTTTTAATATTATGACTGGAGAACCGGAACTTAGTGGCAAGAGGATTTGTGATATGACTTAGTTTGCAAGCGTTGTATTTGAGACGTTAGCACTAGCAGATTTAACTCAAGAGACGACTGAAATTCAGTTTTCTAATTTTTCTATTTTTATTTTTTCCTCGTAAATCGGGTCTGTTATTCGCTTCGAACAGTAAAAAATGTAACTCTTCTTTTGAGTTACTACTGGATCTAGGGATATTTATTCTGTTGTAAACTAGCAAAATAGCACAATTTGCGTTGGCCGAATAGCCCAAAAAGCTGTAAGTAACTTTTTGAAATTTATACCCGCGAATTAAACATTTAAATAGCCCAAAACGCGGGAAATTGCCCAATCTGGCAACCTTACTCCTAATTATTCTGCAAGTTCATTTTGCGTCTGACATTGGTCTTCATCGACTAATGCTTCCAATTCTTCATCTTCAAACTTTTTCGGTGCACCAGAGCGTTATTTATCTTTGACATCAAAATCATTATTTTTAAAGCGTCGAAAAAATAATGCAGTAAAATTCTCCGCAAATACTCGTTTTTAGGCACGAAATACGAAATGTTTAACGCTATAAAAAAATATGTTCTTTACACTTCGGCGGAACAACATACAGTCCTAAATTATTAGACGCACCCATAAATTTTTTAAAATTTTACCTTTACGGAGTAAAATTAAAACTTTCTATAGAAGGACTCTTCTAAAATAATTATTTTTGCATTTTGCATGCTATTAAGTAAATAAAACTCATAGCTGCGATAAAATTTTGAAGGACATGTATTTTTAAAAAAATATGTAATGAAGAAAGGGAAAGAACTCGCAGATTTTTTTTATGCCTAATTTTTCGTGTTTCCTCCTTTAGCTTCAATTAAAGCCTGTATTCTCCTCAGCATACTGTTTATGCATGACTGTACAGTGTCCTGAAGGTCCGGACTATGGTTCCAAACATCTATTACTTTTTCTATCAGCCGAGTTGTTGTGGTAATGACCTCCTTCGCTACCTCTCTTTTGATTAGTGCCCGGACATTCTCAATTGGATTCATGTCCGGAGAATTGCCTGAAAATCTTTGACAGACCTTGACGTGTGGCAGGGAGCACCTTCCTGCATGAAGATAAAATCTTCTCCACTTGGAAACCACTCCCTCAACTGAGGAAGCAATTTTGTCTGGAGGACATCCTTGTACTGATCTTGTTTCATTGTACCCTTTACAATGTACAGACGTCCAGTTCCTTTTGCAGAGACGACTGACCAAATCATTGCGTGGTGCTTCACTATCGGTTTCACGCAGTCTGGATGAAATCTCTTACCTGGACGCCTTCTGATGTATTGCGCTTTATTGGCAAGAATTTCAAAAGGGCTTTCATCACTAAAGCACACCTGAAATAATATTCATATCTATGAAAATTTACGTAATTTTAATTAAGTTACGGAGTTAATAAAGTACAAAACAAATAAAATATATTTACCGATTTCCAGAAGTCCAAATCTTTGTTCTGATGGTTCCTTGCCGATAGCAAAAGTTTTGCTTTCATCGCAGGAGTCAGTTTAGGCTTACGAGCGGGTCTACAGGCTTTCATATTCAGCTGAAGAAGCTTATGGCGAACAGTTCTTTGACTGGCTGGTACATTACTCTCATTTAATTAAGTTGTAATCTCATTCGTGGAAGCAAAATGATTATCTACGCATATTTTCTTGATGAGTCGTTCACCCCGTGGTGAAAATTTTGATTTGCGGCCACATTTATTCTTCCTTTGAGGACCCAAATCTTCATTATTTTGAACTTTCTCTTTAAGCCGTCTTACAGAAGCTTCAGAAATATTTAATCTCCTGGAAATTTCTCGATTCGAAAACATTTTGGCATCGATCAAGGCCTTTACTTCGTTGATTTTCTCTTTCGTGAGATCACTGGTTTTACCCATTTTATTAAATTTTATTTAAACTTAACACAACAATTAAACGTCTTAAAAAATAATAAGAAACACTTCTAAATTACAACACAGTCAAAAACCAAAATACGTCTATCTCGTTGAAAACCGGCGCGGAGACTGAGCCAGGTACTCCCATTTGTTTTATGTTATAAACAAGCGAGTCCCGAGGAGACTGCAACATTGTCGGTGATACCAAATAAATAACAGAAATGCGAATCAAGGGAGAGCGCTTTACGCATGCCAAACATCAAATAAAGCGCTTTAGAAGGATCTGAATCCATTTCTTGGTAAAAATTTTAAGTGCGTCTAATAATTTGGCCTGGGATTGTATATTGTCATTTCAAGCCTATTAGTAGAGCTTCACGATGAAGTTGGCTGTACTCTTGTCCGATGCAAAAAGGCTAAGATTTTTTTGCTATGTTGTGACGCAGCAAAATTTGTTTCGCCGTCTTCCAGCTTTCTCACTAGAATTCGATATGTAACAATATGGTTCAGATGTAGTTTTAATCTGCCCCTAAAAAATTATTTTTTAAATTTTCCCCTACGGTATTTCTCTATGTCAAAAATTTCAATATTCTAGTGCAATCAACTCTGAAGACATTATCAGTAGTACTGGGACATTTTGTCGAGCCTTCAACTCAGAACGTTACTAAACCTTCAAAAAATCTATTTTTTGTATGATCCCCTAATAATGTGAAAAATGTTTCAGAATTCTACAGTCGTCGCGTAGATATACAATTCTAAATTTTTTCCTTTAATCGCACACTTTTATATCGGATTCGCCATGGGCAGAATGAAAACTAAAAATGTTCTAATGTATTATAAGAACTGATTTTGTCACCTTTAATTCTTGGTTAAATTCATTGCGCTAGCATAACTGCTTCAGAAGTAATCTTCATTTAACTAAAACCATTTCATCACTTCAGGAATTCTTTTTTTGCAATAAAGTATAAATAAAATCCCTTAATTTTTTTTACACATAATTTGTTGAAATGCAAACATAAAGTTATTAAATTCATACCGTTTTCCATTTTAAATTAAAATTAAATTCAAAACATCATTTCATTCTATTATTATATTATACGCAGGTGCTGGGACTTTTATTTCCTGTTTGCCAGAAACGTGAAATATTAAGTTTAAGTGCTCCAAATATCAAGACCAGAAAAATTAATGTTGTATGTGCATTAACCGTTTCGCCGGAAGTGGGTTTACTTCTTGGCTCTACCTCATTGAAATAAAGGGATTGCGCAATTAGTGAAATGGTTTTGAAAAAGGAGATAACTTAGAAAGTCCTTAAGGTAGATCAATACATGTACAGTCATGTAAGAGGTGACAAAATACCGGCAAACAGCAAGAAAAAAATATTAAAAATTACAACGGTATGTAAATGGGCACTTGCTTGTACGGGGGTTTTACTCAGTTTCTTGAATCGTACAACTTATGTACCTCTCCTCAAATTTCTAACAATACCCCTGAATAGTCGTGGCAGCAAACTTTTTAAAGTGCTTATAGGTTTTTGATTATAATCAAAGTTATTGAATATTACATACCTTTTATAAAATCTAGGATCACTGAGGCCAGAGAGGGCAGCTACCCCCTCAGTGGGTTCAGGTGCCCTACGACCCTACGTTTTTCAGTGTTCACGTCCCATAGCCGTATCACACAATAAGCTACGATGTATAGGACCTGAAGACCCTATTTCCTATTATACAGAACTTTCCAATATTCTCAGGTTCTCTAACACTCCGTATTCGTCCTTTCTATTTCCAGGGCAGCCCAGAAGCTAGCACAAAATGGGACATCGAAAAGCCGTTCTACTGACATGTCCAGTTCGAGTCGAAACGGAGGCTTCTGCGGGGCACTGCAAAGAGCACCTCCACCAATACCCGCCGGACTTGTTAGACGTTTAGCAAACAAAGAAAACTACGGCATTGGCAGAGTAAGTACCTACCTTCAACCCTGCGTTGACCCAACAATATCCCTTAGTTTGTAGGGAGGAAAAATTGTCATAATTTTCCGATCCAACTTCCCGTTTCCTACATACGGGCAAGGACTCCATTGCAGTTGTAACATGCCATTGTGATATTTTCACGCCTTGTCGCATGCAGTATGCACGCAACATGCAATTCATTCCGATTCAGTGCAGGACTTTTTACATTTAGGGGTAGTAATGTAGTCGCTAGTCTCAATGACACGTTATCATTTTGTGTACGATAATAACACTGCACACGAACTCCACAGGACTCGTGTAGCAGCTATTAAAACGCATGTTTTGCGCTATTATTCACCTCGTAAAATGTTTAATAAGCGCACGAGCTTTAACCACCCCTCTCCGTTCTCGTTTTCGTCCTTTTCGAACAGGTTAAAGTTATGTTGCGTGTATCGGATAGTCCTGGCGATGATGAGCCCCGACCCCACTTTATGGCTGTTGATAAGAAAAAACGACAGGTAACATTGACTGATCCAGCGACCTGTACCGCGGTGGCATCGACGTCACAGGAACGCGGCCCTATGGTAGCGGCACCGAAAATGTTCGCCTTTGATAATTTGTTTACGGCCGAGGACCAACAGGTGAGTTCTTTTTTTCACATGAGCACCTTGCGGTGTAGTGGGGGTGTTATTAATTAAGGTAATTGTATTTGTTCCGGTAGAGTGATGTTTGCGCGTCGGCCCTGTCCGAGGTGATACCAGCTGTTTTGGAAGGATCCGACGGGTGCTTACTAACAATAGGCTACCCTAGTTCGGGTGAGTTGAAGACCATGTCCTTGAGGGGTTTTTGGTTGTCGTTTCTTCTTCGAATAATCGATGCTGACCCATTGCGAATATTTTTGTTTTTGTATGCTTAAAGGTCAATCACGAACTATGCTGGGAACGGTTAGCGCCCCGAACGACCTTGGAGCTATTCCTTGTGCGATATCGTGGCTTTACAAGGGCATTAACGAACGACGGCAGAAATCAGGTGCTCGGTTTTCGGTTCGTGTTAGTGCTTTGGGCGTCAGTGCTACGAAGCCCGACTCATCCTCGAAGGATTTGCTAGCTGCTCATGCTACAGGTAAGTTTTTGATTGGATTTTGGAGTGTTTGCGATGTGAGCATTTTTATTTTATTCTTTCCCGGCGATTTATTAAAAATCTTTAATACGATGGATACACTGCTGGTGTAGATGTCATTACATCGTCAATACTAATAGCTGAATACTATGAATATACGTGCATGCACTTTACTGTATATGTTATACAGTAAAGTGCATGCACGTATGCACAAGCTGGCGGAATGGCGCTGCCATCAGTAAAATGCATGTTGCATTTTACTGATGGCAGAGCCATTTCGCCAGCTTTCGATGACTAGAATAACTAAATTACAACATATGTTGTCAGTCGAAAGAAAAAGCGCCAATTTCTTAAGCGCCTTACTACGATGGTATCACAGGGCGACAACAATGCGAGATACGTTCCTGGTATTTTATCAGCAACAAGGAATTTTTCGCACCTTAAGCTTTTTTCTCGATTTGTAACGTCCATAGAAAAGATCACCGTTGACGGAGCTCTTGTCAGATAGTTTCCAAGATGCATCGAGAATATTGGTTTACGAAAGTTTCAATTTACCTGAGTGATTCTATGTTACGTAGTAAGCCTAATTGAGATCAGCTATGTATTGAACACTCTCCTAACCATTTTTCACAAATAGTGAGATTAGGATATTTTTTGTCAGTCCTGTACGATATCTAAAATTCTTCAATTTCAACTTTCTAGAATAAGCTGTTTCTCGTAACAAATAGAGATATAGCTTGCCCTTTTTTGTCGAATTAATCCGATGAAAAGGAAAAATCGCTATTTGAGATGGGCTCTAGAAAAACACTTCATTGAAGCGAGTAAGTGAAGAAACTCAGTCATTTTGGTGAACTGCAGTTCAATTCAAAAGGTTAATTAAAGAAAATTAAAACGAACGAAGGAAGAACGAAGACTATCAGATTGAACTGTACGAACACGGCGAGAAGAAAGACAGACAGCCAGTCTTGTTTCGTCCGTCTTCGTGTCCCTCAGAAATACACACAGCGAAGATACAACTTAATTCTTCCCAAAGTAACAGCTCTTCTCTCTAAGTGGCTTACAATAAATTTCATTGATATTCATTTCATATCCGTGTGGTATTTTACATTGAGAAGAATGCTATGACATTCCATTTAGCTGTAAGAATACATCGCTCTTCTTCCGATCATCTCACAAGCTCGACTGTGAACAGCTGTTTAAAGAACGCAACCCACACAGACTAGCACAATTGAACGACTGACTGCCTAGTGAGTGACTACTGAACGGATAGTTAAAGGAGAGAAAAGAGTAAGTGAACAGTTCAATTGAAGGAGTAGTGACTACTGAACGGCTGGTTAGAGAAGAGAAAAGATGAAATGAACACTTCAATTGAAGTACTTCACTGAACTAATTCTTTAAAGTGAATGACTAGTTGTGAAGTATCTCACTCAAATGAACTGTTTACCTGTAACTATCGGTCAAATATTTCGGAAGGTATCAGCATATTAACACGTCGTTTTGCAAATACTTTCCCAACTCTTCAAAGTCGTATTATCGCCCATAATCTAAGAATCAATGATTCTCCTTATGCCTCCACGGCGTCACACTATTTATACAAATCGTTCCCTCATTCAAGGAAAACTTTCCCTTCTTCACTTAGGGGAACTAAGAGAGAGTAAACAATTTCTGCTAACAAATTAATTCCCGCCGCCGCCATCAACAAATCAATTCCTTCAGCTCGGAAATTTATGGCTTCTGTCAGCCATCGCTAACAACGTGAAAGTCAGGCCGGGAGCTGCTCCTTCGTACTTTGCCCAAGACCGTACACAATTTTATTACTGTAGCATGTTGCCATTGTCTCAGGGCACGGAAGAGAAGAAAAATGAAAAGTGCACACCCTTCCTCATTAAAGTGATTGTGCGATAATTAATTAAAGGACTTCTACGGTGACTGGATTCCTACTACCGGGATCCCTGAAAGGCTTCCCCTAGTCGCTGGCCCATGGCAGTCAGAAGCTATGGACTCCACCACTACGGGGCTTGACTTCATGACATGATATCTTAAGTGGGATAGTAATTGATTTTATGGTCATCTATAACAGGCACATAACAGTTCAATATGTCACTAGTAGCTAGCGTGGACACTTCGACCCTTATTTACAGACTAAAATATCCTCTTTTTTTTGTTCTTGTGTGCGTAATAGATTCGGACGACTCGCCGGGAGTTTACTTGCGTGACGATTTTCTGGGAGGTCCAACGGAACTTCGAGCGCCGACAGCCGAACGAGCGGCCTTGTTTCTAGATGCAGCGCTAGCAGGACGGCCCCAAAGTGGTCTTGAGCCTGCCATGATTTTCACATTGCATGTCTATCAGTACAGCCTATCAGGAAAAGGTGGAGGTAAGTGGTGGTATTTGTTCGACTATTGCCCGTATGAAGGATCTCATGCTTTTAATTAACGAACGCAATAATAGTTGCCGGAGGACGAAGTCGATTACATTTAATCGACTTGGGGGGTTGTGCGAATCGAAACGGTGGCCTGCCGCTTTCAGGGATTGGAAATTTTTTATTAGCGATATTAAGTGGCCAGAGGCATCCACCGAACAAGGACCATCCCTTAACGCCTCTTCTTAAAGACTGCCTAGCACCGTTAACGTGTCATGTTACAATTTTGGCGCACGTTTCGCACGCCCAGGTAAGTCTCACACGTAAAAGGATTAATGATAGTTTACTTAATGACTGTTGAACCTCCCCACGTAACAGACACACACCGATGCCCTTACTACTATTCAACTGGCCTCCAGGATACATAGGATGCGACGACGAAAGCATCGATTTCCGATTTCAACGGATAAAGCGCTCGGTATGAATGCAGGTAAGGGTTAAATTTTGCAGGACCTGGGCAAAAGCCATTTAAGAATTTGCCATCGAAACAAATTTCAGCTCATCAATCTGGCGGTTCGTCGGAAGGACCAGATCCATCAAGCTCTGATTTATCGGCTGATACTGTCATTTATATGGGGCCTTGTGATGATGCGACAGACGGGGAGCATCCCCCTGTGTATTTGCCATCGCTTAGTTCGGGAGATAATCGATGTGCCATGAAAGTGCTTAAGGGAACGTGCATAGATAAACCATCGAAAATTCCGGCCAAGAAAGCAACATCGAAACGTAAGTATGCTTCTTAAGATTTCGTCGAGCGGAGTAATCAATTCCCGATTTTCCTTTAAAGCTCAAAGTCCTGTGGTCGCTCGATCGGACAGTATGAAGCGAACTAATGCTCCAGGCTCGAGTCCTACGCCACCGACATCAGAACTGCCAGCACAACTTTATTCCCCAGTCCACGGTTCACCGAAAAACTTATCAGCCGCTTCCTCGCCGAAAATAGTAGCCGGATCCTTGAGACATCCGGGTGTTAGTAAAGGTTCGAATGTTCCTACGCCGAAAAGCTCACCATTGCGCCGACCCAACATACCAAATCCCGAAAGTCCTATGCGACAAATAAGCGAAGAGCAATGGATCGATGGACCACGAGTTTCAAGATCTAAAGTGGCCGAAGCGAGGCATCTTCTCCGCGAAATCAATCACGTCAAGCAGTGCGAGACGTGGATCGATGGTCCTAAATCGGCCAGCCCGAAATCCCTAACCGTAGGAAATCTGCCAAATAGTAACCAACCATCGACCGGCTACGGCTTCATGGACAACCACAAGAAGACTATGATCCGTCAATGGGTCGAAAACCAATCATCACATGTATTCCAATCGCCAACTGGCTCGCCAACGCATCAAACGCAACCAAATCAACAACCGAATCAACAACAAATCCAGCAACAAATACGCACAATAACATATCACTTGACCCAATTTAAACAAAAGTCTGAAGACGATCAGCACTCGATCGGAAGCCATGCAGAGTCCTTGGTCAATCCGATCGGCGCTGGCTTCTCGAATATCCTTAATCCGAACATTAACGCTTTTGAATCGTCGTCGATTCGTAGCGGACTTAAACTAAGCAAAGATGAGACTGATATACATTCAGAGAGATCAGGGTTGTCGGCACAGATCGCACAAAACTGCCAGGACGGCTTGGACATACCGGAAGAAGAGGATCAGGACAGTGGTCCTTCGGAGGTTCCACCGGCTTTGCCGCTCATTGAGCCGCTAGGATCGCGTGAAATATCTCACGAGAGTCTGCATCGGATAATATCCAGGCATGTATCCCGGGAGAGTTTGTCGATCAACCAACACCATATTCAAACTATAGACTGTGGGCTTCAGGTGACGGAAGAGGAAATTGCAAAAACTATGGGGTGGTAAGGGGGTTTATCCTGGCATCCGTCTTGGATGAATCTAATTCTGTTCTTTCTTTACAGCGAGCATCCACTTGCGGCCCTTAGCCACGGCGACATATCAGTTGTATCTAGCTTCAATATCGGTGACGCGTTCAGTGATTGTGCAATCGGTGAACGAACAAGGTAAGCTTCGCCGTGACGAATTCAATCTGACTGATCTTTAATTTCGAACTTCTTCTCTTACAGAAACCAATTCGATCAACTAGCGCGTCTACGCGAGATCTTCACCTCCCAACTGGCTATGGCCGAAGTTACGCCCGCCTTTCGAATCAACGATATCGGTAGCGTTTACAGCGAGCCAGCATTCCGTTTTAACGCTGGCCCGGGCAGCGTGTGTAGTGAACCTGCCTACCGTCCGCCCAGTCCAAGGTACCCAAAAAGAAAAAACTCGCATTCTTCAAAATTTTCCAATTCAGATATTATTTCACAAATAGATGTCGCGATTGTAGGCAATCTTTAAATCCATCCAGAACACCGAGCCAAACGTCCTTGCCCAGCCTGAACGGAATTATGCAGATCGCCGGTATGGAACAGTACGCGTCACTTCGTCATCCCGATGGCGCATCCGATCCAAACTTGCCGAAAATCGAGAAGCAACCGACGAAAAACGACGACGACGAGGACGACGATGTGGCCAACGAAAAGTCCGAACTGCTATCGAAACTGGCCGCTGACGCACCGATCGTCTCACAAAGTCAAATCTCTCAGCTACCTCTACTTCCCTTGTCCACCTCCGAGGCGTATGATAGCGGACACGATTCGTCCACGCCGCGTACTTCGAAACATTCGGGAATTTCACGTCGTGCCGAAAGCGGCTATCATAGCGTTGCAACAGCTCGCGATAGTGACGAATCGAGTTTCACTTCGGCCATTTCCAAGGAGCACAACAGGATCACCATGAAGAAGAAGCGACAGGACAAGTCGCTGTGCAATTGGCTGAGAAATCCCTTCACTTGCACCTATCCCGAAACGGAGGGCGAGATCAGCGATTTTTGAGGTATGTACGCCACAATATCCGTTTTGCATTTATCTGAAGACTGATCCAAAGGATTCTGGAGGATTTAGGATACCAAATCCCACCGAGACTAAATGAAAAAAAATATTATGAAAATTTGTTATACTTATTAAAAAAATGCTAGAGCCACAAGAAACACTGTGCCCGGTGCTTTGTTCGTTTTTTGCCTGTTGAAAATACCAAGAAAAACAAGA
Source organism: Beris morrisii (assembly GCA_951812415.1). Classification (NCBI taxonomy): domain Eukaryota; kingdom Metazoa; phylum Arthropoda; class Insecta; order Diptera; family Stratiomyidae; genus Beris; species Beris morrisii. The sequence goes on from OX638311.1 coordinate 10,977,545, forward strand.
AAATGTTTATATCGGTTTTGTTAGTTGTTATTTACTGCGTTGATATAAATTTTATCCCACTCCTTTCATTTTCATAAAAACGTAAACGAAATGAGTAGGAAGTGAGCTGAAATTTGATTTCACTTTTATAGAATAAAGGCGGATTTCAAAATGAAGACGGTACGTAATAATTTTCAAATTTCTTACAGATTTTTTTTAGTCTTATTTTGATACAATTTTTTTTTAAACAATTTGGCTGCATCCTTGTCTGCTTTATTACTAGCAGTAGGTTTTTATTTATACCATAGCCCGTAAGTTAAACAGAAAACTCACTCAACAAATTACTTATCTGTTATTTCTGTGAGATTTCATAACTTTCTAGTTATGAAAATTCCGTAGTTTCGGTTTATTTTATTTTTCTTATCATTGAACAACTATGCAAAGTCTTTATTGAAAAACAAAAAATTTTAATGTAGGAAAATACGAAAAACAAAGCTTAAATAACAATAATTCTACATAAATATACTAATCACGATCAATTTAACATGACTCAATACAATAGGGATTTGTACGATTTCTTGGTTAAGTAACTGAAAAGTATTTCAGATACTTTTTAACAAATATGACATAGACATTTTATGAGCGACTATTTGGTCATAAGTTATTGAAAGTTATTTGTTAGGGTTTCTTCCATTTTCATTTTTCGATTTATGGCTGGAGTTTATATATAATAAAAGTATTAATCCCACTCCCAATTCTCTACGTTTGTATTAAATTATTTAAAAAAATATAACTTCATAAAATAATTCTCCAATAAAGTGTTGTATAAAAAGAAATAATTTTATAACTAATTTTTGTGAAAAAATTTGAACGAAATAAGGTAAGCCATAACCAACTTCTTTTGCCAACTCAGAACTAAGTTGGATAGGGGTCGCTGCATAGCTATGCCGACGTCGAGACGACCCTAAACTCGTTCCAATTAGTCGGCAGAATATCGTTCAGACGTCGAAACAACGTTAAGGGTGTTTCCTACGTCTGTAGGACGTTGGTATACATATTAGGGTGGTCCAAGAATACACCGTGCTATCCAAAGGCAATGGTTTTGCTGAATGCCAATTGATTAACCCGAACTAGTTCTTCCGCAAACTAATGGAGTTTTGACACCAAAAGCTGTGCATATTAATTGAAGCATATGTATGGGTAATGTAATCAAATCTTATGAAAACTTTAAGGTACAAGTCGGTACAGAAAAAATCTAAAATTTTTTTTAAATGCTTCAGTTTCGGAGGAAGAAGAAAGGCTTTGTGATAATCAGAAAAAATAGAGAACCCAAAAGTCTTGTGAGGGTTAAACTCAAACTGAAGCCACTTACATTGTCTGCTAGATCAAATAATTCCCTCTTTTCCTGCTGTTGCAAACACTTATATCCCCTTATTCTTTTGTATTGCCTCGAATTCAAATAAAAAACCCTACAAGTTAAACAAAAATTAAAATCAATTTTTTAATTTTATTTAAATTCTTCTTTTTCGTGCTGCAACCATAAATGTACCTTTTTACCTTTGAGCACTTGAGTATTCAGGTCCGTTTTTAATAGCATCATATTAAAGAGTGAGTGGCTTACAGATTTTGACCGGCTTGGTGAAATTCTTGCTACTTATACCGAGTGATAAGTCCATGAGTAGGTTAGACCTAAATCCACAATCTCATTGTTATTAGCCTAACGCTCTTAATCTCTGGGCTAAGTAGTAAGTATTGGTAATCAATAGAAACAAAGTAGGTGTATTGACAGAATCTTGAGGGACGCCAGCATCCATGAGACGTTCAAGAAAAGTTCTATTATCTGAAAGATATTTGCATTAAAAACTTCCTATTCAAGTAAAAGGAAATCAGGAAATGCAAAGCTATTAATTCGGAAGCGAAGAAATATGCAGTATAAATTTTGCTGAAGATCCGTTCGGTAAAAAAGTTATTTCTGATCATTAAAAGATTGTTATCCTCAATATATTAAATAAGCTTGCCAATGATAAGCAACTCCAAGACTTTAAAGACGAACATTGCAATTCTTACTAGTCTTTAATTTGTGGGATTCCCTTGATCTCATTTGATTGGGGCTTTTTTTAAAGATGCCGAATGGGACATAATATCTCATACATTGATCTCAACTAAATTAAGTTGAGTTAACTTAATTTAGTTGAGATCAAAGTATGAGACATTATGTCCCATTCGGTATCTTTAAAAAAAGCCCCACTCAGAAAACACATTTTTCCATCAAAAATCAGACTATTGTAGTTTTCGATGCAGCCAAAATGTTTTAAATCACAATTTATTAGTTCCGAAATTAGGTAATAAAATTGTTAAATGCATTCGAACAGAACGCATATAAAAATTTTACCGAGAAAAAGCTTAGCATAATCTTATTTAAATTAAAGTATTATTACAATTAAAAATAATAATAAATAAAAAAATAAAACAGTCAGAGAAAAATTAAATTAAATAAATTACTCAATAACAAAATTTATTCAAAATAAATAAAAAAAAAAACAAAGAGTAAAGCTACAACGGCTTTTATTGCAAATTAATATTATTAATTATTGCCTGTTCAGCTATTGCATTTATAAATTAAATTAAAACTACAGAATTTAAAATAAATGATAAAAAAAATTACATATTATATTTCAATGTTACCTGCATTCAAATAATGGACAAGTTATGAACAACGATATAAGAATAATAACAAAAAATTAAATAAAATATACCTGCGTTGTATTTTAAATCGGAAAAATGGGAGCCATTAAAGCTTATTGGAAAATGTACCATAAAATTGTATAATGTAAAATAAGGTAAAATAAAAATATAAGAAAAACCGTAATAAATATTGTAAAATAATATGATTGTGAAATATTTTAAAAAATAAATTAATTTAGTATGTATGCATTCTGTAATTTATCGAATAACAATTTGTTTGTTCAAATTACAAATTGCAGTTTAGTATTTTAACGTAATTTATCTATTCATATAAAATATATTTATGGTTAAACAATATTGTATGATTATTATACACAAGAATCAGTTTACGATTAAATGTATATTGCTATTTGTACTATATTTTACCCCCCTGAAGAGAAGGAACAAATATGAACAACAACACTAAAAGTATCCTATTGTAATAAATTTAAAAAAAAATAAAAAATAAAAAAATCATTTTTTAAAAAACTGAATCAGATGTGTTTTTGAATTGTCGAAAATTGGAATAGTTGGAATTTTGTAATGAGGTGAGTGTAGGTATTTTGTTTCAGATCGCTCCATCACAATAGACCTATATGATTAACAGCGGCGAAGCAAAGCAGGGTTGCGGAAAGAGACAGAACCCGTTAATAAAGAATTTGAACAGACTCCTCTTTAGTTTTTGAAGCCCCGTCCCCTCATTCAGAATTCTTGGTACGCTACTGGTCTTCGAAATATAATTAAGGAATTAAAGTGTGTCTCGATTTGTGTCGTCTTTTTCTGTTTAACTTTATAATTTTTTTCTGGTCATATGCAATTTCCAATAGAAGTAAGCATGAATTAATTTTTCTTCACTATTGTTTTATTCTTTTCTTTTCATTTCATATTTTTCTCCTATTCTTATACATTTACAATATCTTATTTTCTATTGAATTCACAAGAACTTTTTACAATTTGTAAATCGATGTGCCATATGCCCTCGGGGCTTGGCCGAAATACTCGTATAGATTGGCTCCATTTTTAAATCGGATCACATCTGAATAAATAAATAAATAAAATGCAATTTCCAAAAAAATTGCTACCTTCGAATGTATTATTTTTAACAATTAAAAATAGTATAAGAAGTAATTTTAATTAGTAATTTTAGGAGAAGATTAAAAATATTTTTTTAGGGAGAATGATTAGGTGTGTAGCCAAAGACTTTACATATATCAGGAATAGCTTATCATAAAAAATTGGAATATAGTACATATATGGTATATATAACCACTATTTACACTATAAAGGAAAAAAGGTAGGGGAGACAGGGGCAGGTTGAAACACCTTTTGGAAACTCTGGCATAAATTGAAGACGACTGTTTCAAAGTACACATGGTTACATAGTTCGTGTGAAAATATAATTCTTTCTTTACGATATGTAATGAATCAAATCATAATATGATATATATTTAATGTGTCTAAATTGAATTTGAAAATGCTATGTCAACTGTTTCTTCAAACCCAACCCCTTGAGTATCACTTTACAATTTTTCTACAACCAAATTGATGTCATTCATCGAAGTCAGAACTTCAATATTCGGATCGAATTTAATCGGATTTGATGTCATCTGCGACAGCTTAAATCTAAAATTCATCAGTAAAGTTATCACTCCCATGTACACCATCATTCTGCCAAATCGGATTCCTAAACATGCCCGCGGTCCTTTGCCGAACGTTAAAAACGTTGTTGGATGTCTCGACTGAATCGATTCCGGTAAAAAGTTATCCGGATTGAAAACGTCCGGATTTGGATAGACTTCTGGATCGTGGTGAATAGCATATGTTGGAATAATGACCATGGTATCCTTTTCGATTACTAAATCGGATTTTGGTAGCCGGTAATCTTTGACTGCTTTTCGTAGTAATGCAACATCAGGTGGATACATTCGAAGAGTTTCTGAAATAATAAAAAAACAAAATAATTTTTTTAATAAGAAAACATACTGTAAGCAATGATTGCGCTGAACTCCATTAAGTGGCGACAAAAAGCTACATTATTTAGAGATACAAAAACATCGGATATAACCGTTTGATGCCCATCCATCTGTTCGAACGCACGATAATCCAAAAACGCGTAAACCTACTAGGTTGAAATTTAATATAAAATAGTATATTATAAAATTCTTTGTGAGCCGCCATACAAAAGTCCTTAAATAATTGTACCCACAGTCAATGATTGCTGCGGAACGTGTCTGAAATTCGGTCAATATCGATTTTCACAAGCAAATGTTACCAAAATGAAGATAAGAAAATCGCAATGTTCATTCGAATGGACATCGTACAAAGGTCCTTGCAAAACAAGCACTTTAAAACAAAATACGAGTATGCTTCGAAATTAGTTGGCAATTATTAACTGGTCTCCATATTTGTGAAATAGATAAATTAAGAAGTAATTTAATTAGTCGATTCTCTGGTTATTAATAACATAAGTTTATACTCGAAATCATCACCGAATAAATATTATTATTATTATTATTAATTAGTCGATGATCCAAAGAGTGACTACTCATGCAACTATTTACCATTCAAATTTCCTTAAAAATGTTGATCAAGTTTGAGAACTTTAATTGAGATATTTATTTCAATTTCAATTTTTCCATTGGATAGATTCAGAGACCACTTTGAGGAATAAGTTTTTCGTTGCATGGAAGATGCAGGTGTGAGCAGGGGAGTTTTTAAATAAAATATTTTTGCTTCTATAAATCCAGAGTCGATTACGCTGCGAAGTTGAAACTTAGAATTTACATAGCAATATTTTAATAGTGGAGTTATTTTACTAAGTGATTGACATTCGTTACACGGGAGTATGCGGTGAACATTTGTGCCTGCCAAAGCTCACAGCCTTTGAGCCAAGATACTCTGATTTTTATTTCTCCTAAACGGTTACGCCATAAAGTTGAATTTTCGTACGTAAGCTCAATAGGGCGTATACTGAAAAGTAAAAATTTTGAAAAAAGCAGTTCCGCAAGAGACTGTATGCCAAAATCACGAACCAATTATTCCGGGTTTATATGAGAGAGTTCGAGTTTAGAGTATGACTATTGGGTTTCGCAAAAGGGCCAATTAGCTCCGTGAAGCAAGTCTCTATCTAGAATGAGGGCATAAGTCATCGAAAGTATGACGGACGTGCATCAACAATACATAATTCTTCAAATATGATCTGAAGTATAAATTAATTAATATTAAACGTGCAATTAATACCATCGATAACTCGCTGCAAGTAGTTCATCTCGAAAACAGCTTCGTACGTTATTTTGCCACTATTCTCTTCAATTTTTTCATAAATTTCTTTCCTTACTCGATCCTGGATATTCTCATTCAACGCCAACGAGTGCAAACAAAAAGCAACCGTAGACGCCGAACTTTCATAGCCGGCAATGTAAAAAAGAAAAGCCTGCGAGACGATCTCTCTGATCGATAGCTTTCCAATTTTCATCGAACTTCCTTCTAAGGATCCAGCATTTTTCAGCTCTATCAACAAATCCATAAAATCGTTACATTTAATTTCATTACACTCCCGATATTCAATCGTTCTACCGACAACCTTCATGAAAAACTCAGTTACATCGTCGTGCTCGATTTTCATACCGAACGATCGTGCCAAATTCGGAAAGGCATTCATCAGGAGTCGAACAATTTCACCATGTCGCGGAAAATTCACAACCCTTAGGCCTTTCGATCGAAACAGATCGTCCTGATTTTCCAAACTATTACACTTCAGTCCAAATATACCGATACCGATAATATCGGTGGTATAGCGACTCAGTAAGTCCTTCACCTCGACAATATCACTTTTCACTAATAGTCCTTGTAAAACTTTCACCATCCGATCCGAAACATTTTGTGCGATCGGAAAAATCCGACGCATTTTCGCAGCCGTAAAAGTTGGCGATAGTTTTTTTCGGATAATTTTCCACTTTTCACCGTCCAAATTGAACATGTGCGCCGATAGCGGATCGTAACGTTCGTCGTAGTATTGCTTACGATCTTGAAAACACTGAAAGTCTCGCACTAAAACTTGTTTCACAAAATTCAAATCGGTAATCACTAGAAACGGCGAATTGAAAAAGTAACCACCGGCAACACTACCCTGTCCTTTGAATTTCCCGTAAATCGAATTGAGTAAGTCTTTAAAGTGAATTTTCGTTCCGACACCTTTTAGATTTCCGTAAACTAGATGAGGCTCCAAATGGGGAACTCCCCGAATTTTCCAATACGAGTAGCAATATTTGAAAAATGCGTACACCGCAGTCGAAAACGATAGTAAAATCCAAATAATACTAATAATATTAAATTCCATTTCGAAGGTGATAGATAGGTGGAAGTTCCGTAATTTGTTATGTGTTTCTGTGCCGCGATAGTTTATTGTAGGTTTTATTTATACAGAAATCAAATACTTTTTTATTCATAGGTGGAGATATTAGCAATTCAATAATTTTTTCCGTTTGCATTAGGAAAAAATTATTGAATTGCTAATTACAGTGAACAAAGATAATTACATTCGCTTACAGTTAACAATTTACAGATCAACAGTAGACCGAATTTTATAGTGTTGGTTATTGTTGTTAAAGAAAAATATGGTACTTTAAATTAATCTTTTTTTTCTCTTACAGATTGTTGTAGTGCAAACGCAGGTCAAACGTCATTGAACGCACTCAAGCTGAGTATATCAAAGCGAAGGAAAAGGATAGAGGGTACTCCAGTTGGTCATGGCTCTGTTTTAAGACACTATTTTTACGGTGTGACCCTTAAGTATTTCTTATCCTTCTACATCATGAGATAGATAAGACATCAACAAGAAAATTAAGTTACAAATGATTTAAAACCACGATCAAGTCGAACTGCGTGAAAAATCCACAAAAATGTCAAAGTTCTCCTCATTATTTTCCACCGGGCACGTTATTTTTGTAAATAATACTGTAATAGTGTATAATTCGTTCGTACATTCACTGGAATTTTGAAAATTTCGGTTGTCGCCTAATTCTGCTGATTTTACATATTCCTCCTTCTGGTCGGGCACAGAAAGCTCTAATACTCTGCCATTGCCTATATTATTGTTCTTGTATTTTAAATAAACATTTAAAATTTTCTTTTTCTTTTCTTATTTAGCGCAGGTCACAAAAAAGTAGTCTAGAAAACAAATTTTTCTATCCTGGAATTTGCAGATTTCTCTTTGAGATTCGGGGCACATACGTGTATTTCTTTCAGAGGGCATCTGGAACAGTCTCACAAACATGGCGATACTTTTTAGTCATATCTCCAAAACAGACCTTGAGTAGGGTAAATAAGACAATATAAGACAACAAAAATTTGCTAGCGATAATAGACAAATATTTGACATACTGTCATACACTGCAAAAAGAAAACATTTGAAGTATTCGATTTATTGAGTTAGTTTGATACACTTCAAATACATAGTTGTAGGATCAAATGTTCTTATTGCTATATTTTTATTTATAATGATAAAGAAGGATAAACAATATGATACGTAAGACTGAAACTATAAGTACAATGATGTGAAACAGACCAACTAGAATCAGGGCTTATCATCCGATCCGGTCAGAGCCTCCCGTGACTAAAATAAGATCTCTAATAGTAAACATAATAAAAGTGATCAATTATATTGATAGATGTGTATCTTGATAGTCCGCACAATGAATGACAACAGTTTCCAGCGACAAAAAAATAATCTTTTAATACCTTCCAACCCAAAGAATAGCGTGGAAATCTCTAGACACTTCTCGCATACAATAGATACAGCCTGCGAGTTTCAGAAAAACAAAGAAGAAAAAAAAGAGGAGAAAGAAAAAATTTTTAAAAATAATATTAAAATACTTTGGGAAACAATTTAAAAAGAACAAGCCTCAACATTTATTTCTTTTATACTTTTTTTGATAAGATTAAAATAAAATCTAGAGATTTAATTTGAAAAAAAATGAGGCATATCTATCTCGTGCGATTTGCAATAAAACACTACTGTAAAAACAGATCTAATTAGTTTAATTTGCAAAATTCATCACAAGTTTTTTTTCCTTAAAAGTGTATCCTGTTCAAATTTTTAATATCGCTCTAATTTGCTCTGCCGCCACATTTTCAAAGCTTAAATTGCTTAGAAACTAGATAGTTCAAGAATGACCTGAAATTGCCCAAAAATTCTTCGCCTACATTTCATTATTAATTATTCTGGTGTTTTCATTATTTGCTTTGTACGAGGAAAAGGATTTTAGTGAAAGATTAGGGGATTTAAGGGAAAAGTGTTACGAAAAGTTTTTGATCAGGATCTTTGTATGAGAAAGGTCTAGTTTTGATTTAGGCCAGTATTATTTTTGTGGCATTCGTAAAATTTGCTAACAAATTAATTACGAGAAAATGATTCTAGAAAAACTAGGTTAAAGACATTCAAAAAAGTTTATCATTAATTGATTGCATCTTCATTAGATTGAATTACGAATGACAGTCATATGGAATTATAATGTGTTTGTAGTTTCTGTTGCATAACCCTTTCATTCGTAATGGCATGATATTGCATTCAGTCTGAGACAATAATGTACAATAATCTGATGTGCATTACTGAAAACTACGTACTATTATTAAGCGTTGTGACGTAGTAATATTGCAAAAAAATTGTATACAAGGTGTTTCACATACTCTCTAGCAAAATAATATGAGTGATTGGGGGGTTTATTGTGTGGTTTAAGACTGTTCCAGGCATTATGCCTTAATTCGTTCCGTCAAGTAGTTTAGGACGAATGATAAAAAAGTCCTTTTAAGTATTTAAAATTTTCGGAATAATAACAGAGTCAAAAAACCTTCTTTTGATGGGAACTGCGCGACACTCAACTACCGTGATGGGCATCCACAAATAATCGTCCGTAAATATTAATAAATTTAGGATTAGGATTTAGTTGTTAAATGTATGGAAGCTCAGGATAGTTACGAGAAAGACCACGCGTACCACCAAGACCCCGTTGTATTCCACCCGAACTACAAAGCGAGGAACACTCGCACCATAGGCGCGGTTATAATGAGCCACATTCTCAACGTTGTATCTACATGCGAGATATCGCGCTTACTACCCTGACCAATTAATATGTCACTTCCCGTATAATTGTCAGAGAATTTCAGTAGCCCCGCGTCTCAAAGCTGTTCATCACGAATCTGAAATATATTGCTCACTGCTTTCACTGGCCGCTGGATATTGTTCCTCCGAATCGCTTAATATCAATGCGAGGCTAGGACGACTCGCTTGCACTCTGCCTCAGCAACGATCTTGATCCTTTACTACACCGAGGAAAACAGTGCGAGCACTAAGATTGACACATACGTAGACAACAGACCAACAAAAAATAATTTAATATACAATAAAGAGACCCTCGTTAAACAAAGCTATTACAATTTCTATTTCTACTTAAACATTTTTACTAGTCAATATTATTATGATATTTTAATTATCGAGAAATGAAATGAAATTTTAATTTTCGATTAAAATTCGTTATTATTTTGTGTGAATTTTCCCCGAATTTGGGGCCCGATCGGGAGAAAAGTGTATGAGACTTGGTACGTTAAAAATAGGAATCACTGGGGCTATTAACCAATCGCTGGGTTGCCCGGACAAGGGCCCGTTCGCAAGGGACCCGTTCGCAAGGGGTTCAAATGTAGTGTCGATTTTGTGCTTGATTTAAAGGATATTCGTCCTTCTACCCATATTGAAGTCAATGATTTTTGTAATAAACTTCCGGAATCGAGCATTGATTTTTAACTTGACAAAATCTTAAAAAAACTGGTTTCTCTGCAAAACGATAGCGTTTTTTTATTGTTTTATTTCTCGCTAGATCAAACCGCTCCCAAATTTAAACTGGTTCCAATATAACTTTTCACATATCCACCTCTTTATGTAATATTGAAATCAGTAGTTTTTCATTCAAGCCATTCTGTTATACATATATTCATGAGATGTAAAACGAAAAGATTTTCAAAATTTCAAAATATTTTTTAAGTTTAAACTTTCTTCTGAAAGCAGTTCTTGAGATATTATTTTCAAAATGTGCTACTTTAAGGCCGAACTATCGAATCATGGATGCTGAAGGTTTTGCGTATTGGTATGTGGCGGACAGGCGGACAATTTTTTTGTTAGTTTACATGTAGAAATACAAAATTTATAGAACAGGTAACAATTTTTTTTTAATTTTAGGTCGATTACAATACTTTATTATTTAAAAGTAATAAGGATAATTTCCAATATAGGAAATGAAATTAATAACTCCAACGCTAATTCTGTCAATAGGTGGGTAGTTAGTTAATTGACATCCTGACAAATAATATGGCCGGCCACCCTAATACAGAAAAAACGGTCAGGACAACATCGTGCTACTTGAACCTGTAAATCTTTTAATGAGCTTTTCTCCGTAACTGGAGGTAAGATGCTCCTCACACTACCTACCTATCAGCCAAAGACAATGTTCTTCCATTTTCTATCGATTTCATCTTAACAATTGTTGTTTTTTACTTTTGATTTTATTTTTGTCGTTTACCTTCTACTTTACAGAAGGAGTATATCGTGCCATTTCATCTGATAGAGCTTTTCAACTTAATTGAAAATTTATACTAAAGAAAGTACGAGTACATTAGGAAAATTGGGATGGGAAATCTTCAAGTTTCCATTTTTGGAGGAGGCATACATTTTTTATGTAGATTGGCTGATTAAGATTGACAGCGCGTTTCTTGAGTTTTAAGGTAGTAAATCGATAGGAGGGTACGAACATACCTTTCTGTATAAATTCTTTATAACATTCAGTGCGATTAGATGTTACCTACGTAAGGTGGTCTCTGTAGTCCTTGATGTATTCGGGTCGAATTAGAGACGGTATTGTATGGAGCTATGAACATTAATTCAATGTGGTTGTTTATTTTTTAAATTTTAGAAAATTGTGCCATTATTGAATGCGAATAATAAAATGTTATTATTTCTTTCAATTTTAATTTGTGTGCTACTTGAAATCCTGGAAAACCCCTAGCGCGTAACAATAATTTAATGTTTAATATACTGTTTTCTAAAAAAACAAACCAACTTTTAATCTCAAAAGAAATGAGGTAAAAAATGGACCAACATCATCGGCCCTCAATTATATCATATAAAAACTAAAAACAAATTTGACAAATAAAAATAATTTAAATTGTAATTTTTTTTTACGAATTCATCGATTTCACATAGTTTCAAAGAATCGGATTCTAAATTTCTTTAATAATTGCATTTTCGATTTAATTTGAAACCTACATATGACTGCTCTGATCTATAAAATATTTTCAGTTTGAAAAATCGTCTAATATCCGGAATGGAATTCGTCAATATCCGGGAAATTTCCCTGTACCGAGAATTTAGTGCAACGTGATGTTGTTTCAATCAAAACTCAATAAATAGGTCATTTCAATTTTGAAACTCAATTTGTTGGGTACATTGAATTGAATTCTTGATGACCTAAATTAGAATAGAAGCTGCGTTTTCCAGAATATTACTTCGCTTTTTTGGGAGTTAACTAATTTGATCGATTCTTTTACGACGTCAGGACGATGCTTTAATCTCATTATTGAGACCACACTAATGATTTTTCAGAAGATTAGTATACATCTAGATATAGATGGCGGAATCTGGAATGTATATGAACGGATAGTTATGAAAATGATTTTTGCTATTGACTTTGCTGAAAGTAAGAAAAATGAGACATAAGAAACATGACAGGACCTTGTTATGAGTGTAATTTCTATCCAGAATTTTTTTGATGATAGACTAGCGTAAACACACCAGATCTTCGAAGCAATTTGAAGTATGGATATTTTTTCAAACAATTTCAATTCCTGAAAAGGGTGTTTCTTTCTTAGATACAATTTTGTAACTTTTTCGATCAATCCGCAGGATGCTCTTGCCGCTACTACTTTATAAAAATGAACTTTCTGAATTGCATCCTGGTTAATATTTCAATTTGGCCAGTGCGTAATAGCCATTGCCGCATTTAAACTATAATTGCGTTTTTGACAAAAAAAAAAATATTAATGTTATGTCCGAACCCTCATTATTTTGTTTTATTTTCTTCGCATTAAATTAGAATAATAACCGACTCTGTCGTATAATTTATTAACCGCCTCCTAGCAGCCACCTGCCCCAAAAAAAACCCAAAAAACTACGTAACAAATTAAAATATCAGTTCTATTGTACAGTACAGTTACAAGTCACAATTTTCGCGGAGAGTCACAATTTTAGACAAACTGTGACTTTTTGTATTCTAGTATAAGTCACAGTTTTTAGGTTTCAAAAAAACATTGTGCTAGTTCGACTGTACAGCTCTAGTAAAACAGAATGGATACTGCACCTTTACGATCTGAGAACGTGAAGAACTAGTTTTCAATGTTTATTCCATGCGTGTTGGGTTGACACACATTAGAAATAAGGGCGGGAGCACGACTTCGCAGTCTCATTGACAAGCCGCTGAGTTAGGCATACAATTGTGGGTCTTCTAAAGACAGTGCAGCGAAATCAGCAGTCGAAGTGCCATCGAAGAGACGTCGAGGTCGGTGTTGTGTTTAAGTCAATATGGAATGTATGGCTTTATTAGTGATTTATCTGTGGTATTTGGAATGGTTGTGGAGAGGAAGAAAACCGACTTCGACATCCGACTGTGACCGCAAAATCCAACTTTCAGTCGTAAGGTAAATTTCAAGAGTTTTGCTCTTTCCAGTAATTAATAATAAATTGTTAGTTTTCCTGTTTCATGTACTACGCAAGTACCTTCTTCTTCAGATCTAGGAATTATGTTACTCTAAGAACTAAGCAGGAGATCTGTGCATTGCTATATAAGGATTGTTTATTCTCCGTTCATTTAATTAGCATAGTCACTGAATTAGCTGAATGAGCTTCAGCGCAATACTCTAAAAAGCCATAATACACTATAATTTAATAAATCACATGAACGTACGAGTGATATGAGAATTCTTAATGAAAACTTTAATTACAATCTCAGACCCTCAGATGAGATTTCATCGCATAAACTTTCACCTCACAAGAATCCTTGGGAAACTTTTCCCATAAGATTCAGCAAGATGTTAGCAACTTGATACGTGCAAATAGCACGCATTGCACATTATTTTCGGTTGGTTGTTTTTTTTTTCATCCATAATGAAAGTGGGGATAGTTGGCGTAGATCTTATGCAGCACTTTCCTGCACACCTCTAGAATAGAATGTTTTTAAAGAAGGTTGTTCGCAACTAGTTTAGACGAGCTGATGATTAAATTCAATCGACTTAAGCATCCGCTATCCAATTAATTAGCGTCCTTAAGCTTGTTAATCAATTTCAAAATTTTATGACAATTTTTGATCCTTTTGTTAACATCCCCTTGACACGAAACACTGGTTTTCCACGTTCGAATAGCGACGTCATAGTGAAGCGCACACCGTTCCTATCGGAAAGTACTTTTGTCAAGTGATTTCCATTTATTCAAAATGTGAGCGAGAAAACGACGGAAAATCACAAAGTGTGATAACCGAACGAAGAATTTTCATGCAAATTTCATTCAATTTTCATTTTCACCCCGTAATTACTTTTTGTTTTTCTAGACCTTTCGTTAATATATTCACCCCCGGATTTAAGGGTAAGACTGTATCGACCTACTCCTCACGACAACGTTTTCGAGTTAGAGTTGAGCACGGTGTTTATTTACTTTTCGAGACGTACTAATTTGTGGCAGAAACCGTATGTTTACTGAAACATTTCAAGGATCTTAGAAGTAATGAAAACTTGTGTGGGGGAGAGAGAGAGAGAGAATTTTTAGGAGGTCATGGGGTTGAGGGGATGAGGAACGTCCAATTTTCAATTTTCATTTTGGGTAGTGCTATCAATTATTAAGCTAAATTCAATTTTCAAGTTTTTTCGATCGATAAAGTTGAAGCAAGATGGTTTTGAACTTCTGAAAAATTCACAGGATCTTCTAGAATAGTCAAGGAAAAGTGAGAGAGAGAGAGAAAAAAAAGGGAGAGAAGAGATAGAAGAAGTGGAAGAGAGAATAATGAAAGAGAGTAGACGTGAGAGAGAGTAAAGAAATCAAGAAGAGGTGAGAGAGAGATTAAAGAAAGAGACAGTGAGAAAAGAGGAGAGAGAGAGAGGAAAGAAGACAGAAAGAAGAGAAGAGAGAGAAGAGGAGAGTGAAAGTGAGTAAGAGAGAAGAGGTGATAGAGAGAGCGAGAGAGAGAAAGAAAATCAAAGAATGAAAGAGAAAAAACAGAAAGCCAAAGCGAAAGAAAAAGGGAAAGGAAAAGAGAAAACAAATCAAAAGAAGGGAGTGATAGTATGACCCACACAAAGAAAAAGTTAATTCAAAAAGAGTAACAATTCCTTGGTTGTATAATACCGAAACACAAAATCCCGAAATTATTTCATCTCGAAAAATCTCGAAATCCCGAAATTAAATCTGAACAAATTATATTCGAGATCGTGCGCAAATGTAATTTATTTTATTCTTATTAAATAGCTTCGGTGATTGAATAGAACTCTTCCTTATGATCAATAGTTCGGAAATAATTCTAGCTGCTTTTTGCGATTTAAAAATTTTAAATAATTACGACGGCTAGTTGATCCTTCGATATTTAGGCAGACCAGTTTAGTTGTTCTGATCACTGGGTCTGTCTGAGCGGATGGATTTATACAGAAATGAAAATGCACAGCTAAAATTAAAACGAATTCTTTTTCACTAGATACTAGTACAGAGGAATCTAGAAAAACCGTCTGCGGAATTTAAATTTGTAAAAGCTACCCCATCTGAAAGTAATCTTCAAAAAGAGGAACCATCGAAAAAACAAAAAGCAACAACATGACAGTCTGAAAAAAATTGTAATAAATCTTTCAGGTGTCGGACTTTTACATGCACGGACACGGGGGTGGTAGGGGGTACCTCTACCATACGAATGATATTGTGAATATTGCCCACGGGCTATCCGCCCAGACCAAAGAGCGATAGTCGTTCCGGCTCATTTTTGGGCATGTCGCTTCTGTCGGAGCATCACAGGAATTGCTGGTCGGAAAAACCGGCACGGGGGTTGTTCGGAAGCCGGACTATTTTCGGTGTGACATGGAAATAACATTATCGCTGCAGACTACACTCAAAATTTTAGGGGTGAAATCATCCACAGCGGCAGCCATCAGCCGGAGCCTTCATCATCATCGCCAACTGTTTCGGGAGCCGGGGATTCCCCTGTACGGTTGCATGCCATACAGTCTGCCTACCCGCCTGTCCTGGCTGCTTCACTTTTCGACTGCTGAACGACTAACCCCTGTTTGGAATTTATTTTGTCGGCTCGTTTAATTTGCAAACAAGAACCGGATGCAATGGAAATCGAGCTTTTAAATATTTAATTACGCCGGGATCTACAAGCTGCGCCACCACCACTCAGTTTGCGGTCGAACACGAACTTTCAGCTTGACACCATACCAACATGACTACCGGAGTCAAAGTGCTCGGGATTAAGGATAATCACTCCTGCGGAAAATTCAAGGAGGTGGGTTTTTATTTGCGTTGAGATTTCCCATCGTGGCAGGTGACAAGATAATTTTCTAGTTGATTGATTTTCAAAAAGATGAGCGGACCGAATTTGCTGTGATCTGGGCCATGCTTTTGGGTAAGATCCGTTCAGGGATGACATTGATGTCTCGCCAGATAGAGGTTAGAGATGGAAAATGTAATTGGCGTTGTGAGTGACAGGCGGAGTTCTAATGTATAGAAGGCCTAGAAGGTCTATTTTTAGGCAATTGCTTATAAATCACAGAAGAACAAAGTGCTTTAGTAATTCAAACAAATTGGAACTAGAATATTCATTTCGAAAGGCAAAACTGAAAAATGAATAACTTTCGCGTAGAACTAACTATTGCCTCGCTTTCACAGTAGTGAAACTCATCTGTGTAAGTTCTGCGGCGCTTAGAGACAACATGTGTTGAGACGAGAGATTTTCAGAATATTCGGTGGCATGTGTAGAATATTCGGGAAGTTTCGAAGAACAATCGCGAAGGGGAAAAAGTGTTCGAGAAGTATGAAAAGGTGTGCAGAGTTTTCCACGGTATTCTTATAGGATATTATTCTTATTCTCTGGTGAGTTCGGGTTGCCAAGGTAGCATATAGCAATATTATAGCTTTGAAATTAAATTAAATCAACAAATTTTTTTTTATCAGACTGGACAAAATTAAAAAAAAAATCGATTTATACACTTCTCGTCATTTGGTTCTTTTCTGGATTTTTTTTTTGAATTTCTTGGAATATCTGGGTTTCACCTCTTTCAAATTTTAAATTGCTGATTTTTCTCTTTTGGAAATTTTAATTTAAGGATATTCACAGATTTGTTAACTCTAGATTTTAATCTCGCATTTGTTTTGTGCCATTGTTAAACATAAAAAGGTGACCATTACTTTCGGTTGAATAGAAAAAGATGCAAAAACTGCAAATGTCTTTTTTTTTTGAAGCGTATCAAAAAAAAATAAAAGTCAGAGAAATTTTTTTTAACGCAGAATTCGCAAAAAATATTTTATCTTGGTAGTTCGGTATTTAAAGCTTCGTGATTTTGTATTTTGGAAGATTGTTATAATTTTTTTTTTGAGATTTAATTGTCGATGTTTTTGTTTCGAGATTATCTTTTTTTTAAATTTTTTTTTCAAAATTCTCTTACTAGTTTTTGAAGTTTTTTGTACACACAGCTACATGACGGAGACAGGGGATTTCAGCTACTTTCAGAATACATTTGGAGGATATGAGGTTGAGTCTGAACAGAAGTATAGGTGCAGATAATAGCCAGATTCTTTCAGAGGCTTCTGTAACGAACGCCTAGGAAAAATGTTTCATCTGGCATGAAAAAAAAAAAAAAAATGTTCGGTAAACTCAACTAACACTGTCGCGAGAAATTTGCCTGCTGGGCAATAAACTGCAGATGTCAAGTACGCATGCACGACAGGCTATTCCGCTAAACAGACGTCGCGCTGCAGATTTTTTTTGAGAAAATGACCTGTCATTCGCGATCAGGTGCCTGAACGAAAAGTCTGATTCCAACCTCCGAAGAGGACAGTTGCAGAATTTGCTTCACAAGAGTTTTATTTTTTTTGGTCTTGTTTCAACCACCGGCTGAGACGGTCGCCTTTTTTTTAAGTTGTGTTCCAGCCGCAGGCCGAGCCGGTCAAGTTTTTTTTGGTTAAGTCTGAGTTGTGCATCGAAACAAGAACGAAAGGACTCAACGACTACCTTTTTGGACGAGTGTGCTGTGCGTAGCCGGAAGACGGGCCCGCAACCGGAGGGTAGCCACAAGGAGGCGAGCAGGACCAATCTGACGGGGATTTTTTGTTTGAACAAAGGAAAAACTTAAATAAAAGCTGTAAGTTATGAGAATCGCCTTTCTTTCCTTTTTTTCTCTTTTTGGTTGATTACATAGGTTTTTTTTTTGTTGGTGTCTTTTCCTATATGCAGTGAAGTGTATAATTTTTTCTTTATGCGTTCTGTTCGTTCACGTACGTTGTGAGGATTTTGTGCCGTCTATTGTCGACATAAAAAAAAAGAAAAAAAAAAAAAAAAAACCCCCATTCGGTCGTAAGGGGAGTAATTAATTAAGGGTGTCTCGTGGACGTGCGAACTGACAGCCCTGTTGGAGCCTCAGAATAAGCTTGTAAAGCGCTAGCGCTCACAGCATTACATTCTGCGCGGCCAGAATTCGGATTGCTTTGTGTTGGATCTTGTCGATGCAAAGTTATTTTGTGGTTAGATCTAGTTTCGTAAAACTAATGATTCTCGACCTATATTCGGCATGTTGTAGGCTCCGTGGCCCCAACTAAAAATCTCCGCCGCAAACTCTCAACCCTATGATCGCGAGTTTAATAGTTTTTTTTTTGGAACGTGAGCTCCCAAACGAAATGGGCACGGATTCGACGTTTTTTTATTCGATTTTCGGCTTTTCTCCGTAAATTTTAGTGGCACGAGGCGCGTGAACATTGTGTTGCGTTAACGGTGGGTCTCTTCAACGCGGACTTGGCCGTTGTTCAGTACCGTTGTTCAGTACCGTTGTTCAGTGGCGTTATGCGACGCGCAACCGCGTGCGCTTATAGATAGCCACCGATGTTAATTTGATTCGTCATCTACATTTCGCTCAATGGAGCCTTTCGCGATTCCTGTTTGGTGCTCATGTCGTTGTTTCACTTTATGACATGCCGGTTAAAATTTCGTGTATCGTTTACCTGCACTCCATACAATATTATACTCCCCGTGCTGGCACATATTTTAGCCCAGAAGGTGGTTTTTGTTTTATTTTCTTGATTGCGTTTAGGTTTTTTTTTTGAAATGCGGAGCAGAGTACGGAATGGACATCGGCTGGATCACGGTTAGCCATCCAAATTTTAGGATCTGACCCTAAACACTCCTTTTCAGGACATGTGCTCCGGGAGCTTTTCTTTCTTGTTTTGCACGGCACTCAGTTGACCAGCCTAAGGCCGAATGTTTGCTGGCCTTTAAGGCAATACCCTCATATACATATATGTATAGTTTTTTTTTCTTTTCTGTTGCAACTATATGCCAGTCTGCGATCAGTCTTGTGAGGAGACGTTAAGAAGGGAAAATCGGAGAAAATCATTTTTTTTAGGTTAAGTCCTAGCACGTGCCGGACCCTGCTGGTCAATTGTCGTATATATATACCTCAATAGGTATATACTTTCGTTTAGTTGCTGTTTCAGATTACTTGGTGATTTACAGATTAGTTCGTGATGATCCGTTAACGCAAATCGAGGGTTCAGGAAGGATTTGTCGTGGGTCAAAACGGAATTATGCGATGAAGATTTTCTCTTATTTAATTTTTTTTTTTTTGTATGAGGGCCTGACTAACTCCTCGGGGAATCTTGCGGTGCATCTAATCTCCCAATATATGACGCCCAACGCTTTGGCGCTAGAAACCGGCGCCGTACATTATATGGCGCCCAACGATGTGTTTTGCGTCGTCAGAGTACGGCTCACATTACATGGCGCCCTACTCCTTCAGTAGCCGCGCCATACATTATATGTCGCCCCAAAGTAACGACTATTTATCGCGTCATTATAGGATACCTACAGTATTGGTTGTGGTACAGCGCCTCATTTTATGTGGCCCCTACTGCGTTCGGTTTCTGGTGTTATAAACTGAATGGAGCCCAAGGATTTTCTTTTGGGTATTCTCCTGTTTGTTTTTGGGTTACATTACATGGCACTCTGAGTGTTAACTAACATATATATCGAATACAGGCATTCTAAGTCCTATTCAACGAGCCATACGGCTGTAAATACTTCAACTCTTGCGAGTTAAATTTCTGTCAACTCAGATGATATGTGATTGAGAATGACCTCGGCCTTCCCGTCGAAAAGTCTACATTTCTGTGCTTTTCCGCCTTTCATTTCCTCCTTTTCTATTCCATTTTCATTTCCACCATCTGTTAATCCTTCCTTCCTTTTTCCTCCACCTTCCAGCCCGCTGAAGATAGAGTTCGAACTCCTCAATTCGAACTTTCAGCCCAAACCGTGCATAAATACGTTTTGTCCATGGTTAAAGGTAGCCACTCACGCCCCTTCCGACGAGCTACGCACGTGCTAGAGCTAGATGCACGCTACCTATCGGGAAACCATGGGACTAAAGTCACCCAACTGTGGCTTGGTCACCGGCTGACAATCGTTTTCGCGGTGTGGGTTTGTCCTGACCAACTTGAGACAATTGTTGATGGAGACATACTCCCTTCAGTTGTTTCATGACGGGGTAAAGAATGAACCCATACTGATGGCTGAGACGATTAATTGGGTAGTAACGCTGTGCGATGATTTGGTTGGACGGATACTATGGCGTGACTTTGGTCATGTCATAGCGCCTCAAGTCTTTTCAGCATTACTACGCCAAAAACATGCTTGTGTACATTATACTTCTCTATAGTCTATAGCCAGTATGATGTGCTCTGACCTTATGTTGTAAAATCTCTTATTATGGTTTGAAGCTCAGTGGCAATAGGCTGGCATTTCCCATCTTCTCACTCCTAGAGCTTTGTATTTTATCTAAATAGAAATCAAATAAATTAAATCACACTCCAATCCTGAACAGCCTGCAGTGCGCTATTGCTGACTTTACAAAATATATCCACTTTGCGTTAGAGTGTATTACCCGGCGGAGGCGTTGGTACATTAGCTATTACAAGTTTCCAATTCATACCAACAATAACCATAAGCATCATAATCGCGAAATGTAATTAACTCAGATTTCGTGCTTCACACATGTTCATCTCGACCTGTCACATCCATAAGCGTTGAAAACTTCTGAAAACTATTTCGATAAACCGAAGAACACTCGAGCAATAAAATCATTACAGTCACTTAACCAGGGGAATCCTCTGTTATCCTTACGCATTACGTGACACACTGCTTATCACATCATCCAATTATCTGAAGAGCAACTCAGTGCTAATTAACAAAATGCTAATATACAAACAAGACTGTCTCCTGCTCTATCGGAATATGCCGCAAGGACGACTCGAATCTCATTGCTTTTCACACGCTTACATCATTTAAGGACAAGTACCTTCGAGGAATCTGGAGGAGCTTATCAATCTCAATGGTTGCTAATTACACTCGCATTATATCAGACAAGAATCCTCCAAGAGCCTGGGATGTAGTATGTCCTGTGGGCCTATGGCGGAGGCCTGGAGTGATTCGGGCCATGTTTACGCTAAATCAATGTCACACGGCCTTCTTATCTTAGGAGGAGCTTCTGAGACATAATTGCCAGAAAATCATGTAAACATGCGAGTGGTGTCTGCTGGGTGTTAGGTTACATCATGTCTTTGTCGGGATGAGGTCATGTTTGGTTACTTCTTAGGCTTCCATGCTATTTTCGAACTGTTCGCTGTCGCGCTGTCTTGAAATTTAAAACCGCCAATTTGTCCTAATTAAAGTTCCATTTGTCACTTGACACTACCAGCGCTATGCCTGGTCAGCCAAACCGAGTGTCTTCCTAATTTTTCGGATTTTTTCTACAAAGGACTCAGTTTGCCTGGAGTGGGACCCTCCTTTATTTTATGAGGCGTTCTTCGGCCGATGAAATCCTATACGTGGCGATCATGTAAAATCATCGAATTTACATGGAAGTTTATGTTAAAATTAATTCGAAAGCTAATTGAAAAAATGTGGTGTGTTTTAGGTCATGCTATCGATGAAGAAATTCGATATGGCAGCTGGTAGAAATTTCTTAGGGAAGGTAAATTTAGTGGACATGATCAAATGCAATTTATGAAGCAGTTTTGGGTGTTGTTACAATTTCATTCTCACGGCTGCAATTATTTTCACTATTTCGGAAATTGTTCCTAACAACGACACACAAATTTATTCCGGTCTTGACGCAACTTTACTTTTTAAATTAAAGTTTGAACACATTTAAAGTTGTGATGCGATACAAGTTTTTACGTGGCTATAACGCAAAAAGAAAGTTAGCATTTAAAATAGCCTCTTGGCTAATTTTTCCCTTTTAAATATTGCCAGTTATGTACAAGTCCCAAGGGTAAAATTTTTATTCATTAATCTTTTAAAAATCAGAATATTTCGCAGGGTGGATGGATCCCTGCGTTACTATAAATAGTCCCGGTAACTATAGACTATGTCTCTATATCTTTTTTACTGTATCGAGAAAATTATCCGAAAAATACAATAAAAGCCTCATGCCACATGCCACAAGAACTACAACCGGAAAACATACACGGATTGATTGGTCAATAATGTATAAGTTCTAGAAAGATTTGCTTGACCTCAACAAGCCATTCGATCGTATGTTGCTTAAAAAATTAAAATCATTAGGAATAATTAGAAATAATTAGAAGTACCTATTTAATAATTAGCAAGTATCTAGTCTAGTGTATCGCACGCATATGGTGAACATCGGTGGAATGATTAGTAAATCATTAGCTGTAGGTTGTGGGATTCCACTGGGGCCCGGTTTAGGTCCACTTCTATTTTACTTGAATGATTTTTGCAAAAGGAAAAGCGTTCACCAATTAATGAACACATCACAGAAACATAATTCACCCTTATTTACTATTATATGAAGTACTTAGCTAAATTTGTTGTGATTGAAAAAGGCTTGTTTCTTTAACACGAAGTTTAATTAAGAAAAAATTATTAAAATTGGTGTTGACATGTACGGCAACTTTACCGCTTTTGAAGAGTATACAGAATGGGCTATCAAAATTATGTTTACGAAAACTAAAATTCTTTTGGGATTTAATATCGAGAAAAGCTGAAAATATTTTCTAGGCAATTATCTGTAGAGGTCGTAGAAGTAAAATTAATTTTATATCTATGCAGAACCAAAAAAAAAATTACAAGAATTTTAAAATTGGGCCCTCGGTCTGTATGAATTCTAACACTCTATGTCGAACATTTGTTCAGATATGAGACTTTATTTCTAGAAAAATCACTCACTCTCGCCTACTTTTATTGCTAATATACTCCTCTTCTATGTCTACAAACAATAGCCAAGTTTAAACTTTACGGCATTGACCGCTCAGAAAATATAAATTTTACAATATCTCAATTCCAGCTTTCGAGCGCCTTAGATACATTGTTTTGCATACCCCTTCCCCCGTACAAGTCCACACATAGCTCTTCATAAATTTCAAGTTTCAACTTTCTATCATATATGTAAGTAGTTCCTCAGATATTGAAAACAAAATGGTTTCCTCTAAAATAAACGGAAAGAGATTTATCAGCTTCGATTATTTAAAATTAAATTTTTCTTCCAGTAGAGTGGAAATTAAATTTTTTTTTGCTGAGTATTTACGATATGTTTTTGATATACATCATACAAAATTTAGTTTTGATTCACCTGCAGCAAATATTCATCAACTTTTAATTGGGAAGATGGCAAGGATATTACTAACAATTTATGTAAGTGAAGTGTCCGTTTAAGGGTTATTTGCATTTCTTAGGTAAATCACTGAACGTTCTGTTTTTTTGTAAGTGAATCATGTAAATGAATCATAAGTGAATTATGTAAATGGATCATAACTAAATCATGTAAATGGATCATAAGTGAATCGCTTAAGTGGCTGTTGTGCTAAAGCATATCGATATGAAACTTGAAAGTTTTGAGTGTGCGATGTATGTTCTTCACTTGAAATCTATTTTCTCTCCATTTTCCATACGGTAATATGGAAAATGGAGAGAAAATAGGTGCACTTCTTCGCCGCTTCGATTCACCAAATTGTTCACTTTGAAGCACTCATGGCAGCAAAATACGTTCTCGTTTTTTTCAAAACCTTAAACCAATTTTTTTATTTAAACAAAAAGTCCCAATTTCAAATTACAATTTCTCAATCTGAAAATAGAAGTCCGATTTCGATTTTAAAATCTGTACATTCGGTGCATATTGCAGCGGAACTGGTGTCTTAGAGGACGGTCTAAATCGATAATTCCTTAAAAGACTGACCAATCCAACGTACGTTTGGTGCTTTGCCAACCTGCTTCCAATGCAATTCCGTGGTCCATCACCGAACGGCATGAAAGCAAGCGGATGTCGTTTTCCAACGGCTTCCTTTGTGAAATTTTCCGGATTAAATTCATCGGGATTCGGAAAGTATTCCGCGTCAGTTTGAATTGCACCGATCGGAATAACGACGACGGTGTCCTTTTCGAAAACGTGTTTTGTATTTGGAACGGAATAGTTACGGCCAACCTTGCGTACCACATGCGAAGCTGGCGAATACAGTCGAAGCGATTCTGAAAATTAAACAGAGGATTTAATTGTGCAAAAGATTTACATATTCGATTTTTGGTGCAAGTACCGTTGATAACTTGATGCAAGTAGGTCATGCTCATCATGGCATCATACGTGAACTTGCCGTCGTTCTGAGCGATAACTTGGACGATTTCGTTTCGAAGTCTCTCCTGAATTTCCGGATGCATAGCCAGCGCGTATAAAGTAAATCCGATTGTAGTAGCCGACGTTTCGAAGCCTCCAACGTAAAATATGAAAGCCTGCGAAGCGATTTCTTCATAGGAAAGTCGTCCAATTTCGCCATCGTATCCTTCCAAAGTTCCCGTATTTTTCAGCTGAATCAACAAGTCCATAAAATCGTTTCGATGAATGTTTTCCTTTTCGCGATAGTCGATAGTTTCGCGAATAACACCCATGAAAAATTCGCTTACATCGTCGGGGAAGAGTTTCATTTTGAAAAATCGTGCCACTTCCGGGAACGTTTCCATGAAAAGTCGCACTAGTTCACCGTGACGCGGTTCATCGATTACACGTTTACCTTTAAGCCGGAATTCGGTATTCGGATCGTTCAAGCTGTTGCATTCGATTCCGAAAATAATTGTTCCGGTTATGTCGGTCGTGAATCGCAGCAATAGCTCCTTGATCTCAATCACGGCACCTTTTCCCACTATCGGACTGAGCGTCGCAATAAACCGATCCGAAACTTCAGTTATCATTGGAAAGATTTTCTTAAGTCGTCCCGACGTGAAAGTCGGTGATAGTTTTTGTCGTACGATCCTCCATTTTTCACCTTCCATATTGAACATATTGGCCGAGAGCGGGTCATTCTTCTCGTCGTAGTACATTTTCCGATCTTCAAAATAAGCGAAATCCTTGATTAGGACATTTTTGATAAGATCCATATCGAGAATTACCGCAACCGGGTCCGAAAAGAAGTACGTGCCAATGAATGGCGCAGTGCCCTTATACTGTTTGTAGATTTTCCCAATGAAATCCTTAAGGTGGACTGTTTTCCCGACACCTTTTAAGTTTCCGAACGGAATTTTTGGCTCGATACATGGTGCACCGCGATTTTGCCAATAGGAGTATTTATTTCTGATCCAGAACCAGAGCACAACCACAAGGCTTAAAATTAAACAAATAATTGAAATTGCTAGCACCATTTTCTTAGTTTAAAGTCTGTTTTTGTCGACGGCACTTTACGAATTGATCACTGGGAGCATAAACTCGCTGTCTTATAACTGATAGCCCTATCTATTATTACTTAGCGAATTATATAAAATCAATATACTTTTTTTTAATTTTTATTGATAACAGCAGTTGAGATTTTTGCAAATTGTAAATAAAAAGCTAAGCATTTAATAAGAGAATATTTCCAAAAAGCTAAACACATCATGCTTCATAATGTTATGAAATAGTAAACATGCTCTGTAGCTGTTTGTATACTCGAATGTAGATTATAATTGCGCTGATATGTAATACTTTATCTACGAAAATTTTAGAACAAAAATATAGTACTATACTGTATTTTTAAAATATTCTCTCCAGTTCATTGCTCACTATCATTTTTGATTATGTTGTAAAGCAAATTTTTATTCAAAACAAATATAAATTTTTCTTCCAAATCATCGTAATTAATTTTTTCTAATTCATAATTCATATAATTTAAACGGTTTTTTTTCAGAAGTATCTATCAGTAGTTACACTTTTGACTATTCGTAAACATTTGTCTGTTCGATTTTTTTTTGTATTTTCTAATAATTGTTACCAAAAATACATTTTATCATGCAGCCATTTTCACAGACTAAAGTCGAAATTTAACATCGGTTGTTTCGAGCCAGGCAAGTTTTTTAGAAAATTAATTTTCACACTAGAATTACTCCATGTTTGCTCAATTTTCTACATTCATCAGTAAATCTGTAAATCAGTAAGTAAACTACCCATACAAATAAAAATATCGAAAATATCGATTTTTAGTCGATTATACATAAGGACATTGTAGACGTAAAACGTATGTACCTCCTTTATACTCTCTTCGGAGTTGAATATAAAAAAAATCCTGAAACCAGTTTTTAGGCGATTACATAAAAAGCCCAAATAAGTAGAAACCAATTTGTTACCTCATCAGACCTAAGCGACATAGCAACAATTGTGAAAATGCATGCAACCCTCATACATCCGTTTGTGGTTTGAATATCCAAGAAGCCTGACAAAAATCTTTAGGTGATTATATGGAAAGCTTGACAAAGAAAAAACAAATTCAATATCTTATCAGTCCTAAGGTAAATTCAAAATTCGTGAAAATGTATGCAACTTTACACCCTTTTAGCGGTTGAATCTAAGAAAATCCTATAAACACTTTTTAGGCATAAATCTGAAAAATTTGTTAGAGTGAAATTAATTCAATATTTCAAAAGACCTGTGGGATATGATTGAATTCGTGACAATATATGCACACCATTTGCACTGATCATTTTTTACCTTCTTCCCCTTCCCGTCCTCCGTACGCCATTAGAGATACACATTTTTTATCTCAATTATAATTCTTTAATAGTATATTTTTTCATGTACATACAAAGTTTAAAGATTCAAATTCCTATCATAAGCCCTTCTAGAGACTGGAAAAATACTCGCCCTGTACCATACCACCACTATTAATTTTTTAGAACGTTACACCACTATAGCTCTACATTAATTCTTGGTTTCAGCACCGCTAAAGATAGAATCTTTATAGAAGATAGAATCTTTAACGGTTCTTGAGATATAACAATCGCAATGTTTTTCTTTTCATCCTCACTCCTTACACCACCACTTTCAAAATTTTTTTTCTGCTAGAGGTCTAAAAGGCTTAACTGTCATATGAATTCCTAAATCCTATCTTAAATAGTTCTTGAGATTTAAGACATTATTTTTTAGAAAAGTTCTTTTCCACTCCCACTTCCACTCCCCACCCCCTCCAATATTTCTGCAAATTCATCCAGTACCATAAATCTATATAAGTGTCAAGTTTCAACTTCCTAGCATAAGCGGCTCCTGAGATATAAAAAAACCAGTTTTTTGTCTAAAGCGCTCCCCCACTTTTCCCTGATGACAAACCACCAAAAAGGTCAACCCAATTTGTCCACCAAAAAAAATTTAATTACATAGCTCAAAAGGTTCGGGAGATAGTAGCTACGATAGACGGCAACGGCGTACGTACGGCGGACTGACAGACGGGCACTAATAAGAAAATAACATATTATGATAACCGTATAACCTCTTATAGTAAAATTTAATCTGTTTTATGAAATAGCAATAACGCTTATAAACTACGCCATTTAATTCTTATAAAGTGGTTATAACATAGTTAATGTATTCTATAAGAATAAAGTTCAAAAAGCATCGCTCTCATAAAGTAAATCCATTATAGGAATAAAAATTTTCATGGTAAAGCTACCATAGAAGCATTTTTTAAGAGCTTTGGTTATTTTTCGGCGTCAGAGTAGTCTTTTTTGATATTACTTACATATGGAAAAATACTGGGCAATACCACTAGGTGTAAGGGTGATTATATTATAACTTGTGGAATATGCCCTCTTATGATTCAAATGCAACCAGGTGATGAAACAACTTCTTCGAGCCTAGTCCAATACAGTTTTAAAGCTAATCTTTTCAGTGAATGTTTTTCACATGTCATGTCCTTTCACAGCAGCGATCGACGCAGTCGTAAATTTTATGCGGTAGAACAAACTTCTCTGACACCGAAAAACAACAATATACCTTCATAATATTTTCGAGAGATCTGATAAGAACAATATTTTTAGTTGCATGCAGTCACCGTTTACTTGTGGCATTTTTCTAATACATTATGTAATTTTGGACCGCAGAATCCAAGCACAGAATGGAAAAGACGACAAAATATCGGACTTGAGTGATGACGTGCTTCCCAGAGTATTCAGCTTTCAAAGAAGTTTTTAGTCGAGTAGTGAGGGGAAGGGATATTCCAAAACTTAAATTTAATTTTAAAGGAAACTACAGACGATAAATCACAGTTTATAGATAGCTGTATAAAGATATTCCGATTTTCATATTTCGCAAACACAACCTAGTTATTGAAATTTCGATAGAAATAGATCCGATTGAGCAGGGGTAGTAGTAAAAGTAAAAGGTATGAAAAAAATCGCTTAGATTTCTAAATAAATTCATTGTTGATTTCTAGCACACGTCTCCTAAAACAAATACCCCCTGCACATATATAAAATGTGTCGCTGTGATTTAAAACCTTTGCATGACATTTTCGTCCGCACCCACAACCAACCGAACAAAATGTCTTTTTGCTCATTTTAACATGCAAATTATTTGCTGTATTTTACGAGGAGCATCTGTTCTCCTTACAGCTTGGCTGTAATCCTGATGGTGAAAATTCCTTCTCGACAGTCATTAACCATTATATTAAGCAGTTTAGATATGCTGAAAGAGATTTTATCTGGAATACGTGAGATTTCTGTTCGGCAAGGATACGCCAGGGCTTAGTCGAAAGGGGAGCCGTACTAAACCGAAGGAATATGTTGCCGTCGGAAAAGGTGTAGCTTATCTGGTGACTATAAAATTATTTAAGGTTCTTCGGTGCCATGCACGATTGACCTTAAATTTTTAATAAGGGAAACACCCCCGAAGTACTGCAAACTGCAATGTCATTTTAAACGAAGTTCGATGTAAACGGTCCTGTTTTCGTATAGTGTAACACTTGGAAAATATCGAAGAAATTTTCCAGTCACGTATTCTCGGAACGGTCATATCACCTGAATGAATTCGATTTTAAATTACTCTCATAACCACCCTCTCGAACAGGGTTGTGAGCCTCCAGGTAATTATCCGGATAGTAGCGATAAAATAATAAATGGAAAAAAAAGGTTCCATACTCTAAAGATACAAAAAATTCAGTAACAAACTTATAAGCATCACACACTAGAATTGAGGTATCGGATATTTATGATGGATGCCCTCGATTGCTAATTGGATTTGACATGATGTTACACTCTCTGCCAGTCTTCATATACAATTCATTGATCCCTATTAGGGGATGATAGCGATGCTATCATTTCTCTGTCAATATTTCATTTTCTAAATGGACTCATAAATCATGGACATTGTCGTAAATTTGTCCGGTGATAGACAGATCGAAAGCAGGCACTAAGTAACCGAGAATAGAGTAGATTTTCGAGCTATGGTGGTTTTGTAGTATGGAATTGAGCAAACACTTGGTAAAGATAGTCTTGTTGAAAAGTGCATACATATTAAAGGAATTGCGATTCCAAGAACATAGGAAAGTGCATCGATGAATAAAAGTACAAACGATAAAAAGAATTATTATTGCCCATGTTTCCTTTAGAATGAGAATAGACAAAATTCCTTAAGCACTGTTTTGACTTCTTCGAACAAAATTTAACAGCTCGTATTCCTGTTGGCCTATTCCCAAATTGAAAAAAAATCTTCCGGAATCAGATGGCTACTCTAAAAAATTTTTATTTCACATTTCATGACTAGTAGACACCGAAAAAGGAAAAAAAAATCAGTGCATGTGTCCGCCGTACGCTGTCCACCGCAAAAACGTTTGAAGGCCGTAGTTCCCTTTGAGCTATTTAGTTGAATATTTTTTTATGGATAGACTAGGTGGATCCCTTAAAATGGGGGTGGAGTGTGAGGTTAGTGTAGTGTTCTAGACGAAAAATTAAGATTTATAGATCTCAGGGACAGCTTATGCTAAGAGCCTGAGACTTGGAATTTATGTAAACCTTGGACCGTGGAGCCATTTGCAAAAAAATTCAATATGGATAGAGGGGTGTGGGAGTGGTATATTCAAAAATAAAATGTAGGGGTAGCTTAGTACGGGAGTGGGGGGGTGTCCCATATTTGTAGCGGCTTACACTAGAAACTGGCAACTTGATGGGTTTATGTAGATGTACTAGAAAAGTGACTTAATGGCGTCATCCCGTGTAAAGCCTCTTTTTTTACGCTTTTTTTGGAAATTTTTTATGGCGAAGCAAATAACGATACAACTGTGAAATTTTTACCACATATTTATGCACATTTTGAACACACTTTACAATTTTTTCAGCCCGAAATTGTTGCTCATTGCTGAAGTATACGGTAACTTATCCACTCATTTTCAAAAACCTTTTTTTCGGTAGACACGATTGCGGGCGTTCTGCTTATCTCAAATAAAAAAATCAAACTGCATTTTAATCTGTAAAGTTTGAACTAGTTTCGGAACTAGGATTATCAAAAACTATTGAAAAGTGAATTTTTGGCAACTTCTTGTCGTCAATTTTGGTGTTTTTTTACGACTTCTTCAGCTCGACAAAAAAAACGGCTTGACGAATCACAATTATTCTAGTTTGCAAAGTGTCTACATGAGTACTGAATAACTTCACCAAATTTCAAAGGAATT
The DNA here is from genome assembly GCA_951812415.1 of Beris morrisii. Lineage (NCBI taxonomy): Eukaryota > Metazoa > Arthropoda > Insecta > Diptera > Stratiomyidae > Beris > Beris morrisii. The sequence goes on from OX638311.1 coordinate 11,008,500, forward strand.
CGTTCGATAGATTTCGAAATATCGTGTCTTGCGACTAAACTGAGCATTCGAAACAGCAAAGGAGTTTAGAGAATATAACGTCCTGTAACTTCCGAACGTCTTCGAATATCGGAAAATCACTTCGCCCACACACCCAAAAAATATGCTGTAAATATGTATGTACATAATCGCTGTTAATTTGTACTCACAATGCAGTTAAAATCGACCCTGCAACCACACTTGTTACTTTTACAATTTTGTGGTTGTAGTTTTGAAGTTTACAAATAAAATTTACATATTTAGCAGTATAATGCACAATAATCTTTGCTCTTAAAAACACAACATTAGCAGTGAAAAACGCAAGAATATACTGTGGTATATACGTAAATTTGCTGTTGAAGTGTAGAAGTTAAATTCACATGTTTAGCTGCATTTTTCACAATTATTTTTTCTGTTAATTAAACAACCCGTGAAAATATTTTTTTTTATATTAACATAAATGTTGAGAAGAAAACTACTACACTTTCTGAAGCTGTATTTTTAAACTTACCTCTCTGTGACATTAAGGGTGTGTAGTTAAAAAAATCCCTTTTTTAAAAAGGAGCCTACTCTATCCTTTGAGTTTCTACCCTAAAAATGTCATAAAGAAATTCGCAGTTATGATGAAATTATATACCGTTTTGTAACCGACCTGGTGAGCAACGACTAATGGTTGGCGCGTACGTATACGCGACCTTTGTCACCTGTTTGACTATGAACTTTTTGCACAGTTGTGTCACACAATAATCTTCAGTCTATCGAACCGTTTTTTCGATATCCTGTTTAGTTTTTTTTTTTCGTAATTACTGAACAATTTTGAGGCAAAATTTTTAATTCCAGAGACTGACATGTTCCGACAAAATTGAATTTTGAAATTTCCGCTCGACAAACTTTAGTGTTATGTACTTACTTTCAGAAAAAGAAAATTTATTTTTCGATAAAAAATAGCGGAGGAAAGTTTCGTACCGAAATCACTCTCAACAAAAACGCGTCCCAGAAAAACGACTGTAACTTTTTTACCATATGAAATTTTCCAACCAAATTTTCACATAATATAGACAAAATAGAATACTTTAAAATATATATAATGGTTGTTCAATTAAATTCAGTTTTATGCACGAAAAAAATGCTTAAACATAGCCGTAGTTTTAGCCGTCCTAGTTGTACTCGTATGTAACCCCTTAACATAGGCGCGCCGTAGGGGGGGCCAGGGGGGGGGCCGGGACCCCCCAGCTCCCTGCTTGGACCCTCCCAGAAAAATAATTCTGGCCCCTGCCAGAAAAATAATTCCTTCCTATCTTACCGCAAGCACTTTACTTGTCAATTGTTTTTTGTGAAATGTTTTTTTAACAATATAAAAAAAATTATATATAACAATATATAAAAAATTAACGAACCAAATCTCAACTGACTTTTGAAAATAACAAGACATTTTTAAATTTTACAATCATTGTTCTTTCGATCTGACGAGAGCTTTACGAGATTTTTTCAATTTAGCAAAATAAATTGGAAATTGTTTTTGAAACAACGAGATTCTCATGAAATATTTTGGAGTTTTACGAAATTGGAACAAGATCTTCTTCGAGTTTATAAACTAAAGAAGATTTGTTTTTGAATGTAAACAGCTTTTTTTGAGAATATTTTTGAATTTTCCGAGAACTTTAGAAGATGTTTTCTATTTTACAAATTAAAGTAGAAATTTGTTTTAAACATAACGAAACTTGCATCAGATATTTTTTGATTTTATGAGATCCAGGAATAAATATATTATTGTTAAGTAGAATTGGTTTTTGAATATAGCGAGTTTTTTATGAAATTCATACCTACGATATTGGCTTCGTATATTTGGATTTTTTAGTATATACAACAAGTGAACAATTTTTTGTTACTGAAGTCTTACCAATATGTTATTTACTTCAAATTATTACTTTCATGGTATTGAAGTCAGAAAAATTTTGGTTATATGCTTAAATATATATTATAAATAGTAATTATAACTAATAACGTACATTAATATTCCAGTACTTATTTCAGTTAAAAAAAAAATTTAAATTGGAAAATCAAGTAACTTCAAGGACCGTATATAGTTCGACGTCGGCAAAGTCAAGCTATATAAGCAAATCAAAATAAATGTAAAATAATTATTATATTATATATATAATATGTAATATTGTTTAATTATTACAAAAATGCATTATTTTTAATAATTTGTTTAAATTTGGACTGCAAAATTGATCTTTTGGATTAAAATCAGCACATTTGATGCTGTGTGTGGGTAATCAACTTCGAAACTCAGCGATATCTAAAGCTTGTAAAACGCTTCTGCATATAAAGTTATGATCAGAACCATTAACTGCAATTTGATCAAATTCATATTTTTATTGCCCTATTGTGATAATACGAGCAGTAGGTACTTGAATAATTTATATTTTTCGCTCCTTTAAAATAATTCAAAAATGAGTTCTGTCCATCTCTCACAACTTCTGTGAGGTTTTCCAGTTGGTTTTAAGAATGCAGGAAGTAAGTACAATAATGAGTTTTTGACATCAATAACAAAAGAAAACAGTTAGATACCTATGTATATAAATTGTAGAAACAATAAAAATTACAATCTGATAAATTAAGCTCTTGTTTCGTAAAATCCTTAAAACCCCTCCTGAACTGTACCAGGATTAACATAATTTGCAAATCACAGTTGGATACAAAATCGTCAAGCATTTATAAAAATATTTTAAAAATAAAATAAAATATAAATCTTTAATAATAAAATCAAAAATTTGATATAAATTATACTCGTTTATTAAGCAAGCTCCATCACTACGTTTGTCACATGTCCATAATATCAATGGATTTCGTTTTCCTCTTATGGAACCTATATGGCCGCAAATTTTTTCATGCATCAAGATTAGATGTGAGTGGAAAAAATGGATTGAAGTGGGATAGAGTTTTGAACAGAAGAAATTTTCTGAGAATCATAACATTTTTTTATATGTCTGTCAAATGGAGCTGTTTTGTGAAACTTACCATTACACTTAAGATATTTGAAATCATTCCCATACAACCCATTATGATATTTTACAATGTGGGTTAAATATTTTTTAATGTCAGTAAAAGAACCTTTATTTTGTTAATTTTTTTCACTATGGCACAAAAAGCAAGAAATCATTTAAGTCACAAAACGATCTTTAATTGTCTTGTAAATTTAAAAAAAGCTTCTTAAATTGAAAACACTGGTTTGTTGTACCTTGTAAAAATCTTTTCAAATTAAAAGATTCACTTATTTTAGCAAAACTAGCTTTCCGGATAAAACTTTGTTTATTTTTAATTTACTGTTCCGATAAAGAACAAATGAAACGCGATCGAAGAAAACGTAATTAGATCAGTGTTGCCGGTACTGACTGACTTTGAACATGAATATGGATGAGCTGACGAAGCTGTTAAGTGAGAATTGCGAAAATAATAGAAAATATAATATAATAGAAGAAAAATCTTCAAATCTGGCATCACTGTTACTACGCAAGATAGATTCTCGAATCTCTCAATCATGAACATTGAATCCAATTTTAAGGACTCTCTTTTGATTGCTACTCGAAACTAAAAGACAGTGAGTTCCCCAAATTGAGTGAAGACATTTTTACATGATTTTTGAATGGCAGCTGTTCGAAAGAGGACTCATAGGAACTTTTTCAAATTCTTTCCTTCAAACAACGTATAAAACATTTCAAAGTCGTAGCCTAAGACTAATCATTCCTTGTTTATACGAACACCCAATCTGTAAACACAAAAAGGACGAACATTTATGAAAAGCATGTGTTTCTTTCGGAAGAAGTCGAATGTTGTGAGCCATTGGGCCCGTGGCCCCTGCCAGATTTCAACCCACGGCACGCCTATGCCCCTTAGGCCTAGTACTAATTAGAAGCGAAACGAAATTTCCCATACAAATTTTTCCTTCGAGCGAAAATTGTTAGAGAATTTTGTATATGGTTTGATAGAAAATTTCGTTTTCATTTCTTATTAGTACTAGGCTTTCATAGTAAATTACATCAATCGTGTAAACATTATTCTATGTAAAAAATTAAAATTAAGATCCGAAATTGTAGTCAGTACCTACTTGTCAATGGAATTTTACATATCGACATGATAAAGGAAGATTATGCAATCAGTTCTTGTGCGGATATTGCTAAAGCCAGAGTTACACTGTTTGACCAAACGGTCAAATTGCAGTAATAAGAAATGCGAAAAAGTGAATTCAAATTAATCTCACAGTATCCACTCGGTCAAATTCGCTTTTTCGCATTGCTTATTACTGCAATTTGACCGCTTGATCAAACAGTGTAATACTAGCGTAAGCAAACATCGCGATTAGTTTTTCTTATAATAATAGGTAATAACTGCCTGATTTGGTTTAAATGCTATTATACATCATCTTATTTATAACGTAAATGACTATTTTTATAATTTTATTTTTTTTTATAACTTTGATAAATGAAATAACTTTTTTTTGCGTATAAAACCTCGTTCTTGTTTATTTGCAATAAATTACATCTTTTATTTATTACAAATCAGTGTGTTACAATTTTGCTGTTTAAGATATATAATATCTATTATTAACAATTTAATGTAAAGCATATTCGTCTTCTCGCTGAAGTGTTTATAAAAACATAAGATTAAATTAGTGCTAAGTTCGTGGAATTTTTCGTTCCGATAAATCTTAGTATTAGATTAGTAAAGTTACATATCATAAATTACTTCATTGAAGGTGATTTCAACCTCCAAATTGTAAAATTACATACGCCATAAGATTTATGATTACTATTGGGCATGTGATTTTACAAAGCCATGTGCGTATTTACTACATTTCCGAATTTTAATTTTACAGTGGAAATGTTAGTGGTTTTGAGACATGGCAATTAGTTGCCAACATTTAATGTTGTAGCACTAATTGATTTTGAGTTACACGATTGATGTAATTTACTATGAAAGCCTAGTACTAATAAGAAATGAAAACGAAATTTTCTATCAAACCATATACAAAATTCTCTAACAATTTTCGCTCGAAGGAAAAATTTGTATGGGAAATTTCGTTTCGCTTCTAATTAGTACTAGGCTTAAGGGGCATAGGCGTGCCGTGGGTTGAAATCTGGCAGGGGCCACGGGCCCAATGGCTCACAACATTCGACTTCTTCCTATTCGTCAGTCGGCGCAGAGACTATAAGATTTTTCGAACAGAGTTGAACAAAATATAAAAAGAGTTTAACTTTAAAATGCCGATGCACAGCACGCAAAACACAATTTTTAAGATATGATATATGAAATAAATCACAAGTTCGTTGACTAAGAACTAAAAAGTAATGAACTGTCACTACATTATAAAAACTTGTTTCTGAATAATTTAGTATCAGTTGTCAAAGTATTAAGATGGATTGTTGGACTTGCTATATCAAATACTCGTATGATCACAATTAAATTAGTTTCAATAATTTTGTTTATATTAATCACATAAGAACTATAACGAAAATGAAAAAAAAGGAATTTCATACTTTGTACATACAAAATAAATGCTTTCGCCTCCTTTTCGGAAAATAATATTATTTTTTTTTAAAAAATCTCCTTTCGTTCGTATTAATTGTCGACTTTACTATGTGAAAAATGCCGGTACTTGTGAATTATGCGAGCTACCCATAAAGGCGTGATGCAACAAGTTGATCGACTGTGGCATGTTAATGCTGCCAAATGTGTGGATTTTACTGTCAAATTTACAACATTTCGGTACAAATTAAACAACAAATATTTACAAGTACTTGTAAAATCTACTGTTAAAGATTTAGAAGAAATACGCAATATTTACATATTTAGCAATTAACATGCTTGTTAAATTCGTGATAAACACAGTATATGATAAAATTAACAGCATAATCTGTAATTTCTAGCATTTTACAGAATATTGTTATTTCAATTAGTCTCGACTGTTAAATTAACAACGGAAATTTTTTTGGGTGCATATTCTACACTTTATTTGGATGCAATTAATGCAAAAAAAAATAGATTTTTTGAACCAGTCACACAGGATGACCCTCTTAAGTAAAAAAATGTCACATATCCATTGGCGTAAAAAAATAATCAGTGAAAATGGGTTCAAATATTTTCAAGAATTTCGCTACATCTCTTAGGTTTTTTGACAATTTATTTTTTTTTTCAACGAGTACTTCAGATAAATACCTAGAAAGTGATTTCAGGATTTTTTGAAATTCGACCCCTAAGGGGTGTCAACGGGTTGTATACGTTTTCACGAATTCAGCCACATCCCTCAGGTCTGAATAACATTTTATTTCCACGCGCTTTTGAACATTCGTCTAAAAGTTGTTTTCAGGAATTTTTCCTTTTCAATCACTTAAAGTGTATCAAAGAGTCTTACACGTTTTCACGAATTCCGTCATAGCTCTTAGAAATGGTAAGACGTCGAATTGCTTATCACTTCTTCGGGCTTTCTTTGCAATCATCTAAAAATTCATTTCAGAATTTTTGGATATTCAACCCTCAAGTGCGTATTAAGGAGTTGCATATGTTTTCACAATTTCGCCATATCTCTTAGGTTTGATGGATATCAAATTGGCTCTTAATTCTACATAGATTTTATTACAAACTGATTTTAGGTTTTCTGATATTCAACCCCCCAGAAGTGTAAATGGGTTCATTCGTTTACTTGAATTCCAACATACTCGTATATCTAAGATCTGATGAGATATCGAATTAATTTTGATTTCCAAAGGCTTCCTATATAATCGCCTAAAAGTTAATTTCACGATTTTTTAATATTCAGTCCCAAGGGGGCATACAGTTTCAAAGTTTTCGACATTTTTTCAAGGTTTGATGCGACTTAAAACTAATTATTACTTCTACAAGAATTTCATATAATCGCCTAAATACCAATTTCGACATTCAACCCTCCAGGTGATGTAATGGGTTTGTATACATTTGCACAAATTTCATCATATCTTTTAGGTTTGATGAGGCAATAAATTGGTTATTACTGCTATGAGCTTTGATTCTAATCGCATGAAAATTAATTTTAGAATTGTTCATTATCAACCCCGAAGGAAGTTACATATTAAACGTTTCACGTCTACAAGTACTTTTACTTTATTATTTCAATAATACAGTATTGTTATCGATTTTTAAAAAAAAAAAATTTGCTACCCTCAAAATTTTTTTTTTCACGTTTCATGACTAGTAGAGACGAAAAAAGCAAAAAAAAATTTCAGTCCGTCTGTCCGCCGTACGCCGTACGTCTACCGGTGTACGCAAAATTGTTTGAAGGCTCGTAGCACCCAAACCCTATGAGCTATTTAATTGAATTTTTTTTCGTGGGTAGAGTGGGTTGGCCCCCTAAAGTGACCAAATTTGGAGGGGTGGGGGTATAAGGGGGGAGGAGGGGGAAGCGTTTTAGACGGAAAATTTTGGTTTCTAGATCTCAGCGACCGCTTATGCTAGGAGACTGAAATTTGGAATTTATATAGAGCTTCGGTAGTGGACCCATTTGCAAAAAAATTGCCGATATAGGTGAAGGGGTTCGGGAGTGGGGGGAAAAATAATGCGTCCGAAACGCAAAAAAGGTGAGATCGACACATTCTAAAATCCATATCTCCTAAACGGTCAATATCACAAAATTGAAACTTAATGAATATCTGTAGGTATACTAGGAGAATAGATCGGAACCAAAAATTTGAGTGGGGGAAGTGGCGTACGGCGGGGGGGGGGTGAAAAGCTTTAGATTACGATATCTCATGAACCAATTGTACTAGATAAATAAAATTTGGTTTGTGTATAAAGGTTGAGAAATGAAGTTTGATGAAAGTAAATTTTTTAAGGGGGCGGTGGAGCATGAAAGTGGAGGGGATAAGAATTTTTCAAAAAAATCACTTATCATATCTCAAGACCAGTTTAAGATAGATGCTTAAAATTTTTACCAGAAGTAGGCCTAATAGACCCCTACCGGAAAACAAAATTTAGGAGGTGAGGGTGTAGAGGGTGAGGGTGGGGGAGGGTGAAAAGGAAAAAGTTCCGATTTTAATATCTCGACAACCTATAATGATATAAAGCTGAAACTTGGTATTTGGATAGAGCTATATTAGTAGCATGTTGGAAAAATAAAATTTTTATAGGGGTAGTATGGTACAGGGGTGGGGGGTGTTTTTCCTATCTATAGAACGGCTTATGCTACAAAGTTGAAACTTGGTACGTTTATGTAAATCAACTAGAAAACTAATTTAAATAAAAAAAATTTTAAATTTCCAATGGCATTCAGAGGGGGGGCAAAAAAAATGATCAGTGAAAATGGTATGCATATATTTTCACGGGTTTCGTCATATCTATTAAGTCATCCCAAATATTGAATTCATTTTTATTCTACGGCTTCTTCATATAAATACCTAGAAAGCGTTTTCAGGATTTTTTAAAATTCGACCCCTAAAGGGGTGCAAAGGGGGTTGTAAAATTTTTCACGAATTCTACTATATCCCCACGTCTTATCAGATATGGAATATCTTTTCACTTTCACGTGCTTGCGTAATAATCGTCTAAAACTTGTTTTTAAGTTTTTTCAGCCCCTAAGAGGGTATAAACGGGTTGAACACGTTTTCACGAGTTCCGTCATTTCTTTTAGAAGTGATAAGAAATTGAATTGGTTCCTACTTTCTCGTGCTGTCTTCATATTTATTTATTAACTCCTTTCAGGATTTTTGGATATTCAACCCCCAAGTGAGTGTAAGGAGGTTGCATATCTGATAATATATCGAATTCATTTTTACTTCCCAAGGTTTCCTATATAAAAAAGCCAAAAAGTCAATTTCAGTATTTTAGATATTCAATCCTAATGGGTGTAAGGGGGTAGTATGCTTTTCAAAGTTTCGACATATTTCTTAGGTTTGATGAGATATTAGATCGCTTTTCATTTCCACAGACTTTTTATATAATCGCCTACAAGCCCATTTCTCGATTTTTGGATATTCAGCCCCCAAGGGTTTGCATATGTTTTCACAAATTTTGCCATCCCTTAGTTCTGATGAGATATAAAATTGGTTATTACGGCATTTGATGTAATGACCTTAAAACCAATTTCACCATTTTTCGAATTTCAAGAACCAAGGGGGTGTGAAGAGTTTGCTTACGTTTTCACAAATTTTTCAATATCCGTCTTGTCTCATGAGATATCAAGTTGCTTCTTATGAAATCGTCTAAAAACGTGTTTCACAATTTTTTTGAAATTCAAACCCCAAGTGGAAGTAATGGATTTGTATACGTTTTAACAATTCGACTATCTAATTCTGATAAGGCAACAAATTTGTCTTTACTTCTACATAATGTACTGAAATTCGAATAGTCTACACGGACTTTTTCAATGTATAAAATCTTGTTCTAAAAATCTCTATTTTAAATATTTTTATATTAAGAACAAAAATAATTTTCCAAGAAATCTAATAATCTCGAAGTAACTCATGATACACTCCGACTTTGACCGCTCCCGAACTTTGATCCGAAAAATAATAAAGTTTCGCCCAGTCCATTGGCAGATTTTTTAAATATATAATCGCAAAAAATAAATATATTCGATATTTTTTCCAAAAAAAACTCCGATGTTAGGTTACAACTTTTCCAAAATCAATCTTAGCTTTAACAAGTGGGTAATTCCACCAAGAATCGCCAAAAATAACGAAATTTGTCACCTTAGCGGATTCTTTTGAAAATTTATGTACTCGAAGAATTAGTGAAAAAAAAATATAATTTCAATTTTTTGTTTCTATCTTATTTTTTTTGTTAGTTATACTAGTATGTTAAAGTTTTCGCAAAAATAGTGTCCGAGTCCTCTTTGAAAATTCATAACTCTGGTAATTTTTATCCTAGAATTATAAAATAGGGCTTATTTTAAAGGGGGAGGTTGTCGCAATATAAAAAAAATACGAAAAAAATTATCCTTAAAAATTTTTTTATATTTTCCGCTAGTCCTAGTCGAATGAGTATCTTCCTTAGCTAAGCCACTTCAAAAAATTTCTAATTATCTAATAGTTGAATATACGAAATAAATGCTGGTGTCTCAAGGAGGCGCTATGACACCTATTCTGTTTATAATTTTTGTACTACGGTATTACGAATTTAATTCAGCCCTTAAAATTTTGTAGATAATGAAATGGAGCCTTTTGTAAAGTGATGGCCGAGAACCCCTAATCCGACCGTTCGCACGATAAGACAAACGCGTTGATGTTGTAAGTTGAAACCTCAGTTCCTAATGGAACAGTTCTAGAAATTTGACCGAGATATCTTAAATCAAATAATACGTGATTTCTAAAACCTCTTTTTTGTCATCCTCTAATCCGATTCCCTTAATAGAAAGCATTATCTCCGCCGCTCCCTGTTATCGTTATTTTCCACAACCGCGCACCATTGAATCCTTCGTATCGCGACTTCGAACAAAATTCAAATTTTTATGTCAAATTGATAGGCCATAATTTTATGATGTACAGATTTCGTCCTGTTGTTGTTCCTCCTTCATTTTTATGTTGTTACTGCCGTGACATAGTCCAGGATCCTTCACCGAGAAAATAATCTACTTGACATGTTTTTTCACGCATAAGTCAATCGAATTTTATGGCGACCGGGACACAGTATGAAGCCTAAAAAAGCGTCAGAGACAGGACGAAATGCAAATTTTCTTTTTTATTAGGATACCCCCGTGTATAACAAATAACTAGCGAGGCTCCTATGAATATCTCATGTTGCGCATATGTTGTTTACAAAATGGAAAATCGATCGGAAGATTCCGTGGAATCGTTCGTTCATGCGAAAAATCCCCTTTTTTCGTAAATTGACTTCTTAGAAACTGTCGATTGGGGCAGAAGAATTATTTGTATATTTTTGATTTGTTGGATTTCAGGATTTTCTTTTGTAATTTTGTTGTACGATGTCATTTCAGTAATTTGGGTCCGTTTCATTTATTTCGGTTTTAATGAGTGTAAAAGAAAATCATTTTCATTCGGGGATAACGTTTTTGACGAAGGATTTCAAGGATGTCGCCTTTTCGTATCCTTTGTCATTGGAACTCTTTGATGATCCTTTTGGAATTAAAGGTTTTATGTGTGGTGGGTGGCTTAATTTAAATTAAAAATATGAAAATAATACTTTTCCCTGGCTACTTCTACATAGATTTCTATTCATATCTTTACATCCATTTTTTTAGTGAATTAAAAGCACTAACCGAGTTAGCAAAATTTAATCAGAATTTTTTTAATGAATTCACAAAACTATATTTTAATCAATATTTAAAAAAAAATTAGAAAAAAGCAAGCTGATTCCCAATATTCATTGAAAAGTGAGTTTAAAATGGAGCTCATTCTGAAGGTGGAATTAAAGTAAAGGGCGATGGGCGTATGCGCGCGATGTAACAATTGCGCGCCATATCACGACATTAATTATAGTAAGCGTGTTGAATCGCTTGCCAAAACTGCAACTGCTATCATCGCTACACGTGCACGCGTCGCGTTCACCATAATTCCACCTATTTACGCAAATTTGATACTCAAAAAGAAGGCTTAACCCAATATTTGCAAAATCAGTTGCTATTCCCTGATTGAGTGAAACTCTAAATTATGGCCGTAAAAAATGACATCAATAGTTGCACTCCGGTGAAAAATTTACAGAATTTTTCTTTTTTGAATTTTTTCTCTAGATAAGAGTTCAAACATTTTTATTTTTTGAATTTTAAATTTTTTTTTTTGATCTGAAAGGATCTCGTCTATTTGAAGAATTTAACTGTGAAGTATGCGGCATTATAAAAATTTTTTTTAAATATAATTTACTTCAATATTTTGGAGTTTTAAATTCTAATTGGTTTGAGATCTTTTTGGACCGAAAAGAAGATTTGTATTTTCGGAATTGTATGAATTTCAAGTAATTCTTCGAAATAAATTTTTGTGCAATCTTTGAATTTCTAACTTTAGTCGATCTCTAGAAATCGTTGATTTTGAATTTTAAATTCTATAATTTTTTGGAGGCGGAATTTTCTTCGATTTTGGAATAGATTTGTGGAATTCGTCGATATTTTTGAACTAAAGTTTGAATTATCCGTAATTTTATTATTTTTATAAGTGAAATTTTCGGAATCTTTTTTTTACAGACGGGTTTGTGATGTTGAATTTTGGATAACTTCGACGATTTTTTAATTTAGTTTTTTAGATGTTCTAAAGGGCTCGGCGATTTGAAGCGTAATTGAATTTTGAATCATGCGAATAACGAATTTTGAATTGTCATTTTGGGGAGTTCTGTCTATTTCACGAATTGAATTTAAATTGAGCGCATTTTAATTTTTTGTTGGAATTTGATTTGATCGAATTTATTTAAAAATTTTGTTAAATTTGTGCTCCTCTTAATTTTGAGACCCCAAAAAGTTTCGCCTCACTGCGTCCTCTTTATGAAATGGCGTCTAGAACCGTTTCTTGCATCGCTTTTTCCCGTGATTTAGAGCAAAAACTTGTTAGTTCAAAATTGTAGAGCATCAATTTCCTATAATTTTTTTAACTTCGTAAGATCAATAGCTCCCGCAATAGCGTTTCTGTATGAATTTTTTTTCTTTATTATGCGAAAGAGGATATTTTTCTTAAAAATATCCAGTTTTGGTAATTCGTACATGAAAAACGTAGACAATAAAATTTACGGGTAATGTAATTGCCTAAAAAATTAATTTTTACTGAAGCACTACCCATAGTTGCAAACACATAATTTTAATTTTTAAATAAAAATATTTTTTTGAAGATAAGTCAAAAATCTGCCAACAGTCCGGGCGCAACTTTATTATTTTTCGAGTAGAAGTTCGGAACGCGTTTAAGATTGATGCGGTGTAGGTTACTATGTGACTGAAAACCTAAAAAATGGGCAGAATGGGGTCGCGCTAGAATACTTATGCCGCTGCCACAAATAAAATATGAATTACATAATTGGGTCATACTCCGGGACGCAGTCTAAGTAGTAGTATAATACTATAGTACATAGTTATTACGTGATTAGGAGGTTTTTCGTGATTTGGTTTTGGGCCATTACATGAAATCGGAAATGCGTTTGTAGGCGATTATATAAATAGTCTGTGGAAGTTAAAACCAATCTAATTCTCATCAATCCTAAGAATATCTCGAATATCTAAAAATCCTGAAATCAACTTTTTGACGATTATATAAGAAGCCTTAAGAAGTAAAAATGAATTCGATATCTCATTAGAACTAAGAAATATGTAGGAATTTGTGAAAATATGTGCAACCCCTTGAACCGCCTTTGGGGTTGAATATCAAAAAATCCTGAAATGAGTTTTTAAATATATATAAAGAAATCCCGAGGAAGTGAAAATCAATCCGATGTTTTATCACTCCTAAGATATATGACGGAATTCGTGAAAACGTGTTCAACCCGTTCATACCCTTTTAGGGGTTGGAAAAGAAAACAAATTTAAAACAAGTTTCAGGTGATTATTAAACAAGCCCGTGGAAGTAAAAAGTTACTCGATATCTAATCAGACCAGAGGGATATGGCTGAATTCGTGAAAATGTATAAAACCCCTTTAAACCCCTTAAAACACTTTTTAGGTATTTAGATGAAAAATCCGTAGAATAAAAAGGAATTAAATATTTGGAAAGACCTAATAGATATGATGAAAATCGTGAAAATATATGCATTCCATTTTCACTGATCATTTTTTTCGCCCCCTCTCTGTACGCCAATAGATAATTGATTTTTTCTTCAATTTAAATTACTTTTCCAGTTGACCTACATATACATACCGAGTTTCAAGTTTCTAGCATAAGCCGTTCTATAGTTAGGATAAACACCCCCCACCTTCGTACTATACTATCCCTATAAAAAATTATATTTTTTCAACATGCTACTACTATAGTTCTATCCAAATACTAAGTTTCAGATTTATATCATTATAGGTTCTTGAGATATAAAAATGGGAACTTTTTTCTTTTCACCCTCCCCCACCCTCACCCTCTACACCCACACACCCACTAGGGGTTTATTTGGCCTACTTCTGGTAAAAATTCTAAGCCTCTCTCATACACTGTTCTTGAGATATGAGACGTGAGTTTTTAGAAAAATTCTTATCCCCCCCACTTCCATACTCTACCGCTCCCTTAAAAAATTTTATTTTCAGCAAACTTTATTTGGCGACCTTAATACAGAAACCAAATTTTATTTTTCTAGCGTAATTGGTTCGTGAGATATCGTAATCTAAAGTTTTTCACCCCCCACCTCCGTACGTCACTGCCCCACTCAAAAATTTGTTTCCAATCTATTCTCCTAGTATGCCCACAGATGTTCATTAAGTTTTAATTTCGTGACATTAACCGATTAGGAGATATGCATTTTAGAATGTCTCGATCTCAGGTTTCGAGCGTTTCGGACGCATTATTATTCACCCGACTCCCACACTCCTTTACCCATATCATCATTTTTTTTGCAAATGGGTCCACTATCGATGCTCTATATAAATTCCAAGTTTCAGCCTCCTAGCCTAAGCGGTTACTGAGATCTAGAAACTAAAATTTTCCGTCCAAAATGCTTCCCCCACCTCCACCCTCACACCCTTACCACTCAAAAGGTGGGCACTTGAAGGGGTCTGCTCAGTCTACCAACAAAAAAAATTCAACTTAATAGCTCAAAGAGTTTGAGAGCTATAAGCTTTCAAACGTTTTGCGTACGGCGGAAGGCGTACGGCGTACGGCGGACGGCGGATGGCGCACAGACGGACTGAAGTTTTTTTTGCTTTTTTGGTGTCTATTAGTCATGAAAAGTGGTAAAAAAAATTTTCAGGGTAGCAAATTTTTTTTTTAAAAAATCGATAACAATACTTTATTATTAAAATAATAAAGTAAAATGGCTAGTCCTACACAAAAAATAGTTCAAATAAAATAATAAGAAAATACATTTACGTCAAAACAGATTTTATTTCTTTCCTAAGCGATTTGAATAGAGCTAATTACGTACGTGCTGCTTCAGAGTAAATTAATATGCCGAAAAACAATCTTAGTGTAATTCTTTAAAGATAGCGCAGCGAGTGAATACTCCTCATGGTCGAATAAAAAACTATTCATAGCCTTTTATAAGCTGATTTTTTTCTATTTTGACTTGATTGTATTTTGAATTTAGCCTAATTTTACAAATATTTTAGGAACGAATTTTCATTTGATTCTTGGAAGCCCAATTCAAATTTTCCTCGTTGTATTCTTCATTTTTAATGAGTTGAAAAAACAATTTTTTTAGGTGCGTATTTCTAGAGTTTTTTGAAATCGAATTTTATTTCTATCATCACTAAAACGGGGTTGTGTTGTGCATATTGTTATAAATTTGAAGTGTGTGGCATAAGCAGTAACTTTTCTACTTTTATATTGATCTCTCCTCTACTGTTTGCCCTAAGCAACATTTTCTTTACACCAAATATCTGTTTCGGAAGGCGGGACCAATTCGTTCCGACCGGAACGTTACATCTCAACCAAGCGATTTTCTGCCACAGTCTACTCACATTTACGTTCCATAAAACATTCATTTGCCAACTTTCGCTCTGAAGCAATAGTCAGCTGTACACAATGTAACAGCCTTTGCTCTGGGAAAAGTTACATCGTTGTTTAGCTTTTTTTTCCATCCTTTTCAAAATCCCCAAATATACTTTGCATCATATTGTAGTTAAACCTTTATACTAATTAAAATCGACTGAGCGACTGGCTTTTTCTTCGTTGCTTGATAACTTTAATTTTCATAAAAAAAAGAAATGAAAAAAGAAAAAAAATGAGTCACCGAAAACATTATTTATTTATGCCAGAGCAAAAGCATAAAAGTTTGGACCAGAAAATTTTCTCTACTATCGTTCCCGGTGTTTTATGCTTGAAGAGCAATGTCCTTCTGGAGAATGTTGGAAGGTAGAAAAAACGGACTTGACATAGGACTCTGGGCTCGACAACTTACTAAATATTTTAGTAGGCCTTAAGTATAGCGAACTGGGATAGCTTCTTAACCTGTTCAGGTGTCCATAATAAACTAACTTTTCTTAATAATTAGAATCTTGGATTTTTGGTTTATAATTGTCTTATGGCTCGGGCTGGTTAATTATAGAGTTTTATTGAGTTGATGCGACTCCCCAGAGGACCATAGGGTAGCAATAGTTGTCCTTCCAACCCCCGTACAATATTAAGTTTTTCCGTCGGGGGTGAGTAATTGCAGTTCCAACGTCGCCATACTATTGGACATAAATGTCTAAAATGCCTTGGGTTCAATTCAAAATTCAGGGATTCCGTTTCGTCTTAATTTCAATGGTGGAAGTGAAAAGGATTACATCCTTTCTATTGATTCGCTAAATTAAAACATTGACTTCTGAAATGGGTACTGCAACTTCTGTGATAAGATTAGAGTCCAATTGAATGAATAGGGCGATAGAAAAAAATCACCATGCTGTAAAACTTGGAGACGAAAATCAAGATCAAAAGAAAAGATGACCATAATGCTCCTAAATCGATCGGAAAAATCGAACAAGCTGGAATTTATTTTCTAATACCCAGAATGCCTAACCTTTCAAAACCCTATTTCCGGAAATCCTTTTCCAAATACTCTTTCCATACGCCACTCTCTCCAGGATTAGGTAATGAATAAACGGTAATATGGAATCAAGGATTTGCTAGAATTTCATACGAATACGATTGGCGCCCAACGTGGGCTATAATTATTGTGTGTCTCTAGCTAGAACACAGATCTTCCCAATATATAAAAGTGGGTCGGACGTTTTTATTTGAAAGACTTCTATTTTCCGATGTTGTTTTTAATGATTCCTCAATATAGAAAAATGGTATCTCAATCGTACATTGTTTTGTCCAAAGATTCGTATGAAAGCTAACGTCTGCAAAAGGGAAAAAGACTACATTACAGGCAATATTTTTATTAAATATCAGAAATTGTGATAAAATTTCGGGTTAAGTGAAGTGAAAACATTGTTTGGGGTGGTATTGAAATGCATTACTCATAGTCTCAGTACGACATTGGATTGGACTACTTTGTATAGCTGACCTGATACTATGTGGTAATGCAATTTCAATTTAGTATATCGAAAAGGACATTTCCTTTGATGCAAAATCCGTCCACAAAGGCTCTATCCAACGAAACCGCATACTTCTCTGGCATGCATTGATTTTCACCAATTCTATCCTCTATTAAGCACAGAATCTAAGCCGGATACTGTAAACTGCATTCGGGAAAGACTCATAAAAGAAACAACATTGAGCACTATATTCACTCACACGATGCCCGACCCCGACATATCCTGCAAATGGTAATCCGTCGTATCATCGTGGTGGAATTCCCCAAACAAAGAAATTCAAATTTCATTCCATTTCGGATGTGTTCCTGGGGCTTTTCTATGGTTTTCCTATATTTCCCTTCAGACTACTGTTCAATAACGAACGAGCGTCGGTTTTTTTTATCTTGTATTTCTGCGTGTTTGGGAATGGTGCTGTACAGACACAGAGGCTTAAAAGGTATTGGGGAAAAAAACTGAAAGGAACAACAAAAGTACCTGGAGTTTTACACTAAAAAAGATACTGTGTAGAAGGGAGCGTAAACAATAAGCGATGCCTCCAGGACGATCCCCAGAGATTTGGCCGAAATCGAATCTACCGATGGTGGAATTTTTGGAAAAATCAATAAAATTTGCCTATAATGCTAATGTGGACCTACTTTTGATTGACACAAAATACGGATCAAAGATTGCTCTGGGTTCTGATTGATTTCAATTTTAAACAGGTTTCGGAAACGGCTCCTGTGAAAATAGTTAATTCTGCGCAAATGGAAGTATGTGGCGAGGAAGAATGCCTCACAAAGCACTTCTCCAATCCGGTTGGATTGAAGGTAATGAATCAGATAATTATCCCTTGGTTCTTCCATTTGATCATCCGTCCATCCTTTTACATGATAACTGCGGATCTTCTAATTGAATCTCTTTGGTGACTCGTAAGCGAATGGCTCGTTCTGAACTCTTCATTATGTTGCTCATTGCCAACTTCAATATAAATCAGAGTTCAATATTTTGTTTTGGGTATCAAACGACTGGAGGTAGCCAGTGACTGCGTAATTTCCACTTCAACTTGGTGTCTTTATATACAAATCGCGAAATTTAACTTTCTACCATACACCGTGCATAAGAAAAAGATCAGAAAAGTTTCCTATCCAAACCACGTATTCAAATAAAATTACAACAATCACCAAAAACAGTAAGGTTCAAATTTCTGGTGGATAAAGTTCAAGATACACGAAAAATCGATTTTTTTAAAGATGATAAAAGCGACATACGCCAACAAAAGTTTCGTACATCATTCGTAGTAATTAAACATTTAATAAACCAGTTTATTCAAAATTTAATTTATTTATTTATTAAATTGTTACGCGAACAAATACTTTAGAAATATAAAACAAAAAGTTCTATGCGTTGTAGTAACAGTTCGTATCAAGACTCATGTCTAATGAAAACAATGTTGGTACCAAACAAATCAAAAGAGTTTACAAATTTGTTACAAACTTTTCTCAATCGTTCTGAGAGTCCAAACAGACCATATAAAATACTGTGGTCTTCAATAATAAAACAAATTGCCAATAGTCTGGGCGAAACTTTATAATTTTTCGGGTCAAAGTTCCGAAAGCGGCTTCTTAAGGAGGAAGTGATAAACTAATTATACGAGTAGACAAGCAAATTTGTAAGAAAAGAATATGTTGTTTCATAGAAACAATTGATTTTATACGCGAAAGATTTCGTTGCCGAATAATTTCTCGAAGAGGTCACATTAATTGAGCTATTTGAAGACAAAAGTCTATCGAACAATCCACAAATAATTCATATACATAAGTGTATCGGTTATTTTGAGCCACTGGTTCGCCGAAATATCACCAAAAATTTTGGTAAAAGAATAATGGATTGCCGTTACAGCAGCTGGATGCTACTTGCGAGATTAAATTTTTCATTACTAAACCGGATCATATCAGAAGAATTTTATTTAATCACTATATTTTTCATCAAAATAATAAATTAATAAAACGATCGAATCACATCTCTAAAGATTCGTCTAAGTGAAATAAATGTTCACAAGTGAATTTGCTTTCGATTCTAAAAAAACATCACCTCGCATTCCATTTTGTTACTTGTTAGTGAATCATCTAACTGATCTGTAAGTGAATCATCTAGGTGGATCATAAGTGAATCATCCATGTTTCGTACACGATTTGTTTTTCATATCGACTTATTCGTACAACGTTTAATTTCGATTAGCCTGCGGTGAATTTTCACTAAACTGGTTGCTGACACCAAACTTACCATCAAATAATTTGGAGAATATTCACTGCAAGTGAATCTACCTGAACTTATGTTCGAAGGGGACGATTATATGATCATTATAGAAGAAAAAAAATTAATTGTAGATGATGCAAAAGCTCCATTAGGTTTTAAAACGCAGTTCACTATGATGCTTTAAATCTAAATAAATGATTCACTCACGGTCCACCTATAGATTTTAGTTCCGAGTAACAAAGCGCTCAGTGATTCACCTAAGAATCGTAAGAAAATTTGCCTGTGAACATGTATTTCAACAGGATGAATCGTTAATGATTCACTCACGATGGGTTATGACCTCTAATCGCCGAAACTATCTTACAATCTACCTCCAACTTTAAAAAAATGTTTCTCCCCTAAAATCATATCGACAATCTAATCGAAAAACGAAATCTTGAAAATGAGTCGTAGTTAGTTGTTTTTGCCGTGCGCAAAGTTAAGAGTAGGAAACGATATAATTTTTCTCGAATGTTTGAAAATCTCAATTCTGAGGACACCCTAAATTCTGTTGAATTATTCATTAAGGGATGCTGTTGGAGCCCGACTACTAAATCTTTCCGATAGCCCCGTTCCCCACACACCGATACATTCAGTTATTGCGGGTGACAATGGTTTTCTAAATACGAAAAAGGAGCTTATGTTAAATCTGTTTGTTCTCGAGTCGTAGATACTCGAAGGGTACGTTGGTTTTGATATTGCAACGAAGCCATTACGACTTGAATTACAGCTCGCTTCCTACCCCTGTTTCAAGCGTGGCGGCTTCTGGTGGTTTTATATTCTGGGGCTTTTCGGTAGATACGATCCGGAAGATACAGCGACATAAACTCAAATACATCGGATGATTCAAAGATAGTTTAACCAGGAAACAGGCCAGAAGATAGATAGTAGATAGATGCCTTACAGGTTCGTTTTGATATTGGAGAAAAAAGCTACTTTACCATGAGAACTTGCAGCTGGTTGAAATAGCGGGAGGGTGGAAGGAAATCTCCCTTTATCTTCAATCCTCACGGATTTCCTTAGGCTTAACTGGGCGCAAAGAACCTTCGGATCGAAAAACCTTAAAAGTTTTTTTTATGTCGCTGTTTTTTCAAATCTTTTGCAAACCATAACATTGAAATGCTTTTACTGACTGCTGCACAAAATTCTTATCAACTCCCCGATCTCATTCCTATTCTATGCGGTCAGGCTGTTTGCTTTCTTCTCTATTTCACTGTAGACGAGGATCCATATTTGTGCGATGAATCTTTGCTATCGAAGTGCATTTGCAGAAAATGTAAGAAATATACAAGTAAATTGAAATGAAAGGAAAGTTTTAAAGAACTTGTAGAGGTAAGTGATTGCCTTCAAGATATTTGGGTTTGGATCCTTTGTATTGTTCCTTTGAAAAAAAAAATATTTTGTAATGTTTCCGGGTGAAGAATTATGTAATATAAGAATGGAGATTGAAGCGTGTAGAGAATTTTACTTTATAGAAAAACGAAACCAGAAAAAATGTTAAAAACCCGAAATGCCTTAAATTGGGAGAAAAACACGAAAAAACGAAACGAGTCTAGAAAGACTTGCAAAAACTCGAAATTCCTTAAATTAAGTGAGAACAATGCAAAAAAAAACCGAAACCAAAAATAATGCTAAAAACTCGAAATTCCTTAAATTAAGCGAGAAAACGCAGAAAAATAAAACAAAAGCACCACATCTTAGCATGAAACGCGTTCAGGATTTCAACATAAAAATCTGTCTGGGCGCAACTTTATTATTTTATGGGTAGAAGTCCGAAACGTGTTTAATGCTGAGAATCGGTGTAGGTTACTATGCGACTGACAACCTAAAAAATAACGTTCCTAATAGCCTCCTGGTTATTCCTTTAGCCCTTGTCTAATCTTGAAGTATCCCTAAGAACAACCACAAAGTTTTAATCTTCTGAAATCAATTGTTCAGGAGATATCGATTTTAAAATGTTTCAATCCCGGCTTTCAAGCGTTTCGGACTCATTGTTTCCCCACCTACTTCCACACCCCTCGAGCCCTATCGACCATTTTTTTGCAAACTATCATCCACTATCATTGTACTACATAAGTTCTAAGTTTCAGCCTCCTAGCATAAGTGGTTCCTGAGATCTAGAAACCAAAATTTTTCGCC
This sequence comes from Beris morrisii, assembly GCA_951812415.1. Classification (NCBI taxonomy): domain Eukaryota; kingdom Metazoa; phylum Arthropoda; class Insecta; order Diptera; family Stratiomyidae; genus Beris; species Beris morrisii. Next base: position 11,030,053 of record OX638311.1, read on the forward strand.
TAAAACCCACCCCACCCCTTAAAAGATACCAGTCGTAGAAGTTCACCCAATCTACCCACCATAAAAATTTCATCTTAATATCCCAACGGGTTTGGGGCGTCTACGGCAGACAAACGGACCTATATTTTTTGTTTGCCTTTTTTGGGGTTTACTAATCCTAAATCGTGAAAATACAAAATTTCTGAGTTGCAAATTTTTTCTAAATTTCAGGTCGATCACAATACTTATTAAAAAATAATAAAGTAAAATTAATAAAGTTGTGATCAGACTGTTGGCCGATTTTTTAAATTACCTTCAATTTCGGGAAATCTAATTTCCAAAAAATTTTAACAGCAGGCTGTAACTGATCAAAGTTTAACTTGATGAAAGAAAAAAAATATTGTACCATGTTAAGGTACCAAATAATGCAAAGACATTGACCACATATTTTAAGAAGTTTTGTATGATTTCATTCCTGAACGTGTTTGAAGCTTTTGTATGGACCTTTATATGTTACGCACTCTAAGGTGTACCAACAGTTTGTTTTTTTCCCGTACTTTCTGAAGGTGATAAATTATTGTCTGCAAAATTTCAAACTTCTCCGTATTTACTGTAATTTTTAATAAACTAAAATCAAATGCAACAATATTGAAAGCTTATACAGTCTTAAGCTTTTAATAATAATAATGAAAGTAATGCAATTTATTTGCTAAATTTAATATTTTTTTAATTTAGCCAGCACCTTGAATAATTATATTTCCATTTATTCAATGTCTTCCCAAACATCAAAATCGTGACTATTTAGTCCAGGAATAATTGTAACAGCCATGACGACGCTCTTATTAAACCAAAGGATGCGTAAACAATTTATTATCTAAAACACTAATAATAGTAAAGAGAACCCCTTAACCGACCTAGACTTAAACATACTTCAAACTCAATTTTATTTTTATTGCACGATGCGAATACTTGAAAAAGAATTTATGCTAATTTTATGATAAAGTCTTTGCACGATTGCCAGAAGTGACATAGCAGCAGCCAGGATATAAAACCCAGCTCGATTTACTATGCCTAAAGAATATTTATTTCAGCTGGCGATATTCTCAGTTTACGACGGCAAAAGGTTCCGTAAAAGAAATGGTTGTCGCGACCAGATTGAGAAATAACCACGGTAAGATTTCATTACAATGATTTTCGAATTAAATCGGACTAGATATGGCAATACGAATTCATCTTGTTAAAGTGAAAGCAATTATATTTGGTTGGGATTGATTGGATTTGCACGAACATCACCATTTTGATAATTAAACCATATCGACTTTATTACAGTGCAAATAAATCACTAACGGTTCAACCAGGTGAAGTATATGCTCACACCTAAGCATCTTGTTTAGTAACTCGTAAGTGAATCGTTAATGAATCCTTTAGGTATATCGCAATTACGATTCGTCTAAAACCAAATAGAACTTCCATACACACTCTTCATTTAAAATCAATATTCCTCTACACTGGTTAATGGTTATGAACAAGATCTTAGTAAAACTGGAGAGGGAAGGGGTTAAGGTGGTGGCGTATGCGGATGACGTGGTTATACTGGTATCAGGGATGATTCCTTCAGTGATCAGTGAAATCATGGAAGGCGCGCTGGGTAAGGTAAACACGTGGGCTGCTAGCTGCGGCCTGGGTGTAAATCCGGACAAAACTGAACTGATGCTCTTCACCACTAAAACTAAAATACCGGACTTTAACCTCCCGCGCCTTAACGGCCATCAACTACCATTATCACCTAGTGCAAAGTATCTTGGAGTTGTGCTCGATATGAAGCTCAGCTGGAAGTTAAATATAGAACAACGGGTGGAGAAAGCACGTATCGCCTTTTACGCCTGCAAACGAACCTTCGGCAAAAAGTGGGGACTTAAACCAAGAATGGTTCTGTGGTTGTACACAGCCGTAATACGTCCAATTCTTACCTACGGATCGCTAGCCTGGTGGCCAGCGTTGAGTAAGAGTTACAACATAAACAAACTCAGCAATGTTCAGAGAACTGCAGCAGTCGGAACTACAGGTGCATTGAGGTCATGTCCGACTGATGCTTTGAACGTATTGTTGCATTTATTACCTATTGACTTACATATCAGAAGTACTGTGTCATGTAGCGCTGTCAGACTCAAGGAATCTGGGTGCTGGTATGGCAAACCTTACGGTCACAGTAACATTCTAGAATCCTTACCAGCGGAAATAGTTAAATCGCCGACTGACTAAATTATCCCGAGACTGACCTTCAAGAAGAAATTCGCTGTGGGTTTTCCAACCAGGGCGGAATGGAAGAATGGTTCAGTTATACATGAATTCGAGACAGTCATATACACTGACGGTTCAAAGATGAACTGTGGAGTCGGAGCGGGAGTTTTCTCAGACACACGCAATAGTCTTACCACTTACCAGACTACGCCAGCGTTTTTCAGGCGGAGATACTGGGGATCCGGGAGGCCTGTCGGACTTTGCTGCAAGACGCTACACCAAAGCGATATGTTGTAATCCTTTCTGACAGCCAAGCCGCAATGGCCTTAGATTCGGCTACCACCTCCTCTAAACTCGTCGAACAGTGTCGAGAAGAGCTAGCCCACTTAGGAAGTCAAGTCAAAGTTACTCTGCTTTGAGTCCCAGGCCACAGCAAGATAGAGGGTAACGAGCGAGCAGATGAATTAGCTAGGCAAGGTTCTGCTCTTCAGGGCTCTCTCGTAGAATCCGTTCAGGTCCCACTAGGGACTGTTAAGCGCCAAATATCCACCCACTTTCTCACAAACACGAACTCCAGATGGAGAGGACTGACCAACTGCGTCATATCTAGGAAGATATGGCCATCCTACTCCCGGAGCAAGACGAACTCTTGAGCAGGAGCCGTGTGGACGTCTCCAGAGTCACGGCAGTCAGCACGGGTCACAGGCCGATCGACGACCACGCGGCCAGACTGGGTATTCCCTTTAACGTCAATTGCCGCAGTTGTGGGGATGCAAATAAGAGTGAAACTGTTATTCACCTTCTTTGCGAGTGTCCCGCCCTAGCTAGAGCCAGACTTCGCGCACTAGGCAAACCCTTCTTCAATAACCTCGATGAGATCTCGAAAAACAAGATAGGAGAACTGATTATCTTCTTGAACAGCTCTGGATGGATATGATAATCCATTCAAGCCCCAGGACTCTGTAAAACTATATATATACTTCTTCAGCCCTCAACGACCAGGTTAAACGAGTTGTGGTGTCAAAACGGCGCTTCCTGTGCTAATTGGGCCCTGTTTTAGTAGACGAGCCACCACGTAAACCAACCAACCAACACTGAACATTGATGTTTTTTTCTGCTGAGGTGTGAACGTAATATTACCGGAACCTTCGTACAATTTAGTAAGACTCATCCGCAGTGAATATTCTTCAAATTCTTTTCTGTATAACTTAAATAAAGATATTTTATTGCATCTTTTAAGGCACAGATCTGCTGTTTTTGAGGAAAAACTTTAGATATTGCTTCCAAATCTAAGCATAATACCATTTTTCTGAAATATTTTTATTTTATGTAAAAGATAATTGAAAATTTTGTACATGACAGGACAATTGTGAAAAAATGAACTATTAACAAATATGCAGGTATTCTGTAAATATAATACTATCACCAAATGTTTCTAAGCAATGAACTGGAGAATTTAAAAAGAAAGAAAAGCATGTCTGCCTTCAAGTAGCTACCATATAGAAGTTCTTGAAAAAGTTGTGCGTTCATTTTAGGGAACATAAAAACGCAGTCAGCTAGGCAGTAAAAGCATTTAGACCAATTAATTTCGACAGCTTCTTGAAGTAATTAAACCAAATACACATCAGACCTATAGCATTCCAACAAGTAATACCCTTTAGGTAAATTGTCCATTTCTTTTAATTCCGCCATTGGAGAATGGCGAATGGAGATTATGAAGAATGAAAGAAAATCGAGTATAAAATCGGGTGAGAGAAAGTAACGATCAGTGTTTCGCTTAAATTGCTGCAAATTAAATTCACTGGGGCAAGCAGATCAATATTTCAATGTACGCACGAAAGTAGTTTTGAGAACTTACTGATGGGCAGATAAAATGAGACCATACAGGAATAAAGCTAGCTCTTCCAAACAATTGCTATGAAAATATATTTAAAAACCCAATTACAAAGGACACACTACGCTGGTGATACTAAGAGCTCATAGTACTGGTTACTTAGAGAATATGCTGGAAATCTGTGTATACTTAATTGATTCAGTTTTGTAAAAAAGATGTAGTAGATCCTTTATACTAATGGAAGAAGTATGTCTGAAATGGCAACGTTCCATTCAGACGAAGTGAATTTAGGCCTAATCATTATGTTCGACAATCTTACCGAAATTCTCATCATCTTCACCATCACCTGCAAGTACCACTCAAGTCACACATCATCATGCAAATTCTTCTCGAAAGCATCTCATTACGAAATCATTAAGTTAACTTTATGACAAATAAAGTAAATCACGACAAGAAGCTGCGAGCACTAAATTTAAAGTGTAATATGCAATGTGCGCGATGTCAACGGGCATAAAACGCCCTTAGCACTCCCTGGCGGTTTCTCATATACATAGTCGTCCTTGTAAGTAGGACTACTAGTCGAGCTGTGCCTACGTTTTTTTTTCAAACCAGCAATATATAGATTAAGTGCCAAAATGGATCATTTAACAGAGAAAAATGTTTCAGTAACATGCCACTGAATTATTCATCTCCTTTCTCTCGAATATGACTGAAGGAGGGGTTGGTATACATCAGCTACATTAAGGAAAATTCATAAAAAATGGATTTTAAGTGGTAGATGTAGGAGGTACGCCTATGCGTACAAATGGAATAGGTAACAAAATTTTTTTCTTTAAGAGCAGCCTTGTTTTTTTAATGATGTAAAACTTGAGATTTTCAAGAAAATAAAATGAAGATTGACAGAGTAAGACAGCTCTGACGAGACTGAATCAATAACGCACGAGCTGGGAATACAATCAGTACGATAACGTTTGAAAAAAAAAGAATTAAATTTTACTTTATTGGAGGAAGTTGATAATAAAATATGTCAATGAAAATTTACGGAAAATTGACAACAGAAAAGGAAAATTCCAGTTAGCTCGCCAGAAACCGATTTGTGAAACTTACCACAAAGTCCATTGCACAAAAATTCAGGTAACACTATCTCCAATTAAAGTTTAAAAAAAAATTAGGTATTGGTAGCTGAAGGTCCAAAGAAATTAGCAGGTTGTATAAATATACGGAAAAGATTCGAATTTAGAAGGCACAGGGACATAAAAACCGGATAGCAGACAAAAACACTACTCTTACCTTAGCTGGTTAACCGACATATGCTCTCACTTGGGTAACTTTAACACTTCCTGAAATTAGGCTCAATTACTGTCTCATGTTTGATTCTTCCGCAGATCCAAAAAATTGGTACTTTTGAAAATTATTTCACGTAGCTTATTATTTTTGGTAGTGAATACTATCAACGACTTTATTTTTTCATCTTTTTCTGTAGGCCAATTTGTTTTATTAAATTTAATACATAATTTCATTCGGATTCAACAGCTAGTTCCGAGCCAATTCTGTTTTTTGATATTGAAGCAGAACTGTAAAAAGTGATTCCATTTCTTAAGAAATCAATACTGTGACGGGACTAAATAAATTTTGGAATTCGTGACATTCTAAAGTTCATTACAATTTTTTGCAGTAGATACATATTCAACTGTTTAATAGAAAAAAAAATATAAACAAGAAAATTGGGAGAAACTTTGATATCCAGGAATTTTGATATTTTTTTGTGTCTCCTTATCTTTATCAGTTTTTGAAAATTATAGTACTGCATCAGTACTGTATTAAGACCTATTGCAGACAAAGATTTAAACTTCTTAAGCATGTACATCGCTGGACATCCTTGCTGCTAACAGTGGTAGCAAATCTTTAGGAGGAATATTTATTTCGTCTCATCATGGAGAAACTGATGTGATGATACAAAAAACGTTGCAGATAATAATTTGAATTTTTTTCCAAATGAAAGTAGGTTTAAATAATAAAGTAAGTTCTCAAAGAAAGAAAACTTGTTTTAAAGAATCTTCAATATACCCATATGAGACTCGTATGTTTCTTTAGAACACAATAGTAAAATGCCTATTTTTAGCTATTTACTCTCTCGTTCACAACAAATCTTTTTCAGTGTTTAACGAATCGAAAAATTGGGGACATCTTATTCTCGACTGTCTGCCATCAAATACACGAATACTATACAATTTCGTCTAAAAAAAGGTCATCCATATCGGCTACCTAAGTACAAACTACACCCACCAAAGACATGAGATTTACTAGGTCAAAGTTCTTACTGTTCGATTCATTTAATCCTTGAGACAGTCGATACTCATCCCCTGTAGATTTTCTTGATCGGAATGTTGACAAATCTGATTTCTCTACGCCTCGGTTTGTGTACTGTACGACCAAGAGCCTTGTAATGATAGCCAAAGGTTGTGATATGGAAGATAAATGATCACGTAATTGGAACGAAGAGTCCTGTCCTGTTAATCCTTTCGGGTTATTTATAGAGACTGAAAGCTGAAGTGAATATACCATTCGGAGGATGGCTATTGTTGTTAATCTTTTCGAGTGTCTTGTTAATCAGAGAACTGATAGTTACTGAGTTATAGGCATCAGAGGCTGAAGGCTATGGACTGCCTTGAGGATAATGGAAACAGTTCAGCTGGGTCGTACTGTAGTTGAGTTCATCAGAAATTTGGCAATTGAGGGAAGTTGAAATGAACTTCGCTTTTTTTGCTACATTGACACTGGATATGTCGGTGATATAATTAATAGGGTCAAAGTCTTCATCTCTTTCTCAATCATTTCAAGTAATTTTTGAAAAAATTGCCTCCTCTTAGTGCAGAAATTAGTTCTCGGAAAAGAATCGAATTACCCAGAGCTTCTCTTTTAGACAGAAGAAAAATTAGTTTTTTTAGAACAGAGGAGTACTTGAGGAGGGAAGCATAACAAATTATAATCATTAGAATCACGTTTTATATCTCAAGAACTCTTCGAGTACAGAATCTATACAAACCTTAATTTTTGAGAGGTGAACTAGGATGTGTAAACGAAAATATTCTGACTTATACACCACAAAGAAAAGAAAGTAATATAAGAAAGGATGTCCGTTTTTTTAATCTCAGCTTACACTAGAAAGTTGTACCTTGATACATAGTCAATCTATATAAAAATACTTTATTATTAAAAAATAATAAAGTAATTATAGCTTTCGGTGGAAGAACGCAACAGAAGAAACCCAAAAAAATATTTTAAAAACCTACTAGACAAATGTCTTTTAAAAATTTGGTCATTCATCACATAGTTAGTTCAGAACGCCTTATTTTATACCAAGTGGTTTATTTCATTTTATTTTATTTGTTTATTTAAACAAGATATTTACAAATTCATCATTAATACAGATTAATCTAATTTAATACAATTTGACTTAATTTAATTTAATTTACTTTACTTTAGTTTAATATGAAATTATAGGCGCTAGTAAAAGGTTGGTTAAACGGGATGTGGGGCAGCTGATAAGATCGAACGCAGTCTCAGATTGTATGTCGGCTTACTTATTGGAGGTGTGAAATGTATACTGAAATTGTTAAATGTTCTACAGCATCTGTTAATGGGTTCATTTTGACCGTAATCAGCACGATGGGGCTATTCCTTAAGAGGTTTTGAATGTCTCGTCAGCCTGACAGTGTCGTTGAGTCTAATTTTATTTGTAAGGTGGTCAACCTTAATATCACCATTCAAGACATTGTTATGTGCTATTTTGTGTCCTAACAGGAGATGCTATAGATCCGTTTCCTTTTCCAGGTTCAAGTCATGAGGCAGAAGGAGGGCATCAAGAGCCGAGGAGGCGATGTCTACGGAGCAGCCAAAATGGCACACGACGCAAACGGGACGGTTCCATCATATATATTCCTTAAGAACCTAAAGAAAAGGGAAATATATTTTTAATATTTTTAAATCATGTATAATTCATGTAATACCTGACGCCGAAGGGTCTCAGTTTCGATGGTCATGTGAAGGAGACCCTCTACCTCCACGAGCCTACTAGGGCTGTCGTTGGGCGGAGCCTGGGGGGGAGGAGGAAATCTGCTGAGGCTATAGGCGACGCGTTCGTTCGGGCGATGTGGTGCCCCATCTCTCCAACTCCGCTGTCTATCCCTAACGGCCAAAGGACGTGTAGCAGACAACAGCATCCCCGCAGAAGAAGCATCCGGTCGTCCTTACCGATCAGGCTCCGTAGGTGGATTCCGGAGCCTGGGGTTGGACAAGAAGCGTGTCCGAACGGGGAGGATCGGTTCGAACAACTACAAAAGCATCGGAAGGCTAATCCTCGCGCGCTTAAGTAAATTACACAGCGCACTGAATAAGACGTACGGGGAAAACCGTGTGAAAACTCCCGGGGCAGACTCGAACAACCTACAACTCCAGCATTTGTGAACTGTCATCGTCCGAGGTCTGACAGTTCAGTTTTCCATGCTGGAAAGAGGAATTAATGGCAACGGAACACGAAGTCTGCCGAACCTGTACTGGCTGGGGTATATAAGGGCCGAACGCCATCTCGGCGGGCCTCCTTTTTTGGTTTTGTCGACGGTTGAAAAGTGACGTCGGTTTGAAAACGGTTCGTCATCAGAGAGTGGAAAAGTGAGCTAAGTTGACGACGAGGAACAAAAAGGAACTCCGCTGCCAGAGGAAGGAGCGTCTGAAGTCTACGACCGGGCCCTGCATAAGTGGAAAATACGGCGGAGTTGAGCGCGCGACTATAAAGAAAGAAGCTAAGTATCCTTGTCGGTTCCTCCTCTCTTTTAGGTGGCCCCTTATTTGAGTAATTACATCGTTATAGGGTGTCTCGCGGTGGCGCCCCTTCGGCTCAAGGTCATTTTTATTACTCGTTTTCTCCTTTAAGTTTGTTCTATAAGTAATTAATCAAACCGAGTTAATCCTGATGCGTTTTTTTAAATATACATTTAATTTATAATGAACATTGTGGTTGTTTTTTTCTGCGTGTGAGGTTTCTCAATTGTCCTCGTATCAAACGATTGAGTGGCGCCCTAAAGGAGAATTGTGTTGAGAAGTTGTCCCCGTTACCCGCCCGTCCTCGATTGAGCTAAGCCTGGGCGAACGGCCCCATTTTGGTGGGGTATTAACATCTAAGGTAAAGCAGGATGTGAGCATAGTTCTTCTAAAGCTGAGCGGTAGAAGATTTAACAATTGTAGCCTAACTGGGTAGTGTGGAAGGACATCAAAGTCTCTAGGGTCATAAAAGTCCCTAAGAGCAAAAAGAAGGAAATGCTTCTGGATTGACTCTATTCTGTTGCTATATATCTGGAGAAAGGGATCCCAAATGGGACATGCATATTCCAGAAGAGGGCGAACAAGGGAACAGAATAATGATTTTGTGACCCATACATTTTTGAACTCTTTAGCCCTTGTTTTAATGAAACCTAGAAAAGTGTTGCTCTTTGAGATTATTCTGTTGTAGTGAGATTTAAAGCATAGTTTATTATCAAGTAGCACACCGAGGTCTTCAATATGCTCTACTTGATTTAGACCATTTCCACTTAGGGTATAACTATGGTGGTAAGTGGATTCTTTACGTGAGAAGCTTATCACGTGACATTTACCTACATTAAGCTTTAATATGTTTTGACTGCACCACCCATCTAGTGCCAAGAGCTTGTATTGCGGGAATATGGCATCTGCGGGGGAGCTATTGGAATGATATATTTTCAGATCATCGGCGTATAAAAGATGTAAAACACTTTCTATTACTCCCGAGAGATCTGAAATGAAGATATTGAATAAAAGAGGTCCCAAGTGACTTCCTTGGGGTACACCAGAGGACAGAGGTTTATATGGTTATGGTAAAAAGAAGAGTCAACATTAGTCTTTAACAAAATTTTTTCAAATTGTATGCCATCTTTAATAATCCGGAAGTATCGATCCTCACAAAATTCAAAAAGCTACAATGGGCTGGTCATGTGGAGCGGATGGATGACGGAGGAATCCCCAAAACCACACTAAAGGGAAAAGTTAATGGACAAAGACCAGTTGGAAAACCACGGAAGCGCTGGGAGGATTCTATTGACGCAGACAGCAAATCATTGCTAAGATTCACAAACTGGAGGACGCGGTCACTGAACCGAGAAGGGTGGAGGCGGCACATACAGGAGGCCAAGGTCCGATTTGGAATGTAGGGCGTTCGACAGTAAGTAAATAAATCAATTTTTTTCACTCTTTTCTTACCAAATAGTCTTACATATTGCATGACAACTTGATAATGTGATAAGCATCGAATCCATTATTAAATAATGTCTTTTTTCCAATATTTTTAGTTACGGAGTTTAGAGTAGGAAAAAATGTATTCTTTTTACGCGGAGCTCTATTACAAATGTGCTTGAAAAAATGGAACATTCGTCTGCCCGATCGTACGATAACTCAATAATGCGTACAGACTTATGTCCATAACTTCGAATTTTTGTGACTGATCTCGTTGATAGCTGAAAACATAGTTCCATAAATTACAAAAATGACCCTCTGTTCGAATATTGCATTTCCTAAAAATTTTCAGCGACTATATTGCGAACAGAACTTCATACGTTTTGCCGGAAATGTTCTTAGACGTCGATAGTTTGATCTGATATGAGTGTGAGAAATAGAAATTGAGATAAGATACAATGCTGACTATTTTCTATTGGCGTACTTCATCGGGCAATTTTTATACGAATGTTTGAGCCAATATTTCAAGAAATTAATAATTACAGTTCTACATCTAAAACTTTCAGTACTGAATGGTCGTACCTGAAATTGTTAGGTGAGGTGCGGCTAGTCCTCGAGATGATGAAGTTCTCTTATGGGAAAAGCGATGAGCCTGCTAGTTGTTTTCTACTGAGTAGATTTTAAATTTTGTATTTAACTATTTTAGAGAACTAATATACTAGGGAACGAAATGGCGATAGCGGGATCGGCATCAAGCGAATGGGTTGAGGAGGATGTCAGTCCACTGATTTGCGACATCATGGCGATTATTGGTGAACGTTATATACAGGCCGGTCAACTCAAGGTGGGTATGGCTGACAAGCTGTAAGATTTCTACAGCCTTGTAGCCCAAGCTGGATAGTCAAAAGACTAGTCATATATTAACTTAGAATAGAGGAAAATTACGGTTTAGGGTTAGCTGAGACGGACGTGTGCCGGTACTGCCACGATCTGTACGCTGTAGAGGATATCACTCACATCTTGTGTGAATGCCCAGGGGTTGCTATAATAGAAGACGAATGATATGGCTGGGTAGTCATTTCTTCGACAACATCAAGGATTTTAGGTCGCTAGGGCATGGCAAACTGATCAAGTTCTGAAGGGATATAGTGTGTTCTGAGGGGAATTAGTGGCCCACGTGATTTTGGAAGAGATCGCTATGGGCCCGTATGGTGTCTAGTTAGCGTGGCGGTTTTTAGCGCTGTGCCCCTTTCTGAACTGAGTTTAGAAAACTATAAATGGAAAGTAGTCTATTAGCGCCATGGTGTTACATACAATTGATGATATTCGATGTGTTCCGCACTCCCCCTTGGGCCCTTACTGTTAGCATATACTAAACTGAATTATGACCAAATGTAAAAGCAAATAATCCACGTTATCCATAAATATTCTCCCCTCCAAATATCCTTTCAATAGCCACATAATACGCAATCACATCCGAAAATATTCCAGCAAAATGAACTTTAACTTTAAACCTTCGCATAAATTTTCATTGTAGAACTTCTCTAGCTAGTACTGCTTGTTCTACTAAACAAAGCTCTAACCTGTACGAGCCTCTACACATGCCATTTGACTAGTATCGAAAATTAAATTCCAGGATTACAACTAAACCGAACATGATACCACTTTAAAGGAACAACCATCCTCCTGGAATTATTTTACCAATTTACCGTCTGACCGTTTTGAGGTAAAATTTGCATAAGCTTCCACCGACCTGGAGCGCTACAATAGTCAAATGCTGGAATGGAGTCCTGTTCGCTTCGCTCAGGAAACAGCAGGAAGACAGAAGCAAATCCGTTTTTGGAGTATGAAAGGACATAATAATAATAAGTGGGTGCGACGGTTGTGTGTGCATATCCTTCAGAATTATGATGCTACGACCTATTCTCTATCTAGGACTACATCTAAATTCGGGTATGTTATACACTGCCCTTGGCAATGTGGCCTTGTCTCCTTCTTTTCCGGTATTGTGATATCAAAATATTTACTCCCGAAAAGAACCAACCCCAACTACACTTTGTACTGGAAATTCAAATCAGAATCAACTGCAAGAGCATTGGAGATTGATCCAAAGTAGTCCTTTTCGTACAAGTGGAAAAGTTTCGACCCGAATTCAATTTGCTTGGTCTGAAAAATTGACGAAAAAAAATCTAAAGTCTTGAATAAAGGCAGAACAACAACAAAAAATTTCCTCCGATAAGAGTTCGATTATTTTTAAAAAGCCCCTTGAAACACAAGAATTCCATTAAATTTAAATTTGCCTCGACGATATGCTAGGATCGTTTTTTTTCCACTGTCTCTCTTTCAACGAAGCGGATTTTTGGTGGCTGAGGAAAACTTCAATTTCTTTAGGTCCTTGTAAAATACGCATGAAAATATATTTTTTTTTCATTTCAGGACAAACTTTAACACAATTTATTTATGAATATGCTGCACACTATTCGACAGTTTTCATAAAATAGTCAGCGAAATAGGAAAAAAGCACCTTTGATGCGTGGTACAATAGGACGCGATTAATATCACCTGGACATGCTACCAGCCGCTTAATCATTTTCTGCGTTTCCTTTCAGTTGGGGAGTTTATTTCGTAAATATTTACTAAGTCTAGGAAAGCAATCTTTAACCGATCGGATTTATGTAGCTACACGTAATGTTGGAATGGCAGAGGAATGTCGCCTCGATATCATAAAAATGGTCCCGATGTATTGAATTGTGAACAGATTTATGGGGGTGCTTGTGAGACATCGGTAAAGTTAAAAGGGAATTCACGGCACGAAATTGCCAACACATTGCAAATCTGCGATGCAAGTCCTTTTGCCATATGATGACAAAATACCATTAGGACGGAGTGTCGATGAATGCAGAGGAATTCTGAGAAAAGTTTTACGTGCTCTTTGGTTACCGAGAAAAGAATTGAGATAAATCTTGGAATTGTCTAGACAATATCATTAGGTGTTCGGTTTTTCTTACTACGTTATTTAATAATGCTTGTTATGTAATTTTTTTTTATTTTTATTATACTGCTTCAGTACTCAATTCACACAATTTAAATCAAAATGTAGCATACTCAATAGACAATTCCATCTTGCAAAAGGTCATGAATATCTTTTTATTTATTATTTATTTCTAAGGAAAATTTAATTTCTTACTATTTGATTCCAAAAATTTTGTTTTTTAAACTAGCTATTTTCTTTTCTAGGATTGTGTGTTTCTGGGATTGTGTGATTCTCGTAATATGAAACGATAAACTTGAGTTCAATGACATTCAATAAAAATTAATTTTATTACAAATTTGAATACCATACAGGTGTGGTTAGCTAAATTAAAGTTTCTTAAGAAAAACGCACGAAAAAAAATAATTTTATTCGAAATAAATATAAAAAACATACTGCAGTCACGATCGGCTGCAAGCCAATCGTATAATACTCTAGATGAATACTGAACTCCGATTTATATTGTAGTTGGGGATAAAGTAGAATTACGTGTGTGCATGTTGTATATCCTTTATTAAGGACTGCCATTAGATTGCTACTCAAACCTAAAAGACAATATTCAGTGTTTAATTTCATATCTTAAACTGGGTAAGTCATCGAACAAAAATGTCCTTTTTGAAGGACTTTCACATGGAAGGTGTAGGAAGGACTCACTCGATTTCTTACATATTTATCCTTTTCCTTGGATTTAAATAAAAATGAACGTGTACAAAATTTCAAAATCGTAGCTTAAAGCGTTCAAAAGTTATCGAAAATATTGTTGAACACGTGCCCTAGGGACATTTTGTATGGCAGCTACCAGAAGGAGTAAAAGGATTTCGCTGATTAGTAAACTCGAACTTGGTTTTTACTCAAAACTAATTTGTACAAAATTTCCAATTCATAGCTAAAAGATTACTTGAGTTATAGTAAGTTCCGTAAATTAAGTGAATACATTTTGACAGGATATTTGTATGGCAGCTACACGAAGGACTAACAGGATTTTCTTCATAATTATATATTTAGCTCCAACTATTGAAAAAATAATACATACAAAATTTCAATGTCGTAGCTTAAACCCTTCTGAAGTTATCAACCAATATTCTTGAACACCTGTTTTAAGGATATTTTGTATGGCAGCTACCAGAAGGAGTAAAAGGATTTCGCTGACTAGTAAACTGGAACTTTGGTTTTACTAAAAACTAATTCGTACAAAATTTCGATATCGTACCTAAAAGATTACTTGAGTTATAGTGAGTTTCGTAAATTAAGTGAAGACATTTTGACAGGATATTTGTATGGCAGCTACACGAAGGACTAACAGGATTTTCTTGATATTCATACATTTAGCTCCAACTATTAAAAAAGTAACACATACAAAATTTCAAAGTCGAAGCTTTAGGCGTTCCGAAGTTATTGGTAAATATTCTTGAACACGTGTTTTAAGGACATTTTGTATGGCAGCTACCCGAAGGAGTAGGACGATTTTGCCCGTTAACGAACTTAGCCTTACAAATTCAACCAAACATCCAGATTCAAAATTTCAAGATCCTAGGTGAAGGCGTTCTTGAGTTATCGTGTTCACGGACAGACGGACGGACGGACGGACGGACGGACGGACGGACAGACGGACGTCAAGCGGATTTGAGGTTTTTGGGCACAAATAAACAAAAAATAATATATAACTTTTTTTCGTCCGAGGCTTGGTTCTATGCGTTACAAACTTTTCGGCTGGATTAAACTTATAATACTCTATATGATTTCATCTAGAGTATAAAAATTTGTTCCCGAATTCGAACAAGCTAGAGCCTTTTCTGCCATATTAGTGACTGGGCCAATAGTAAAACTAAGTCCCAACTAAAAAATACTTTATTATATTAAAAAATAATAAAGTAAAATTGACCCAATTTTTTCAACAAAATCCATATTACAAAAACCCCTTTCTTCTCATGCGGAATTTCAGGGGGCTGAACGGTAGGCTAAGAAACTTTCTTCGAAAAAAATTCAACTTTGTTGGGGTGCTTCTGAGAAAAAATCTTAGATGGGTCGAAGGGACGACCGTCATATTCCAAAATTCAATCAGAGAAATATTATTGAAGAAAGCAAAGATCGGTTTAGGTTACCGCGCCACAAAATAAGGAAAGTAAATAGTAACTTTAATATTTTTTGGGTAGAAATCCGGAACGCGTTTGGTGCTGAGATTTGCTTCATGTTACTATACGACTGAAAATCTAAAAAAATATCGTTCCAAATACCATCCCTTTTAGGAAGCCTGCTAAAGTCAAAAGCCATTCGATATCTCATCAGACGTAAGAGATATGTATGTCGGAATTCGTAAATACGTAAACCATCACTTTACATCCCCTTGGAGTTCAAATATCCTAAAATTTTCAAATTAATTTTTAAGACTATTACATACAAAACCCACCTAAAATATATGTCAGAATTTATGATAAGGTACACAAGTACTTTACACAGCTTAGGGGTTGAAAAATCCGGAAAGCAAATTCTGTGTGGTTATATCAAGAGCCTGAAGAAGTTAAATTAATTCTATATCTAGGAGATATATCGAAATTCGTGAAAATTTATACACCTCTCTTTCATTAAAATTTTTTTTGCTTTACTTCCGTACGACAATGTTAATAAAATCTTTTTTTGCTTAAATTACTTTTCTAGTACATTCGCATATATGTACAGGGTGGGCCAAATACAAGTTTCTTTTTAAAAATGCAATAAAATGAACAAAATTAATTTTTTTTCCATGTATTATGGCTTTATTATGCGACTGACAACCTAAAAAATACGTTCCAAATAGCCTCCTGGTTATTTCTTAGGTTTTCAATCGCATGGTAACCTACACAGCATCTAAGCATTAAACACGTTTCAGACTTCTACCCATAAAATAATAAAGTTGCGCCCAGACTGTTGGCTGATATTTTTTTAATTTTAATTACTCTACTCATCTACATATGGGTACTAAGTTTCAACTTTCAACTTAAGCCGTTTCTCCCCTACCTTGCTACCTTATCAACAATTTATTTTTCTGGGATATCTCTATAGTAGCTCTATACAGTTTTCAATTTTTAGCTCTATGCTTTTTATCCTTTGCGCCTTTCGAGAAATTAAAATCAGAATTGTTCATTAACACCCCCTCCCACCATCACTCCTTACACCCACACCCTCCAAATTTCTTCGCTAGAGGTCTAGTGGTTCTAACTTCTGTACAATTTTCAAGATCATATCTGATACTGTTCTTGAGATATACAAATTTAATTTTTTGAAAAATGACTGTCCCCCACTTCCGCGCTTCACCACCCCTATCAAAAATTTTAAATTCAGTAGACACCACTGGTAATTCTATATACAGAAACCAAATTTTATTTTCCTGGCACAATTGGGTCGGAAGATATTGTAATTCAAAGTTTTCACCCCTCACTCCCATACTTCACCACCCCCTGAACATTGTTAACTCTTTTCTAATAGCCTAGTATTTCTTAAGACAACTACAAAGTTTCAGCCATCTGACATCAATCATTCAGGAGATATGGATTTTAGAACTATGAGCTACGCACCTTCAAAAGGTTTTGCGTACGGCGGCGTACGTAATTTCAGGGTAGCAAATTTTTTTGAAATTTCAGGTCGATAACAATACTTCATTATTAAAAAATGGTAAAGTAATTCTCTTTTATTAGTTATGTACAAGACCCAAGGTTCGAAATTTGTAGGTATTTAAATCAGGATATTTTCCTTGAACCTTCTCCTTGCGTTTCTCGACATATCCCAACTAATCGAATACCTAATACTACCTGTACACGTATTGAATTTCTGCATGCGTTCAAAATTTTAACATTCTCCGATAAAGTGGTGCAATATATAATATTCTTACATGCTACCCTGGTGGCCCGTACAATTCCATTAGTCTTCAGTGAGAAAATCCTCCGATTGGCCATCTTGCAATACTCAATGAGAAAGGCGTAGGCGTTCCCGGACTATATTCCACATACACCGATATGCGAGAAAGCTCTTGACTCAACACATGCAGTATATAAGTACGGCAAAGTTTGCAGCCAAACATAGTTTGTACTACAGTGAAAAGAGGCGACACGCAGTAAGTTCTACGCGAAAGTATTTGTTAAGCGATTTTGATTGGTAGCAGCGATCGAGCAATGATCAAGTAGTACATAAAATCTGAAAGCATGGTAAGTAGTGCGATTATTGAATGCGAATAATAAAACGTTATTATTTCTATTGATTTTAACGACTTCTGAGTTATAGAAACGGAAAAATTTCTTTGTTGAAAATTGGAAGAACATATCTTCAGCGGTTCTTGAGTTACTAGACGCAAAAACAGTCTATACGTTGGACAGATGAATCTTTTTTGGCCACTTGAACACTGCTAGGTACATTATTGAAATTAAATAATATCGATGGTGGTTAACACAGGATTTAGTGTACCCTATTGGAGGAATTGATTTATTCTCGAACCTCGTTTAAACTCAGCTCTATTTCATCACATCCTTCAGCCATTAGCACGATCAAAATTATAATTTCAATTCAACGCAGTCAAAATTAAGATTGACACGAACATGGAACTTACATTTGGCATTAATTAGTCAGTGCCATTCGCTTTAGAATTCAATTTCTGCCTGTGTAGAAGGGAACGTCCCGAATACGACAACATGTCTTCACAGATCTGCAAATCAGCAGTATTACTAGGCCGTGTCCTTAAAACTAATCATCGTAGAGTTGGTCTACGTGTACTTCAGCGTATATAGGATACTATTGTCATTCTGCAATAATCCAGCACTGCGAAGGTAGAGACAACCACAAATTAATTGTCTGTACACGCTACGGACTAGTCAATAGTGTCCAGGAATGTTAAATTTTAGCAGAAGCAATAATTCTGTGCGCTTATTCGCCAAGTGCATGGCGATGTTTTGATAATATTATGCGATGTATCAATAGTATACGTAATGCAGGTGAATAAATTAATTGTATCCCCGAACAAGGATTATTATATTGTCGGCACAATATCGTGGTAAATTATTGGGTTTTTATAGACAGTTTTGATTAATTTGATATAGCGGATATCGGGTCAATATTCAAATGGTTAAATAATAGCCACCTTAATGTATTTCGGGGTAGAAGTAGGACGGATGGGGGTGAACGTGGCTGAAAACGAAACATTCTGATGTTCATATCTCAAGAGCCAGTAAAGACAAAGAGATTATACTACTTGGCACGGTCTAAAAATATAATTTTTGATAGATAAATAGCCTTCCACCCTAGTACTGTATTACTACTAGGGTGGAAGGCTATTTTTCTAATTTTAAAGCCACTTGTGGTAGAAAGTTGAAACTTGATATTCAATTCAAAGGGGGTGTAAAAAAGTTGTAGTCGTATTGATTAGATATCGAATTGATTTTTCCTCCAACAGGCTTTTTCTACAGTCACCTTTTTCTTAAGGATACCAAACTGGACTTAGGAGGTTAGCCCTTAATACACTGTATTGTATACTCCAGTCAGTTTCGGGATGGGAGGTCAGAATTTCAAATTTTGTGTACCCTTTATGATATTGTATACTTTTTTCTACAAATTCTGCAATATAGGTGGCTTAGGTCTGTTTGGATATTGAATTAATTTTTTTTCCACGTGCTTTTTATACAATTTTTGACATTCAACCAGACAGTGTAAACAATTTAATTCAAAATTTAAAAACTAGAATAGTAGTCAAATTAGAAAAATTTAAAATAAAGACTTTGACACTTTTTAAAAATTTCATCACATAAAATAGATAAATATTTATTCTAGGAATTTTTATTAATGATGTTATTCGTGATTTATCTTATTCTGAGTTACGAAAATAGATTTAGCTTTTCATATTTTGGTTTAACAACGGCTGATATAAAAATTACAATGAGTAATATAATTTTTGAGGGTGTTAATGACTTAGGGGAATGAAAAAAATCCTATACTTCTGGGACACGCCTTACACTAGATATAGACACTTATGTTAAAAACGAATTTGGGAGTTTGATAGTGGTATGCAAACTTTGTCCATAAATAACTGACCCTTATAACAAGAATTTTTTTTCATGGTAGAGGTTTCCTTCAAAAATGTTTTTGCAATTTGAGGGATAAAGTAAAGAAGATGTAACTCAACAATGGAATCTTAATTAAATCTTTAGCGAGCCTTTAAAACGTTGTACTCCCATATCTTCACAATCTCTCCGCTTCACCATTGACAGTCGATAAATAAATAAAATAAAAATGACATGTTAAATATGGTTATCAGTCCATCACAAAAGGATACGAGATCTGGTTTCTTTTTTCAAAGAAAATATCTTTCTTCTTCGGGTTTTCTCATAAGGAAGCTTCAAAAACGGATTTCAGATTATTTACTGTTTCCGTCCGGTAGCAATACCGCCCTGGTCTCAATCCCGACAAAGGACACGCGCAGGATACACCGAACAAATAAATATATATAAATAAACTCAAAGATCCTGTCAGCCCAGAAAGGGAAAATTTTCCGAAATAAGCTTATCTCGGTGGATGCTTCTTCTCGTCCTTTTTACGGAACATTGTGTACCACGATTTTGTTTCGGATAAACCTTTTTCTCCGGGATTTCGGTTGGCTAGGACTACCAGTGACGTGTTTGTAGTAGTTCTGGCCAAATCCTGGACGAATTAACCAAAAAAAAACACTCTGGTATGTGTGTTTATTTTCGGCGGTAGATCCGCTCCCGGCATCAGTAGTCGGGAATGAAATAAAAGTAGAAGGATATGAGAATAAAATCCCGTAAAAGGATGACCAGAAATTTTATTTCGGGTGGACTTTTCTCTCCATATGGCTCGCTTTGATGGTAAAAATAAAAGAAGAATATTATTATCCTTTTATAGGCGTTATATTTCGGGCAGATTCATGGATAAAAGTTGAAGGATCTTATTCTTGGAATTTTACGGCGATTTGGCATATGGCTGCTGGGATTCCTTTTTATGTACATATATTCAGCTGGAGATGGCATATGAACTTCGTTGAAAATGTCAAAAATTTCCAGATTCAATGTTTTCATTTCGATGGAAATATTAAGTCATATAAAGTAATGGTGGATTAAATGGAGTTAATAGGGATTTCTACATATGAATGACGGTTTTTATACAAGTAGGTATCGTAAATAATGCATCAAGTGGAAGACATTAAGTTAACATCTTCCTAATGCAGCAACTTTCATGCTCATTTAATATGATGTTTTATTTCTGTCTCAGGTTTTATTCGAATTCCTTCGTGAAAACTTTTTTAAAATTATTTTTAACAACAATGGTATTAGTCCCATGAACCAATAAAGATTATAGAAGTTGAATCATATTCCCTTTATGAATGGGTGAAACAATAAACCTCTGCTTTCGAAGACGTTCATTGCAGCAATTCTGCTCTGATGAGAAGTAGCAAAAAGAGCCTGTATCCCGATACTGAATCAAATACATATAATCTTATAGTAGTATAGTATTATTTTTTAATAACAGAGTATTTTGATCGATTTTAAATTTTAATAAAAATACCTCCCCAAATTTTTTGTTATGACGCTTAAGGCCAGCAGGCCTTAAAAAAGTCCGTCTGTCAGCCGTATACGCCGTACGCAAACACCTTTGAAGGCCTAACACTCAAAAACCGGTTGAGAAATTGAATTTATCTTTTTCTTGCATGGTATATTGAATGGACCACTTTAAGTACTAACTTCTGAAAGGCTTCGAGGTAATGGAAGGAATCATTTTAAATAACAAATTTAGGAACCGCTTATAGTAGAAAGTTGAAACGTAGAACTCATATGGAGCTACGATAATGAAGTCTTTTACAAAAAAATAATATCTCGACCTTTTCTGAGGTATAAGAGGAGCAAGCGATTTGCCTGAGGTTAAACTTAGCAGTTGTTTCTATAATCAAACCAAGAATGTATATTAGAAGCAATGTTTTCAAGTAAGGAGAGCAGGTGGATTCGGTTGGGAGTATAATGTTACCCAATTGCGTATGAAAGGGGAATCTTGTTTTACGTGAATATGCAAGTGCACAAGGAGAGTTTGCTGAAAACAATATTTTTGTTCTGGGATGGTGGTGCACAGAAGTGGGGAAAAATTTCAATAAAATGAAGTCTTATACCTCAACAACCATTCGAAATGAAATCGTCCCTTACTGGTAGTAAGATTTCTGTTGCAGAAAAAAGGCTGAAAAATTATTAATAATATTTTTTTATTGTATGATAATTTATTATATTTACTTATTTTATAATGTTTCAAATAGCCTTCTGATTCTTAGGTTGTAACCGTATCAGCATAAAACGCGTACCGGACTTCTACCCAAAAAAATAATAAAGTTACACCTAGACTGTTTTTAGCTTTTTAATTTTTTATTTATTTATTTTTTCAGTTTCAAGAAGAATATAGACAGAAACCCATTCGGGGTTGAATATCAAAAAATTCTGAAAGCGATTTTTAGGCGAAAAGAATTCGATATCTCGTCAGACCTAAGTGATAAGTCGGAATAAGTAAAAACGTACACACTCATTTTACACCCTCTTAGGGAGGGAGGAATAGCTAAGTCCCGAAAATAATTTTTAGATCATTACATGTATACAAAGCCCATAAAAGTATAAGTGAATTCGATCTCATTAAATCTAAAAAGATTTGTCGGAATTCGTGAGAACTTGAACAATGGCTTACACCCTCTAGGGGGTATCTTATCCCAACAATATTTATTTTAAATATCAAAAAATCCTTAAGACGGTTTTTTCGATTATATTTAAACCCATTAGAAGTGAAAGGGAATTCGATATCTCATTAGACCTAAGAAATATATCGGAATTCGTGAAAATGTATAAGACACCCTATTAGGTGTTTTATATCGAAAAATTTGGAAAACAGTTTCTAGGCGCTTACTCGTATATAAAGAGACCGCAGAAGTAAAATTAATTTGATAATGCAACATGCCAAAAAAATCGTTGTAACGAAATTCGTGAAAATTTCGAAAAAACCCTTTTCATGCACATTTTATTAACTCCACCTTTATACGCCAATGAAAATCTGAACATTCTTTTTTTATTAATTACTCCTGTGATGGATCTATACATATATATGAATGTATTACTTTCAAGATGATTTAAAAATTTAAGTTAGTATGTAAGCACTTAAAATTTTGGCAAATTTCAAAGTCGATTCATAAATTTCAATCCTCGTATAGTATTCGAATTGTTGATGTTAATTTAGATTAAGCCATTGATTCGTTCAATAAATTCAAAACTAAATCCAAAATCTACCGTCCATTAGACGATTCAGAGAACAGCGTGTAATAATCTAATGAAAACAATACAAACCACTACCAGTCGCTCGGGAGTCCCTAGCTTCGTTCTCAAGGGTTAATAAATGTCATGCTCTACACGTAAGAGTCAACTGAGGACGACACTCGCATTATTATTAATGTTTCCTAATATAAAAGCTCCTTTTTGCCAACACTCCAAGGGTGGTACTAGTAGCAAGATCTGGTACAGCATATGAGCCATCTTCTCCATATGCGGGAAACATCCTTTCATAACCGAAACTTTTCCTTAATTGCATCATTTATTTCTATTAGTTGTGACTTGGCTTTACCGGGGATCGAATATGTTGTAGTGGCACGGAACCGCTTACAAGGATAACACTCCCGGGAAAAGCAAGATAAATGAGTTTTTATCAAAACGGACAGCTTTTTGGTGTTCTTGTAGTGGGTTCTTCTGTTTTTTTTTTCATAAAGGGATTTGTTATCATGTCAAAGTCCAAGGAGTGATTATCCAAAGACTTAGGTCTTTTGTATTGTCAAGAAGGACTTTCATGAGGTGCAGGAGTTTTAAATACCAAAACATGTTTTTTTAATAATAAAAGCTTAAAGTTATAGATAATGTAATAACTAATATGTTAGTTAGTTATAGTTACTCGAAGAAGTACAGGAGGATACTTCTTCGAGTAACTACCACACCTAGGTGCTCAAAAATTAATTTTACATGTACCGTAAAACAGGAGGCTTATTACACGCAGTACTGAATTGCTGGTATTATCTTCGCTAACATTTTCGCTTGTCTACTGGTTCTCTACTCATCATAAACTGCTATCATCAAAAATCTAAAAAAAAATCACGTTAGACACCAAATAAATATTGAGCAGGTTTACACCCAGCGACCTGATCGCGAACTGGTTTATATCGTGACCCAATACCTTGGATACACAGCTCGTATAAAAATCATAATATCGCCAATATCACCAGTGTATCACCCAATAATCTGCATATAGTACGTCAACGAGCTGATATATACGTAATATCCAACCTGCTTCCTTGTATATAAATTCCATGATTTTAGCTGATATAGCCTTCTTTTAACTGCCATCAGCGCCATCTGTTACTGAAATCAACTGAAATTTCAATGAATGACAGTTGCGGATTTTTGTATTCTTCCGCAAGTTAAAATTGTTTGAGCGTGTTTTCTTTTTTGTGTGTGATGTGATGGTCCACTTTGTACATTTCTTTATTAGTACACGTAACGAAAATGGTTTTTGATTGTTTGAAGGCTGGAAGCACCCAAGCCCTTTGAGTTATTTAGTTGAATTTTTTTTCGTGGGTGGACTGGGTATACCCCTTTAAGTAGACACCTTTTGAGGGGTGGAGGTATGAAGGGGGCGGTGGGGGAAGCGTTTTAGACGAAAAATTTTGATTTCTAGATCTCAGCAACCGCTTATGCTCGGAAGCTGAAAATTGGAACTTATATAGAGTTCCAATAGTAGACCCATTTGCAAACAAATTGCCGATATGGGTGAAAGGGTGAAGGAGTGGGGGGAAAAATAATGCGTCCGAAATGCAAAAAAGCCGAGATTGAGACATTCTAAAATCCATATCTCCTAAACGGTTAATGTCACGAAGTTAAAACTTAAGAAACATCTCTAGATATACTAGGAGAATAGATCAGAAATAAATTTTTTAGTAGGGCAGTGACGTACGGGGGTGGGGGGTGAAACATTTTAGATTACGATATCTCGCTAACCAATTGTACTAGACAAATAAAATTCGGTTTACGTATAAAGGTTGATAAATGAAGTTTGTTGAAAGTAAAATTTTTTAAGGGTGCGGTGGGGCATGAAAGTGGAGGGGATAAGAATTTTTCAAAAAAAATCACGTCTCATATCTCAAGAACAGTGTAAGATAGATGCTTAAAATTTTTACCAGAAGCAGAACTAATAGACCCCTAGCAGGATAAAAAATTTTGACGGTGAGGATGTAGATGGTAAGCGTGGGAGAGGGTGAAAAGGAAAAATTTTCGATTTTTATATCTCGAGAACCTATAATGATAGAAATCTGAAACTTGGTATTTAAATAGAACTATAGTAGAGACATATTGGAAAAATATAATTTTTTACAGGGGTAGTATGGTACGGGGCTGGGGGGTGTTTTTCCTATCTATAGAACGGCTTATGCTACAAAGTTGAAACTTGGTATGTATGTGTAAATCAACTAGAAAAGTAATTTAGATTAACAAAAATTTGAAATATCCATTGACGTTCGGAAGGGTGGCGAAAAAAATGATCAGTGAAAATGGAATGCATATATTTTCACGATTTTCGTCAGAGGTTCGAGGTTGCATATGTTTTCACAGATTCCTACATATTGCTTAGATCTGATGATATATCGAATTTATTTTTACTTCCTAAGGATTCCTGTATAACCGCCAATAAGTCAATTTCAGTATTTTTAGAAATTCGATCCTATGGGGTGTAAGGGGGTTGTATGCTTTTCACAGCTTCCCGAACTTTGACCCGAAAAATAATAAAGTTTCGCCCAGACCATTGGCAGATTTTTTTCTCCACTGCTAAAATTTCGGAATGTACTTTTAGCTGTCCCATATTAATTAAAACTTCCATTAAGTTTTGTTGTTGCGTTGAATTCATATTAATTTTAAAATATCACAATATGAGCAAAATACTACGATTGACAGACGCTTGAAATTTTGTCTTTGATAGCTAAATGTCAAAGTATAACATGTATGGGCTGTGTATCATGCTATCTTGTATCGCATATCATGATTTGAATAAAGTAATTTGTATACAAGCAGTGTATCCATGGTATAAGGTAGTTCCAATCGCCAACTGTTTACACCGATAGATGCCTAAAATTTGGCTGCGTCATATTTAGTACATCAAAATATTTCATCAATAAATTCAGGCAGTGGTATCTTATGTTAGAACGCATTCCACACACGCCTTGAAAAATGTAATAAAATGGAAAAAAAAACATTTAGGTCAAATCACGTGTTTACACCCACAAATCAAACGACCTATTTTAGGTCACGTAACAAATGAACGAGTCCTGACGCTAGGTCAGGCATCTTAAATAACTTAGGCCGAATTTGAGGTATAGGTCATGGCCTAAATGCTAGGTGTAAACCGGGTCAGTGAAGTCCTTGTTATATTTTAGTTGGGAATAAAGCAAACAACGAAGGATTCATAGAGTGCAACTTTTGAAAAAAAAGATAAGAACTATTGTATGGTGGCTACCCAAAGGCGGAGAACAATTGCTGCCATTTCCACCAGATGCAAAATATTCTTTCATTGTTCTTAAGTCTTATAGGTCTGCGCGTTCTTGCCTCTGACAGAATAGAGCCATCCATTGACTAAGGTCTTTTGTATGGTAGCTATTCAGTGGTGAACCTTGATTTTACTTATTTTCATTTCCGCATTTTCAAACAAAGTTTAGATTGCAAACGATTGCTAGTCCTAGAGGTTTTCACTCCCTAATGAACTCAACATTTCGTTTCACTCAAAATTGATTCCAACTAAATTTGGATCTCTTCATTGTACGACGGCAGAATCCTTGATAAAAGTGAAATTATTTCAAGAACTTTTGAATGGAAACTTCACTTCATATTCTTTATATTCCTGCTTTTGCCTGCAACTTTTGAACTAATGATTTTGACCTAATTTCAAATTCTTAGCTTAAACTGTTCTGAAGTTTTCGCTAAAATTCGTGGACACGTGGGGTAACGATATTTTGTATGGCAACCGATAATTATCTTTGATGGTACACACATCGTTTTCTTTTGCCGAAAAAAAGATATATACGACATCTATAGAGCTTGTCTCGAAAGTTACACGTGTAGTACTCGTATATTATGATAATATTTTTTTTATGCTCCTTGCTGTAAACACGTTTTATTGAAAATGTTTCGAGAATTGTTCTATCAAGCGAAAAAAACTTTTTTTGCGATTATTTTTTTTTCTAGTAAAATTAATCGAGAATATAATAAATATAAATAAAATAATATAAATGATGAAAATGTTCATAAGATTTTTTTTTAATTTAATTTTTTTAAATTGGTTCAACAAGATTTTCTTAAGTTTAAAATTGTTTTATTAATCGGTACATTTAATCTATGTATGTACAAAATAGTACTTCGATTCGCATGCACAATATAATTTCATTCAGAACAGAAAATTTGATATCGGTTTCAACAGGAGATTCGTTTTTGGTCCGAGAAAGTGATTCGGTTTCTTTCCTAATAGGCGATCCGATTTTAGTTCATGGGGGCGATTCCATTTCGATTGGTATAATTTGTTCGAACCAGCGTATCAATTTCGTTTCAAAAATTCAATTTATTATTATTATTCAATCTTGGAAAATTTCAATATAGTCAATATAATCACGGCGACCAAAAGATCCTTTCGGCGTCGATATCGATTTTCGGTTCGTATATACGAAGTAACATCAATTTATTCGGATCTATACTCAATCATGCAGTTCAATTATTCTATAAACGAGCAAATATTTCCGTGATCTAAAAATTTAACAACCACAAATTTTAATTGTACCCCTTGAAACAAACTTTTCTCGAAACTCTTCCACAATTTGTCCATTTGCAATTAAAATCAGATAATTTTTTTGTTTGTTTAAGTTTAAGGACGAATTGGGTCTTCGGCAGCGAAATTGAACAATTAAACCGAAATGAATGACTCGAAGTTTAAAAATGTTCGGTGTGTACGCCGTGCCGTCGGACAATATGTACCGAAAATTACTTGAAGAAACTAATTTGCTATAATGACTTGCTATAAAATGGTTCAGTTAAGTCGGAGGGTTGATTGTGTCATGGCTAAAAGCAAGGACTACTAGCTTATGGGAGTGGTGGGGGCGGGGGTTGATGCGGGGGTTGTAGAAAAGTAGAAATTCATCCCGAAAATGAAATGACGCAGTTAATTAAATGCTCTTTGGAAAGTTGATTGTAAAAGTTTTTTATTTTATTTTTTATCTACAATCAAACTAATCGAATGAGATTCGAACTCTTTAAGGACTTTACGCCCCGAAGGAGTTGCTTCCACGGAATTTTTGAGCGTTCCGACTATGCGAACAAGGCAAATTAGAGCCCTTGTGTGAAGTAGGTACCGAACTTACTCTTTTTGATAGAGTAAATAAAAAAGAAGGATGCAGAGTCCTTCTAATCAGACATCGAGTGATAAACTAGCACTTTAGTTCTTTATTGGATTCCCGGCCATATTTATCACGATCAATAACTGGAGGAAGTATAATCGAGATTGCCCGTGTCCTATACCCTAAGCTTGTCGTCGCGCTATCGCTAGGTATACATTAGTCCTGTGAAGTCCAGGACGGACCACTCTACTACCTCTAATGAGAGAATTATGGCCATCTGCATTGCGGGGTATTCACTTATTTCACAGTGTTATATAGCCAAAGTTTCCTGTGAATGGCCGAGGGTAGGACTAGCGGGTTTGCTGGCTTAAATACCATCATGCCACGTTTATGAACTTCATTGTCGGCTCGCTTTTGGTGTTCAGGTCTGAACGATTGATGAAATATTCATGGACAAAAGGAAATTTATTTTGCGGTTTCAAAGGATTCGAAAAAAAATATTTCGGTTTTTAAGAAATATTAAGAAATAAGAAAAATAAAGTTTTTAGAGAAGAAATTATTTTGAAATGGAATTGAAATGGATTTTGTTCCGAAATTATTGGGGACTTAAATAATTCTTGCTGTCGGACAGATGGCGTTATCTTAGCTTTTTTGTATCGGACAAATATGCTACAGCCAACTTCATTGTGAAGCTCCACCATTAGGCTTGAAATGATAGTATACCGCACTAATGTTATCTATTTTTTTTTAATAACAATTTCTTTTGTTCTAAAAGGCTACAAAGCGAAAAAAAATCATTGAAAATGCCAGTTTAATAATTTGGAATTGATGCTAAAATTGGAATTGAAAAATAATACTTTTCATATTCAAACTGAAAAAGAAAAATAAAACCCATAACGTATATACTGTTCAAGAATTTCCTGAATGACAAGAGGTGTGATAGAAAATTTCAATTGGTGACTGCCTGAAACTACTTTTAACAGAAATCATAAACCATGGTGGCGAACATGTGAAAACTTACCCCATTTTATAACTTAAAACTCAATCTATAAGTCTGACTGTAGTGAATCATTCCGCGAGGGTTTTCGTCTGGACACTGTAATATCTTCTTGTCGCCGCCATAAATTTTCATCACGGAAACTTCCGAAAAATTCCCAGAATAACATCAATCCTCTGTACCGCAATCACTTAAAAAACAATTACTTTCTTATTTATTGCTTCTATGGGTACTTGATCACAACTCATACCCCCCGGTTGATTCAATCCCTGTCTTCTCAACGTAAGTACAATAAGACACTTTTCGATAGTCTTAAGACTCCAGAAGAACTTAAACGGATACTCATACTCAGTGCCCAGCTCTCGGCCTTTTAGAGTGAACAGCCACCCTGAATAAAATCGAAATAACCATTTAAGCGACAATGCCAAGTGTCCTTTGCAAACTAATTAAATCGAAGCTTAACAATTAAATGTAATAAGAACCATCTTGGTTGCGATCTTTAATAGAACATCGACCCAGGTCCTTGTTGTCGATTAAAGTCCGGAAACCAGAACCATAGCCGCGAATTATGCAATTATCAGCACATGGGGTCCTTGAATGGCACCCTAATCGGGAAGTCCTAGAATTGTAGAAAACGGCAGAAAAGAAGGGTGAAATTACATTTCGGGACATACTCGTCGCTTGACAAGTGTAGTTCCTTTCCTACGCAACATCAAGGACGAAATTGTTGCGAACAAGACCCCCAAAACATCGCACTTAAGACTATTAAAAGCCGTTCCTATTCAACCTCATACTACGCCGAAATAGCGGCAAGGACTACATATGGAAATAATTTTTGGGTACGCACTCTTATACGGCACTCAAGAGTATCATGAGTACACTTAACCGTTTTACGAGGACACTATGGCTCCTTTATGGAACTGGGAAAGGGATAATCGGTAGGAAACATTGTTGGAATCGGGAATGGGGAACAAGTTCATAGGTGTCTTGGGGTCAGGTTAGACTAAACTTTTCGGAATAATGCTACATATTTCAGGCTTGTGCAGAGTTTGGTCTAACTGGTGTATGATGTTAATGAGCCCAAGGGTTTTATTATATGGACACAAGAATGTTGGCTTTTTCAGTTTTGATTTAAAAGCCTAAGGTCCTGTTTTAATGATAATTTAAACAGACGGGTAATTGAGAAGTGGTGTCTTGATGGTTAGCATCGTTAGTAACTTAAAGGCTGCAGTTGGCGTGATCTTCAAAGTTCTATAAACCTTAAGTCTTACGGTTGTATTTAGTTTCATTTTCACGGATATTAACGAAGATATTATTTTTAATTTTAAATCTGAATACACTTGTGACTTACTCTGTTTATTCACAAATGCATCGTAAAGATTACTGCTAAACGTGGAGTCGTGGATTCGAATTCGAAAACTGGTCCAAAGATGTATCATTCCAGATCCCAGGTCAAAGAAATGATGGGAATGCTTCTAATACAAGCAGTAAAAAAAACCTATACCATTTCTGCGTTGGTGGATGAGATCAAGAAATTCTAAAATGTGTCCATTATTTTTCATACTCAAATAATTAGGAGGAAATGGACTGATTTGAATCTACATAACTGCATTGACCTTTTTCTCGTTTATTTTCGAATAGGTTTGGGTTGCACCTCTGATAAGGGGTTTCCCAAAATTATTCGTCTATCGAAAATGTTATTTGAAATTAGTTCGAAAATTTGATAATAAATAAGAGTATAGTGTCAATACCACTCTCGCTATATATTCACAGTTTCGAAAAAAAAAATACTAAAATTGATCGCATAAATCCAAATCAAATGCCATCTAAAAGTCCATAAACTAGAACAAGGCTGACAAAAAAGCCACAGACGATGTGTTATCAAACGTAGCGTAATCCATTTGAAAAGGTTTACCATAAAATGCACAACATTTCCATTGTCCAATATGGCAAAGTTCCGTTCAAAATCCTCACCGTGTACACCACTACAATGCCGTAATTTTTCACCTTGCCGGTGATCGATTTATTTATGTTACGCCATTTCCGCCATTGATGTCACATTAGCCAACTGAATGCAATTATTTGCTGGTCAAATAAACCGTCGATGACCATTTGACCAGTCAACGTTTAATATACGAGGTCCTTCATCAAAACACACACACAAAATCGAGGAAGCTTCCAACTCTTCCTCGATTCACTGCAGCAGCTATAGTACTCGTATAGGTTCTGTATCCTTCATATGATACTTATCCACTTGGAGATCTCGTCCCGGGTCATAAAAAGGCTTCGCCGAAAGTCCTGTAGCCGTCTCATATACAGGATATAGGATGGTTGTAATGGACATGTACGGACGGACCAAATATCGAAAGAGAAATTGCGTCTGGAACAGCCAAAATGAAATGGACCGCATATCCTTGTACCAGCAACGGACGCCATTAAATCATACATTCTGTGGAAATTATATGAAAAGTATGTTTGCGAAGTAGCTACTCTGCCTCGACTGGACTCGCTACACTTTCACTTTGTCGGTCTGAGCGGACAGGGAAACAAACCTACTCCTACTTCCATATTCGGTCTCATTGTCATTTCGGTAATTTATTATCTAATACCATCTGTCAAGTGTGTAATTAACACTTGCGGCATTTTCATGTCCTGTAATATCTTTCCTGGCGAATATAGATATAATTTACGACGATGTTTGATTCGTTGAAATTCATCGAGGCTTGATGCTTTAACTCAATCCATGCTACTTAGTTGATTGGACTAAACATTTCTGTCAATTAACTCTATCATTGTTATGGACGTATGAAGCGACGTTCTATCAATGTTCTTCCACTTGTGTTAATATTTTTATGAATATTATAAAATTCTTCTTATCACAAATTATGTCGCCTTATTTTACTCTCAAAAAGGACAATTCGAGAGAAAAGCTTAAAAATTTGCAGAAAAGAGGCATCAAAATTCACCATCTTGTTGTCGCGCCAACAACGACCCAAAAACTGAACAGTAAGTCTTATAGCGCACCACACCCACTATCACCGCACCACACCCACTACCACTATAACAGCCTAATATTAAGTATTTGGTAAAATTGATCTTTAAATTATAAAATGGATATTAAATCCAAATTGTTTGTCTCCAAACTTCTGTGACTCTCCAAACTTCTAAAATTTCACTGAAACAAAGAGTCTCTTGTGTCGTATTTCTGTTTAAATTATTATTCGTTCATTAATCCAAAGTTGTGTGCCCCACTCACCACCACGCCACTTGATTTCGATATATTATGCATATATGGAATCACTAAATTTCAACAATGTACCGCAAACCCTTCAGAAAATATGAAAATTAAAATGTCAAGCTTCCTGTCTTTGATATTTTAAGAAACATTACTTTGTCGTAAAGCCACTATCAACCATAAAAAAATAAAGTAAAATTTAAACTTAATATCACAAAGGGTCTATGA
This sequence comes from Beris morrisii, assembly GCA_951812415.1. Classification (NCBI taxonomy): domain Eukaryota; kingdom Metazoa; phylum Arthropoda; class Insecta; order Diptera; family Stratiomyidae; genus Beris; species Beris morrisii. The sequence continues at coordinate 11,062,254 of OX638311.1, forward strand.
GTTATGAGACAGCAATTGGGTTTATATAGGTGAAACAAAAAGGGTCTAGTAACTCTAAACCGTAAAAATATAAAATTGCAGGATATCGTACTGACTTCTTGACGACGTCGTGCTGACTGAATTGAATAATGACTTGAGGGGCGTTTAGACGCCGACATTACTATACAATTACCGAGAGTCAACCACTATACGACTCAGATCCGGCTTATCAAAAAAAAGTCAGTTAAAGGTTCTTAGAATGAAACTGGAAAAAAATCCATGAGATATAGCCCAATAGACCAATGCTCGCAGTGCTTGCAGAAATTTCACCACCTATTGAAATTAAGAACAAATGTTATTTATACAACCTTTAAGTTATTTTCCGAGGAACCCACCGTTTCCATTTCTTTCGGAACTGCTTTGAAAAAAACGGTATCTGATTGGAATAATGAAAAATTAATAATTTTAAACAATAATAATTTTTCCCCGTCTGATTTCTACAAAAATTGTATAAACTGTAAATATATTATAGAATAACTGTAATAATTAAATAAATAAGTAAGTAATTAATTTTAAACAAATAAAAATTTAGGTATTCACAAAATTTCATTATAATTTGATTTTATCGTTGCCTTTCTATAAGCACAAAAAAATGTTCTCTTAATTGTATCATGCGAAAACAAATTAGGTTCCAGACCAATGAATCCCCAACTATTTACAGAAACACATACATTTTCAAATAAAAATTTAAACAACTTGTCTAAGATATATATGACCAAATTGTAACACAAAAAACTTAAAAGTCATTCTTATTATCAGAAAGTTTCTGGAAAACTTCGTAACGATGAAGTCATATAAACTACAATCAAGTTACATTTTTAAGCAAAAATTTTTCGTAAATTGTTTTTTAATGAAATTGTTCAGAAAATCGCCAAATAACGTTTCAGCCAAATTTTCTCTCCGTCAATTATATAACGCTTAATATTGTTTATTTGTAAATTTAATAAATTTTGAGTAACAATTCACTTTTTCAATAAATAAAAGAATATAAAAAAAAATTTTTTTAGGCCCAAAACGCAGTGAATAATTTTGAAACCAATTCGATGAAGGATGAACTTTTTAAATCCCATATAATCATGATAAATAAATATGTTAAGATGGAATTATAGTTAACGCGAACGCGTTAAGCGATACGGCTTCTTTTTACTGAATAGGAATTAGGAATGGATGGGATTTCTGTATAATTCCTTCGATTTTCGACGAAAAAATTACGTTCCTTATATAGATATAAATTCAACAAAAAATATTTAAATTAAATTAAAACCCCTCCAATATCCATCCAAACTCCACTATCGTAAAATTCGTCAAAATCGAAAAAGCCATCCATCCCTCACGATTCAATCTGATCATCTAAAACGAACTCAATCAGAGAATATTATAGGCCTTTAAAATGCTCATCAAATGCCATGTTATAGCTAATTTTACGATTCGCCAATACGCCACTAGGACTTTTTCGTTTCAAAAAAGGAAATCTCGCCTCGAAAATTTTTCGTATATCTTCGAGAAAATTCATGGCTCTTCTTTTTAACTTTACGACAGACTCGTAAAAAAACTCACCACCGACGGGCATATCTGATTTGTAAAATGTTTCCGATAAGTTATAAAAACAGCGTGATGTATTTCACATTTATCGTAACAGGGAAATTACGAAAAAATGTTTATAGCAGGGTTTTTAAATCCTGTTGTTTTTTTTTTAAAAAATCGCTTCAACAAATAATTTTTTTTCGAAACCAACTTTAATAGGTTTTACTTTTTTTAGTGAAAATATAAATCCTTAAATCATTCGAAACGCTCTATAAAACAGCACAAATTTTAAATAAAAAATCAACCCTTTCAACCCTGATCAATTCTGACTACAATGGACAATATGGGCAGACAGTTTGCAAGACTCCCTGGAGGATTCAATTCAGCACATGTTGATTTTATTACCTAAAATATTTACTGCCCAGTAAAATTGTAGGGAAAAAAGTCTAAGCATTGCATTGGGCTATGAACAAAATTTATGTCCTAATGGCAGAGTTAAAAGCGCATGAATGGTCAATTCAATCGAGAAGAATTCATTTAAAACACGAATACGATATACTCGTAAATTTTTTGGAATGTTAGACAGCCCACCTTCGACAGGATGTTGTCATCAACCTGACACACCTGAATACGTTTTTATAGCCAGTTGAACTCTTTTTTCTTTTCGTTGGCAATTTTTTTTTAAATGTACATGACAGTATTCAAGTAGTTGATCAGGACATAGCTATAATTTTACAGGTCCAATTCTTTGGCAAAATACCCAAAAAAAGGAAATTAAAATACTCCCCGAATTAAGCTATTTACTGGAAAAGAAAAAAAGGGAAATTATAGGGATTTTACTATCACCCCGATTTGTACATTCAGTTTTCGAAAATTTTTTAAAAAAAAACCAACTTCAACTGTATTCAAAATTGGACAAAGTACCTCGATTGACCGAAAATTCCCCAAAAAATGCTACTCTGAAGGAGTAGAGTGTACTACTGTAGCTCTTGTTGCAAATTGGGAACGAGTTTATTTGTACATGTTCAAAATGTTATAAATGAAAAATGAAAAGACATTTTCTTTTCAACCAACATAAAAAACGGAATCTCTTTCAAACAATTGTGTACAGGGAAAGTAAGAAAAATGGTGCTTTCAACACAAACATTCAGTACAAGATTTGTGACATACCTTGTCGAAAAAAAACATGGAAAAGGAGGAGCTCATTTTGCATTCTATCTATAATTCGATTACACACTTCGAACTTTGTTCTTTCGTATTTCTTCGAAAATTTCGAAAAGGGTCCTGTTCGATGAACTGCTAACTGACCATGTTCCTCCTTATCATAAACCAAGAGAATCTACTTAATAAACATCATCGATTCAAGAAAAATCGACGACATTATTTTCTATCACGAAAACCCTCACCAATTCCAATTAGTGTGATATCTTTATCTTTTTCTTATTTTTCTCTTCAGCTCAAGTCCTTGACTCCTTAAGTGCCCATCTGGAAAAATTTTCCATAGAAAAAAAAATAATCGATAACACATCCTCTTTATCTTAAATTTAAGATATCACATGCATGAAAAGAATTCAAAAAAGCCTGCCAACACGAGAGCTAGACACAGAGAATACTCTTAATCGACGGATGTAAATCAAGATAAATCCTTCTTAAATTGTTTCGCATTATCAACCATGTAGAGTTCACTCGAATACTTATGCTATGCATGATTCCTTGGAATTTTCTTTTGGTTTTTCCTATGGCTTTCCACAGAATTTTCGGAGAGTTTCGCTTTCACTGCGTGAATTCTTCGCACAACTTTTGTGGCTTATTTTCTTCTTTTTTTTTGTCTCGAAAGTGGGATTGAGGCTTTTTTGAAAGGACTTTATGGCGGCTTAATTCTCCATTAGAACTGTCATTGCTGTTTTGAAGAAAGTTTAGATCTTTTATGGGTTCTATAAGGGTTAAGAGTTGTAATATAATATGCAGTAAATTTGCCGAGATTGTTTTCAAATTGAAGATAATTTCTGTAATGTACAGCATATTATTAATATTTGGGGCATATAGCGAAATTTGCCATGAAATTTATGTGATAAAATTGGAATTTATGACCAATATGACCCAGGGTTTTCAAGTTAAGTATTATTGACCCGTTAAATTTTCATACATTCGGGACAACTATCTGCATTATAAAGATTGATAACTTTAAAGTTTTAATAACCAGTGCCGAAGTCAGCATAACGTCCTTCAAACAACCAAATACAACTTTTTAGTCGTTTAATTTCAGTTAAATGATAAGTCGGGACAAAGTCCGTGCAACGTTTTAGTTATAAGATCGTCGTACCTGAGTTTCTTTATAATTTAGTTTTAACATTTTGGTCGCACATGTTGATCGAAAATAACTGCTGGTCACTAAGTGACTAAAGAAGCCTTTAAGTTATTTTCGTGACATCCCATAATTTTCTGGTTATAACAATATCGTTGTGCCGGCTAAAATTATTTATGTTTGGGACGTTTGTACAAAATATTTGTTTGTGGTATATACACGTCATCTTAATATGATTTTGAAGTTATTCGAACGACTTTCTGGTCATGTATTTAACTTAAATGTTTTTTGAAGGCCGCACAAGTAATCTTTATCCGAAATTTTTTACCAAATCGGATATTATACTGAACCAAAAATGTACATCCAACCAATTAAACTCTACATCATCATAATGAAAATATCATTGTTTTTGAGCTGATGCATGTATTCAATAATATGATGCAAAACCGTTCACCACTTTTCGGCCCGCTTTGGACACTCACATAGTAACAGAAATAATGTAAAAATTCATTGTTACAATGAACGATTTCATAATATTGATGAAATAAATAATTCGCATTAAAGTACTGATTTATTATTACTTTTAACTGTGTCACTCTCCTCAGTGTAATATGATGAACGAATTCATAATATTAATGAAAAGAGTAATTAATGTTACTAATGTCGTTCATCATATTAAAGTATAAATTCATAATTGCGGTAATCAATACTGCGTTCATAATATTAATATCACAAATCAATATGATGAATTTGAACATTAATATTATGAACGTGGAACTGGATATAATTTCGGCTTTTTATGCCATATGAAAACGAATAAAGGATCCTAGACATTTGTGCGAAATTTTTGCTGCTGCTGCGACTGTTTCTCAACGGAACAATTGATACCATTTGATTACGTACCAACGATTATCTACTTGTGTGTGGGAACCTTAACAAAAAATAGCAGGCAACAGTGGATCCGAAACCTTGAGCTGTGCGATAGTCGTTTTCTTCAATATAATGAATGTGTTCATTATTACTATAAATATAATCCATATGTTTTACGAATACCAAGCAAAGATGACTTGTTTATAAGAACTTTTTAATTAATATCATGAAGATGTGCATCAAAATTTCTACGTGTTGATTTCTGACAGTATATGTGCTCTTCCCATATATACAAATTGATGAAAATATTTTAATGAAATGAGATTGATAGTATTAATGTACGGTTCATATATCATGAAAAATGTTTGATAATTTTCTACATTGTTGTAACGAGTTTTTAATTAATCCGAAGAATTTCGTTTAAAGAAAGGCATTCATTAATATTAAGAATAGAATTTTTTCAGTCTAGGTGGAAAGCACGGCTTGGGGATGATGTAGGGATGACTAAATATTGTAACTTAGGAACTTCACAAACAATAATGAGAAGAAACTAGTCAACGAGTATAATTCTAATAAAAACATATTTTTTTATTTTGTTTTTTTTTCCCGAATTCTGACTCAAGTCTACATATTTCTATCATTATTTTTTATGTTGTCTATCGTATAGTAACTTGCATTGCATCTTAGCATTAAACGCGTTTCGGACTTCTAACCAAAAAGTAGTCCAAACTATTGGCAGATTTTTTCAGTAGTTATTGGCTTTCGAGTATACAAATTGTCTACAGTGCCAAATACGAGTATATAATAGGATCACTACTGAAATATTAAACACTTCCTCAACCTTTCCGTCACTAAAACTGATTGGACTAGATATTAATCTCTTGAAGACTGGCCCAAAACACACCTTAGAATACATTGTTATGGAGAAATTTTGCTCTAGTTTTCTCGGAAGGTGGGGCCAATTCTCTTCAGACCGGCAAAATCAGACCATATACGAGTACATAGACTTGTTTTATTTTTTTTATAATCTTTTTATTCAATTACTGATTGATAATTTTTACCGGAAAAACAATTATGGAACACTTTTCGTATAGTGTACAAAAACATAGTGAAAGAGAAAAATATACTAATCAGAGGAGTGCAAAATAATAATTCGTTTATGATCTTATCGATTTGAAGGTGAAATACCTACATTAGGGCCATTAAAAACATGTCGCGAAAGAGTTTTGTAAAAATTATGGCAACTGTCAGTAAGTTGCTAAGTAAATAACAAAGCACTTAAATGCACAGACAATATATTGATTCTACAAAACATTGATGGCAATTCCTGAACTGAAATTCTTGCAACCCTAATACCATGAAATAGAAAGGATGGGCCTATATTCGTTATCTAGAGGAGATATAAATTAATGTGAATCAAATAGCTATTTAACATTTGATATTAAAACCGGCTCTCACGCTATTTCGGAACAAACATCCTGACGAACCAAAAAACATGTTCAAATTTATTCATAAGAAGACGGTAAGACGTTGAAGTTTTACTGCAGCCTTTCACATTAATTACCGAGAAGTGCTATTCTGCACTTTATTGATTGATCCTTCACATTTCGTTCGGAAAAGGAGTGCTACTTTACGGAAATGTCAATTCCTGTTCGCGCACAATTCTGTCCCGAGCAATACAACAAGATATTTAGTGCCACTTCGAATGCACACAAATAAATCACCTTCTAACATGCATTGCATTGTATTAGACACTACCCCTACTCCAGGTAATTGATTGCAGGTACCTTACTAATTTATGTGTCTACACTACAAGCCATTGTTGTCTGCTTCCTAGTGCTTCTACCAATTTGATAATTGAACGATCCGATCCGATTCGAGAGATTTTCGATCGAATCCCATAAACACATTTGCTCGAATCGAGTGCCCAATCGCCAAGCTAACAGGTCATTAATTTATTGTATTTTCGAAGTCACTTGTTCAAATCTCAGTCGTAAATTTTCGTACATGTAAAGGAAAAGTCACTGGAAAATCTAGTCGTGTTAATAAATTATTATGAAAACTACTCCATCATATTTCGTACTATCACCGAGCATTCCAAATGAAATATAAAAGCACTCAACGATTCTATCAGCGACTTTTCGCTACCTTCAAGATAAGCTTTGATGTAGTGTGCAATAACAATAACAATAATCGTCCTTGCTGCTAGTTAAATGGGAAATTATAAAAAGGAAATCAGTTGTTATCGAAATGGCACGCAAGACGCAAGTTTTTCCTCAAAACTAAATGGAAAATCTCTTTTAGATGCTGTAATTATGCGCAATAAATGCCACAAGTAAAGTCAAACATTAGTTTCAACGATATGGAGCCGGTTGGGCCGTATTGCGTGGCTAAAGGATTTTCATAACAACTTTGTGAAATGAAAAAGGGGATAAAAAAAAATACTGAAAATTATTTCTATGGTCAATATACCACGGACCTGGAGGACTGACTATTCTATGAGAAAGGTTCTTTACAGTGCGTGTTCCAGGATAATTAGAAGCAATAAAATGTATCATCCCTTCCTCTTTTTTAAGCCAGCCATGGTCTAATTAAATTTAATAAACAAAAATGGTTGTGGTCATGAATATTTATGAGAATATTTTAGTATTTTTTTATGCTAAAATCAGTGGCTTATTTTATCTATTCAATTATTAGGAGGAATATTATTTTAGATGTTAATAGGTAGTTAGGATTTTTATCTTGAAATGGTAGTAAATCGCACATAAAGTGGGACAGTATTTTTAAAAAAAAAAATTCTGTACGGATCTGAATTTGATTTTATTATTATTTAAATTTTTGTTTGTTTCTTGCTCGAATTGTTTGCTTGAAAATGTTCCACAAAAAATTTTAATAGATTTTTGATAAATAATTAAAATAAACAAGTTCTAGGGTCTGCGAGACTTTTTTTTTAAACCGTTTGTGGTATTTTTCCACTTTTAACTTTTTTATTGTTAATCTTTCGAGAAAACATACTGCAGTCACGATCGGCTGCAAGCCAATCGTATAATACTCTAGATGAATACTGAACTCCGATTTATATTGTAGTTGGGGATAAAGTAGAATTACGTGTGTGCATGTTGTATGTCCTTTATTAAGGACTGCTATTAGATTGCTACTCAAAACTAAAAGACAATATTCAGTGTTTAATTTCATATCTTGAACTGGGTAAGTCATCGAAAAAAATGTCCTTTTTAAAGGACTTTCACATGGGAGGTGCAGGAAGGACTCACTCGATTTCTTACATATTTATCCTTTTCCTTGGAACCATTCAAAAATAAGCGTGTACAAGATTTCAAATTCGTAGCTTGAAGCGTTCAAAAGTTATCGAAAAATATTGTTGAACACGTGTCTTAAGGACATTTTGTATGGCAGCTACCAGAAGGAGTAAAAGGATTTCGCTGACTAGTAAAGTCGAACTTCCTTTTTACTCAAAACTAATTTGTACAAAATTTTGAATTCGTAGCTAAAAGATTACTTGAGTTATAGTGAGTTTCGTAAATTAAGTGAATACATTTTGACAGGATATTTGTATGGCAGCTACACGAAGGACTAACAGGATTTTCTTCATAATCATATATTTAGCTCTAACTATTGAAAAAATAGCACGTACAAAATTTCAATGTCGTAGCTTAAACCTTTCTGAAGTTATCAACCTATATTCTTGAACACGCGTTTTAAGGATATTTTGTATGGGAGCCACCAGAAGGAGTAAAAGGATTTCGCTGACTATTAAACTCGAACTTCCTTTTTACTCAAAACTAATTTGTACAAAATTCCGAATTCGTAGGTAAAAGATTACTTGAGTTATAGTGAGTTTCGTAAATTAAGTGAATACATTTTGGCAGGATATTTGTATGGCAGCTACACGAAGGACTAACATGATTTTCTTCATAATCATATATTTAGCTCTAACAATTGGAAAAATAACACGTACAAAATTTCAAAGTCGTAACTTAAACCCTTCTGAAGTTATCGACCTATATTCTTGAAGACGTTTTTTAAGGACATTTTGTATGGCAGCTACCCGAAGGAGTAGGACGATTTTGCCCGTTAACGAACTTAGCCTTACAAATTCAACCAAACATCCAAATTCAAAATTTCAAGATCCTAGGTGAAGGCGTTCTTGAGTTATCGTGTTCACGGACAGACGGACGGACGGACGGACGGACGGACGGACGGACGGACGGACGGACGGACGGACGGACGGACGGACGGACGGACGGACGGACGTCAGGCGGATTTGAGGTTTTTGGCCACAAATAAACAAAAAATAATATATAACTTTTTTTCGTCCGAGGCTTGGTTCTATGCGTTACAAACTTTTGGGCTGGATTAAACTTATAATACTCTATATGATTTCATCTAGAGTATAAAAATTAATAGTGTAAGTGGTAGAGAATTGGATTCGTTACAAAATTAAATATTTTACAAGAATAACGATTGAAAAAATATATCCGAAGGTTACTTTCGTTATTTGAAGATGGGGCCCGATTGGGGAAGGTTAACATCCTGAAAACGCAGAAATGATTATTAGAGTTGGCACCAAAGAAGCAAAAAGAAAAAAGTATCCGTCTGACCGCCGTAAGACTTAAGACGTACTTCGTATACCAGCGTTACTTCTCAGCATAAGACGAGTGAATGTTCGCCGTCGGTGGCCTTTTAGGGAAGCTTTTTCTTTGCTTTACTAATATTTTCTAATCTTCGAAAATTGCAGACGAGTTCAGTTTGTCGGAAAAAGAAAAAGACAAAAACAGAAACAACTAGATTGAAGAAAGCACGAACAATTAGTTTTGCTCTTGATTGAGCATTTTGAAGATTTCATATTTTTGTCCGCTAAGTTCTGCCGTCATTTACGAGTTTTTTTTCCGTGTGGTAAAGATTTTTTTTGCATTTTCTTTTTCTTCAATATCATGACAGCTCAAAATTGATCTTATTTTCCAGAAGACACCATCTAGTATATCATTTTGATTCAACGATTGAAACGAACCATTATAATAAGAAGTTTTTGTAGTTTTCCGGCATCAGAGGAGTTTCTAGTGAAGCCCCAACACGAAATCCCCGACTGGTGATTAATCGCTGTCCAGGCTACTGCCATTGAGGACATGACAGTTGGAAAACCTTCACTGGAGAAGCCAGTTAATAAGACTTGGCTGGACTAGGTCCGAAAGAGCTGTTTCATTGTCGGATGGCATAGAAACACCCAGTATATTTTTTCACGAATTTTGCCATATCTTATAGGTCTGTCAAGGATTTGAATTAATTTTACTTCTGCAAGATCTTTATTCAAACGGCTCGAAACAATTTTTCAGATTTTTTCATATTCAATCCTTAAGGGGGTGCAAAGTAGTTGTGCACATTTTCACGAATTCCGACATATTTCCTAGGTCTAATGAGGTATCGAATTCGTTTCGATTTCAAAGGGATTGTAATGTAATCGCCACAAAACCTATTTAAACATTTTCAGTATTCAACCCTATAAGGGTTGGAAGGTAAGGAATTCCAACATTTCTGGTCTAGGCCTTATATATAAGAATTCATTTCAGAATTATGCGATATTCAACACTAAAATTAATTCAATATCTGGACAAACCTAAAAGATATGACGAAATTCGTGAATATATAGCAGTAACCCTTTACATTGACAACTTATTTGCTCCACCTCCGTATGCAAATGAAAATCAGAATTTTACTTACTTAAATTAATTCTGTAGTACATCTACATCTACACCTAGTTTCTTATTCAAAAGTAACAGGGTAAACTAAGGTCAACACTTTATTTTCCGGCCCCATTTCAATATTAAAAAATCTGCCAATGGTCTGGGCGAAACTTTATTATTTTTCGGGTCAAAGCTCGGGAGCGGTCAAAGTCGGAGTGTATCATGAGTTGCTTCGAGATTATTAGATTTCTTGGAAAATTAATTTTGTTCTTAAAATAAAAATATTTAAAATAGCGATTTTTAGCCGATTAAACATTGGAAAATTTCTTTCTTCTTATCATTTATACTCTCTTAGGAGCTGAAAAAGGAAAAAACTTAAAAACAAGTTTTAGGCGATTATTACGCAAGCACGTGAAAGTGAAAAGATATTTGATATCTGATAAGACCTGGGGATATAGTAGAATTCGTGAGTTTTCAACCCCCTTTGCACCCCCTTAGGGGTCGAATTTTAAAAAATCCAGAAAACACTTTCTAGGTATTTATATGAAGAAGATGTACAATAAAAATGAATTCAATATTTGGGAAGACCTAATAGATATGACGAAAACCGTGAAAATATATGCATTCCATTTTCACCGATAATTTTTTTTGCCACCCCTCCGAACGCCAATGGATATTTGAAATTTTTTTTTATCTAAATTAGTTTTCTAGTTGATTTACATAAACATACCGAGTTTCAATTTTGTAGCATAAGCCGTTCTATAGATAGGAAAAACACCCCCCACCCCCGTACCATACTGCCCCTATAAAAAATTATATTTTTCCAACATGCTACTAATATAGATCTATCTAAATACTAAGTTTCAGCTTTATATCATTATAGGTTCTCTAGATATAAAAATTGAAACTTTTTCCTTTTCACTCTCCCCCACCCTCACCCTCTACACCCACACTTCCAAAATTTTGTTTTCTGCCAGGGGTCAATTAGGCCCACTTCTGGTAAAAATTTTAAGCATATATCTTACACCGTTCTTGAGATATGAGACGTGATTTTTTAAAAAAATTCTTATCCCCTCCACTTTCATGATCCACCGCCCCCTTAAAAAATTTTACTTTCAGCAAACTTCATTTGTCAACCTTTATACACAAACCAAATTTTATTTGTCTAGTGCAATCGGTTCGTGAGATATCGTAATCTAAAGTTTTTCATCCCCCACCCCCGTACGCCACAGACCCCACTCAAAAATTTGTTTTTGATCTATTCTCCTAGTATACCTACAAATATTCATTAAGTTTCAATTTTGTGCCATTAACCGTTTAGGAGATATAGAATTTAGAATGTGTCAATCTCGCCTTTTTTGCGTTTCGGACGCATTATTTTTCCCCCCACTCCCAAGCCCCTTCACCTATATCGGCAATTTTTTTGCAAATGGGTCCACTACCGAAGCTCTATATAATTTCCAAATTTCAGCTTCCTAGCATAAGCGATTGCTGAGATCTAGAAACCAAAATTTTCCGTTTAAAACACTTTCCCCTCCTCCCCCCTAACACCCCCACCCCTCCAAATTTGGTCACTAGAGGGGGCTTACCCACTCTATCCACGAAAAAAAATTCAACTAAATAGCTCAAAGGGTTTGGGTGCTACGAGCCTTCAAACAATTTTGCGTACACCGGTAGACGTACGGCGTACGGCGTACGGCGTACGGGGTACGGCGTACGGCGGACAGACGGACTGAAATTTTTTTTTGCTTTTTTCGTGTCTACTCGTTATGAAACGTAAAAAAAAAAATTTTGAGGGTAGCAAATTTTTTTTTTTTAAAAATCGATAACAATACTGTATTATTGAAATAATAAAGTAAAATTTAACTCTATTCAGTCTTTCATCAGGCAATAGGCCTATCGCGATTGAGTTATATTTCTACTCTCTCCATTTGTAAATGGATATGATTTCTATCAATTTTTCGTGCACTGCATTTTATTCAACTTTAAAGATCACAGAACCCTTTACAAAGTTATTTTAAACTGTTACGTCCTTTTCTTTTCGTAGATCTACTCTCAAAGGATTCTTATAATTATTTTCAATTCATAGCCTTTGATCTCTTTCTGATATGCAAAAGGATCAACACATCAAAGGTTCACAATCGCTGACCTTTAGCAATAATTGAACAGAATCATAACTTCAAATAAAATCTTATACAATTTCTGAACCCAGCTATCGGGAAAACCAAGAAATATTGTCCTTTAATTTCAAGTCCCACAATAAAATCGATAAATCAGAGAATCTAGGAATTCACTTGAAGGAAGTGGAAAAGTAGGAAAAAATAAAGGAATATAAGAAAGAATGAAACTTTCGTATTATATGTTGAAGGAATTGCTAAACGCAATTTATTCATGTCACATAAGCAATGTCACCTTTTGTACAAGTTTATCTACAAGGTGGGCTTGGGTCGGCCCTGATTGGGGGTTGGGCATTCAATAGGTTCACATCGGTAAGGATAAGGTCTATAATACCCTGTATACTTATACGAGCGTTTTCAAGGAACTTTCCTCCCGGGTAAAAAAAAGGTGAGCTGTACAAGAAATAAACTTTACCTTTTAGGGCGACGGAGGTTCCCAGTACAGATAAATAGGTTTGTCGTGATAAGAAAGCATTAGCCCCGGCCGAATGATATACGGTTTTAACGTATTAGATGTCTGATGCCATTTACTCTGACCTAACGTGGGGCATTAATAAGACACTTTCGTCCTGCATGTCCTGTACTGAAAATCGTGGGATAGTCTGCGGTGGCAAGGCGAAAAGGACTCTCTCGCTATGAAAACACTGTGCAGACAATGCTGCAACTTCTTTAATTTACGAATTTAATTAAAAACTACAAGACGAATTATTATGTCTTGGTTGGTCGGATCGGGAAGTAACTCGACTAGTAGGAAAATAAAGTTTTTTAATTTCACATCTTCATTTTAAATATTTTCTTTTTTTTTCGCTGGAACGCTACCTCTGGACTTGGCTACACGATTATTTACCGCGTGCTTTGCATAATTCAAAGACAATAAAGAAAACTTTCAAGAATCTGGTGAATGCACGGACTCAGACGATTTTTCTTCTTTGAGGTTTTTTCGCAAACTTACCTACATAAATAACGTATGCAAGAACGTGGGGTAAGGGGCTAGAACTGCATTTCTTATATGTTTCAAGACACTTCTCCTAACGATTAAAACGGAGTAGAGAAACTTAACACATGAGAAGGCACCAATATGTGCGATATATTTGCGCTACATGAAGATAGCAGTCGAGTTAAGGACATGGGCTTGGGCATGTTTGAGGCGAAATGGACAAAAGATTTTATAGGCTGAGATTTAGTTCTGTAATAGGGAAAAGTTTTAATGGTTTACGGGTACTTTAAATTGGTGCAGTTTATGAAGTTAAATTGGATCTTATTTAAGTTCACTATGGAATCAATTAAACAAGTTTTAAAGCCTGAGGCGGTTTTATCGTGCAATAGATGTAATCATCTGCTGTTAAGGCTTGGAATAATGGACCAGTAGGAACTAAAATGATTACAGAATTGATTCAGTAATGACAATTTCTAAGTCATTGCTATTATTTTCTTCGTTATATCATTAATACACATCGTCGGTTATCAAGCTGACTACTTCTTCTTCGCATTACCAGTAAGCAACTAGTTTTAAGAAGGGGCGAAGCACTGAGCCACCGCGCACACTAGGCACCAAAAGGGCCCATAGGTCACTAAACATCCCCTAAACAATCCAGATCCCTAAAGAACTTGACTAGCTTGTCATGCCCTATCGACCTCAGGTCTTTCAAATTGCCAAAGAAAAGACTGTCCAGCCACCTCAGTCGCCTCTTTGCAACCGCCTGACACTCACACAAAATGTGGGTGATGTCCTCCTCAGCATATAGGTCAAGGCAGTACCTGCACACGTCAGAGTCAGCGATCCCCATACTCATAGCATGCTTCACTAGCAAGCAGTGCCCTGTCATTATTCCGACGAGTAGCCGCAGACTTCCCCTACTCCATGTCAATATCTCCCTAGTCTTCCGTCTGTCAAACCTTGGCCAGAATGCCCTAGAAGTGCTAAAGCTCTTTAGCGCCTCCCATCTAGAATTCGCTGCGTCCGCGGCACAATCCCTGATACGTGCTTTGATTCCGTTTAATGGTGGACTAACCACCTCCTCTACCAAGCCGTCTGACGCCGATATACTAATATAGTTATTCTGATTGAAGCGACAAACGTTAGATTCGTACTTTACCGAACTCCTTACTAGACCAACTGACTACGTTAAATTTTATGGAACGAAATATTAAAAAAGTTAGCCAGCCTGCCATTAACTCATGCATTACATACGAAGCGCTTGCTTATTATGCTTTATTATTTCACGATGATAATTTCATGAACAACCCATTACCTGGTAAGCATTGCGAATTTCAGATATGAAATAATCAATGGCCTTCTCAAAGTTACTACTGGAGTTCTCATTTGGAATTCATGAACACATTACTTCAGAGCTTTCCAATGAAGGAGTAAAGAACAACTACAAAGAAAGTCTTTCGATTAAGACCCTTACGCAAATTTCTGAATTCTGTCATTACACTTATTTTACAATCAACGAATTAACCGTATTAAAGTAAGGACTTTTAAAATATTCGAACAAAACCATCTCAATTCAAAGTATTAATTTGGATAGCCACCATACAAATGTCCTTATGAAAAAGGATGTTGGAATTTGCTGAAGCCCGCAATAACCCAAGAGCACATTTAGATTTAAAACTAAAATTTTATTCGATTTAGTCCTCTTTGTAATAGCTTCCATACAAAAGTCTCGAACATTTTTACACTGCGATTTCCCCGATGCTCTATAGAATTGTAAATGAAGCAAAATCTCGAGAGCCATTTTCGATGTAATCTTGGAATGTATGCAAGAGTTAGGCACAGTGCAAAAAAATTGGTTGGGAGTAAGGGATGATGGAATAAACCAAAAAATGTTGAATTTTATTTCTCGAGAACCGCAAAGGATAGAAATATTAGAGCTAGCGTTGGTATAGAGTCACTGCATGGAGGTTAGTTTTCAATATTAGTAGTAAGATGCGGAGGTGGGGGAAAACTTTTGTGTCTCAGTAATGTTGAAATTTGGTATACGTAGAAGTACTAGAATTATTGATTCAGATTTGCATTGGCATACGAAAGTGAAAAAAGAAAAAAATTCCATAAAAAGGGAGTGTAAATATTTTCACGAATTTCGTCATATCCCTTAGGTCAGTTGAAATATGAAATTTGTTTTCCATCTGAAGGTTCTTCATATAAGGGTCTAGAATTCACTTTCAGGTTTTTTGATATTCAACCCGTAAGGTAGTTGTGAACGTTTCATGAATACCGACATATCTCTTATGTTTAACGTAGTATTGACTTCGCTTTTACTTCAATGGGCCTTATACATAACCTTCTTCAGATTAAATTCGGGATTTCGCGATATTTCAACCCTAAGGAGTTGCAAGGTGATTGTGTACTTTTTTACGAATGCCGACAAATCTTTTAGGTCTGATGAGATAATAATTTTTTTTTCTTTTACGGGCTTACTAAATAATAGCCCAAAAATCGGTGTCATATATTTTTCGAGACTTAACCCCAATGAGCTATGGCCATATTTCACCCTATATGAAATTAAAAAAATTTATAAAAAAAGTGAGAAAAAACAGTCTGGGAGGATTTAATACTGAAATGCGGTATTTGTTACTATTCGACTGATGGCCAAGTAGAATCATTGTTATTCCTTCGGTAGTTAGTCACATAGTAACCTGCATCACAACTCAGCATTAAGCGAGTTTCGGACTTCCACCTAAAAATTAATAAAGTTGCACAGTTGTCGGGAGATTTTTTTACATTTGAAAAAGATGACCAATTTAAAGTCAGCATATATTTGCGATTTTTTTCTACCCCAAGTGAAAAATCTTACACTTCTCTTCATTTCGTCCTAAACCTTCTAATTACCCTACTTTCTCGTCGTACCCTCACCCATAAAAATTCATTCTGAAATACAAATTTAAACTCTTGCATTTATCTTGTTCAATTCACTTGAAAAATCCCCAAAAATTGACTGCTAATTCTCAAGTCCTTAAGCCTTGGCTACTTAAAGAAAAGGAAATAATTGCGGAAAGGATTTTACTCCATTCGCTTTCTTCATCTCGGGAGAGATAAACATCTCCGGCAAAATTAAACTTGTTGGGATTAAGCGATCGGAATAAAAATGGTCGGAAGAGGAAAGGGATCTAAGAAACGGAGTCGTAAGTAATTAGGTTTTAATCCTTTCATTTTGGGTATTGTAATGTCGCATTAAGATTTGTTTTTTGTTCATAGTATGATTGTATAGTACGTTTTTCATAAGCAAGTTTTGGAGAAAAATTTTACAGTAACATTAGAAAATGTTAATTTAAGGCTAAAGTGGGTTTAATAAAAAAACTCTGGTAACATGCAATTTCAACTATTTTCAGCTCAGAGTGTCATGCAACATGCTGTACCAGTATGTCTATTGTTAAAATTTTTCTGTTTCATGTTTACTATAACCACCTCTATCATTGCCAGCTAAACTGTGTCTAAATAAAATTCGAGTTGGCCACACTTTTCACTAAGCCACAGACATCCTTGAAAAATTAGAGCTTTCAGTTAGTTGTATGATATGTGTTCTAAAGAGTCAGGAAAAAATTCAACCATCTATGACAAGACCATTTATTTTTGAACCAAGTCGAAAGGAGCCTTAACTGAATTTTTAGTGAAACTTTTTTATCTTGTTATACTCTGAAAATCTTTCGTTCAGTCTTCTCCAGTTGAGAATCCCTCCGAGCAATAGTCTTCATACACTTATCTCCCAGAACAACAGAGTTCCTTCATAATTTATTATAAATTCCAAACAAATTAAATTTTAGGCATAGAAATTCGAATTTTCTGAAATTTTTCAAACTGTTATTAACTGGGAAATTTATTTCGTAACATTAGTTACGAAACCATTCGTAATTTACTACTCCTTTATACCGCAACTTTAAAATTAATTTTGGTTTCAATTCAGCCTTAAAGATTTTCCACATTTTTTTCTTTACTTTACTTAACTATAAAATTCCTCGACAAGCCCTTGATGATTTTTACTCAAACTTGAAGTTTTTTTTGTGAAAGTTAAACGAAACTTTGAATGTTTTCTCTTTATTTCATTTACAACTTTTTTCCCTTATATAATTTTTTTCCATCCCTTAAATGCTTTAGGGCTTTTGATTATCGCCATTACATTAATTTTTCTACAGAGTCCTGGCAGTGAATAGATAATGGAGTGCTGCCCCACGGCCATACGAATGCAATATATAAGAAGCAAGCAAGGAGAAACAGTTTAAGTCTGATGGGAAAATAAGGTAAAGGAATGAAGGGGGAGGGAAAAAATTAAAGCGAATTTAGATTATTAAAATTCATGGCAAAAGAAATTAAAAACTTTTCGGAAAAGTTTATTGGTCACTTGGGAGTAAAGATACTGTACCGGCCACTTAATAAACATCTTTGAATAGTAGGTACCTCGACGTTGTTTATTCCCGGGAGTTTTTCAAAATAAATTTAGAAGATATAACTGATGGACATAAACAAAGGACGAATATAGAGAGCAGGATTCAGAAGTCATGGAGTTTACTAGCAATGATATTTGGTAATTTTTAGCTAAACTAAAAATTTGTGCGGTAATGTTTCAGATTGTTTAAATAGTGTTTTTAAATATTGCAATGATATGTTTCATATTTCACGAAATTACTTCAACCTGAAGTGTTAATCTGTTAATTAACTGATACATATAACTGGTCATTTCCGCACACTACATGGTATTTACATACATAGTAAAAAAAACCCTATGCGCGCATTTATATCTGCTCCACAAAATAATATATCGTGCGACTACATATTAAAAAATATGACAACAGTCTGGGCGCAATTTTTGTATTTTTTGGGTAGAAGTCCGGAACGCATTTAATGCTGAGATTCGGTGTAGGTCACTATGTGACTTGACAATCTAAAAAATAACGTTCCAAATAGCCTCTACAAAATTCGTGAAAATGTAGTAAAACCCTTTTCACGGAAAATTTTCGTAATCCACCTTTGTACGCCTGTCCTGTAGTAAATCTATATTAAAGTACCAACTTTAAATTTTCTTGAATAAGCCGTTTCTGATATATCGTATTTTTTGGTGGGGCTTACAAGTCCTAAAACGTGAAAGTATTAAATTTCGGGGTAGATGTACAACATCTGTTAACCCTCTGGTTACATCAATTAATAATTACATTTATAGTTTTAATTTTTTTTTTAAGTTAGTAGGTATATAAATGAATAGAATTAGCTTTCTGTTTGAATTTTCCTATTACACTATTACACCAATTAAAAAAGAATTCAGAATACTTGTATGTAAAAATAAACCCCGCAAAGCAAAGATGTAAAGATTATTGTCCAATCTCTGGTCAAGTAATTAACATAAGTTTATACTCGAAATTATCACTGAATAAATATTATTATTATTAAATTCGGGGTAACACATTTTTTGGAAATTTCAGGTTGATCACAATACTTCTTGGTTTGAATTTGTGCCAAGCTTCTTTCGATTCCTTGGATCAAACTTTTAATACTCCATAGATTTCATCTTAAAGTATAATTTGTTCAAAAGGACTTTTTTCCCCCGTTTACGAAAAAACTACTAAGTCATCGTATAGTGTTAAACTTTATCTTCTAAGAAAAGGGCAATACATATTGTTATTGTTTTATTGTTCGCTGTCAATTTCGGTTAAAACTTTCTTGCCCCCAAAAGACAAAGGAGTCAGTCAGACGTTCAAAAGATGCTCGAATCTAGAAAGAAGTCTGGATAAGAAATCAAAAAGTTGTTATATTCAAGTTGCAAGTCATATGGGCAATAACACTGAATAGTAGTTGTACTACAATTCGAATGTACGAGTATCGTACACACAGACGACAATCGATTTGCCAGAAGAAAAACTTTTCTCGATTTTGTCAACTTGTGGTCGCACATGAGGCTTCCCGGTGCGATAACGATGTTTATTGATTTTAAGTTCTTTCACTGCGGTTAGTTGTGTTTTAGTGGAAATATTAAACAAGTTTGCAGAAAAACGTCATTAATTCTTCAAGTTGTAAAACATAGTGTTGTGAGCTAGGGGTTCACCGCGATTTCAAGTAAAATATAACTCAATTAAAATCAATAAAAATAAGAACGCATTATTAATTCGCTCTCAATAATCGCACTACTCGTAACACTTTCCAATTTGATGTACTATTCGATCACTGCTGGATCGCTGCTACTGCTACCAATCAATCTCGCTTTACACACTTTCACGTAGAACTGATCGTATAGTCTCGCTTTCACCGTAGTAAAACTGCCCGTATGTAAGCTAAGCGGCGCAATATACTGCCTGTGTTGAGATGAGAGATTTCCAGCATGTTCGGTTATGTGTGTGGAATGTTTGGGAGTTGCGAAGAAAATGTGAAAAAAGAGTGTTCGAGAAGAGTGCTGAAATTTCTCCGTATTCCAGTTGGATATTGATATGCGTGGCTCTCTCACTTCTCAGTCTTTTTGCCGACAATGGGTACGAATATGCCGTGAAAAATAGAGCATAAAAAAAATAGAAAGAAAGAATGGTGAAGGTTTGTTTTGTCATGGTGCGTGATTCTTGGTTAACTAATCCTGCTGTTGTTTCCTTTTTTTCTTTAACCCCGTTATCTCTAGTGCTCCATGTTGGATTTTTGTTTTTTGTTCTTTTTTCATTATGTTTTTCCTAATTTTTTTTTTTTTATTATTATCCTTGGATTATTCCGTTAATTCTTTTTTCTTTTTTATTTTTGTTATTATAATTATTATTATTATTATTATTTATTTTTTTTTCACCTTTCTTTAAATTTATTATATTAATTTTTTTAATTCTTTAATTTAGGTGGGTGTGTAAGATTAAAAAAAAAAAAAAAAAATAGCCATATAAATAGCGAGTGAATTCCTCTTCCGTTGAGTTACATAAATATCCACAGCAGTACACACATAAATTTCAGCTTGACCTGTCACGTCACAGACCAAAAGAGCCTGTGTTCTAGAAAGTTACATTATTTCGAAGATATTGCAAGTAAACAGTTGGCCTATTCCACTTTATTTGTTCAGTTCAGACAAGTCCGTTGTAAAATTCGACTACCATATCTCTGTGTAAATTTTAAGATTAAATCGCTAAAGTTTGCGTACACCACTTTTTACACCATTTTTCCCCCTTTTAAGGTTTCTTAACCCTCAAAAATAAAAATATAAATTTTCAGTCTTGTATCCCCGACTGAGATAGAGCGCTTCCTTGGCTCGTGCGAAATTAATACAAAATCATGTTGAAACATCAAAGATGTAGTGATCTTCACAGATAGCTTTGACACCGAAAAATACCAAAAATCCTAACGGAATTAAAAAAGAAAATAAAAATTAAATTGATGAATTATTCAAGTTCCCCGGAAAGATGATTCGAAAATTCAGTTATAATGAAGCGAGGCTTTTCTCATCCAAAGGGAAACCTTTATTTTAGTTCTTTCAGTCGTTATGTTACTAAATCTTATTTTTAAACAAAACTGTTGCCGGCAAGGTGAGCCGCACTAGTCAAGAAGCAAAGATCCAGGTAAATCAACCATACATTGAATACATTTTATTAGGCTCTACCTTAACAATTAGTTCAAAGAAATGTGCCGATTTCAAAATATGCAACCAATCTTATTCACCGTTTTTTATTCAGTTATTCTCGTCCCTTGATTTATAATTCTTCCAGGAGAAAATACATCAAAGATATTGGTTAAATCATTTACATGGCGATAAATTGAAAATGTGTATATTAATAAGCAACGAATTTCAGAAAATATTAGTTGGAATTTCATTACTTCATAGTTGGAATCAATATCATATCATTATCATCAAAATTTTATGAAAATCTATCAACTCCTTCTCATGCTATGAGGGTACAACCATTCAGACAAATAGAAAATCGTTAGCTGATTTTCATATAAGAGTATCTGACTAAGGTGGTAGGTTTTACAACCAAGTTGTACACCTCCAAAAGCAACTGTTTATCCTTTAGTGCTCCTACTAGAATCTTTGATGAGGATTCCTGGAGAAACAAATCACATGTCTCACAAGAACAATCAGTGCATTACAATCATAGGGATTATAGTTCGGTATAAGATTTACATTCAGAGCTACTGCAAAACTACTATAGCAACATCTGCAGACAATTTTATCTATAAAATATTGACATTTTACGTGATATACAATACGTCTTCTTGTACGCCATACGATTTACATCCACCTTCTTTTAAAAAAACCAAATCGTTTTATGCATTTAAATTAGATTCGAATTCTTTTCCAATTTTCCACCCGCCATCACTATTGAAACATGTTTTCTTTGAATATTCAATCCGCTTGCCATAAATCACTATGCCCATTTCCATAACTTCTCAAGACTTTTCGTCGGTGAAAAGTTTCAAGACTTTTCCAACATTCTCATATGCATCGCAAGAAAGGACTACGATAATCCTTTGACTGTAGCATAGTGCGAAACAGTTTAACATATGCCAACCGAGGGTGTCATAAAAATCCTGTAAAGACCGCAAGATTTACATTCCTCGACAGATTTATTCGATAACGTAGTAGGAAAATTTTTGGGTGGTGGAAAATTCAAAATTTTCGCACACTCAAGACTAAGTGAAAACTGTCTTCCGGAATAATAGATTCGTGATGGAAAAGTGCATTGTGTGGAAAATATGATATACCTGTGTAATATGCGGAGTAGAGTGCTGACTATGGTACTGCTCAACGATGTAGATGTTTGTCAATTTCTTGAAGACGTTGTACAACAACGGAAATTTTCATGTTGACATAACTGCAAAGACAAACAATTTTCTCGAGAGTGAAGCATGTCGGGAATTGATTTTCATGTAAGCAATCATGCGTTAAAAAAAATTAAGAAAATATTTGCCATTTTTTCTGAACAGTAAGATATCGATGTATACCCTATCTCCTTATTGACCTTCAGAAAGGCAATGTCTTGGGTAGTAAGCTCAAGCCAATATGTTGTCTCAATTTGGCTATAACATTTTATTTGAAAAGTCGTCTCTACACAACATTTTATAACACACAAATACCCAGATAGGAGAAATTCCTACCTCTAATCTACGACATAAGACTAAAACTGATATCTTCATAAGGACTCATAGGTAAAGATCGCGAAGACGACCTCTTAAGTATTCCTGAAATCTATGACAACGTTCCTTCTTAGATATTCAGCTAATGCTTTCTTATCACGGAAACTTATTTATCTGTAGGATTTCAACGAGGGATTTACTTCGACTTCCATTTTGTCAATTGAGATATTTCTCTTATTCTTGGGTTTAGCAAAAGGGAAAATAGAGAGAGAAGAGCAGGCGATAGCATGTTGACAAGGATTTATATCGAAAGCAAGAATATACCGATTGCTGTTTGTTTTTGTGTATATCCCTGAATAGTGCGTTTTGATGTCATGAAATTGCTAAAGATAAAGTCAGACTAACTATTTCCATGAAATTCAGTAGTGCACCGAGAGATGCTATATAATTACACCCAGTAACTAAATGACTCCATACTGACCCCTTACTTACTCCATTAAAGCTATATCTACTGGCCTGGCGGAGTCTACATATTCTGTAAACGGAGCAGCTGGCGAAGTGTTTGGGTTCTGAGAATCTCTGGAGTTCAAAATGCAACACCACAAATCAAGGAACTACAAAAAGAGATACAAACTACGACGTTCAAAGACCTAAGAAAAATTTATGTCAATCGCTGAAATTAATAATTATACCACTTCAAATGCAAGAACTACTCAAAGTGGTCACAATAGACGAAGAAAATTTAAGTTCAATCTTTGAACAAATTAAAAAATTAAAAAAAAAATGCAAAATGAAAAAAAAACAATTCAAAAGGCAACTCCTAAAATCGACGAACTACACAAAGTGAGTCACAATTTCACATTCAATAATCGAAGAAAAAACAATTTCCAAAAAAAAATTTAAGATCCATTTCTCAAATCGATAGAAACCGAATTTCGTAAATTAAGATGCTCATGCCAAATTGCAACACTTCAAATCGACGAAGCGGTCAAAATACGACATTCAAAAATCAAAAAACAAAAATTAATTTAAAATACTTTATTATTAAAATAATAAAGTAAAAAATTAATAAAATTGTAAAATTCAGCTTCTCAATGTGGTCAAAATTCGACGTTCAAAAATTTACAAAAATTTAAGTTAAGCCTGCGAACAAATTCAAAACTAAAAAAAAATTAAAATGCAAAAAATAGCAAATAATAAAAAATTCAAATACAGTTCAAAATGACCCTCTTTAAATCGAGGAACTAAAAAATGCAAAAATACAATTCCTCAAATCGATGATCTAGGAACAAATTGCGAAAATTAAAAACAAATTCAAAATACAAAAAAAAACTAAGCAAAAACAATTCAAATAGACGCATTATAAAAGCGGTTCAGACTTCCGAAATTCGAAAATCAAAGAAAGTTCAATTTAAAAAAAAAAATTATAATATTTAAAATTACACACAAGGAAAATTTGAAAACTCAATAGAAAATTTCGAATAAATGCAAAAAGTCGACTTAAAAATTCAACTATTCACAATTGAACTTAAACGTAAAAAACATTATTTGAATTCACACAATTCAAAATTCTACAACCAAAATTTTAGAGTACGTTACTTTGAGTAGCAAAATGGAAGAAAAGTCCACATCAAAACTACTTCTTTTTTTGCTAAAAATCCACACAATTTAAAATTCGACTCAAAATCAATATTTAACGTCCAAAAAATTATTGAACAGAAAAATATTCCACTCTCCAAAATTTAAAAATTTTCAAAGAAAATTCCATTTTTGAAAAATTGTACAAAATCTACAAAACGACTAAAAATCAGAATTCATCACTCAAAATTTGAAAATCTAAGAACCTCTCAAAAAAATTCTGGAAATCTGCACATTTCAAAACTAAACTCCTCAAAAAAAAAAAGAAGAAATTATCGAAGAAAATTGTATTTTGAAAAATTAATAGAAATCAATACCATTCAAAACTCAGAAAATCTGCACACCTACTGAAAATCAACATTTACTAGTCAAAATTTAAAAATAATAAAAACCTCCAAAAAAATTTTAAAAATAATAGCAATGATTTTCTGACCAGTAAAATAAACCATGGATGCATCTTTTTACTTTTTGTATAAATTCACTTTGATATCACATTTTTTTTAAATATTCTTCCTGTATTTTTAAAATAGATCAAAAATTTAATTCAACTAATTTGTTCTAGAGATAGTTCACAGATTTAAAATATAGAACAATAAATTCAAGAATTTATTTTGAAATACTCGTTATGTGCATGTAAGCATGTAAAAATAGTAATTCTTGAATAAACCGATGCTTTTTAGTAGACCTGGAACTGGAAAACCGAACATTGACCATAAAGTGTTGACCACCACTTTAGAAGATAAAATCGCAATGAATCGATGCTGTTTCCAATACACCCCTCATTATGGTCACTTTTCCAATCAATTTTAGTGCATAGGAAACATGAAAGCTATGGTCGCCAGAATATTTTCGGATGCACTTTGATTAGTAGAATTACGCAATGTGTTCATGGCGGAGTTGATATGAGTTAAACAATTGACAAATATACCGTGTGCTCTGGTAGAAAATTTCAAAACCTTCCAAGATAGAAAAGAACTGGCAGTTGAACGTTATTGTCATACAAAATTGAGTTTACGAGCGAATAAAAGTACTTTACTACGAAATATCGCTTAAACTGAATTTCAATTAATCTTATAAATAAATAAGAAAGACAATCGTATGTCATATCATATGTCAAATTTATTTATTTAAGATGCCAATTTCAAGTAGTAAAATAAAAGAAAAATGTAACGAAAAAATTATTTATTCTCTTCTTAAATAATTTAATAATTTTGCCATATTTTATTATATTTGATTTATTTTCTTCTTAAATAATTTAATAATTTTGCCATATTAATTTTTTTCGGAATATTAAACATTTTTCAAGTTATTCCGAAATTTAAACAAAAAGTTTAAACGGAAAATTATCAATTTTCTGACTTAGCTGTTGGGGTTTTAGTCTAACATTCTCGGAATATAGAACCGGAAATAAATACGTTATTATCAACCGCACCGATTGTGTCATAGAAAAATGTATAAAGAGTCGAAAGCAAAAGCTCCGAATCATAAAATTACACACGAACCGCCATATAAGAGTCAGCTGTCGAAAATTTGTCTATCTTGGATAGTTGTTCTTATTTCCACCAGGTGGAGATTTTCAACTTTACCATTTATCAATAGGTTCAGGTTTTTGAAGTGTTTTCTTATCTTGAAAACTATTATATTGGCTTGCTTGCTCCAATGCATTAACTTTTTCCCTGGAAGTTAGGAATATAATGAGTAAAGGTGAAAACAGGAATATCTTCTGAATTTTATACCAAACAAATCTGAAAAAATGCTTCACTTCGAGTAACTTCCAGTTGAAAGAAACATCACGTGGCTGGCGTTTTCTATCTGATATTAAGACCTCAATTTCTAAGGACATTCAAGTATAAGTAATTGAGTTGCTAGTTGTTTTACAGTTTTCTGAAATCTGGTGACCAATTTTTTAGAGGACATTTTTATAAAAGCTTCTAAGAAGAGAAGTCAAATTTTGCTTATTAATAACATCAACATATAGTAAAAAGCCTCATGAGCTCAAGGCGTTTTCGTTTTCATCTTAAAAAAATACTAATTTTTTTCCCGATTTAGATTTGTAGTATAAATTATTTGGTTAAAGATTTTAGCAATATTTCACATACTTACCTTAATATGTTCTATATCGTTAAGCAATCGAGCTTATAAGGAAGCAGTGGCAAAAATTCCCAAGTGGATAAGTCCAGTGAATCAATTACGTTATCATTTCAATAATTCAGTATTTTCGTGGAATTTATATGGTAGCTACGTGAATGAGTATAATGGCGAAATTTTCCAGGATTACATTCGATTACTTGCGAGTAGTGAGTGATGGCACAAAAATAGAATGCAGAGCATTTTACTTCCAACATTTTATTGACTGCAGTAACAACTACATGAAGACTCCACTGAATTATCCTTCAATCAAACTAAATACCAACCTATGGACTATAACACGTGGGTCCATCAAATCAAGATTAACCCTTCACTTAAAACCAAGTTTAATCCAACGGGACTCTGCCACTGTTCGCCCACTACAACTCCTCTATTATCCATCTCGGTTTGGTTCAGTTAGCACTTTCTCATCCCTTCCTTGAATATGGTTGCCCTTATACTGTCCGCCTTCTATATGTACCGCTTAATGGTGTATTATACAGAGAAGTCATGTGAATAACAACAATACGTATTGTACGAGGACATGGACCCGTATCAGTTAATTCAATTTCTATCAAAATTTCATCCTGAATTTAACGCCTCGTTAACCACCTGATGGGATTATATACGAGAAGGCAAACAAATTCGATCAGATAAAGGCTTTGTGTCCGGGATACTACAATTGCTTGTATAGTATAGAGAACATATATTTTTGGTGTATTGGAGAAAATAAGGTCATCAAAATGTTGTCAAGGCTGAAAGCTGGGCACTATGAATATTATACTGCGTGAGCGGGTAGTCACTATCGTATGAGTGTACATCGGCCAGGACATATGGCAGTAAAAGGATTATCGAGTGGAGTGAAGCGTTTTTTTTTTTTAATTTCACCTTTGAAGGATGTGCGAAGTGGCGGCATTGGATAAAGGAATTATCGGCCTTTTGAAGCTGATATTGAGTTCATAGGGGTAACTTTGTTGTCCTTTTTTTTGACCTTCTGATGAATTAAGCTTTGATGCAATCTAATTTTGATACTCGACTAAAAAATATCACTCTGTAAGGCTCTTGTGCTCGACGAAATTTCAGAAGTGCTGAGAAAATTACGGATATTTAAAGGAAAAGATTTTTTTTAAGCTTTGATTAAACCATACGCCATACTCTCATATATTTGACAAAAATGTTTGAAAAAAGGCGACCATTAATAAAGCTATTACTCATTATACCTAAAAGATTTGCTGGAATTCATGAAAACTTACACAACCATCATGCATCACCTACGGGATTGACTATCGAAAATGCTTTTATAAGTTTTTTGTCGATTATATTTTAAGCCCGTAGAAGCAAAATCCAATTCGATATCACCATCATCATCAGTGGCGCGACAGCCCCTCGTCTTTTGACGGGCCCTGGCTTCCTGAAATTCTTTCCGAGGCTGCTCTTCAAGTTTCTGGATAGTGTCCTTTTATCCGGTGCCTCGCTTGTAGGTGGCTCGCCCAACCCCCGACTTGGAGGGCCAGGTGGGAGTTTTCAGCTAATTATGACAGATTGGAGTTCTCCCAGCTAAGCTGCGAGTCCAACTATGTCATACTTTTTGTCTATTTCCTAAGACGCACTAGTTTTACTGGTCATTCAGGTTAACTCCATGTTCCCTTCTTCTTTTTCAACCGGGCTCGGCACTGGCTATGGCGCAGTCAGATTAGACCTAAAAACTATGCCGGAATACTAAAAAAGTGCAAAACTATCTTACAGCCTTGGTGGTTGAATATTGCAAAACCTGGAAAGCAGTTTTTAGGGACCGCAGAAGTAAAATTCATGCGATATCTAGAGAGACCTAAAAGATATGGCGAAATTCGTGAAAATGCTAACAAACCTCTTTTCACGAACAATTTCTTTACCCCAGCTCCGTACGCCGAGGTAAATCTGATATTTTTATGTTTAAATTATTTCTTAAACATATACATATAAATATCCAGTCTCAACTTTCTTGTAAAAGCCGTTCCTGAGATACAAAAAGTCCATCCTCTCTACCTCCGTACCTTACCTTGCTACCCCTATCAAAAAATTTATTTTTCTTAGCCGCTCCTATGGCGGCTATGCAAATAATAATGCTATCCTCCCTTCACCATCTTGTTCACACACTGTATGTTGTATGATGTAACTGGTTCGGAAGATATCTCAGTTCAAAATTGTGTACCCCCAACCTTCACGCAAAATTTTGATTTCAGTATACCTACAAAAAGTCACAAAGTTTTAACCTTCTGACATAAACCGTTCAAGAGATATGCATATTTTTTAAAATGACTCAATCCCAGGTTTCGAGCGTTTTCCACACTCCTTCACCTATATTAGAAATTTTTTTGCAAATGGGTCCACTATCATAGCTCTATATAAATTCGTGTCAACTTTTTGGCATAAACGGTTTCTGAGATATAGAATCAAAATTTTTCATCTAAAATGCTCCCTCAACACCAAAACTTATTCATCACTACTTAAAGAAGTTTACCCAATCCACCGAAAAAAAAGCCACTTGAAATCTCAACGCATAAGTTAGCTACGATACTTCAAACGCGTTTGCGTACGGCGTATTGGGCGGATAGACGGACATATTCGTTTTTTACCTTTCCACCAGTACTAAATTGCAAAAATTCAAAATTTCAGTGTAGCAACTTTTTTGGAAATTTCAGGTCAATACCATCAAGAAATTGTTTTGTGACACGAGCGGCACCTGTAAAGCACCACAAAACAAATTAAGAACGAAGGTCAGGCAACCATCCTAGATAGTTTATCAAAATACCCCTTCTTTCGAAAATTTCATATTTTCAATTATATATTTTTATTAGACCAACGTTTTTAATTTAATTTGTAAACCCTTCAATCCCTATTTCAAGAAGAACCCTTTTTAATAAAAAAAACAAATTTCATCCTTCATCACCTCCTTATTTCCTTTTCAATAAGTAAAATTCATCATAGTACTTCCGAAGGTATTTCAAACGGCAATAAAACACCATCCCCAAAGTGGTTAGAAGTGATTTGAATTAAATTACTGCCACGATTAAGTGAACTCGTCTTTTGAACGGTCGAACTGCTTTCCTTACCCCCGAAAAGAAAAACCGAAATAAAATATAAATCCCCTTCGTTACACAGTGATTTTTGCATCTATTGCACAAGTAGGTTTTATACGAAAAGGAAATAAGGACCGAAAAATCTTGAGAAATAAACCCAGGGAAAATTTACGACTTTCCGCTATCGAAGTTGGAAATAAGGGCGAAGGGTGGGCTTTTCCGACCAGGAAATATCGATGCAGTGTGGTTTTCTTTTCGAAATGTAAATTGAAGTCATTCCAATGCCGCCATTTCTATCGGGGCAGGGATATACAATACTGAGATTGGTCGTAAAATTGTCGTAAGGGCGAAACAGGATATAAATCCGGTCGCCATTCCTCCCAATCCTCATATGCGGATGGAATGAGTCTTTAGCATTAGGTCTAAAACAGCATACGTCTAGAACATAGGTCCTCTCTGGCACAGACTCGTGTATCAACCAGGAAGTGTTTATGATATTAATAATGGACCTAGTCACGTATTTTGTCTTCTCTGTGTAACTTTACTCTGGGGCCCTCTAAAAACATATTCGGTTACACGGTTACATGCATAAATACTCGATTCGTGAACGGAATAGTTCATATTCATTAGGGCTACTAAAACATACATAGGTAGATGTGGGTGTCGAGAATAATAAGGGTAGTTTTCTGTGCGCTTTTCTGCATAAAATTTTGTCCTATCCAGGATACAGCCACGAATTAATCAACACATTGCCATACTAAGGAAATGGAAGGTTAAATTTATGAGAAGGGAACGCATTAAAGCCATAACTGCTTATTTTTCTGTAATTGTTGTTATGCTATACAGGATATTCGGCAAGAATTTCCCGAAAATACACAAGAATTTCTGGGAACCGGAAGAGGGTTGTATTTTTTCCCGTGTTTTTATATTTTTATAAGCGAAAGATTCTGCTCAACAAACACGCAAATTCTACCGTAGTCACGTGAAATTTCGGGCTAAGAACCAGACCCATATATTTTATGTTCAACGAAATAGAAATACTCGTCCTGACGTTTATTTATTCAATTAATTTAGTTGTAAATGTGTGCGTTTCACTTAACATATTGTACGTAGAAATTTTCTTTCCATTTTCATGTCTCCATTTTTATTATTTTGATGGAAAAGGACGAAATTTCGGAGATATGGTAATAGTTGTCTGGCGCAATCTTCCTGGAGAATATGTTCGATTTCGTAAATTTTATGTTGATAATTAAGTCTAGACGTTCCCACTTTCCATTTTAGCTTAATAAACAAATCTTCACATAGTCCAGAAAAAAAACTTTCGGCAACATTTGATTTAATTTCCCAAAGAAAAAAGGATTGTTTTAAAATCATTGATATTCGTTACTTTACATATTCTATGGTTTTAAATCACTTTCCCAGTGCTATTAAAAAGAAAAATATATGTTAATGAAGTTACAATATAATGTCTTGAACGCATCCCATCGCAATGTTAAGACAATCAAAATCAATATTGTAATCCTGTATGTCTCATGACTCTTTAGATAGTGGTTCGTATTGCCTAGAGGTGGTTGTCAAGATTTTATTAGTTTTTGATATGAGTGTTCAATTTTATTATTTTTTAGGATGAAGTCAAGAATGTGTTTAATGCTAAGATGCGGTGCAGGTAAGGAAGTGATTGACAACCTAAAGAAATAATGTTCTAAAAAGCATCCTTAGGTTACCAGACGCACAATAGCCTCATATCAGGGGCTCAATTCTCGAGTTCCCTCGAGATTCGTTTCATTCGAGATTTTCCATGATTCCCCAGATTGTCGAATGAAACGGCTCGACTGGTATTCTTCAAATCTCACTGGCATCTCACGTTGAGAATTGTCGAACGTAAACTAAGAGTGGTCTTTTGCGTTCGTTGTTCGGATGTCGTATACAACAATCCAGTGAAAGATAGAAAATGTCAGTTTAAGTTTTTCTGATTGATCATTTGTAAGTACAAAATTCAGTTGATCTAACTCGGAATGAAACCAAAACAAAAATAACTACATCAAGAACTGCTCGACCAAAAAGATTGCTTGAAAAATAAATGATCTATAAGATTGGCATATTGCCGGGTCTATGTGACTAAAATTCTACAAACCCCCTTTTAGTTCCAAAAACAAATAAAATCCCAAGTCAATCATGGGTCAACACCTTCTCTTCAATCATTACAAATAAGAATGTTAAATTTGAGGTTTTACAAGGAACTGTATAAAAAATCAGCAAAAATATATAAAACAATAGAATAATATTGTGTTCAACAAGCATGAAAAAAGTGGACCTACCCCAATTAGTGTCTGTCAATATACCTAGCTATGATGTGGGGAATACTGTACGGACGAATTCGAAGTTTTAACTACAATATAAGGCGCAACGACTATA
The DNA here is from genome assembly GCA_951812415.1 of Beris morrisii. Classification (NCBI taxonomy): domain Eukaryota; kingdom Metazoa; phylum Arthropoda; class Insecta; order Diptera; family Stratiomyidae; genus Beris; species Beris morrisii. Next base: position 11,094,134 of record OX638311.1, read on the forward strand.
CAACTAAAGGCCAAAGATTAAAGTAAACTAAAATTTGTTGTCCGAAGGAAACTAAATAACTAAAATTTGATCCGAAGAAATCACAGGTTACTCATACCGTCTGAAAAAACGAGCTACTAATTTCATTTGGAATAACCATCTCCTATACCCATCTGGCGCTGTCTCGTGCCTATTCATTGTCCCATTTTATGTTTGTTCAACTGAAGGTGCGATAGACGGATATTTTTAAACGTTATACCTTGAGTTCCCATTGAGAATTTCATGGTTCGAAAGTAGCTCAAGTAATTAAAAAGGAAGATTCTTAAGACAGGGTTTCTTGCAGGAGTTTAAGACGGGAAGGATGCATGGCATTCATGCATGTCGCGATAAGTTTTGGCTTTGCCCACAAAGATCAAAATGTTTTGAAAATTTGAAAATCCCGCTCTTTTCTAAACTTCAATCTTTCCATTGAATTCGTTTGCTGATTGGTTGATATTAAAAACCGGGCAATGCGCTTTCCAGTATTATACGAGATACTGTTCGAGAGTCATCACGAACGATTGTTACGAATCTGTTTTCGGCCACTAGCGAATAATGGGCTCCCTTTGGACCTGGACAGCATTATCTGCCGACTGCTCAGGAGCCGAATGGGGAGGTTCAAAAATATTGTCCAAAGGAGTAACATCCTTGTAAATGCTGTCGGAAAAAAACCGATGAGGAGAAAGGGAAGGGAAAAAGAAAGGAATCCGGCCGCACCACTACCGTCCTGAATCACCTACACATGGAAATCGCGACGCGAAAAAGAAAAAGAGAGGCAGAGACCGTCAAGTAAAAGGGCCATCCTTGTCCGATGGAGCCCCAGGACACCTTTCCTTGGAGATCTACTGCATTATGCCACTAAATAGGCGAGAGAACGAAAAATAAAAACTTTGCACCTCGCTGTCGTCTTCGTTTCTCCACTAGACAGGATACCTAAACACAGTGTACACTTGGAAGAATAGAAATATCATATAAATGGCATGCAGAAAAAAAAGAAAGAAATCCTTCACATGATAGTTTGTGAGTTGTATAATATAATTCAATAAAAATGTTCCAAATATAAATTCTAAATTAGTGCTTGTTTAAAAACATTTAAATTATTGTTTCTAAGCTAAACCCTGAACACAATGCTCCCGTTCCGTTCAGCTGTCAAAGTAGACCTTATGGGCTGGCCATGTAAATGCACACAACGGTCGTAACGGAACGGATCGGAAAAGTTGACCAAAATTCAACTTTTACGGATCACATAGCCTCACTTGTCGTGACGGAACGGAACGGAACAGGAGCATTGTGTTCGGGGCTTTAATCGAGTTGGCGAGCGCTGGATCGTTTGGGTCCTTTCCGACCATCATTGATACTGGTACATATGCATATGAATATATATAAAATTTACCTGCCGGCACAACAAAATTGTCTTTTTGATTTTCTTTTCCTTTTATTTTTATCGACATGCTGCCGAGTTCAACCAAATTTTGTGCTATTCGCACTACTCAATCGTTTCTTTAATTAGTCCACTTAAGTAAATTTTAATTGTATATATTTTCACTGTAATGCGCTAGCGCTTCGTATGTTCACTTTGGGGAGGAAGAGTTTTCCACTTTTTAGAAATTACAGTGTTAATTCAAAAAAAATTAAATGAAGATGGACTTTCGTCCCTTGAAATGACCTTCTCGCTCGAGCTCTCACACTTCACACCTTTTCAATGCAAAAAATGTTCCTATCTTGATCGCCGTGAAAAAACGGATTTTGTGACGAATTCGATGTAACATTTGCGCGGGAAGCGATGATCTTGTAGTTTTTTCCTCGTACACGCAGATGCCGCCAGTAAGCAGCTAAGATACAAATCTTATTTTCGCCCGATTTATTTATTGTTATATTATTATTGTTATAATTATTATTGTTACATAAATTCCAAATATTCTGAAGGCACACGTAAAATTATCTACATTTATTAATTTATTAATCACTTCTCAGAATAGTGTCCACGAAACTTCTGTTTTTGAATAGTTAAGCAGCAACTGCACAGTCAAGTATGTACGAGTACTCCCAAACTGTTTTAATTTCTTCAACTTGTTTTTGAATGTGAATCTATTTTCATATCGTCGAAACTCTCTCAATTTCTTCCGCAATGAAAACTTTGTAAGCAGTAATAAACACTGCCATTCAAGCCAACGAATTTTCGCTATTTCCGCCATATGCTAACATCATAAGACAACTTCGTAAGAAAACTCCTTACTTCTTATATAGCCGCAGCCAATTTATAACCTAACGCTATCTAAACTGCGGTCGACTAAGCCAACTTCAACCCTGACGCTATTATCCTAAAGAAGAAAGATCTTTCTTCACGTTCAAGTTCAAAGTTGGAAAACTTTTTACTTTTATGTTGTTGGATACTGCAGCAGTTATCTTTCGAGTGCAACGAGTAAATGAAAAAACAACGCGAAAACATCTAAAAAATACGAAAAAAAAATGAAATAAAAATAGAAAAATAATTCAAACACCAACTGAAAGGAAAAACTTTGTAAACTTTCTTAGATAAGTTTTTCCTAGTGTTCTGCTTCATAAGAAGCCAAGTCAGAGGAATAAAGAAAAGTGGAGATTCCTAAAAGAACAAGGGAACACTCCTACAACTCGACAGGGTAGAGTCTTTGAAGATATTCTCGAATTCCTTACGTGCATAAACTCACTACTTCCTGCTGAATAAATTAAAGTTCTATTGTTAACCTTACATCGCACTCCAGTGTATAGAAAAATGGGAAAATTTTATAAGGTGAAGTCGGACTCCCAACGAAATCTTTTAGATACTATCTTTTTGAAGATGGAACGAAGACGACGAAAGGAGATGAGTTGCTACCCACTTCGCTGTCTTAAGTACAAAGATAAATCGCTTTGTGTTTATTTATAATTGCGTCATGTCTTTGAAATTGTAGTTTCCTTGAGCCTTTGACTTGACTTAAATATAAAAAATATGTTGTACCTACATTTTTGCCATAATTAAATGCAATGGAAATGTAAACAGAACTATGCAGACTGCTATCTTTATGAACTCAAAGTTTTCCTTTTTTCAAATAATGGAAGCAGAATTAGAAGTCCCTTTACAATCACCTGGATAGTAGTTTCCAAACATTTTTCTTGAATGTGTTCAAGAAATAAAAGAAAATACATTCGAATGAATTTTTTGCACTTCTTGATTAAGTACAAACTTGTAATGTAAGAGCCGCGGAAGAACACATGTAGTTTTTGTCCGAAATTTCAATGCATCGCGCAATAAAATTGTGCGAATTTTTATGGCGAGTGCGCACATTCCGCTCGATTAAATATTATATGGTTAATTCTATTTGCGACATGGTTGTGATTGAACGGAGTATGTTCGTCTATATTGAGATTGATGCAAAATTAATCGCATTTGGGTAAAGTGGTAAACTTTTCAACCAATTCAGCCAATCGAGCCGAAAATACTACGAAAATTCTGCACAAAAAAAAAATGAATGAGAATTTACGAGTAATTAAAAATTCAACTCATAAAACTAAATTTCAAATTCAAACTCGCTTCCCACAAAATTTCGAAAATTTCACACAATTCAAAACAAATAACTCTTTAAAATGATGGACTCAAGAAAGGGGATTCGCATCTCAAAAACCGTTTCATTTATCGGCTTTATTGTTAGTACATCAAAGGTCGCCGTCTATCTGTCTATACTTCGTTTATCGCTTCCACCTTAAGTGGCCATAATCAAACACATTCCATTTACACAGACTTTTCTGAAGCTTTTGATAAGGTTAATCACTCAATACTTTTAGTTAAGCTTAGTTTCATGGGCTTATCAAATACGCTGCTTAATTGGAATACAGATTACCTAGTAAGTCGTTCATGCTCTGTGAAAATTAAATCCGTGCTTTCAGAATCCTTCGTTGTTACCTCTGGTGTTCCTCAGGGTTCCCATCTATGACTATTCTTGCTATTCATAAATGATCTTTGTGATGTGGAGTTCCTTCTCTTCGCGGATGACCTGAAAATTTATAAATGTATTAAATCTATGATTGACTGCCTGGTGTTACAAGATAATTTAGATAATTTATTAACTTGGTGTGATGATAATTTATTATATCTGAATGTGTCGAAGTGCAACTACATTATCTTTTGTAAAACGAATTATGTTATTACATAAATATGATTACAATTTGAACGGTTCGCCTTTAGCTAATGTTAAGGTTATTAAATATCTTGGTGTTTGGTTTGATGACTCCTTCTCGTTCAGTCATCATTATGCTAGTATATGTAACTATGCTTGGCGTATGTTCGGTTTCCTATCACGAATCACGAATAATTTTTCCAATATTTTCACGCTCAAGTATATTAATAGTAGCTTAATCCGTTCTCAATTTGAATATCTTTCACCAATCTAGTACCCATATTTTGAAGTACATGGTGGTCGAATTGAAGCAATCCAGCATAAGTTTTCAAGACTCACAGCTTTTAAGCTTAATATTACTATTGAAAATTTAAGTTATGACGATCTGTTATCAACCCTACAACTTTCAACCTTTTCTAGCCATAGAGAACAAGCTGAACTCATTTTTGTTTTTAATATTCTTGCTAACAATATTGATTGTCCCCAAATACTAAGCTTTTTCAATTTTCGGGTACCTAGTTTTAGAACTCGTTCGCAAGATATTTTTGTTATTGAAGCCAACCGTACTTTATATGGGCTGAATGGACTCCCAGAACGATTAATGATAGTTGGTAACAAATTTAGCAAATCCATTGATTTATTCAACAGTAACACTACTTCCATTAAAGCGTTATTTCGCAACTAATGATTTAAACATTTTATATATCATCTGTATTTATTTTATAAGGAATTTACCGTATAAGAATAAAGAATAAGAATAAAAATGTCGATCATCTCTTAAGGAGATGGCGGAACAGTTCAATATTATAGAAATCTTCCAGGGAACTGCATGGCTGACGATATCGCTCGGCGCGGTACCACCCTTCAGATTATGCCGGAACATCGGAATCTGGGTTTGCCTCTCTCTACATGTAAACTGCTACTGGGATTGGACTCAACTGAGAAAACCAACTCAAGATGGGCAGACGGTATTACATGTAACACTGCGAGACAGATCTGGCCGAAGCTGGATCTAAAACGCTCAAAAAGGCTGACTTTGCTCAAAAGGGCGAGTATCAGTACCACAGTCGGTCTCCTGACCGGACACTGTCTTATAGGCCGGCATGCTAAAAGACTTGGCCTCTTCTGAAACTACTTCTGTAGAAGCTGCCTGGATGAGGAGGAGGAGGAGACAGTCCTTCACCTTCTCTGTACCTGTCCAGCTCTATCCCCTAGAAGGAAAGCTCGTCTTGGAGCTTACTTCTTCAACTGACTTAGTGACCTTGCCGCAATGGAGGTCGCGAGAATACAAGGCTTCATTGCAAGCTCTAAATGTTTTGACGAGTAGGACCGGATTCGATGATCCTGTGGTAACACAACGGACCGTTTTGTTAGGTCTAAGTGTCCGTTCTAAAATAATCTTGCATCCCAGCGGCCAGCTTGTTATAACAACCCTGGATGTAACTCGAACACAAACCTGTGTGTGTAACTTAAACACCAATAGGTTCAATCCAAATTTCAATGGATGTAAGCCGAACACCCATGGGTGTATCCCAAACACCCATGGGTGTAACCCAAATACCCATGGGTGTACTCCAAAACTCCCATAAATGCAACCCGTAGGTGTTTCCCGCAACACCCATGGGTGTTTCCTGAAACACTAACCCAAGTGATTTCTTCGACCAGGGTAGGAAGGCTGAAAAGTGCACACTTTTATACCTCCACTTACGACAAAAATGTTGGGCATGTTCGTAACTATTAACTTGATATTTTTTGGATGAAAAATATTTAGCAATTTTTAGTGAGGGGTTAATAAAAGCAATACTTTGGCACTATGGTGTATATTTTTGGAACCATTTCACCTATTTCCTCTTCAAAATTCCATACTCCTCCTATAACCACATTATTCATTCAAATACCCCCGCAAAACTTTAATTCATTACAATACCGGTATCCCATCTTATCCACCCCATCTTGGCCATTCGTCATCGGAAATATTCCACAAAAATTTTAGACGCATTGCGCGTTTTACCACCTCTAATGTATCCCGGTTTGCTTATTCTTCCAAATCGAAAGAACGTGATTGGAATAATCATCTGGTGATGTAATTTCGGTAAAAATACTTTCCGATTTAGAAAACTGTCTCAAAGGATATTACAGTCCTGAAATATGATCATCCATAATATCACAATACGGAGTCCTTGTTTCTTCCAAGTAATAAAACAAAAACGCAATCTTACTTCTATCATAAGGCGCGGTGGTAACTTTTACGAGTGCGAAAAGAAAGCAAAAAGGAACAAGGAGAAGCAGTTGCCTTGTGTAGACCACCAAACCAGAAAAAACCCAAAGAAAAGCTCGATCGGGGCTCAACCAAGGGTAGAGGTCTGATGACAAAGTAGAGTCCTTTTTATTTGACGTTCATAAAAGTTCATAAGCCCTAACCACCTGTGGAGATGTTATGCACGTAAAGGCCATAAAATCCCGGTACCATTATTGCTCCCAAGTTGAATTTCTCGAGCTTCCAACTAGGATTCGGGTGTTGGATACTTGCATATGAAAACCACCCTCCTTCCCTACATCGACTTATCCAAAAAGATTTTTCTTTCGAAAGATTTTCATGATTTTTAGTGCCATTTAAACAGTGCCGAGTCGTCCTTGCGGCATGAAACGCTGAAGGGATAGCCTGAATTGGCTTTTGGGGATATAAAAACTTCGAATCAAGTTTTAATGGTTTTATGCCACTTGATATTCAGTAGGAAGTTCTCCATGTGTTTAATGTTTGGTAAAGGTTGCTTTGAATTCGCTCTTTAGCTCAACTCTCGTCTAAAGTGTATCCTTTGCCTTGAAGGATTTTTATTTAAAAAAAAATCCACGAGAAATTTGAGATAGAAAAAGTAGTTACATGTGACGTAATGGGCTTTTAGCAGAAATTTCCGAAAGAATGATTTGAGGTCAAAAGTTCTTGTTGGAAATTTTAACTTTTATGTTTTCTATGGTTTAGGGTTGAAATTTAATATCGCCTATCCAATTCACTTAAAATTTCGATAAATAAGGGAGATCCTTGTTTATTAAGTATAAAAGAGCACCTAAAGTTCTTTTAATAGCATCCAGAAGTTGATAATCGATCTTTTTGTTAACTTTTCAATTCTAAAGACAAATATGATGTAAACTACTGTACGTAATTTTGGATTGGAGTGTACATGCATGTAAACAACAAAATGCTTCACTCGATTAAGTAGCAGTGATACTGCCACTGCCTATCCAATTCACTTAAAATTTGGTTTAATAAAGCGGATGCTTGTTTATTATGAGTAAAAGAGACATATTGTGTAAAGTGACGTCCAGAAGTTGAAAATCGATCATTTTGTTAAACTTTTTAGTTCCAGACACAAATATGATGTAAGCTTCAAATATTTCTCCGTTTTTTCATTGAATGTCATTTTGAATCGCAGTGAACATACACAGAAGTAAAAAATATTTCACTCGATTAGGAAACAGTGAGATTTGCGTGAAATGAGATAAGCAACAATCAGACAAGTAGATTGGGTTCAATCAGTGGCAAAGATAGAACGGATTAAAGAGCAACAGCATAAAAACTTATTATTAATATTCCTGTATTCCAAATAAATATGGATTCATAACAAAGGGTGGTGTCTTTTCCTACATTGAGCCTTGTACCGACAGTATGGAAGGACGTGTTGGTCACAGCTGAAAAATAGAAAGGGTGGTTAAACAGAAGGGGGGCTAGAAGTTGCAAGTTTTAGATTTTTGGATTTTCTTTGGTAAAACAAAAAATTTAAACTAAAAATTAACAAAAGCTTAAACTAAAAAAACAAGTCACGATAGGCAGCACGCTAAAAAAACTGTACATAAAATATTGAAATCCGATTTATACAGTAATTGGAGATAAAAAAAGATTGAAGAGTGCAAGTATTATGTGCTTTTTGCGAAGACTCTTATCTGGTAAAATTCAAAGAAAAAAACAGTTGCGTCGATTATCAACTCTCTCCTCTTCGGCCCTAATCTAAATTATATAGAAATTATGTTTCTAGCTCAATGCATTCTCAAGATGTCTCCAATTTGAACGACCGATTGCGCACATTTTTTAATGACATTTGTGTGGTAGGTAGTAGAAGAAGTTGATTTTACCAGTTCTTTTTCTCCTACTAACAAATATTCAAAAATTTTAATGTGATAAATCTTTAATTCCTTGCCTTTCGGGCTCTTAAGTAAATACTTTATTATTAAAAATGGAATAAGTTTTTCCTGCAGTTTTATATGGTACCTATACAAAGAACTGAAACAGATCTCTTTATTATTAATTGTTTAACTACAAGAAAAAAACGTATTCTAATTTTAAAATTTCTAGCTTTCAACGAATCTAAATCTTACGGCGGATATACGTGAGCACGTGTTAAGTACATTTAAATAGGTACCTAAAAAAAGAAAGTGAGTTTCGCTCTGTATCGAATTCATCATTACTTTCTACTTTAAACTATTTTGTGTTAAATTTCATGGATGCCGGAAGTTGAGAGCGCATATTTTTCAAGAACTTTTGTAAGGTACTACACGAGGATTCAGAAATTCAGTGTATCGGACGAGCGCTATTAATATGACTCAAAAAGGAGTCATATAAAAACATAGCCATAGGCTCAATTTACCTTCAATATCATTTGAGCTGAATTTTTCCCTAAACTATTTTGTTTCTATTCCTGTATAAATTATTCTATGGTATAATGGCTGATTCAATTCTAGAGACAAATGCAATGCAGATTTTAAAGTATTGTTGTAAGAAGCAGTGATCGCAAGTGACAGCCTAATATTTTGCTTCTATGCCATACTGTGTAAATTGGAATCGCAGTGTCCATGTAAAGGTTTTCATAGGGCGATAAAATACTTAACTTGAGTAACGTCCCCTGAGTCGCATTCGCATTTTGTGAAATGTGGTGGCTTCATTATTTTTTTTGTACATATTTGATTTTGTTCCCAGTGTTACTTAATTTCACCTAGACAATTAAAATTAATGCTTTTTTGGAAGTGAAATATTCGAATTATCTCCAAGTGATTCTATCAAATATTTGCTTATCTATTTAAATTTCAAAAATATTCCCAATGCGGATAGACAATTTTTCCGATTTGTTAAGCCATTAAAACCTTAAAGTCACAACCAGAAAAAAATCACACCCCCTACAATATTCACAAACAAAATATATTTTCATTTCTTACCGCAAATATAGAACCCAGCAGAAAAACTGTCCGAAATTTATGATCATGAGCAATTCAGTATCATGACTTTCATATTTCCGCCTCATAAACCTTTGTAAGTAATTTTCCGGCTGAGATGTTCCGCAACCGAAAAGTTGAAGTTCTTTGCAGCGATTTTAAGGTGGCTGCCTTGTGTTTTACAACTACCGAGCGTTACAATTAACGCAGTTTTACGCGCTTCGCATTTAATTGACATATAAATTGCAGAGGAGATTCAACCCCATCCGAAATAAGGACGTATAATGCAAAATTTTCTCGGTACAAATCCTTAACCTCCTCAAGTCACAAATCCTTTTCGATTATTTATCATTAACGAAAAAAAAAAACATTTTCTTTCTATCCTTCACCCCTCTTCATCCCCTCATGACACGGTTCCGTAATTAAAATCATCACCCGAAAACTTACAGCGAGTGGTTGCACGTCACCGACATCATTAATTTTCCTCAAAAGGAACTTTTCAATATTTTCACGAAACACCTAGTTTTTAGTGCTTCACGGTTGGACGAGAGTAAAAGAAGTCACTTTATTCGCGCAGACAAGTCACCCAAGGACGAGGAGATGGTCCCGGAAAATGGGAAAAAACTCCTTCATTAGACGTGGGTATGTGATCGGAATAACTTTCAGGAAAATATGGGCCGAATTCAGGGACTGTCTAGTTTTGGATCCTGGACTCCTCTCAACATGAAGCACCCGAGTAAAACAATATTACTTATTATTAATTAGTATTCTGCTCACAATATGCACGAAATTATTTTCTGGGAAACCCGAATTACGAAGACGAAGACTATTCCATAGTATGGAGCAGAAAATAAGACAACAGCGTGGCAGCAAAGGAAGCTATTAATGGTATTCTCGGGATTATAAGTAATCATCATTTTGGTGTCGTGGTGTCTTTAGTTTCGGTCTTAAAGCCGTTGATGTAGAGGTGAAGGTTTGGTGAATTGAAAAAATTTCCCATTTCCATTCAATTAGATTGAATATGGAATTTTGTGACAGTTCTTAATATATGAGGTGGGTATTGTAAATTTTTCACACTTTGTGTGCGACCCCCTGATCCGACAAATCCCATGGCCGTGTTCTAGTTGCGCTTCCTTTAATCTAGTTTTGTTCGCTTTTCAATTATACCGATTACCAATTCCTTTCCTACCCATCATCCCTCGGTGGTTGAGCGATTGGCTAATAGTCCCCGGATAGCAACTATATTAAGCTTCTTCGAGAAAAAACTCAGATTGGACAAGGAACAATCGCAATGCCCGAAGTTCAATCATAGAAATATCATCGAGTGATCAATCCCGCTTTGGAACGTCGCGCCATCGAAGAGAGTTTACAGAACACAAACAGCAATAGTAATGAGAATGGAATTATTTCATGGTGATGGTAGCTTCACCAAGCTAATTTTTAGAATATGTTGTTTATTTTTCGGCGTCAGAGGAGGATTGACCGCTACCCTGACCACTGCTACTGAGAACATAACAGTTAAAAAACCTTGTTTTACTGGAGAAGCCAGTTTAAAAAAATCGGCCAACAGTCTGGGCGCAACTTTATTATTTTATGGGTAGAAGTCCGAAACGTGTTTAATGATGAGATACGGTGTTGGGTACTATGCGACTAACAACCTAAAAAATACCGTTCCAAATAGCCTCCTGGTTATTTTTTAGGTTGTCAGTCGCATAGTACCCAACACCGTATCTCATCATTAAACACGTTTCGGACTTCTACCCATAAAATAATAAAGTTGCGCCCAGACTGTTGGCCGATTTTTTTTATTTACTTACGTATTTTTTTATCAATAGAATAATTCATAGTAGTAAAAGCGAATTCGATCACATTAAACCTAAGAGATTTTCGGAATCAGTGAAAACTTGAACTTGGCTTAATTGAGAAAAATTGGCTTAATTGATAAAAATACTGAAATCGGTTTTTCCCCGACTACGTTTAAAGCTTATAGAAGTAAAAGTGAATTCCAAATCTCAATATACCTTAGAAATATATCAGAATTCGTGAATATGTACACAACCACTTTACGCCCCCTCAGGGGTTGGATATCGAAAAATTTTGAAGATCTTTACTAGGCGCTTATATAAATAGCCCGCAGAAGTAAAATTGCTTTGATAGCTCGACATGTCTAAAAGTTTTAACGAAGTTTGTGAAAATGTGGATTCATGGACATTTGTCTTACTTAACCTCTGAACGCCTATAAAAATCTGAACTTTTTTTTTGCTTTAATTACTCTAATAGCACATCTACATATACGTACTAAGTTTCAACTTTCTAGCATAAGCCGTTTCTGAGATATAAAAAACCACCCCTCTCCCCCGTACCCTGACACCCCTATCAAAAATTTTATTTTTCAAGGATGTCTCCATAGTGGTTCTATATAATTCTAAATTGTTAGCTTTCTAGTCATTATGGTTTTCGAGAAATAAAAATCAGAATGTTTTCCTTTCTACCCCCTTTCACCATCACCCCCAACACCCACACCACCAAAATTTTTTTCCCTATTAGAAGTTTACCGACCCCAACTTCTGTAAAATTTTCAATATCATATCTGATACGGTTTCTGAGATATAAAAATTATATATTTTGAAAAATTGCTGTCCCCCCACTTTCGTGATCCACCTCCCCTCTCAAAAAATTTAGTTTCGGTAGACTCCTCTTGTGATCCTATATACAGAAACAAAATTTTATTTTCCTGGTGTAATTGGTTTGGAAGATATTGTAATCCGAAGTTTTTCACCCCCCACCCCCACACCCCACCACCCCTCTTAAAAATTTTAGCCCTTGTCTAATCTTGAAGTATCGGATAGTAGGCATGATACACCCTCTGACGAGTCTATGCCCTCCGATGACGAAACAGCTCCTTCGGACCTAGTCCAACACAATCTTATGAAACTGGCGTATCCAGTGAAGGTTTTCCAACTGTCATGTCCTCAAGGACAGCGATTAATCAACAGTCGGGGATTTCGTGTTGGGGTTTCACACCAGAAACCCTACTGACGCCGGAAAACAACCAACATTTAATCAAATTTGCTTCTATGGTAGCTTACCATGAAAAATTCCATTCTTAGACAACAACAAAGTTTCAATCTTCTGACATCAATAGTTCAGGAGATATCGATTTTAGAATTTTTCAATCCAGTCTTTCATGCGTTAAAGACTCATTGTTTTCCCCCCCACTTCCGCACCCCTTAACCAAGATCGACCAGTTTTTTGCAATTGAGTCCATTATCATAGTACTATATAAGTTCCAAGTTTCAGCCTCCTAGCATAAGTGGTTCCTGAGATCTAGATACCAAAATTTTTCGTCTAAAACGCTCTCCTCTCCTCTCGCCTTGTACCCCCACCCCTTGAAAATATCCAGTTGTAGGGGTTCACCCAATCTACCCACCATAAAAATTTCAATTTAATATCTCAACGGGTTTGGGAGCTACGCGCCTTCAAACGATTTTGCGATACGGCGGACGGCGTACGGCGTCTACGGCGGACAGACGGACATTTTTTTTTTTCTTTTTTGGTGTTTACAAGTCCTAAAACGTGTAAATACAAAATTTCAGGGTAGCAAACTTTTTTGAAATCTCAGGTCGATCACAATACTTTATTATTAAAAAATAATAAAGTAATTATTATGTTGGACTAGGTCCGAAGGATCTGCTTCGTCATCGGATGGCATTAACTCATCAGAGGGTGTATCACGATTACTATCCGAAACACCCTTACAGCTGTTGGTATTGCTGAGGATTTATCCATACGTGCCTAATTAAATAACATACATACCCTAGTGAGCCACCAAATTGCACCAAATTGATTGAAATATAAGATGATCTTCAGTGCACCTTAATCATAAAGTGCGATGCCAAATTTCACTAAATTATAATTCCTGGAAATGAATTTTGGCTCTATATCACACATACATACATTTTTTTATTGAAATATTTAACAGCATGGCTTAATGTAATACAAGCTTAATTTACCGCAACGAAAATTACCAAACCAATTTTACTGGACACTTTTGGTTCTTTCTCGCTTTTATTCCAATCATAATCATTACAACCGGTTAAGCAGTGGAACGAATTTCGGACGATAAGTTGTACAAATGTAATCTTGTACAAATACCGTAGAGTGTAATGTTTGATGTTCTTCAATTTTATCAGACTAGTTTGGAATGCGGCAAAGTAGAAATACAATATTCTTCATTTTTAAATTTTGAATTTGTGGAGATTAGAGTTAAATTTTGAATTATGCGAAATTTTAATAAATTTCTGTCAAGTAAAACTTTCTTAAAGTTGGAATTTTTCTCATTTTCGTAATTTGAGTTGCAGTCGATTTGTGGAAATCGCCGTGAATTTTATGAATAAAGTGCAACTTTCTTCGAATTTTGTTTTCTATTTGATTTGTGAAAATTCGTTCGAAATTAAATTTTCGTCAATTTTAGTCGCCCTGTGCTCGTCGATTTGAGAATTTGCACTTTTTGTAAGTAAAATTTTCGTCGACTTTTGAATTTTAAATTGTTGAGAAATTCTTTCAATAATTTTTATCAAGCTTGTATTGTTTATGCAGCATAACATACGCTCAGGCAAAACGTACAATATTCGAGGCTCGAGATGTTATGCAAACGGCTAGAATGTATTTTGGTGTTGACACGAATGGCTGTTACTAGTTTCCGTATAACATTTTTAGGCACTGATCTTACAGTACTGAAAATTTGATTTGCATATGAATCAAATTTTGAAATCGCCTGAATAAGTAAAGTAAAACTGAATTCTGACCTCGGCGAATCAATACCCATTTTCAATACTGCATACCGTCGGAAAAAAAACCGAATTTTCGAATTAATTGGTTTATATTTTTCTGTAAAGCATTTTTTAATCAATTATATCAACGGAATTGATTCAGTACCTTAAAGTTAATCTTGACGCAACTCTGTGTTTCAGCACTGAAGTTGAATCGTAACGAGTAATACTAATTAATGTCGCAGGAATGAATGATACCCAGAATTCGTGATAATCGTTACATTTTGATATATGCGTGTTCATTTGGGTTCTTATACAGTATAAGAATATCAAGGAAACGACAACATATCTTAGCTTAGTAGTTCACAAAAGTGATAGATGAAAGAAGTAATACTTATATAAGGATAGTATTTTTCTAATTCATTATTAGTATAAAACCAATACAGTTCTTATATTTGTATAGTAATGAATTAGAAAAGTAATTGGTGTCACAAATTTTAGTAATGGTGGAGTACCTACATTCGATGTTAAATGACGTCCTGATAACAGAATTCACCCTGTACTGTTCTGCTTGAGCTCTGTATATTTCAGTATTGGAAGGGGAAAGACTTTCGCTTGAATTCCGATGGAGTTCCGATGTGTTGTGCGAATTGTGGTTATTCTTAGAAGGAGTCATACCTCAATTGGACTAATGATGGTAGACCTTTTTACAAGACTTACTTCTCTTCTCTATATTCAACTTTATCTCCCTCTTCTTCTCCTCGGTCTAAAAAAAGGAAAACACTGAGAGGTAGCACTGCAACAAGAAGAGATCTTTGAAATTACTTCAACAGATTAAAATCTCAATTCATTTTCGTAATTATGTATACATAATGCTTCCTAAAGTTTGGTCTTTATATACAAATCTCATAAAAGCACTTCCATATGAAAATTGCTTCGCAGATCATAGCATATCAATTTGCCAAATTTTAATTTTCTAGTCATATAAAGTTCGAAACCCAGCATCTGAAAAATATTTGAATGTGGACCAACTAGCTCACAATATCCGTCACAAAATTGAAACTCAAGAGGGAGCACCTTTAATTACTTTACCTCAAAACCGAATTCATAAAGGCATACAGGAACAGCTCGTGCCACCTTTATTATGCAAAGTTAGCATCGCTACCGACGATGGCATTCTCAGGAGGTTTTCCCGCATCCCCTTAATGCATACCAATGCGAAATAATATCCGAATAAAATAGAATTTTTTCTCATATAGGGACTAACTTTGTGCTCTATATTTTCGTGCTAACTTCATAGACACCGACGAATATTCGACACGGGTCCCAGGTCTACCTCGATATAACTTTTTTAATTACACGCTCTATTCGCAATAACACAATATAGAACTGCCCCTTTTTATCATACCGAGTAGAAGTCACTCGCATCTAGGGGTATAAATTTGAAGTTTTTTACGCTCCAGTTCTTGGATTTGCTAACTTCGCTGTACACACTGGCAAACATTCGAAGATTATTACTCGCAGAGGATTCCCTAAGTGACTTCGTTTGCAATTAGAGAGAAACTCCTTTCTGCTAAATTACAAAAAAAGCTGGAATACAAAATGGGTCAAATTTAAGGTATAGTTGATTATATGCACTTGAGGATCCAATTTCATCAAGCTATAGGGGCTTTTGGTCACTGTTGTTGTTAGATAGGGGTTACAGGATTCTTTCGAGTAATTTTTAAATTTCAAGGAAGACTAAATTGAGCCACTGATTAGCTTCGTTTAATTCAAAGTTGTCCCATCGGGCACAATTTAGTGCCGCCTATTTATTTACTCCTCCACATAGCGAAAGAAGTTCATCGGTCATTTGAGGATTACCATCCGCAATTTAATTTCCAGAATAAAATTCTTGCGTATTTCGTCAGAAGCCGAACTAAATAGCTTTCAGCTTCTGGAATTACAGTTCATCATTTTCATACCGACGACGACCGGTAAAACCAATTATCCGACACTTTCAACGCTAAGCAAATTTCATGTAAGCATCGTCGTTTCAGGATCACAAGGACATCATCACCACTCTGATGGCAAGGATAAGAAACGTCTTATGAATAATATTAGTAACAAATTTCTCCACGTTCACAAGATTACACCCTCAGCTTGCTGTCTTCAGTAAGGACGAAGACGGTGATCTTTCATAAAATCCCGGATAGAAGACTGTAGCACAAAGTTTCCAAGAAGCTTCCTTTTAATGCTGTATTCTAGTCTTTCTCGGTGCAAAAACATGGCTCCTTTGATGTTTGCCAGGTCGAGAAAATTAAATTTGTGAGTCTTGTGAGAACTCGATAACCTGGCCATATTGCTAAAGGACTCTTGTGGCTTTCAATACGGAAAAACAAATTCAGTTCATTTTGTTAGTAATAGCAGCAAGTGCCTTAATGTCGGAATAAAATTATCAAGCCACCAGAATATTGCATTAATCCCGAATCTGAAAATATTTATATAAAGACCAGTTTCATGTTGATCCTCAAATACCATGTTCCATGTAATTATCCTTTTATAGCGATTAATTGAAATTTGTGTGTGTATAAATGTTTGGTAATCGATGGAATTAGTACGCCATAAAGTTGATTAGGGCCGATTATTTACGGATAATGTTGTTGAAAAGACAAATTTCGAACTGTATAAAACCAATTAGCACGTTCGGCCAGGTTAACATTTCCGGTAAGTTCGTTAATTATGGGCTTATTGGGGGGATGTGATTGGACCGAATATTGGCTTATTAGTTGTACATTGAAATCATTACGGAAGCCATGGGAGTGTGGCATATTTGCAGAGGCATATGACGGATAAGTTGGAGCTATTTTGTAATAACATTCAATAGGCTCACCTATGATCCCAGAATACCTGGGGACTGTTAAGAAGAGTAAACAATTTCGAAAACAAATACAAGGTTATGTTGATTGAGGTGATACAATAAGCATGAGGGAGACCAGTTAACCAAAAAGGCGTTGATCTGAAATTCAAAATTTTGAATCATACTGAAATTGAGAAATTTTCGGGCGATTTTTTGAATATGGAACAGTAATGCAGCTAGCTTTTATAGATTTTATGTTTGGCTGCTAGAATTTCACTACGTTATAATTCGCAAAAATTAATTCTATGATTAGTTGGTACTTAGTAAACATCTCGACGAATATCTCCGAGCAGTTAGGACAACATGAAATAAGCCACCCTCAGTTCACTGAAAAATACGATACGATCCGGAGAAATTAACTCAGTTTTCGGACAAGAAAAAGCCACACAATTTTCAAAAACTTTACTTTCGAATGAAGGTTTTTCACCATAAATGCTCTAAATGGTCCGCGTTCTGTCTAAGTCGAGAAGTTCGTGCGGTAGAATGCACTGGCACCGCTAAACATACCAAAACCGTTCAAAAAATATTAATTTGTTGAAATTGTCGTTTTGAGTAGTTGAATTTTGAATTGCGTGGTATTTTGACCATTTGTACGGTATTTTCTTTGATTTTTGAAAACTTTGATTTTTGTTGAATTTGTAGAGATAGTCGAAATAAAAAATTTTTTAATATTTTTTTCGATTTTTGAAACTTTTAAATTTTAGTGCTTTTTGAGATCGTGGAATTGTGGATTTTAATTTTGAATTTTAGCATTATATGTTGATTTATGAAATTTTCTTCCACATATAATTTTTTGGGTATTTGTGGAGATCGTGGAAATGAAGAGTTAGATTTTGAAAGAAGCGAAATTTTTATAGAATAGATTGTCATGAATTTTTTAATTTTGAAATTTGATCAATGAATGAATTGAACAACTTGAATTTGTGCAGAATTTCAGTACTTTTTTTAGTTCCTTATTTTGAGAAATATTTGAAAATTACATTTTCTCCGATTTTTTGATTTATTGGATTTATGTAAAAGTTGTTGGTTTCAGGTGTTAAATTTTAAAGTAAACTTCTCATCCATTTTTGAATTTCAGTAAATTTGAGGAAATCGTCGAATTGATAACTTGCACTTTTTAATTGTGAAAAATTTCAGTATTTCCCTTTTGAAAGTTGTTTTATTTGAATTTTGGATTTTGTCGGTTTATTCGAATCGTTGAGATTGTCGATAGGAAAAATTGGATTTTGGTGATTGCAGACAGTTTTTGAATAAAATTTGAAGATCATTAAATTGAGGAATTGAACTTGAAATTATCAGTAATTTGAACATTTTATTCGGAAGTGAAATTGTATTCTGTAGTTTGAATTTGGAATTTTAGTCGAATTGTGAGTATGAAATTTTCTTCGAAATTTAAATTACACGTTTTGGAAATGGATTTTATTAAATTTTTTTTTTTGAATTTTAGTCAATTTAACTTTTCATTAATGTGTGAATTTTTATAGTTTTTTAAGTATCGTCGAAATGAAGGCTTGAATTTTGAATATGCCGAATTTTAGATTTTTTTGAATTCGGAAGTGTTATGTCGACTTTTGGATATTATATTTTCATCTATTTTAGACTTATTCAATTTGCGGTAATCGTCGGTTTCAGAAGTTAAATTTTTCAGTGAACTTTAATCAATTTTCGGGTTTTGGTAGATATGAGAATAGCGTCGAATTGATGATTTGAAAGTTAAATTTCCTACTACATATTTATGACTTTTGAATTTTATCGGTTTTTGACACAATATTCGTTACGGTTCATAAACTTATAATATTTAGTCAATTTGTGCAGTTGAGTTTTGAATTTTGGTGAATTTGTGAAGATTATCGAGTTTGCCTTCCTTTTTAGAATTTTAGTCAATTTGTTGAAATACTCGTTTCAAATTTTGAAAAAATACGGACATGCAGCAGTTTTTCGGTAATCAATTTTTGAATTTCGGTAGATTTGTGGAGATCTTTTTTGTTTTTCTTGTAGAATTTTAATTTTTTGTAGATTTTTGGAAATACAATTTTTCTTCTATTTATAATCCTCAGGCTATTTGTTGAGATCAGCGAGTGCAATATTGATTTGTACGGAATTCCAAAAATTTTAAACATATTTTTTTTGCAATTTATAGTGATCGTTTGAATTGCGTGAAAATTTGGCTATTTTCAAACATGAAAACTCTGTCTAAAATAAGAACGCTCCCTTAAATTTCGCATATCTCTCTTCCTACAGTATAACTTGGGTATTTACCACTTACTCAACCACTGAAAATTTGAGTGAAATCTATTAAAAAAATAATCGTTTCTGCTTGTTCCACTCGTTTATAATGACCTCATTTTCCTCTTAGTTAGGCTGTTCAATTTACTTCTCATAGAGTCCTTCACTTCAACTTCTCCAAACGTAATTCGTCATTAGCCTTGCTCTCAATTAAATCAAGGAGAGAAAACCAAATCAAAATAATTAAATTAACTCAACCTCCCCCGAAAAAACACTTCACGTCTATCCATCACATCACAAGCGCCAAGTGACTTTGTGTTAATTATTTTTCGAAAATATCGCGCCACATGAAGTATATTATGCTAAAGTGGATTGTACACACTCGTCAAGGCCCGCCCCTAAAAGCAACCCCCCATCACGTCTATCACGTTTGCCCATATCGAAAGAAGGATTAATTTTCGAGTTTCTTTGGAACGCGCCGCAAAAGCAAAGTGGAGCTCAATGAACGCTATCCAAGGTAATTAGATTTTAATCCGCTCGTCATTTTGCCAGTAAATATTTAAGGATTCCAGTGTATACACGAAATTGCGGCTTACGAAGGAGCTCGATCCTTGCGCGTATTCGTGCAACGACACCAAATTTAATTTTGCGACAAAAGTCGCAGATTTCGGAAAGCATTGAGGATTTAAATTTCGTCCCAGCAAAAACATACTTTCAAACTGTACACAATTCTACCTTGTAAATAGACTGGGGTTTGAAGAGCACAACAAATCCTTTTTGAGACGATCCTTTGAAATATCCACCAATACTGCATTCAAGGACTGTAATTCGGTTTGACTCTACGAGTAATATGTTACATATTGCCTTCACTTGCATGACTACTAACGATAAATCCTTTTCCACTTTGTTTGCCTTATCCTCACGAGGAATAGACAAAAAAACTCAAGGAGTCACTTTTCGGCCCAACGAAACCCTTATGCGGAACTAAGGAGCTTTTTTCGGTTAGCGCACATATACACGAACCATCACTCGAGAAAAGAGTCTGTAAAGACATAAATCAGTAGCAAAAATACTTTGCTTTCATAATTAACTCATTAGAACAGCCATAAATCTGATTTAATTGTTTTATCGTGTGTCAAAAAGCTGTTTAGGGATCCGGCACAAAACAAAAATAATGAACAGAAGAAAAAAATTAAAACAACACACAGGCGATACGGCGATAATTACGAAACTGGTAAGGTCATTAATATTAGTTTTACTTTAAGGATATGCCTTAAGTGAATAATGTCGAAGAAATTACAACAAAATGTTTAGTCTTACACGAAATGGCGGGTTTGGTTGGAATCAACTTAGCAATTTCCGCCAAGAAATTCAATTATTGATAATTATTGACGATTTTCGCAATAAATAATATGCTCAAGACTAATCTTCTTTCAAATTTCTTACTACATAGCTCCTTTTTCAAAAATACCTACTACGAAATTAAACATAAAAAGAAAGTGGTTTCCTTTTAAAAAACGAACGAGAACCATATATTTACCACATCATTGCATCTAGCTGAAGTCATATTTTCAAAGTATTTTCCTTGATTATATATCCAAGTTTCAAATTTTTAGGACAAATCGTTCTCGAGATGTAAAAATCATGATGTTGCCACTCTCACCTGCTCTCCCAAAAAATTTTCAAAGCCTTCTAATATAAGCCATCAATTTAAAATAAAAAAAATTTCCTAATTTCCATCCACCCCCAATTTTCGACTCTTATCAAAAACCGTAAAGGACATTCTTCTGATTCTTGAGATATTAAGCCAAAACCCCATGGTCCTCCATTCTCATTACAATGCAAACTTCAAAAAAATTCAAATTGGAAAATTTTGACTTCTACAATTTCGTTAATATACCAAATTTCAACTTTTTAGCTTAAACATTTTTAATGTTCTTCTGCAAACGGATCTTGAAATCCAATTTTCTGAATTGGCGACGTTTTCTACTTTTACTACTACTCCCTCTAACAAGTTCAAGCAACTGATCTACAAATTAATTCGAAAACAATTGACCAATTAAACTAAAATGCATTAAAACTTTCCGCATGTGGTAGAACTGCATTAGATCTTATTTAGGTACGTAAAAGTTCGTAGCCACTCGAAAGAAACTTGAAGCACTTTACAAGTTCCTTCCTTATGTACTGCATTTTCGTAACACTTGCCGAAATTTGTCAATTCTGCTAACCCTGGATGAAAGGAAACTTACCTTCACCTGGCCGAAAAAGAAAAACCCCTACCGCAACGATGTGAATATGGCACTAAGTGGATATCCTGTTTAAGGACATACAGACAAACATGTACACACTACATACGTATTAAATCGAAACGGAAATCTTATCCCTTTTTCGAGCGGTAAAATCTTTTACGATATATAGAGGACATTGTAATTACCTATGCAAATTGTTTTCAGATCCACATTGATACCACAAAGTGGTTTCCGGACGAAAGGATTTACCTCACAAATGAAAAGGGTCAGGTGGGATAATACGAACGAAAGTTTTTCAAAGTTTAGTTTTCGAAGGATTTGTTTAATTTAATGTGCGACTGTAGGAAAATGAAGCCAGGATTATTTGCTGTAAGTAAATTTTGTAGTTTACAAATTGGTGAATTTAATGAGGATAAAGGTTGTAATTCAAGAACAAGAACTTAAGCAAATAGCAATAAAAAATATCTCGGAGATAACAAAATCTTCGGCCTAAATGCTTAACGTCTATTTATTTGTGTTAACTTCTTTTAAATAGGCAGAATTACTCGAAATTCTGAAGTGAGTGGAATGATTTTAGTCATAAATAAACTTCTGCATACGCTTGCTAAAAAAAACTACCTGAAGTATGGATTTAGCTCAGAAACAAGTTTAAAATACTGCATGTATTCAGATTTGTAGCTGACTGCTTTTAAAAAATATTTTGCAACGCGTGTGAGAAGGAGGCGCTACTTTTTCAACTACTATTTTGTGTACCATTGAAGAAGATTTTCAAGAATTTTCAGTTACAGGAATCTATGAAAAATGTTTTGCACGAATACCTCGAAATCGAATGATATCAAATTGTTTTTTCTTCTGGTCTACCCCTAAGAAATAATTTCGGAATTAATAGATATTCAACCTGCAATAGGATGAAAAGTAGTTCAGTGTGTGTTCACGAATTTTCTCAACATGTCTTAAACCCGATAAGATACTAAATTAGTTTTTTTTACCGACGCCTAATAAGCGATTTCAGGATTGACCAATATTCAACCCCAACGTGTTGAAACATATTTTTTCAGAAATACATAAAACTAGACGTTGTTGATCCCTCGAGGGAAATTTAAGGCCTTCACTATAACATTTTCAGGAGTTTTTTCTTCAAAATGGTTTCTTTTTCAATATTGAAATTTATAGATCACCAAGAAATTATGAAATTGTGAATGAAAATTCGTATACGCCGAAGTAAAAAAAAATTTGTATCTATACAATAATTCTACACTCAATAGTATTCTAAGAGATGCTACATAACGAACCCTAACAGATATTCGAACACAGTACATATTATTTTTTCCGCACCGTGTGTAATTTTACACATTGTAAAATTTTGTCTTTCCACACCAGCAGTAAATTTACACATTTTAAGCGATTGATTTCCACACTAATGTGTGAATTGCCGCATTAATAGTAAAAATCACAAGAGTGCGTAAAGAAATTTGATCACAGTAATTTTACTGCTCTCAGAGTACGCACTAAATTGCCTACTCTGAGAGTAGTAAAATTTTTTACTGTGTAGGTATGATATTGCAAATCCGCGCCAAAATAGCATCTGTCTAAAAAAAATAGCTAAGTCTTCATTTTCCTACAAAGCTAACTCTCTTTTCCAGAAAAGTCAAATTCCAAGCCACATAAGATGAAACCATCTGCTCAAAATGCAGATATCGTGTCCTTTTTATAATACTCTTTGTTGGTTCTGATTTATAAACTCTACAACAGGTGATGAATTTCTATTTCATTTTGACTCTATATCCCTCCCCATAAGAACCCTTTTCGGAAACGACGAAAATCGAAAAGAGTTAAAAAGGTGTTCCGCATAAAATTCCGCTAAATAATTCCTCGGGCCCATGACTTATTGGATTTTGAATGATTTATGGTCGACGAATTGAAATTTGCCGCATAACGTCTCCAACTGAAACTTCTCTGCATTAAATCCTTACACACAGGCTCATATGTAGCCGAAAAAGGTATGCCTGAGGAGTGTAACGTCCTGATTCCTGGATTCGGTGTTCATTGAAGAAGAACTTCGAACTATGCCACCATTACTTTGAGAAATTTCGTCCTTGTCGGCGTCGTTTTCGTTAAATTTACGTTGCAAATAACATTCACATGTAATTAGCATTTCAAAAGCGGAAGAGTGATACAACGGAAAATTTGCAAACACCTTCAAACCGCCCCACGTTATGGGGTGGGTCAAAGAGCGGAAAAGGATTCTTGTTTGACTCGAAAGTTTAACATTTTGTCTGCATTCCGGATGTCGGGGTTGCACGAAAGTGGATGAGAACCAGGGGGAGCATTTTTGGTCGGAAAGAATCTAGCTGAAGCGACTTCACAGAATGCAAAATCACTTGGTGAGAGTGGCAGTGGTGGTCCAGGTGGTGCCATGACTTCTCTAATGACAAGAGAATTTAATTAAAGTATCCCATTGTTTCAAATCCTTATCCGTGGTCCTGGTATCCTGGTGTCTCCGAAATAAATTCGCATGTTTCTAATGTTTCGCCAAAATTGTTGGTCTTTGTAATAAGAGGATCCGACAGGTTATAGTGTAAATTTTCGCTGTGATTTTTGCATTATACGTACAATAAAACATCCTTTTGTCCCTTTTGAAAGGTATGGGACCCGGTATGCTTGCGAGTTGTATGAAATCACTTGAAATTGTTTCGTCGAGATGGTGAACATTTTGTTATCTTCCATAGACTGAATACAATTACGGGCGAGCTTTCGCTGGAAAAAGTAACTTTGTCACCTTGGGACGTACGTGATTTATTGGCATTGAATGTCAGCGACATGCTGTGAAATAATTACATCGGCAACAGGGAATTTAAGTGGTTTGTTATGCAAGACGATTCGATCTCTAGATTGTACTATACATAGACTCCATACGAGGTTTGTGTTACGCCGTATATACTTCGGGGAATACTGTTTAATTATGGATCAATCCCATGGACTTTGACAAGGAGATTAATAGTTCGCTCACTGCTTTCCTTTCATGAGCTCCTCGCTAGAGCATTAAAAATTATATCGGAAAGAAAAGGTTTGAATATTGGATGTATTCAAAGTTACGGTTTTTTAAACAAACGAAATTAGCTGAGGTAAATAAGACAGTTCTAGGCTGTAGCGCTATAGAAAATTAACAGCAAAATAATCCTTGCTGAAAACAGAAGTCGTCCTATGTTTTTGCAAAAACAAAAAAACAACAAAGATTTTCATTTTTTTAACATATTTATGATTTGCCAAAATTCTAATTTTTGGTGTTTCGGCAATTTGATTTGCCAAATTTTTAATTTTTGAAACCTTGATTAATTTTTGCAAAAAAGGAACGTTTTAACGTTCACCAAATCGGAAAAAATATGTTAAGTTAAAAAATACAAAGGAGGAAAATTCCTATTAACAGTACGGTGCAGTGTGACCATTATCAGCACGTTCCACTTAAGAGATAACAATTAAGTTGAAACTTATTTCAGTTTGCACGGCAAGTAAAGAATCAAATAGTTAGGACAACCATAAATTATACAGACTATTTGATTCAACAAAATATTGTTAGCAATTCTTGGGATTTATGTGAATAATTCGCATTTATGTACAGTGGCTATGTAAAGAATTCGAACACTTCATGCGTAATGCGAATCAAAAACAAAATAAAGTTGGCCATACTTTAGGTTAGACAATGTATCTATGTGGTAAATCGTGTCACAGCCCATAGCACCAAAAGTTATTAACACCTGCTAGTACACTGCCATACCCAGCTCTATTCCTGATCGTCCTGTAGTAGAGGATTACTCTGTGAGACCAGTTCCGACTTCAGAGGTAATTGAGTTATATTATTTTTATTTAAATATTTTTAACTCTTTCAGCTACTAAACTACCCATGGAAGTAAAAATATCGGAAAATACTAAAATTGATTTTTAACCGATTGTACATATTAAAAGCACGTGTAGACATCTCAAATTTCGTCATATTTTCGTGAGAATGCATGCAACCCCGTTTCTGACCCTTAGTGGTTAAATAACAAATATTCTAAAATTAGTTTTTAGGCGATTTCATAAAAAGCAGATAAGAAGTAAAACCAATTTGCTACCTCATCAGACCAAAGAGATATGGCGAAATTTTTGAAAACGTATATAACTCCAATACTTCCCCTTGGGAATTGAATTTCGGAAAATCGTAATATAAATTTTTAGGAGATTCCAAAGAGGCGATTTTGATAACTCGTCAAATTTTAGATATATTGCAAAATGTAGGCGTTATAAAAAAAAGCCGGTTTTATATCTCATCATATCTAAGAGATATGCTGGAATTGGTGAAAACGTATGCAACTCCTTAATACCCACTTGGGGGTTAAATACTAAATAACTTCAGCATTTGTTGGTATTCAGTTCTTAGATGATTATATAAAAAGTCTGTGGAACTAAAAACCAACTCGATATCTCATCAAATCAGAGAGATGTGGCAAAAATTTTAAAAATATGTGCAATCCTCCCAATCTATTCACAAAAAAATTTAATTTATTTTCTCAAAGGGTTTGGGAGATACGAGCCTTCAAACGCGTTTGTGTACGGCGGACAGACGGACTTAATATTTTTGTTCAGTTCTATTAGTCCTGAAACATGAAAATACAAAGAGTAGATAGCAAAAATGTGTTTAAAGTCGATCATAATACTGTTATTATTGAAATAATAAAGTAAAAGAAAAAATTCTTTTTGTCGAAATAGAATATTTTAATCTCTTTTTAGTTACAATCTGCAAAATATTTTATAAAAATTCGAAAATTGCAGGAAAAAATTATCCCTGAAAAATGTAGATATTACACGTATGTATCTATTGTTTATTTTTTATTTTATAACATACTGTTACATGTAAACCTGGCAACCGCGTAACTCGATCGATTACGAATAAGGGAAATAGTAGCAACCGAATACCTAGTTGCAAAATAACCCAATCAGAAACGTAGTATATAAGGAGAAACAACACGACTATATTTCCCCTCTAATCGAATGCGATCGAATGTATTGGAACAGCCTAGAAGATCGCATGGAATGCTCTCAAGCTTTCCAGCATATTCTACACACACCACCGAACGAAGATTCAAGAACAGTCTCGACCACAGACAAATGGTATAAAAGCAGATAAAGCTTTCAGCGAGGGACATATAATTTTGATTACGTCGACTGTGACAGCCAGCGTGTATACGCGACCGTGTTGGTAGAGAGCGTAAGTGATCGAGTCAAGCGATATAAATAAGCGGGCAGTGCTGCCATACAGTGCGAATTATTGTGCGAATATAATTCTGGAATTAAAGTGCGGATTAATAAATTATAACTTACTTTTATTTTAACCGAATTGTGTTTTACTTGAAACCCCGGCGAACCCCTAGCTCGCAACAATACTTTATATTTAAGTTATTTATTATTTCATTTCTTTACTTTGATTTTTGTTATTTAAATGGGTTTCTTTAAGTTTTATCTCAAACAACAAAATATACAAACATTCTGGAAAATTATTGATGATCCAAATTATTTCCCATAAAAGTTTGTCACAGAGCAGTTACCAAACGAAATATACACAAACTATTCCCCGACCTGCCGAACAGAAGATCCTCCCGAAAACAGAACTCGATTTCTAGCCGACATACCCTCGGGCGAAAAAAGTGCGTGCAATTCAACTATTAAGTAAAATTAATGTCCGCAACAACCATAAGGACGTGAATATTTCATGAGAGTTAATAATAGCAGCAAAACAGGTGCCATAAAAGTAAGTCATGTTTAATTGCGCAAGTAAACGAGGTGCTTAATGGTATGTACTAGTTCAGCAATAGCCCCGCCATACTGTACACTGTCGAATATTGCAACATAAAAAATGGCTTTATAGTGTGTTAAAGGGTCGTTAAATAATTAATAAAGCATAAAGGACCTTAGGTAAAGCTGCTCCATTCTATGTTTTTCATATCCAACTGTGTAACAAGAATAAAACGTCAAATTACAACGCCATGCAGCGCCAGCAAACAGGACAAACTGACAAACAATGTTCGAAATAAAAACAATAATAAAAAAAGGGTAAACGGCAATAAAGCGCACGCGGTTTTCGCTTCCGTCCGGCATTAGTCCAACTCTATCAAACAAAAATTCAGGCAATAGTTTAACTGCTGTTAAAAGGTAACAAGCACACCGTATATACCCTACACTGTATCAACATTTTTATAGTCAATAAAACTACCCCCGTACGTAGTTTCCATCAATTTTATCAACTCGCAAACAAAACCCCTTAAAGTATTTTCTATGCAAATGTTCAGTTAATAAAAAAAAAGTTCATATATGCTCACTCCAGGACATGGTCGTAACCGAACCACTTGACTCTATCGATATTTTGACAGGATTTCGATTCGGTATAATGCCAGGACCTCCTACATCCTTGACGAGAAACTTGAAGGTTTTACCATTCGGTTTTTCATCGAATATCGAGACCGAATCGGAAAATTCAAATTTTATGTTGGTTTGAATATTTTATGTGAGCTTTTTTTTTCCGATCATCAAAAAAAAAACTTGGCAAACTTTTCGCATACAAGAGAAGTTAGTTTGGTCCTTGCCCGGCAGAATCATCGTGGATGCATGCCATCGTACGAATTACCATGATGGTGGATTATGAGGCTCCTACATATAACAAAAAAAAACGATGACAATATTGCACTATCCAATTTTAGATAGTAAAAGGGGGTAGTTTTTTGTAACGAAAATCATAGATTACACGACGAACTGTTTACCATTTTGATTGAAAGTTGATTGAAGGGGATGACGTGGATTTGTCGG
Source organism: Beris morrisii (assembly GCA_951812415.1). Taxonomy (NCBI): domain Eukaryota; kingdom Metazoa; phylum Arthropoda; class Insecta; order Diptera; family Stratiomyidae; genus Beris; species Beris morrisii. The sequence goes on from OX638311.1 coordinate 11,122,470, forward strand.
GATTTTCATAGTTCAGTCAACTATTTTTGAGTAGTTTGAATATTAAATTAAAAGTCATTGGGTTGTCTTTCCAATTGATGGTTATACTCGTAATACAAACTCTGTTTCTATAGATCAGATACTACCGCTAAAAACGAGATATTCTTTTTTCCCCGTTATTATTTTAATCGTATAATCGCTTACCTATTTTCAGCTTCGGTATGATCAAATATTGCGGTTTTTCCCCGATGGAAAACTGTTGAAAATCACTAAAACAAAGGGGGCGGGTGGGGTCTTGCTCGGTTCAACACAGAGAAAGGTCCTTTTTTGAAAGGCCACGCGATCAAACCACTGAGCATCTAAAAAATGCACTAGAAATTAAAATGTTGGCTCCACTTGAGAGCAAAAACTGAACCTCATCACAAAAAAAAAAAAAATTATGACCCGCCTCGAACTTTTCTTCTGAAAGAGGCAGAAAACTTTGCCCCACATTGGGCGCCCCCCACAACGAAATCGGAGCTACCCTAACCGGATTGATAGCGCCATCAGCAGATGCTAAGCTTCTGTAGATCGTTGACAGATTGAATGAGGAGAACCGGCACTTATTGCCGGCTACTCAAGGCGAAGGTAGATCGCATTATTAGCTAAGTTACATCGCGTCAAATACCTTATCCTCACACCATTCGCCATTTTTGCTCGTAACCGTACTGCTTTTGGCCTTAGCCGTAATCTGTAAATCACGATTTTATTGAGTTGGCGCCACCACCCAGCACGGAGTAATGAACCAAGCAGGACGGAGTAACCTTCTGCGATGCAATCGCCGTATATGTAAGTCTGTAGAATATATTTTATGGGATGTTTTGGTTATGCGATTCATACTTTTCATCATCAATTTTTTTTAATTTAATAACTTGCACGTTGAGGATTGATTCCACAAGAAGTTTAACGATGAGTTGGGTGGCAAATTAGATTAATATCTATAGGGTGTAACTTGTACTGAGGTTCAAACGAAAATGGGAGATAGAGGAACTTATCCTGAGTAGAAAATCGTTCTACACATACTCCCGTTTTTGCACCGTTAAGGAGATAGCGCGATTTTAAGGACGAAGGATTTTCATCATACCTGTGATCACTGTTTGATCTCTAACTTCTGCTGTACTTAGTGTAACGTAATAATTCTGGGCTCGTTGGAAAGGACACAAATTCTTCTTTCTAATTGCTATCAACTTCACGTGCCCACACATGCATATTGTGGAAATTTTCTATGCCATCGCGGGTGAATTGCGATTCGTCGGTCCAGAGAATTCTTTGTGTAAAACGCTGGATGTTCGTCTGCTCGCAGTAACATGGTACGACAAAGGTCTCGCCGATGTTCACGATCTCCGGGCAACAGTTGTTGCACCGGTGTATTGTGATAGAGATACAGTCCTTCTCCTTGCAGAATTCGGAACACTTGCATGTGGTTGATGCCTAATCGATGGCCGATGCTCCGGGTGCTTACCGTGGGGTCCCTAGCCGCGATGCGCAGTATGCGCTCCTCCGTGGCCACAGTTACCGAGTGTCGCCGTCCTGGATGTTGTGTCTCCCGCCACGGCTGCAGTGTACCTCGTTCACGAAGGTCCCGATGAATGCTGATGAACATCTGATAATGGGGGTACCGAGATCTGTCCGGATACCGTTCCCGGTAAACTCTTTCGGCTCGCCTAGCATTCCCGTCGCACAACCCATACACGAAGTGCATGTCTGCCATTTCTTCCGTTGTAAAAGACCTCCTATTGCTTGCCATGTTGCTCGTAATGATGTCTATAACATTCTGTTTGCTGCTGCTTCCTCCCGATGCTTTTATCGCAGAAAAATCTACGTAGGACGAAGTCATTACTGTTCCTTAAGGGAGCAGGTAAACTCCACGCCCTACTTAAATGGATATTACTTAATTAACTTAAATGGATGTTAGTTAATTTACTTAAATGGACGCTATCTAATTAGTTGTCATATTTTTACTTACCTGTACCATAATTACCACACATAAGAGCAATACGTGTGTTGTTAACATGGTTGCTCATTACTGCATCTGTTTTGCGGTAAATTCTATGTTTAGCAGTATTTCCAACATGTGCAGGGAACTCACTTGTTGTTGCAAATATGAAGAATTCTGTTATCAAACGTATAATGAAATTTTATGGGCTTTCCGAAAATGTAATAAAATTTGGTGGTTAATTAAATCCTTCTTGGAGAAAACAGGACTTTTTTGTATTTTTTCTTAATTTTTTATTATTTTTGTATCATTTAAATGAATTTTTCTCAAAAAGTATAACACTGATTGACACAGTTGATAGCAATTAGAAAGAAGAATTTATGTCCTTTCCAACAAGCCCAGAATTATTACGTTACGCTAAGTACAGCAGAAGTTAGAGATCAAACAGTGATCACAGGTACGGTGAAAATCCTTCGTCCTTAAAATCGCGCTATCTCCTTAACGGTGCAAAAACGGGAGTATGTGTAGAACGATTTTCTACTCAGGACAAGTTCCTCTATCTCCCATTTTTGTTTGAACCTCAGTACAAGTTACACCCTGTATAACAGGGTCGACTAAGTCTACTTGTAGTCTTCAACAACACTTATGCCAAAGGAAATTTTCTTGACCTATTCAGTTACTAGCACTTTGAACTCCAAACTCTTTGCCAAAAATATTGACAATCCTATTTAAAGCTGTTAAATGCCATTGTAAACGCGACAATGCACAATGATCTGCAAAAGAGTTGAAATAATAAAATTAATTTATTTATAAAATAAAGTAAAAAAATTTAAAAATTTAAAATATAAAAAAATTTGATTTTTAAAAATATGGGGGTATTCCCACTTGCGACACTGACCTTAGCAGTCAAATTTGGCACATTCCGAAAAGGAACAAAAAATATTCAAACCGCTACGATCTTCTGACGTGTATTTAAATGAAAAGCGACAGTTAATAATTCATGACAATAGTTAACCACGACAAATTTCAAATTCCTCAATTTATTTTCATTTTTCTTTCATGCTAACAACAAACATAAAATATATTTTTAATTCCTTAAAAAAAAATTCAATTTTCAAAAACCATTCGAATAGTCTTAACAACTATTACACTATTTTTTAGAAAAGCTTTCTTTTCTAAGTAGTTCACGTATCTTCAAAAGTAACTTTTGGGGTATAGTGTAACAAATGTAATATTTAACACCAAATACTACAAAATGAGATATTGGTAATAACGTGAACTATTCAGCAATAAAATGCAACCGATTTTAATGTTGTTTTTATTCTGGCTTTGTTGTGTCTAGCCACCGTGCATTCCGTAGCTTGTTCTTTCGCAACGTAACTTGCTCGAATATCGTACATCTCTTGTTAACCGATTATGCGTTTAATGGAATTTCGGTCGATGTTCACGGATGTACCTCTGCGGCTATTTAGCCAAGTCAAGTGTTCTGTAATTTGGAATGTGTACATAGTGTCATTAACTGTTTTAATTTTTTAAAGTATATAGGGTGAAATAAAGAGTCATGAAAGCCCATCAATTTCTTCGGTTAAGCTATGGTAAATACATGAAGTTTAATGTGGATTGCAAATGAGCGAACAGTTTCAAAATTACACTAAGGATACCACTGCACAGAAAGAATTATTTGAATATTCTACTAAAGACTTACTACTATCAAGAATACTCCAATCCAATAATAAATCGACCTATAAACTGCCAAAAGAACCTATCAATAGATTTTCCTACCTATCATTAACACCTATATCCATGGCCATAAAAAAGAAAAACTTTTACTTTCCCCCGTAGTATCCCTACTGAGATTTACGACTCATACAGGTGTTGCCAACATATTTCCCAATTTTTTTTCGGTTTCCTTCATCCGAAATGGCAGCGCTCCGAAAACGTTTTGTTAACAGCTTTGCAACTTTTCATAAACAACTTTACGACATTATTATTAGCCTTTTGGGTGAACTTTTAATGAATTTCGTCAGTTATCACTTTTTGATGATTTCTTACAGTTTCCGTAGCGAGATTAATTCGCCGATTTTACGATCCTGTAATAACTTTTATATTCTAGTATAGTATAGTGTTGCAGTTCTAATTGAATTTTCGTTTGGGTGAAGTTAAATCCTAACGAAACTGGTAGCTCAGAGAAATTTCGATGGAGTATCCTAAGAACAGTATTTCTTAAAGAAACTCGTGATTAGCATAATTTAGCTCGTTTGGACATTAATTTTGTTAGTCTCCAGTTTAATAGGGCCAAATACACAGTAAAGAGAAAAGGATTGCTGCCGGTGGATTACTTTGAAATTGAGTGATTTTGTTTTGCCGGTGATCAGATTACCAGCCAAGGATGGTGAAATATTTTTGTATAAGGTTTTGCGACTCCTGCTCAAAATGAGTATCCTTAGTGTGATGACTACAACAGCAGAAACACAGAAAAAGCATTCTTTCTTTTGGGTGAACATATGAGGGTTTGCACTAAAAAGTTAAAAGTCGAATATATATAGCAAAGCATTTCAAAACTAAGCATTTGAGACGAAGTATTTGCACATTCTTTTTCCAATTGGAAGTTTTAGCAGCATCTCAGTTGAAAATAAAAAGGTAAATTTGAACTACTTTTCGGCCCTTTAAGCACAAACAAGGTGCTTCTGACTGGACTGTACACAATTGCATTAAAAGCTGTCCGCTAAATTAAGTTCGGTCCTATAGAAAAAGAAGATCTGGGATCGCCATTTTTTTAATTGACACATGGAATGGCTAAGCAATTAATTAGCCCCATTCCTTTGATGTACAACTTTTTATGTTTTTCATACTTAAAAACACTTGTCACTAAGAACGAAAACGTAGCAGCAGACAGACGATCTTTTCGCTGGTATAATCCTAATTCTGAGCTCAGCATTCGAGAGTTTTGCTGTTTCAGACCCAGAAACATCAACGAGAACGTCAAGTACGTATGTTACTTTACGCGTAGTCCTACCGAATAATCTTCCGTTTATCATGTAGATGCATCGCTGTAATTGGCCAAGCATCGGACACAACTGGCCGAAGCGCATACCTCTGAGACCAAAACACGAGGTTCTAGTATTTGTGGGTGGGTACATAATTTTTGTGCAAAACTGCATGCTTTATAAGACCTAAGGACCTCTATACAAATTAAGCATTGACGAAAATACTACAAACTATACCAACTTCATTATTTTTACAAAGGCTAGCAAGCCTACCTTTACATGAAATTTTCAATTATAGTGTTGTGGTTTATCAATTAAAGTTCCACATAAGTACGATATTCAAACAAAAAACTGAATATAAACAAGGTAAAAGAGTACAAGAACACACGAGTACGTAACATAGCATACAAACAACAATAATTCATCTAGGGCTTCCTTTATAGTTGGTATTACGCTCACAGCTCAGTGACTTGCTAACTGATGAAACTCTAATTGATGCATTGCTCTTTTTGCTTTGTTTTTCATTACTTTTTTATATTTTGCAAATTTATTAATGTATACTTTATGAGTGTGAAGCCAGGGCAGGAAAATATTGAAATTACGACGGTAACCTTTATTAAATTGAAAATTATTCGTGCTAGTTTCAATTCTGTGGTAACTATTTTATAACAATTTTTTTAAAAGTGTGTTTTTAATATGTATTCTTTCACACTTTATACCTACATTTTCAAAAAATCTAGAAGCTTTTCTAATAAAATTTTCAATTTATATTAAACCTGTGTTAACCTCATTATCGTCACTTATTTAATCCATTCTTTAAACAGTTTCGTTTATTTAATAGCGTTCTTTTTTTTGTCGTATTCGCCAATTACAACTTTTTCCAGGAAAAACAAAGAATGAAGAAAGGATTTAGCCATACAAAATGTCGTTCTCATTTTTGTATTACATTAGATACAGCTATGCTACCAATTTAAAAATCTGCCAATGGTCTGGGCGAAACTTTATTATTTTTCGGGTCAAAGTTCGGGAGCGGTCGAAGTCGGAGTGTATTATGAGTTGCTTCGAGATTATTAGATTTCTAGGAATATTAATTTTGTTCTTAAAATAAAAATATTTAAAATAGCGATTTTGAGCCGATTAAACATTGAAAAAGTCCGTGTAGACTATTCGAATTTCGGTATATTAAATACACTAAAAGCCCATAGAAGTGAAAACGAATTTGTTGCCTTATCAAACTTAAAACGTATTCAAACCCATTACTTCCACTTGGGGTTTGAATTTCGAAAAAATTGTGAAACAAGTTTTTAGACGATTTCATAAGAAGCAACTTGATATCTCATGAGACACGAGGGATTTTGTAAAATTTGTGAAAACGTAAGCAAACCCTTCACATCCCATTGGTTTTTGAAATTCGAAAAATCGTGAATTGGTTGGCCGTAATAATCAATTTTATATCTCATCAGAACTAAGGGATGGCAAAAATTGTGAAAACATATACAAACCCTTGGGGGTTGAATATCCAAAAATTGAGAAATGGGTTTGTAGGCGATTATATAAAAAGTCTGTGGAAGTGAAAAGCAATCTAATATCTCATCGAACCTAAGAAATATGTCGAAGCTTTGAAAAGCATACAACCCCCTTACACCCATTAGGATTGAATATCTAAAATACTCAAATTGACTTTTTGGCTTTTTTATATAGGAAACCTTAGGAAGTAAAAATGAATTCGATATATCATCAGGTATGCAACCTCCTTCTACCCACTTGGAGGATGAATATCCGAAAATCCTGAAAGGAGTTAATAAATAAATATGAAGACAGCACGAGAAAGTTGGAACCAATTCAATTTCTTATCACTTCTAAAAGAAATGACGGAATTCGTAAAAACGTGTTCAACCCTTTTATACCCTCTTAGGAGCTGAAAAAGGAAAAAACTTAAAAATAAGTTTTAGGCGATTATTACGCAGGCACGTGAAAGTGAAAAGATATTCGATATCTGATAAGACATAGTAAGATATAGTAGAATTCGTTAAAAAGTTTACAACCTTCTTGACCCCCTTAGGGGTGAAATTTTAAAAAATCCTGAAAACACTTTCTTGGTATTTATATGAAGAAGACGTACAATAAAAATGAGTTCAATATTTGGGAAAACATAATAGATATGACGAAAACCGTGAAAATATATGCATTCCATTTTCACTGATCATTTTTATATTCATAAATAGGAAAAACACCCCCCACCCCCGTACCATACTACCCCTACAAAAAATTATATTTTTCCAAGATGTTACTAATATAGCTCTATCTAAATACCAAGTTTCAGTTTTATATCGTTATAGGTTGTCGAGATATTAAAACCGGAACTTTTTCCTTTTCACCCTCCCCCACCCTCACCCTCTACACCCTCACTTTCAAAATTTTGTTTTCTGCTAGGGGTCTATTACGCCTACTTCTGGTAAAAATTTTAAGCATCTATCTTACACTGTTCTTGAGATATGATACGTGATTTTTTAGAAAAATTCTTATCCCCTCCACTTTCATGCTCCACCGCCCCCTTAAAAAATTTTACTTTCATCAAACTTCATTTGTCAACCTTTATACACAAACCAAATTTTATTTGTCAAGTGCAATCGGTTCGTGAGATATCGTAATCTAAAGTTTTTCACCCCCCACCCCCGTACGCCACTGCCCCCACTCAAATTTTTGCTTGCGATCTATTCTCCTAGTATACCTACAGATATTCCTTAAGTTTCAATTTTGTGCCATTAACAGTTTAGGAGATATGGATTTTAGAATGTGTCGATCTCACCTTTTTTGCGTTTCGGACGCATTATTTTTCCCCCCACTCCCAAACGCCTTCACCTATATCGGCAATTTTTTTGCATATGGGTCCACTACTGAAACTCTATATAGATTCCAAATTTCAGCCTCCTAGCATAAGCGGTTGTTGAGATCTAGAAACCAAAATTTTCCGTCTAAAACACTTCCCCCTCCTCCCCCCTCACACCCCACCCCTCCAAATTTGGCCACTTCAAAGGGCCTACCCAGTTTATTCATAAAAAAAATTTAAATTTAATAGCTCAAAGGGTTTGGGAGCTACGAGCCTTCAAACGATTTTGCGTACAGCGGTCGACGTACGGCGGACAGACGGACTGAAATTTTTTTTTGCTTTTTTCGTATTTACTAGTCATGAAACGTGAAAAATGTTGAGGGTAGCAAATTTTTTTTTTTAAAAAATCGATAACAATACTGTATTATTGAAATAATAAAGTAAAACGATATAAAGTACCTTACACTAAAATTTGATAGACCTATATGTATATGGTTAAGAAGTTCTTACACTATCGAAGAACAAGCCAAAAATCAAGTATTCAGAAGTTAATTTAAGGAAGCAATCCCATTATTGGAAAGAGGACGATGTTTGCTGTATGTTTTTTATGTTTCTACAATCTAAAATCGAACAACCTATCGATTAAAGTCACCAAAATTCCCACACGATATGAATATCGATTATGTTGTCCATTCGTATTGTGTCCAGGTTGACACTCAATTATACCTTGAAGCGATGTAAATTAAGAGATTTTATCTTTCGATTACTTTTATTTGGGCAAAATGTGTAGCGGATGGTTATCTATCTAAAGAGTACACCAACAAACTGACGTACTCATAATATGTATGAATGAAATTGATGCAACATTTTAGTATTATACTTTGATGCTAAATATAATTGTGATAGCGATGAATTAAAGTACAATAACGTGAACCATTTCATCATGACAGAATTTATTTGATGTTTAAATTATATTTCTCTGGCCTTACTAACATAGAAGTCGTAGGTTAGAATTCAACTTAAGGAAAAATCAACTACAGTGCTCTCAGGAAATAAGCTATTATTGACATATAACCCAAAAATGCTGTGTAATATCGTCGCAATGTCAGCTTCCTCTCTCTTATTTATACATATTTTCATGGCGATTGTTTACAAGAACTCGCTACATTAATTCCTCCGTGGTCCCATTTTACCCGTGATATGTGTAGTGCTGCATGTGCTCACAAGTACGTGGAATAATCGACCATCTTCTGTTGTCTCTTGTGAATATAACTTGAAGCAATTTAAGCGAAATACTCATTGTTATTTCTATTCATCCAATTTCTTACCCGATTCCTTTAAGTTAAACCATAACATTAATGTATGTACTTTAAGCACAAATTCATACATACATGAATGCGTGTAGCAATATATTATAATACATGGCTACAAAATCCCTCCCATTCTTTTAATGTTACTACTTGTAAGTATACTATTTAAATATATCCCCTATGTAAATTATCAAGCTAGGGACGACATAAAAAAAATGCAATTATGATTTCAAAGTGAACAAATAATTTTGTTACTTTAATTACCGTTTCTCAATTCATTCTTTATACATTTTATGCACGGACTGCACATAGCCCTATTTTATTCTGTTACGGAAAATTTTTTTAATACTCTGGGTTTCTTTCAGATACCTACATATAGTATGCAGATAGGAAACGTCTCAAAAATGGGACCAATTAGTTTCGAACAAACCACTCCAAAAAAACTCAGACTAAATTTTTCCCACGTTTCTTTCGTCTAGTATTAAAAAATTTGTAACATGAAAAATGTGTTAAGTTACAACATTTTAGACTTATGAATTTCGAGATTAAACACGGGTGCTTAGCGTCGTGCTACCGAAAAAATGATCAGACCTGAGAAGTTGTAAACGTTTACACAATATTCATTAAATTTAAATTTAAAAAAAAATTACACTACTCGTATATGCTGTACTAGACACATGGCATAGAGTAAGTTTTGATATTCTTGCTATTTTTCAACCGTGGCTGAGAATGGCTATACATGATTGACCCTTATCATGTCTTCTTGACGTTTGCGAATTCTAAAAATGAATATTGTAAAAATACTGTATTGGTGCTCCTAGACAATAATTCCAGACATAATACAATATTTGATAGTCATAGGATACAGCGCTGTATACCCTAGGTATTTTCATAAGAGGGTAGTGGCGTAACATCCAAGAGTATTTATTTTTTAATTTTAGGTGATTGTTTTTGTCGTTTTCGAGAAATTCAAAAACTTTCCCTTACTTTGAATTACACCGACGCAATTCACTACTGTTCTCGGCAGGGAAGCTATTCCATCAACCCAAAGGTCGTGGATCCGAATCGAACACATAACTTGGTCCTATGCTTTTCCTTGTATCCAGTTTACCCTAATTTGTTCCACCAATATCCATTCTTGTCGCACCCGACAGGGTTGGAGGGTAGGCTAAGAACCTATTTCCAGAAAAAAAATTTCGTTAAGAAGCTTCTAGAGAAACACTCAGATAGGATAAGTGATTATCATAATGTTCCCAATCCGATCGTAGAAACATTATCGAAGAAGACAAAACCCGATTTGGGCTGTCGCGCTATAGAAGAAGAATACACTACTAGGAGCGTAAGAACCTCTAAACCATAGCAAGAGACCGGTAATTTCCTCACAAATACAACTCACCCCCACACTTTGTAAATACTCAAAACATCCGGTTCCTTACCATCCTTTAAAAAAACTATTATGTAATTTTGAACCCCTATCCCTTCCCGGTAGAGTTGCACCCACATTTTTTTAAAAAAAATGCACTACAACTCCTCCTGGAAAAGTTCATCCCGGCTAGATTTTGCGCAGTAATGAAACAAGGAGACATCAGGGGATATTCCAAAAGAACTGGAAAACACTTTGGACAAAACCCTTCCCCGGCCACCCAATGTTTTCGTTTTCCTAAGAAATGAACTGCCGAAAAGCACGTGCTTCGCCTTTATTGGCTTCACAAATGTCGCCGTTATCGTGATGGCGTTGGCCGGCTAGCATCCTGCCAACAAAGATAAGGCTCAATTTTCTGGTGCCGTATTCAAATGGGCTTTCACGCCTGATCGCATCAATACGTCGCGTCCTTATACCGAGATTGGATTTGGGACGAAGTCGGAAAATTGCCAGACATTAATGGAAAATAGTTTTCCATCTCATTAAGTCGACAATGAGAACTGATTCAGAAGATGAAGCAGCCAAGATAGAAGAGAAAAAGTTTGACCAAAATTATACCTGCTAGAAATCAGGCAGGGACTCTATCTGCTGAAGAGGTCGTTGTTGTAACGAAAAATTTTCGCGACTTGGAAAATTTATTTCCCGAAAAGATAACGTCTATACAATTCCCAGGAACCGGAAGACAATAAGACAGGTCCTAATTGTATCATTTTTCATCTGTTCGAAGATATAACCGACGACGGCAGCAATACCGGATACCGGCAGCCTGGGACATCTTTGTGGAAATAGAAGAAGGCCAGCCAACCGGAACCTGAGTCCCTGCCGGGATACCACATGCTTTCCTTTCTGCTATCGCTGCGATATGGCGAACGGTATGATGATGATGGCAAATACACAAAGAAATCATCGAAGGAAAACATTTCGAGTGATAGCATCAACAATAAAACAGGGTACAGGCAAAAGTATATCCAAGAAAAGCACATACACTCAAGTAAAAAGGAAAATGCCTTTAAGATTTTTCGGTTTTCTTTCACGTAGGAGATGCGTCATTATGTAAATTTCCTTCGAGACAATTTCAATGTTTCTGTTCTGAAATGGGTTTTACTTTTTCTTATTTTTGCTTTTTAGGCAGAAAAAAAATCGTTCCGGAATTTTATAAAGTATTGAGACTGTAGAGTTTACCAAATGTTTAAAACGTTAAAAAGTTTAGTTCAGTTTCATTTTTTAAACCAACCACTTATTTTAAATATCTTATAAGTTACACATACTATACACAACCGGATGACTTAATGGACCAAGTCCAACACAATTTTCAACTGACCTTTCCAGCGTAACTTTTCCACCTTTATTACACTCAATAGCTTAAAATCGCTTTAAAGCTAGTCGAATAAGGTCTAACTCTAGTCGTCTGTACAAGTCTCTCACAGACTGCTTTAACAATTCCTTCAAAGTTTCATTGCCAAAAAAAATTGTTTATAAGATTGTCCATCCTGGAACTGCTCCCGCCGTGATCTTGTTCAGGACATTTCAAGAAGCTGAATCGTAAGAAGAAGGAGGACCTCATAAAACGGAACACATTCTCAGGTAAAGTTCAGTAACGCCCTTAAGCTTCTCAACGAAACAAGGTGATACAATCAACCTATTATAGTTTTATTGGACCATCAATACGCGTATGATAGATAGTTTAATGAAATTAACCTTACAATCACTTTAATAATATCGCTAAAAATACCTGCCACCAATTATATGATACTTGAAATAAATCACTGAGATGACTATCTGTGACATTCGGACAGCATCACTACAAAGCTCACCCTCCAGTTCGACCTCTAAATGGCTTACTATGAAATAAACACGAACGATATTACAATACCACACCTAACCACCAGGCTTCCATCGTTATTTTTGCAATCAATACATCACAAAAGGATCATACCCAATTCATAAAATTGCCGTAACAAAATTACATACCTGTTTGCCATTAATAAATAATGGAGCAATAAAATATAACCTGTATTCCGCCCCATAAAAAAAAATAAATCGTAAGCCATTCAACCGTAGCCTACATTTCTTCCCATTTGAATTCAAATCTCTAGGCACTTTATTTCCAACTCCCGCCCCACTATATCCTCTCCATTTGCTATTCACAGAAGTCATAAGACATTTTTGACTCCTTAAAAGTTAAAAACCTTCGCACCATAACTAATCCGATTTCGAAAAGGAAGATAATCTCGGGTTGCTTCTAGTGCCATAATACCACCCGGGTTAAATTATGGGGGACTTTAAAAATGTTGGATAAGACGCAACATATTTCACCCGAATCATTTGATTTATGATCCGGGATGGGCAAAAAATATCCTTTCCGAAATTCTCTTGCTACGAACATTTTAAATCTTGAATTATTGCGTTGTTCCTTAAAATTTTCGCCACTTTAAGTGCAAATCCGACGAGAAATAACAACAAACATACAAAACAATGTGTTGCAAAATAAGGAGGCAGAAGTACTTATCAGTCCTCTCGACAACATCTAGTAAATATCTACACAAAATCCAAACGCAAGAACTCAAATTTGAATTAAACTTTGCGACAATCTGATAATTTCGACCATCTGTTTGTCCAGGACGAAGAAGAAGCAACAGTATAAGACATTCCTGAAGTATCCTGGCAATGGATTCCAAGGAATACATGTTCATGAACATAGTAGACGTACGGTTCTGATGAAGACTATTAAATAATTTTGTTAGTACGAAAGTTTCGGAAACTGTGGATGAATTTCCGGAACAACATTAACAAATAGAGAAGAAAGGACAATGATAAGGACTTTTCTTCGAGATAGAGTACACATTGAATGCACATATTGGACCAGGACTTCAGGATCTCTCGGTACAACTTGTTCTGCACTTTATGTTGATTTTACATTTATAGCAAGGCAACTATTTCATGCACTCGGTCGAACAAGGACGACGTTATCCTCCGTTGGCTATATGCCCCAACTGGAAGTAATTTTAATAGGTTCATACTGGCAGTATGGAGGTTAGTTGATTTGCGGAAAGATACTATTTAAACTGAAAATTTCGAAGAAGCTGATGGATTGAAGAGGTTGTAATATTATATGGTACCTACATTCTTTTAATTTCGCTTTTCTTATGTGGACGTTTGGCAAATCGACAGGCAATTATCGCCAAATGAAAAAAAACTTATTTAGAAGATCCAGTAAAATATCAACAGCTTTGAATAAATTTTCTTCTGCGCTGTCGTATGAACTAGAAATCTCGCGATGCGCCACACGTGTAATACAAAAACACATCATGAATTCGAACACACGATCAGTTGATTGTGAAAGACGGTAAATTACAGAGTGGATTTACACGAATTTTGATCGCAAGTTCTATTAAGTTTTCAATAAACTGCAAAAGATGAACTATTAGCAGAGTTGGTCATGTAATTAAATAAGCGGTTGTAAATGTCATATAAATATATTCTTAAGAAAGAGGAAAGAAAGAAATTAACATCCAAAAATTAGTAAGATTATTTGCAATCAAATTTTTAAATAATTTTCATTTTAAACATAATTTTGAAAATAAATGGATTTTTTTTAAAGTTTGCAAACAGACTCCATAAAATCTGTTTAATGATTGGCCTTATAATCGTAGCCGGAATCTATGGTGGCACGGTATCTCTGTTATTTTGAGCTCATTGGTAATTTTGGTAATTTTGGAAAGGTCGAAGGCTTATCACAAAAATAACCGCATATGAGTCCATATGATGGAATCATTATGGAAATTCAAATAAAAAATGCATTCCATGCAAAATTTACTAAAATATTTTTATCTCAGTAAGTTTTTTATGGAGAAAATCTGTGTAATATATAAACTGAAGATAACATGATCATGTGCAACAGCTCGTTCAGGGATTACGAAATTAAATATGATTGTGCTCACTATGTAACTTAGAAATACAGGTTTTTAAATATCTCTAGGCTACATGGATCGATTTTCTTCCATGGCGGAGAGAATTGGCCCCGTCTTCCAAATAGAATCCGTGAAATACTTGAAAAGAACATTCAGAAATGTTAGAATTTTCGAAGAAAAATTAAGACACCGAAGCTTATCCGAGATGAACTTAGACGAGTCCTTTAAGTCAGAGGCTGACCATTTGCAGAGGATATGAAAAAGGGTCATATTTTTATCCCTACAACTACTACTACGGTAGTAGTGCTGAATGTTGAAGTATATATCTACCTCCAATGGTTCACGGGTAATGTTCGTAAGGAGCCGCCTCTGAGACAACCAACATCGTTCCATCAGATAAGGAACCTTGACAGAATACTGCTTTAAATCCTGTAAAATCGTGAATTCGCTTTGATCGGGCAATATTTTGTTTCCGAATGCCCAAAAATTAAAAACAAAAAACAATTTATACGTCTGTAGGTAGCATCTGTAAAGTATTACTTAACTGTCGGAATCCGAACAAAAACCATTTGCATCTTTCTATCTATAGGAATCCACCGCTTATTTCTTCAATTACAATTCCTCCGGTCTATAACTCTTTTCCGAAAAATTTTCTTCGAATTTTCTCCATGCGATGGAACTATGAAAAACAAATTTTACCCGCTTTCTGGTCACATATTTCTTCGGTGCTAGCCTGTTATAGTTCCTGGAACTTGTTTTTTTTTGTTCAGTGCTACCCGCTGTTCGCGGAAGAATTATTTTCCACCCTGTTTTCCTTATAAACAGGGTTAGGGGGAGAAAAATGGAAAAAGCTATTACCATCTCACCCCGACTATTTATGGGTCCGACAGTGAACTTTTTATTGTGCGCCTTTTGCTTAATCTTTTATGCATTGCTTGCCGCCATTTGGCAGTAGAATGCACCTCTGCAAGGACGAAACGTACAGTCAGCTGTACAGCGTCGTCGGTTTCTACCTCGGAATTTTCGTGCAGTCCTTGGTCCTTGAATAGTCTATGAAAGCCAAATAACTCACATGAAAAAGTAAACTCGCCCACATGTTGAGGGCCGGTATATTGGTCTTTGGTGCATGTACATGGCGAATTTATTGCAGTTTACTGGGCAACTTGGTCGTTACTAATTGCGGGAAAATCGTTCTGAAATTTGTTCTTGCCGGATCTAATGCTCGGTGTTAAGTTAAAAGGAAAGGGAGATTGAGAATTTTTTACGGATAAGGTGTGTGAATAATTGTACCCAGGTTGTAGTGATTTAATTAAGTTTTTTCGATCTTCGATAGTACAACCTATACTAGGAAAAGGATATAATAAGAAGAACAGGGGAAGAACACATAGGATAAAGGGACAAACAAAACTATTACCAAAAAAACCAATTTAGGCTGTCGCGCCATTGAAGAAGAGCATAGTGGGTCACAATAAAAACAACTACGATTTATTGAATTCAATTTTGTTGACGTTGTATCACATTATCAACAACAGTAAATCTTTTACTGGTTGACCATGGAGTGACTATGTCCTGCAGCGTTACCTGTTACCTTACACAACAATCAACCTATCGCAGTTTTGTGCTTATTCATATTCTTTATCATCCATTCATGCAATCCTCCTCTACTTTTCAGCTTCATCATTCGTCCTATACTTCCGAGGACTAGTGCTCATTGTGCTAATGTACTAAAGTTTCAATACTGCGCCCAACGTAGGGCGCATATAAAGTTGTTCTTGTATGTAGTTTAATTTCCGTTTTTGTTGTTTTTATTTTTATATATGCACTTATTTTCATCAAGAAATAATTATTTAATGATATACAATAATTTTTCTTTAAATTTTTCTTCTTCTAATAAATGAGCTTGTATTTGTTTTTTATAAATAATTTTGAATAGAGTCGATTTTGCCAGGAAGTTTGGGAAGTCAAATCTCCCCTGTCTTCAGTAAAATTCAAACACTTTTTTCGAAGGCTACTCATTCATAAAAATCGAGATGTCTTTTTCGCTCCCTCCTCCTATCTAGAAAAAGTAGAATGCTAAATGTGCTACTGTCTCAACCTCTCAATATAGCGCCCAACATGGGGCGTAAATTTGGGGGAGGGGCGGTTTTCTGGTGCCGTTTTTTGAACTGCTAGTGTACACCCGTAGTTTTGTTTATGTGTTTGCTATATTCATACTAAAGTATGGAATATGCTCAATATTTCAATACGGTGCCCAATGTGGGGCTACTAAACAAGTTTGTTCCCCGGTTGAAAACCGTTAAGAACGCCTAGCACAAGAAGCGAGTGCGACCTTTTCCGACTCAACCCAGAGAAAGGTTGAGGACATCAGTGATCCTTTACTTGATATAAGTCGTCACCGACTTTTGACTCTCGTTCCGCATTTTTCTGTTATTCTCCGTATCGTCATAGACTTATGACGCTCGTCAAGGTGATCGAACCCCATCCTAGATCTCCTCATTGAAGCGTGAAGTCGAAGGTATACTTGCATCTCACCTTCCAGACGATGATCTTTATTGTTGCTCGGAATTTAGATGGTGATAATTGCGACCATCAATATTCACTGTTCGACGTGTAAGTTGACCGATAAATATTTGCAGTTCACTACGCGTGTAGTGTACGCCAACGGTTTTCCTCACATCAGCAATGCTCATCGGATATCGATGTGATTGTGACTGATCAAAGGAAAGCAACGAATATATTGTCCTTTTGATGGTTTTCGTTGCTTCTTTCTATCGTTCTTAAATCGAGTCCTACTAATTCTACTACTTAAGCCTATATACACTAAAACTAAATGCTAACCCTACTGATTCCATCAAAATTTCAATATTGCACCCAACGTGGGGCTTAGGTTAGGTGGGTAGCTATTAACAGAGATAGCTAACACATAGACCGCTAGATGGGTCCGTTGTGATCCCACTGCACCACGGCACGGCGCCTACGGCTGATGGCTGTTTTTGGCTAATTTTCAAGAACAAACTGAGCCCAATTGACCGCGGTATTGTTCTATCAAATATTTTTCCGTGTTTCTTGGTGCGAAGAAGAGGAGACTTGGAAGGAATTGTGGAGAAGAAAGGGGATACCGAACTTAATCAGTTTTTAGGAATGGGAAGGAAGATCAGGAATCGGGCCGGGTATGGCAGTGTACTAGCAGGTGTTAATGATCATAATTTTGCAGTACTATTGGCTGTGATACGATCTACAGAACAGCAAAGTTGCCTATAGCAAATCAACTACTATCTGGCAGCTCTGATGGTATTTGTGAATCTAATAAGAATGTAAACAGAACTCATTTGCTCAGGTTTAAATCCTTTACAAGTGACCCTATTAAACATTCCGCACTGTTTACGATTTATATTAATATTCTGAAACCAATAGAAACTGAAAAATTCATATAAATAAATTATGCATTGAGTGGGAATTGAACCCCGGTAGTAATGTTTTCAAGACCCACTTCCACTGGACTACACCCGGCTTGTGTGGGGCTTAAAATTGCTATTAAATTATCTTTAAATGTTTCGCAGTAAAACCTTGCAGCTTCAAGAACCTTAGTCTCAGTTCGATTATAAATTCTATACCACGTTATTGCTTTTCATTTCAAATGGGTACCTTCTGGAAATGCATACCACAAATTCATACCACAAAGAATTAAAAATATTAAAATAATTCATCATTTTCACAAATAACTGAACACTGCAAACAAAATTCCATAAACACTCAATTTAAATAACTTCACATTCGATTACCTCGTATGCAATAAAAATCCATATCTGTATATTAACTGTGGGTGGGTCTATTGTCCAACTCCCACCGAATATGTTGTATTATTTTTCAAAGAACATTGTTTAAAAAAGTAGAAAAAAACATAAAAATATAGTGCCAGAAATGCGGCAGTTGGTGCACACTTCCCAAGTATTTTACATGAATTTATTACCAAGGAAATTCGTGTCCTTGTCTGTAAAAGGCAGCATACAGTGGCCCCTCTGAGAGGTGTGGAACCGAGTGGAGAAAAAAAATACAAGTACATAATTTTTACCCCATACAAATATGACGCTCTATAGTCGTCCTGTATATTCAAATGACATGCAACTAACATCCGAGGAGGATTTGCCAGGAAACACACGTATCCTGAGTGTCGGAATAAGCCCAGCACATCAGATGGTCCTGATCAAAAATTCCTCCTAAAGTCATTTATTTCATTGAGAACGCTCCTCACACTACTTCTACGAAGATGGCATATGCTACCGTTTCGACAATACATTCGGGGTTGATTTTTTTTGCACATGCTCGACGCATAACGTTTTCCTATTCTTGCCGTGAAATTGAATACGTGACTACAATTGAGATGAACTGGCTTCTTCATCCGGTTCTTACCCAGAAAGTAATCGATCCTGTTTCAGTTCGATGTAGTCTCAAAGTTTAAAATCAACAAAATAAAAAAACCTAGTCCAATATTTTCAAATTGTTTTCATTTCAAGTTTCATTAAGCTGTTCATTTTCGTTTTCTATACTCACAAAATATTCCGTTGGAAATCGATCGACTCTTGAATTGAGTACATAATTTCAGTAAGATTACGTTCAGGTAATACAAGGGATGAAATCGAATGTCATCCGAAAACACATAAAAAATTCATCTCAGTGGTAGCAATTCGACAATTATTATTTTTCGTATTTTGTTTCATATCTTTTCTAACATCTCGCCATAGCTCACCTTCTTCGCCTCGCCTCTTCTCGTGTTTTTGCGCTTCGTCTCGTCTCCCTCGTCTCGTTTTGCTCGTATCGTCTCGTCCCGAATCCTCTATCTCATTTTATCTTATCTCGTTTCGCAACGCCTCGCCATAGCTAACTTCCCTCCCCACGTCTCCCCTTTTCGTCTATTTTTGTTTCGTCTTGCTCATCTCGTCTTGCTCGTTTTGTCTCGTCCCACCTCATCTCATCTCGTATCGTTTCGCACCATCTCGCCATACCTTCCTCGCCTCGCCTCGACGCTTCTCGTCTTTTATCGTTTCGTCTCCTCTCCTCTCCTCTCGTCTCGTCTCGTCTCGTCTCGTCTCGTCTCGTCTCGTCTCGTCTCGTCTCGTCTCGTCTAGTCTCATCTCGTCTCGTCTCGTCTCATCTCGCTCGTCTCATTGTACTCGTATTATCTCGTCCCACCCCGTCTTGTCTCATATCGTTTCGCAACGCCTCAACATACCTATCCTCATTCGCCACGATCCACTTCTTGTCAAAAGCTTGTAGATATTTAGTGTGTCTGGCTTCTTCCGGAACTTTCAGACTTAGAGTTAGGATATACCATATTCATTAATACCTCGAAAAGAGCAGCATATCCCCAATCGCGGTAACTCTTACATATGCTTCAAAATGCATCATCAACAAGGACTAGTTCTGATTCTAACAAAAAAAAATGTATAGAAAAATTTATGGAAATAATTTCCCCTTACGGGACCCGAAACTGCTGCCCAACGTTACAAGAAAAGAAGGATTAAGGCATTTTTACCCGAGGATTATCAAACGTTTGAAGTCCTTCTCAAATTTTAATCTTTTACTCACATACAGCCTCCTAGCGTACTCCTGTCCTTATACTTAAAACATCTTAACAACATCTACGCATCACAGAAAACAGACTTGTTAGTTTCGCTTGTTCCACTTACAGGCACCAGGATTATTTTCATCCACTTGATTGATGCGGATTAGTATCTATTGGATATTTAGTTCATAAAGGTCATCCGGGAATGGTTGATTTTCGTAGGGATAAATCGTTGGGATTGGGTCGATTATAGTCACCGGAAAACAAAAAGGGATCTACTTTTGTATCAATATTTGCCGATTAAACCGACATTGTGAAGGAAATGCTGTAAGGATCTGTAAGTCTGACTTTATCTTTTTGTTGTAACTGCTTTCGTTTAAGGCAAATCTCTTGTGAATTATTGCAGTTTGTCTGAATTTGTGTCCAGATATTTGATACCGAGATGTTTTCTATGTAGGATGTAGGAGGGCTTACATGGGCTTTGGATTCGGCTACCAAAAAATCGAATATAGCGAAGAAATAAACAGGATGGTTCGTATATCCGGATAAGCGTGGAGTTTTGAAATGGAGATAGATGAAATAATTTCTGATCAAAAGAACACCGCTTGCTGTAGTCTCATAGTCAAAACCAACCATTTTTGAGGCTATGGATCACTTTAAGTGGTTGCTTCTTTTTGCGGTCGTAATGATATAAGGGCACTGGTTTTAGACGAACAATTTCTCAGGAACCGCTTATGCTTGGGGGAAGTTGATGCTTGGAATGCATATAGAACTAAGATAGTGGAGTCATTTATAAAAAATCAGCCAACAGTCTAGGCGCAACTTTATTGTTTTATGGGTAGAAGTCCGAAACGTGTTTAATACTGAGATGCGGTGTAGGTTACTATGTTACTGACAACCTAAAAAGTATCGTTCCAAATAGCCTCCTGGTTATTCCTGAGGTTGTCAGTCCCATAGTCACCTACACCGCATCTCATCATGTTTCGGACTTCTACCCATAAAATAATAAAGTTGCACCCAGACTGTTGGCCGATTTTTTTTTAGTTTTAATTACTCTAGTAGCACATCTACATATAGGTACTAAGTTTCAACATAAGCCGTTTCTGAGATATGAAAAGCCACCCCCCACCACCGTAGCTTGCTATCCCTATCAAAAATTTTCTGGGATGTCTCTATAGTAGCTGTATACAGCTTTCAATTTTCAGCTTTCTATCCTTTGCGGCTTTTGAGAAATTAAAATCAGAATTTTTTCATTTCCACCCCCTCCCACCATCGCTCCCTACACTCACACAACGCTTTCTAAAACGTGAAAATGCAAAATTTCAGGGTAGCAAATTTTTTTGAAATTTCAGGTCGATAACAATACCTACTTTATTATTAAAAAATAATAAAGCAAAATGATTGACATTGGTGGAAGGCCACGGTAGTGGAGGGTGGAACATAGTGTAATAATTTAATTGGATACAGCGATTTGGATTTGTGTTTATTATTAGTTTTAATCGAATGTTACTTGAAAGCCCGGCGAGCCCCTAGCTCGCAAAAATATTATTGATGTTAATTGTTGATAGAATAATTCAGATGTTTTTTAAGATGTAGGTAAGTAAACCGTTGAATATGTTAACAGCGTTGTAAATTATTGTATTGTTGTATTATAGTTGGTCAAATGGAAATGGCTAGCTCTCATAGTTTGTAGACTGATACCAATCATAAGCAAAGTGTTTTGCGGATCCAAGTTCTGTTATTTAGAAATTATGAAGCATACCGAGTTCATGACACTGATACAGGAAATAAAGTTGGTTATTCCTTTTCCATTGGTGGGTCGGACCTTTTAAAGTCCCTGTTTTAAAGTACCAATTTAGGATTCATTCATATCTACGAGTAATGCTATAAAGTTGTTTCTTGAAGATTGGTACTGGCGATTGTTTTTAGGGACGTTCTTGCATTTTAAATAGATGGAAGCAGAACGAAAAGTGGAAAAAACCTAATATGTGACCATTATCGGCATGGATGGTGGAGTTGAAAGAGATGTGAAGGTTCGCATAATTCTGGGGCATCCAGTATATCCCTTTTGCACAAAACTTCTAGTGTTCAAATCTTGTGAAATCTGTGTTGTTATACAGCTAGAGAACGTCTGTGAAGTTCCTTTTGCCCCCCATCCGGCATAGTTCAGGATCGATTTTAGATACAGTACCGTTGATTAATGCAGTAAAATAACGCAAGAAAGTTCATAGTCAACTGCGGTATACACTTCTTTCGCTAAGTTCTAGAGAAGAGATTTATAAGGGTAATGGAACTCTTTGGAGAGCAAACTGAACTCCACCTTAAACTCTTCCATTTACCCAAAAAAAAGTCTTAGCACTGCAAGTATTTATTTATTTACTATTATTTATTTCTAGATGTGGCTCAATTATAAAATAAAGGAGCCCATCCAATTTCGGCAGGCCCATAGGGGATATGGCACGTCTGTTTCCAATTATTGATCAATTCATGTCATTTTAAGTATAAAGTTAATACGATTAAAAAAGTAGAAAAGCATAAAGAAAAAGATATGATATGAGATAAAGAAAGTGAAAAATAAAAATTAAAATAATAAGTGAATTCAAGCTTACATCTAGTAAAAACTTAAGGCTAATGTTTTAATTCAAAATTAATAAAAAAAGTAAGGAAGATTACAAAGCAAGGCAAAATTAAAGAGAGCAAAAACAAAAGCAAAAAGCATAAGCAAAGAAAGAAAATTAATGCAAAGTTAAAAGTAAATGAAAGTGGGGTAAGTATGGGAAAGAGGCTGGTTGGTTCAATTACAGTAGGTGGAGAATGTGGAGGTAATTGAAGAGTTGGAGGAGCAGTTCTTTATTAAAAGTGGGGGGGGGGGGGCAGGTAGTGGTGGAAGAAATCCGCTGTCTTTCTGCATTCCATCAAGATATGTTGCATGGTAAGGGCGTGGTGGCAAGTCAAACAGCCCAGTTGCGGCGTCCTGATGATTAGGTGTTGATGAGTCAGTCTCGAGTTGCCTAGTCTGGCCCTGGTTAGCACGACGAAATCTTTCCTTTCCTGCTGAGGGCAGTATGGAGGTGGGCGGGTGTTACGCCAGTGCACTGCAAGTGAACTTTATTTCTCAGTGGTCGTTTAAAAAGTTACGATTGCCAACAGCAAAATTCTGTTCAACTTTTTCTCTAAAACTTAAACGAAAGAAGCTACAGTGCTTTAAAATTTCACAATCATGAAGTTGGCCCCTGAACTTTCGTCTGTTATTTTATTGCTTTAATCAAAGGAACTATTTCTAAAATTGGCCTAGAGCTATGCGGGGGGGGGGGGGGGGCAAATAGAATTCAACGAATTTTTTTACTTACCAGAAACTTTCAAACTTTCGTTAACCAATGTCTTGGGGAAATTCTTGCCAGACACGATATTTGGAAATTCAGAGACAGAAGTGGTCATAGTTGATGAAGCCAGAGCGAAACAAACTCAATTGGAATTCACAAATGGAGACTCTTTAACCGTGGAATGGTTTGTCAAAGAAGCAAATGGGATATGAGAGGGAAATTCGTGCAGTAAACAAGCAAAAGGAAAAGGCTATCGTTCAGAAACGTGACTTTCGGAGGAGCACTGCTTCTGGACCATGCTCCCATCGAAATCAAAGTCAAAGGCACCTCGACAGCCATAAAAATGGATATCAAGTTTTCTATCAAGAACAATTCGTAAACATTTCACTTAAGCCTATTTATTGCAGAATAAATACAAAATATCGGTACAAAATCGTAAAAAAAGACTGGCATTTGCAGCTGAATCCATCAGATGAGGACATCATTCGTCGTATTGACGACAATCGGAGGCAAGTAGATGGCACGAATCTGCGACCGAAGTCGCGCTATCTCCACATCCTCTCGTTCCAACTCCCGAATTAACTGTGCGAACTGAACGAGACCTTCGCGATTCCCGGGGAAGCCGAATCCTTTCACGACGTCCATCTGAATTTGCATCACCAATGGGAAGACGTACTGCATCATAAGAATCATTTCCTTTCCGGCCGAGGCTTTTGCCTCGGACAGCCGCTTCGAATTATCCGGCTGATTCACAGTCTTAATAATCTCGATGAGAATTGAACGGGCCGTGTCGTTTGTGAAATTTGCGAGATAGGACATTGCACGTATAGAAAACACTGTTTGCGTTCAGGAAAATTAGAAATTTGTTGAATTTTAGCAGACGATGTGGGAGCCGAAAAAGTTTCGAGAGGAAATTTTGTTTACTTTCAGAAATGTCAAATTGTGACGTTGACAGTAACAGTGAAGCCTAGAAAATTCAGACAAGTTCGTGATATGAATGCCCGAATTTTGGAGTAAACACGGCAATAAAAACTTAGAACTACAAAAACGAAAAGTTAGCACGAGTTAAATTCAAATTGATTTTCTTTTAAGAAAAATTCAATTAAACAGGAAACATGTTTTCAACGGAAAACTCTCCACACGTACACTGCAAAAATTCCCATCTGACACGACATGTCAAAAAATCGGGACTCCGATTTTTCCCCATTCATCGCCGCGTTTGACACGAAAAGGTTTCAGATTTTGCTGTCGCGCGCGTTCGAAGGTTGTTTTCCGTTTTTGTGAGTTCGAGTACGTCCCGAATTTCTTGGAAACTTCGCCAAAATGAAATTCACGATTTGCAGCAATTAAAATTGCCGAACAAACGTGATTGATAAAATTCCGTGAAAGTTATCACGATCGCGAAAAAAATCCATGAAAATTTTGTTTTAACCATTTTTTTGTTTTCCCTTTTGACATTTTGTGATTTTCCTGTAAAATTTTGACAAGTAATCGTCGTCGCGACGTCGTTGGCTTGGGAAAGTGTAAAGAACGCACTACCGGAGTTCTCGCGCGAACGATTTATTTATTTTCGAATCAAATCGAAACGAAAACACAAAGAAAAAAGACCTGGAAGATTTTCGTTCGGTGTTCGGAAATCGACAGGCAGCTTTTTGGAAGTCTCAGGGAAAATACTTGGTCGGTTGGTTGGTTTTTTCCGCGCTTAAAAATTGAGCTGATTTCTTCGGGGCGGTGGAGTTTTTGTCGAGCGAAACGATTACGGCCGTTTGGGAACGGTTTGCGGCACCATGGAACAGGACGGACTTACCAACGAGCAGACGGAGAAAGTTTTGCAGTTTCAGGATTTGACCGGGATTGACGACATCAACATTTGCCGCGATGTCCTCATTCGACATCAGTGGGACTTGGAGGTAAGAAAACTTAAGACTTTTCCATTTCGATAGGGGCTCCTGGAATTAAGGTGCAGGCAGCGCTTATGGATTCGATTCCGGCTGTAACCATGTTATATAAAAACTGAAATTTTTCATCAAACCGATTGTCCAAAACAATTATACGAAGAAAACCAAGCTGCTAGTCAGACAAAATCAAGCTTCTGCTCTGCACAAATCTTATCGGGAGTACGGGACAGTTCCGTGGAAATTGTAGAACTCTGAAAATTCAATTTTATATCAAATTCGCTACTGCACTGTAAAATTTTAACACGAACAATTATTACTGCAAGTTGTTTTCTCGTCGCGTTCTAATAGACCCTTTCTTTATCAAAACCTCCTTGAGAAAGCTCACCGATCATGGCATGGAAGAATAAAAGGGAACGGCTTGAGTGGAAAAACATTCACAATTCGGCGAAACGTTAAAGAGTTATGGGGCGCAATGGAGCTCCCTCGACCTAGATGTTGGGCTCTTAAAAGGGAAATGAGAAACCGCTGATGGTACATCACATTTCATGCAAACTTTTGTCGCACGTTCCAAAGGAAATTCTGATGGAGTATCACGAAAGTACCCGGTGAACACTGGAAATCTCTCGACTCAACACCTGTAGAATATAAACGCCGCGGAGCTTACACGCGGGATCAGTTTTTCTTCTGTGATAGAGAGAGACGACGGTCAGCTCTACGAGAAAATGTATTTGTAAAGTGGCTTCCATTAATAACAGCGATCGATTAGTAAATGAAAACGGGAAGCCAGTGGCGGTTCGTGGGTTCCAGAGGAAGGGAAGCAGACCAGGAGATTTTTGAATTAGATGTATTCAATGTATCTTTGTTTTGTTAATAGAAATTGAATTACTTAAACATAAGATATTTGTATATTAAGACACAAGATTTCAATCTCCCCTGCATAGCTCTCAATATCGTGAAAATTAAATAATTAGTTATTATTCAACAAGCTCACCATAAACAGATACCAAATAATAGAATTCAATTCTCCTATCTATCTAAAGATAGGTTTTTATTCTTTTATGTGTAGAAAAACTCCGTTCCGCAGATGCGCTTGTTGCTGGTATAGTCAACACCAGAATGATTAATTTAAAAAAGTTGGGAAACGAGCTTTCTAGCTTATTACTTATGAAATAGCTATGCAATTCTTTGAAACTTTGATCCTTTAAATCATTGTCAGTGAGAAGAACATACAGTTCCGTGTGCAATGAGCAAAAATCGAATTTGTCAGGATAAAATTCTTTAAGGTTATTGAAAATTTGGTTTGGAAACTTTTTGGTATTTGCTGAAGAGATTCAAACTTCACTTTTAACTCCTGAGTTAGATTATCCATTATGTCTAAGAAAAGTTGCCTGAAGCTTCCTTCAACGCTCACATTTCTGTTTATTGAAAGTCTTGATTTTTTGCGCATAAATGGTAAGTCACAAGTCTCTGCTGTTTTTTTTAAAAATATAAATGAAACTGCAATCTAATCTCATGAAAATCTAATCTCATAAATTTGTTTAATGCAATAATTAACATCATTTTGTTTAGTTTGAAAAATATTAAAAGGCTGATCAGTTAAAGGGGGAAAATTGAAGAGAAAACATTCAAGAAGAAGTTGAATCGAAAGTCTGTAAGAGAAGATAATAAGCCCCTTGCAGCATTAGAAGTTTCACTATCCCAAGAACCACTGTTAACAATACTATGAAATAGTTCTTCGAATTCAAATTTATTATCTCGCACAGTTATAACAAACCGTCCGTTATTATTCCACCGAGTGGGAGCAGCTTCAGGTAGTCTTTTACGAAGGACTTCATCCAAAGCAGAACTTCGCTTTGTCGAATGAATGAAGAATGTTGAAAATCCCTGTAAAGTAGAGAAAAAAATTCGACAATCTTTAATTCTGTTACAAGATTTAGCTAATATAAAATTAAGCCTGTGAGCGAAGCAATGAATGAAAATTGCACTTTTGAATTCATCCCTTACGCGTTTCTGCAATCCACTGATCTCCCCAGACATAACTGCTGCACCGTCATAGCTTTGCGAAATCAATTTGTTCTCGCAATTGTAGTTTTTAATAATTTCACACACATGACTGAGAAATGAAAATTTCCTAACATTCATGATCTTCATATCACGAAAAGCCTTTATACAAAATGCAAGAAGCTACGATTCTATCAGATTCTACTGTAGGTATACGAACGCATCGTAGCGGCACGGCACGCAAGCAGTCAAATGCAGTGTAAGTCTATCGCGTCGTAGTGATCTGGAATGGACACCATAGAAGCTATAATTTCGGTAGCTTCTATGAGCGACGAAAGCGAAGATGTGTTCATTCATGTTCTCTTCGCTTTGTTCTAATTTCTAACGAACTGAAGTAAAAGAGTATGCGAAAAATCATATTCATGTATGTATGTACTCGGAAATCAAATCGCACTAGAATTCGTCCATCGGAAGACGGAAGCTGATATCTATGGACAGCTTCCAATACGCTTTTGATGAATGAAAGTCGGTATCGATTCTATGAGAGTATGAAAATATTGTAAGAGAATACGTATGAAAATAATGTATGAAGTATGAATTATGATAATTTGAAATGAAAATGTATTTATGATCGTATGTACGCATGAAATAAGTAAGTGTATTTAATGAAGTCTGAATATATGGTTCGTTTCGATAGATATGTGAATCTGAATCAATGATTTGTTGAAAATATCAAGAGAAGCACTGTTTCCTTTGCTTCCAAAGAAGCACCGCCCCTGCGGGAAGCGTCGCTACAATGATTTTAGGAAGTTACCATTTTGTCATATTTTCATTTAATCAGGTCACTTTTTTGCGATAGAGTTGCGTACCAGCCCTGGAAATGGATCTCCAAACACGCTTATGTCCAATAAAATTTTTTCTTCAATTTCAGATCGCAATACAAGAACAGCTAAATATTCGCGAAGGTCGACCGTCCGTGTATGCAACATCATCCGATGCTCGAGTACCACAAGTTGTAAACGATCGTTTCCTACAACATGTTTTCTCCGCGCATATGTCCGGCGGTCGGGGTACTAACGATACACCACCCTCAGGAATAACCGGCTTCTTAGGTTACATTGTAAATTATGTTTTTCGATTTTGCTACAATACAATATCGTCGTTGCTGGCAACCCTTTTAAATGTTTTTCGGAGCGACGAAAGAAGTAAGTCCATCCTCTATCCTCGAGAAATAAAAAAAAATTTCGACAATTCTAAAACGTGTATCCGGTTTCTTTCAGTTGTCACCGATCCGCTCGGCGACGTTACAAATTTCATTCAGGCTTATAGCGATAAGTACCCAGCGCATCCAGTTTTCTATCAGGGAACCTATGCGCAAGCGTTAAGTGATGCCAAGCGTGAATTACGCTTTCTACTTGTCTACCTGCATTCGGAGTCGACAAACAGTCAAGATGTCCAGTCGTTTTGTAGTCAAACAATGTCCGATAACGGCGTAATTGAGTACGTCAATCGAAACATGTTGTTATGGGGCTGTGATGTTGCGTCGCCCGAAGGTTTTCGTGTATCACATTCAATCAATGCCCGGACGTATCCGATCATGGTGCTCGTTGGCTTACGATCCAACAAAATGATAATCATGGGACGAATGGAGGGCGATTGTACGCCGGAAGAGCTTCTGCGACGATTGCGAATGGTCGTGAGCGATAACGACGTTTGGTTGAATCAGGCACGATCCGAACGCTTGGAATCGAGTATGCGACAATCATTACGACAGCAACAAGACGAGGCTTACGAATTGTCACTTCGTGCCGACGAAGAGAAGGAGCGACGAAAACAACTGGAACGGGACGAACAGATGCGAGTGTTGCAGGCCGAGGAGGATCTCAGGCGAGTTGAACAGCAGAAGAAAGAAGTGAGGACGAAAAAATTTCACTTTGAAGGGATAATTTATCAGTTGTTTTTGATATTTTTCGCAGGACATTGCCAGATTGAAAATCGATTTATCTAGCCGAGTGCCTTCAGAGCCACCACTTAACACACCGAATTCCATTAGTGTTGTTTTTAAGTTGCCTAATGGAGCACGAATTGAACGACGGTTCCTAAGTACAGACTCGTTACAAGTAGGTAGAAAACTGCTTTCCGCGATTCATTTCCCCAAAGATCCAATGCATTTTAATTGATATTCGTAATTTGCTTACAGGACGTCTACAACTATATTTTCTGTCATCCGGCATCACCCGACACATTTGAAATAACAACAAACTTTCCGAAACGTGTCTTATACACAAACAATGCATCCGGTACACAAACACTGGACGAGGCCGGCCTTAAAAATCGTGAAGTTTTATTTGTTAATGATTTGGACGCATAGAGTTTAGTAGAAGAAATGGAACGATTCAGAATACCGAAGGATACAGAGTAAAATCTAAATCACAAAAACGCAGAGCAATAGAAAATTATAAATCACATCCCATCCTCTCGCCCGATTCCCATTCCTCATCGCATTGATAGACATTTTGTTTCAGCGTAGCTTTCGTTTTCACAAGACCAGCATCAAGTTTTTACTTTAAAACTCGTAACTTAACTTTTACGTTGTGTCTCGTTTTTTTTATTTTTTTATTATGAATAATAATAAACCTTCCTGTTATCGCAATTTTTCTTGCATTCCTATCGTGATCATATGATCATCCGTGGGTAATTATTGTAATTACTTTATATGTTTAAAAAAATCAAAGGATCACCGAAAAAAAGAAAAATTTGTACCGTTTTCGTAAATAAGAAAAATTTTGTAATATTTTGAAAAGAAGGACACACACACACGATTGCAACTCGTTAAGTGTCCACGTGAAACTAAACTAAACGAACAGAAAAGTTTTATTGTTTATATTAAAAGAAGTCGTGTTTCATTTACCTTTCTTTTCTTTTTGTAAAAATCCCAGAAAGAGGGTTTTTTGTTTTCACTACTTTATTTGATTTATATGGATTTTTAATAAATTTATTTTTTATTATTATATTTCCCTTTTGCACTGCTTTACGTTCTTTTCAGCAATAAGTCCGTAATTGTGGCAGTCAACAAATCGCTGAAATGAAAGTTTTTTAAGATACGTTTAAAGAATACACCATGGTCGCCTTTCTCGACATCGAGGGAGCCTTCAAAAACGTCAAACCAGAGGCAATAGCTGACGCACCGACTAGCTTAAAGGTAGAGTTCTCGCTTCGCAAACTGATGCTCACATCTAGGATTGTCAACACAAACCTGGACGAGTCCTTTGGTCGAAAGTTTATAAGTAGAGGTACACACAAGGTGGCGTACTCCTCTCCCCTCTTTGGAATTTAGTGGTCAACACAATACCTTGAAGGGGCGGAGTGTAGAGTCGTGACGGATGTCGCAATTGCTGTCTCGGGAAAGCATCTCAATGTTCAGCTGAATGCGGGTTGGGTGTGATCCCACGCAAAACAGAACTAGTCCTCTTCACCATCCATTCGTACTGTTTAAGGGGGACATCCCGTGTAAAGGCTCTTTTTTTACGCTTTTTTTTGGAATTTTTTTATCTAGAACTAAATAAAGATACAACTGTGAAATTTTTACCACATATTTATGCACATTTTGAGCACACTTCATAATTTTTTCAGCCCGAAATTGTTGCTCATTGCTGAGGTACATGGCAACTTAGCCACTCATTTTCAAAAAACCTTTTTTTCGGTTACTACGATTGCGGGCGTTCTGCTTATCTCAAATAAAAAAATTAAACTGCATTTTAATCTGTGAAGTCTGAACTAGTTTTGGAACTAGGATTATCAAAAAATATTGAAAGGTTAATTTTTGGCAACTTTTTGAACTCTTATCGTCAATTTTTTTTGGTTTTTTTCCGACTTCTTCAGCTCAACCAAAAAACGGCTTGATGAATCACAATTATTCTAGTTTGCAAAGTGTCTACATGAGTACTGAATAAGTTCACCAAATTTCAAAGGAATTCGTTCCATAGATTTCGAGATATCGTGTCTACCGATTTGAGAAAAACGCGACTAAACTGACCATTGTATTCGAAACAGCAAAGGAGTTTAGAGAATATAACGGCCTGTAACTTCCGAACGGCTTTGAATATCGGAAAATCACTTTGCCCACATATTCTACACTATATTTGGATGCAATTTATGCCAAAAAAAAATAGATTTTTTTAACCAGTCACACCCTTAAGAAGGGAAAAAGTTCTCGAATCTTATTTTTCGCTATCTCATCGAGGTTATCAAAGGGTTTGCCTAATCCTCGATGTCGTTTTAATATGTTGGGTCGATAGGGAATAAGTGCAAAAGCTCGTTCAGGGCGTTAGTCGGACATGACTGCATTGTCCTACAGCTACTGTTCTTTTAAATCTGCTGAGTTCGTTTATATTGTAGTTTTAGTTTTAGTTTTAAAAAGGGGCGAAGCCCTAAGCCACCGCGCACACTAGGCACCAAAATAGGGCCCATGGCGACCCCTTCGGAGCCTCGTAGGTCACTAGACATCCACTAAACAACCCAGATCCCTAAAGAACTTGACTAGCTTGTCATGCCCTGTCGACCTCAGGTCCACCAAATTGTCAAAGAAAAGACTGTCCAGCCACCTCAGTCGCCTCCTTGCAACCGCCTGACACTCACACAAAATGTGGGTGATGTCCTCCTCAGCATATAGGTCAAGGCAGTATCTGCACACGTCAGAGTCAGCGATCCCCATACGCATAGCATGCTTCACTAGCAAGCAGTACCCTGTCAGTATTCCGACGAGTAACCGCAGACTTCCCCTACTCCATGCCAATATCTCCCTAGTCTTCCGTCTGTCCAATCTTGGCCAGAGTGCCCTTATATTGTAACTCTTCCTCAACGCTGACCGCCAGGCTAGGTAAGAATTGAGGGTATTACGGTCGTATAAAACCACAGAACCATTCTTGCACACGTCAGTGTAGCACCGGTGTGTAAAATTACTGCAAAAAAGCGATTTCATTTTAAATGTTTTTTTCATACGGGCAAACGGAGGAACGGTTATTTTGACCTTAAAAAAATCAATCAATTGTCAAGTTTCAAGCACATCAACGTCCAACACAAAGGAAAAATCTAGAAAAGGACAGGTTCACCTAAACGTACCTTACCAACCAAGAAAACAAGCTAAAAATTTGCTAGGCGCAAAAACGTTTTATTAATATTAAAACCTATCTTAAAACATAAAGTAAATGACTAGTTCGACCAATTTGCCGCACCAGCAGCGCCTAGATCTCTATTGCCCCAATTTCCCGTACCAAACTCTCAATCTTTACGGGCAACAAGTTCGCCATTTCCCTACAGACTGCCACTTCGGCCTTCAATCGATCGCCGACGTCCTTATGTTCGGTGCACTTCAGCACGAACAGATCGTAGTACCGATACGAGTTTTGTAGATTCTTCAACTGTAACTTGCGATCGGGCGTGATAACTTTGTAGAACAATCTGCCGATGTAGAAGTAGGCGCACAAGTAGGTATGCATCTCGTCCTCGGGAATCGAATTTTTCTCCTTGTACGAATCGATTAGAGCCTGTAGATGCGTGATGGCCTTCTCGGCCAACATGTTGATTTTTTTCCGTTGATGCGACGTTGGCGTTTCGGTTGCTTTAAGTGCGTCGATTTTAATGTCGAGCATCGCCGAATAGCACATCGATACATCGTACCAAGCCTGACGACAAATGTACAGGTAGAAGAGCGGATTCAAAATATCCAGAATGTGCTCGAAGAGATCGGCACGTTTCTTCAAGTATCTGCACTGGATCTGTGGGTCGTCTTCGAAGAAGGCCAGTAACTTGTACAGTTCGGCCTCATCCGTTACGATTTTAGCGTACTCGGATGCTTCCAAGTCGGCCGAGTAGTACTGCTTGGCGCGATCCATCCACTTTTTGACGAACAGATACACAGGCTTAGTGTCTTCGAATGTCAGGCAGAATTTATCGGTGACTTCGTGCGGCGGAAGATCAAGCGAACGGAAGAGCCACGATCCCGACTTGGAGGGACTTTTTGGCGTGTCGTCGGACATTAAACGATCGCGGGAGGCGTTTAGCAACGCCATACCATACTTAGTCCAGCAGCGTGCAATGTCGGCGAATCGATGATTGAATGTTTCGTGGGCGGCTGCCTCCTCGTCTGCGGTCATCTCGCTCGTAATCATCTTTTGTTCGTATTCGAGCATAATGAAGGTCGCGGCTGCCAGATGATGTCGCGACTCCGTAAAACGATTCGGCGTTAGGTAGTACTGCGAAAGGGTAGCTGCATTCAGTGCCCAATCGATTGGTTGAAAATCATCGGCTTCGAGCTGTCGCCGCAACGTTATGTTGCAGTAGGCAGCCGATTTTTCGTCTTCCTCCTGTTTGCTTAGCACCTGTGCCAGGTAGTACGTTGCGTGGGTGTATAGTTTGCCCAGTTCAGTACGACCTTCGCGTTTCTCAATGTCCTCGGGGCACGACAACACTTCGATTATAGTTAGTGGCTCCTTCTTAGTTACCTTGAACTGTTTGTACGCCGTTTCAGCTTCCTCCAAGTGTTTGCGCGCCTCCACGTAACTCTTCCGATTCGTTTCGTTCAGTCCGATTTCGATTTTCGCACCGACATACGTTAGAATTGCGGTCGGGTCCATCATATTTTCGGCGATCACATCCAGGCTCAGTTGAAGATTTTCCCCGGCGTTTTCCGTCCGTTGCAGTTGCACGTCTAATTTTCCCATTTCCTTGTAGATATACGCCAGCGTTGCGGCGTACGTAGGGAAATCTTCGGAGCCGTTTTCTAATGTCGCGAAAATAATGCGAAGCTCTTCCATCAGTTTGCGGAGGATTTCGTAGGCGTCTTCTAATGGCG
Source organism: Beris morrisii (assembly GCA_951812415.1). NCBI lineage: Eukaryota > Metazoa > Arthropoda > Insecta > Diptera > Stratiomyidae > Beris > Beris morrisii. The sequence continues at coordinate 11,156,523 of OX638311.1, forward strand.
AGGTCGGACTAGAGCCGACTTCCAGATGGGGCTCCTGCGTCGATAATTTCGCGACTTTTTCAAACTTTTCCTTAAAGTCGGAAAGAGTTTCTTTACTTATAACCATTTTGTTGCCGATCTGATACTTTTGTTTACAATTTGCCGCCCGTGTCAAGCGATTTTTATTTGACAGTTCTTCCAACACGGAGATTTCGGGAAAAAATGGTGAACTTGCTGGCTGAGGTTACTTTACAGCGGTTTGAGGTTATTCAATTCACCACCTTGAAATGTTTTTTTTAAATTCAAAAAAATTTGGACAGGAAGTAAAATTTCAAAAAAGGACGGAAATTTGAAAATAAAAGATACGACGAAAGTTAAAATTCAGTTTCAAAACTAATGCGGCATGTCATAAATTAATTTTTCTATGGTGTCTTAAATTAATTTTAAAACTTTTGTGTATTGTTTTTACAGTTTGCGAAAAGAAAACATGGCGCTCTGTTGCCCCGTTTTTAATATGTTTCTTCTTTTTTACTAAACATCTACAGTAATGCAGAAAGTGTACACTTTTCCGTTCTTTTTTGGCGGAGAATGTTCTTTCTATCGAGTGTAGATAGAAAACAGTAGAACAGTGGACACTACACCTCGCAAAAAGATCAAACCTATTGTTAAGTTTTGTTCTCCCTTTTTTTAGTGCTCGTTCATTACTCAAGCGTTCCTCAAGCTTATTTTTAATACTTTTATTTCCTTTACTAACTTCTTTATTACTGTGTGGGGAAAGGCTGTTCAAACACTAAAATTGGTCAAATAAAACAAGTAATTGAGGTCATAGAGGAATTGGTAAGAAAAAGTAGAGATTTTTTTTATAAAAACCAAACTTCCCGGAACCAACGGAAATGTAACGGACGAGTACGTTGCGATACTGTCGTTAATACAGCTTTCAAAGGGGATCCTATTTTTAATGGCGGGATTATAATTCTGTGGTCACAGGGAATAACTAGGTAAGTCTAAAAACGAAACTTTTCAGGGCCCCACTTTTTTACTATTCCTGAAAATCCAGTTTATTGAAAAAATTAATTTTTTTGACATCAATGTGATCAAATGACGTTCTAAATTTAGTGTTTTATTATTAATTATTAATTTGCTGAAATTATTTTTAGGATTTACGTTTATTTACCTGATTGTTCACCAGATCATGCCAACTTATTCACCATCTTACCTGATTATTCATCATACTTTACTAATAATAATAACATTCTTTGTCGTTTTTTCCCATTTATTTTGTTAATTAGGTGTACTTCATTTAAGGCCGTTCCTTCGATATTCAGTTACGTTCTAACTATAACTTTAACTGACAGATTTTCATACAAAACTTCCGGTTAAAGTTCCAGTTAGAGATTAACTGACGATCGTAATAATGGCCCTTAGTAAACAAAAATACCATTAAAACAAAAAGTTGCAGTTAAGAGAACTTTTATTACAAAATCATAGTAAAAAACAACGAAAGCATTAATATCTACTACAATTGATACAAAAATATGAGCTACAAATAGAAAAATGAATGGAAAAATTCATAAACAATAAATACAATTGAATCCCTAAAATGCAGTTCCAAAAGGAACTTAGGCAATTATTATTACCTAAGATTAAAATTACCCCTTGAGTTTAATCGTCAATCTCATCCTGCTTGATTTAAACTAAATCTGGATCGATTGGCGGTTGATCATTGGTTGGTAAGTTTCGATAGAAATCGTGGAAAGCAGGGTCTATCAAAGACAATAGAGAGAAAATGTCTTTTTTCTTTTCTATACTGATGAGGTTTATATCAAGGGAAACCAGGGAAGGCGATCAGAAATGCAATGTTTTCCCTTTTTTCTTAAATTTATCATTTTGAATGATACATAAAAATTTTTGATTTCCGGTATCCTGTTTTTTATAATGAAAGGATCGCCTTTTTTCAGCATAGCAGCATAGAAACAATACGCTTCACTTGGAATAATCTGGCACGATGAATAAATGGATAAATAAATAAAAAGATACACAACGAAAAATTAGGTAATTCGACTTAACTTGTTGTTCCCGTGAATGATGACTCGGAAAAATTATAGTAAGTCGATTTAACAGATAACAAACACAATTTTACCACTTACCAAGAAACCCCCACCCCTATAACTCGGAAACCATTAGGGTTGTGAGTTGCCAACTTCTTCACAGTGCGTATAAATTTTGGAAGATGACATACCAAGTTATTCCCTGTGACCACAGAATTAGGCCGAATACAACTTTATCTCTACTTCGAATAGAAATTCATGAAACCTTCTTAATTGAAACCCCGAATCACATTCGAAAGGCATACTATTGGAAAGGGATACGTTAGAAGATTTTATTGAAACTGCTTGCTTGACTCCTCAGTATTTTTTGAGCAGTGTTTGTTCTATAGAAAAAGCGAAAAAGATCGAAAAATTATTGAAACTAATAAAACACTCGGGTATAACGTTTTCTGACTTGTTTATTCGACGACAAAGTTAGAAGTGAAGTGACAAGGAGAAATCCAACCAGGTGCTTGCTTTGGCACAGTGAGATACGCAATTTTCTTTGAGTGACTTTTTAAAATGGATTGAGTGATTTTTAAACTAATATTACAACACTGCTGTTCAATTGACATCACACAACAAAGATCTCCACAATATACGAACTTTGCAAAAATCAATCAGAATAATATATCCCCTTATCAACAGACAGGGCCATCCTAACCACAGGGCTAAATGGGCTATAGCCCCGGGACACAAGCCTTTTGGGGGCTTCCATTTTTATTGATGTTGTATTACTTTATTATTTTAATAATAAAGTATTTTTTTAGTTACTATTAGTTATTTAGTTATTAGCTATTTTTATTCATGACAGAAATAATCAATTAACCTGTTCTAAATAAATAATAAATTAAATTTGGACCGAAATATTAGAAATCATAGATAAAACTAATATTTATATACCTTCAAAAAGTTGATACTACAATTAAAAGCATTATTGGATTATACGCTTCTTTAAAAAAAATTGTGCAGTCGAAACGGAATACAGAATCATTTAACCTTTACAAATCTGAAGGTATAAAATTGTCCGGATGTGATGAGTACAAACGAATACGCAAAAGAAAAAAACACGTCGCCAAAATACGTCAAAAGAAGTTAAATTTGATGCCAATAACGAATTCCGTATAAATACATATTATGCTATTTTATTATTGATAAACTTCTAGCTGAAGTACAAAAGAGAAAGTGTGCCTATTATGACCTTTACTCAAAATTTGGGTTTCTGGTCAATTTAAAAAATTTAAATGAAGACACAATTAGAAAAATTGCTGCAAAGTTGTGTGAAACGTATATGGACGATTTAGAAAATAATTTTATTGAAGAATGCCTTCATTTTAAACACGTATATTTATTAAAAAATAAAGAAAATATATCTACTGCGAAACTTAGTTTCGAGAATTGAGTCTAAATTTCCTAACGTGGGCACAGCACTCCTCATTTTTTTAAGTATTGCCACTACAAATTGCAAAATCTTTTTCAGTACTGAAATGGATAAAAAATTATTTACGGTCCTCTATGGAACAGAGCAAATTAAATGATTTGAGTATTTTATCCATAGAGAGTGACTTATTTAATAACCTAAATACGTGTGATATTATTAATCAATTTGCAAAAGAAAAGCTAGGAAAATAAAGTTACTTTTGTTTTTTGTTTACTATAAAGTTTGTTTTTGTTCATATCGTTTTTTTTTTAATTTTATATGAATTTTATGTTTTTGTTTATTATAATTAATGGTAATAAATTGACTTTTTCTAGTTCTGACACTTTTATATTTTGTATTTGCCGCTTCCACTAGCAATGACAATTTCTTATGACGAGTGGCGCATTATTTTTAGTAGCCCACGGGCGCCGAATATCTTAAGACGGCCCTGTCAACAGAAAGGCAGATTTGTCGACTGAAAACAAACTGCTGCTATATAAATCGGTGATGCGACCTATCCTCTTATACGAAGCACCCATTTGGAACAGTTGTGCCAAAACATTTAAGAAAAACCTTCGCACTTTTCCACAAGGGAATTACATAAAATCGCATCTCTACCTACGGTTGACGACATTATTCACAAAATTACATCTAAGTTTGCCTCAAAACGCAGGAACTCAGAGAACCCGCAGATTCTCTCTAGTCTCTAGTTTTATCATTAGTTTAGTTAGATAAGCTATTGAATTATTTTAGTTAAGTTTTAATTTTAATGTTAGTTTCAAATCTTAGATTTTAAGTGTAGTCTTAAGTTTTAGTTTAAGTAACATATATGAGGTTTTTTCATTTCCATTTTGCTCACCAAACTGTAACCCATTATATCCTTAGCATCGTTCAATAATCACGAGTTGAAGAGACAGTAGGGTCTGAGCATCCCATTATCTAATATTTCAAATATAAAAATGTATTATGGAACAAAGAATCTATTCTAATCTAATCGAATATACGTACTTGAGAAAATTTACACAAGTGAGGAATTGCTATTGCAAATCATGATCCTTAATCGAGATATAGACAAGAATTCTAATTTGAGAGTAGTTCATACAAAACACATACAAAAATACGAACCAAATGGTGTTCTCTTCGTTTCTTTACGCGCATTCATTGCATGTTCTTCAAGTTGTTTTATTTTATTTGTAATTCCTTATACGCATTTAAACTCATCTTCTTTATTATGATGTGCGAATTTTTGCGTCACGTTCTTTTTTTTGATTTTAGTTTCTTGGCAGTGTCGTAAGTAGTTGTGTCGTACACCAACTTCAACCGCTTCCTGGATCCTGCACCGGAAAATATCAAATTTGTGCCCAGATAGTTGACAGAATTTTTTGGTTAGCACAGCAATCGTGTACCAATTTGAGTCATACCGCATTCTGAAACCACAATAACAGCGTCCACAGTAAACTGTTGGTGTAATAAAAAAGAAATATAAAGAAAAAAGTTATTTCTTTTTCAAATCCTTTCGTGACTTATGGCCCATCCTGTGCATATTAATACAATGTTGCAGCTTTCCAGCATTAACCGTTCCTGAGATAAAGAAAATACCTTCAGCCCGTACCTTGCTTCAAAAATATTATTTTTCTTTGGTGCCTCTATCCAGACATGATCTTTTAACTTTCGATCCATAGCAATTCTCGAAAATTAAAAATTTAAAATTTGTTGGCTCCCCCAACGACTTTTTTTTCTACTAGACTACTGGATCTAACATCTATAAAAATTTCAAGACCATATCTGGTACTGTCCGTGAGATAAAATTTTTTTTTTTAATCAAAAATTTTATTTTTGCATTTACTCAACTTGTGAATTTATATACACAAACCAAATTTTATCTTCCTGGCGCAATTGACTCGAAAGATATCATTGTCCATTTTTTTTACTCCACACGACACCTCCACCCATAGAAATGATGTTTCTAGTATACGCCTCTAGTATGCCTACACACAATCATCATAAATCTTATGACATAAACCATCCAAGATATATGGATTTTAAAATGTCTCGATTCCAGCTCTCGAGCGTGTCAGACGCATTGCTTTTCAACAACTCCTATCCCCTCCACCCATATTGACCATTTTTCTGCACTATCATAGCTCTATATAAATTCCAAGTTTCAACCTCCTAGCATAAACGCTACACCCCAATGTAACCACAGAGGTTCATCGAAACTACCCACAAAAAACAAATTGAACTTCATTTTTCAACGGGTTTGTGAGCTACGAGCCTTCACACGCGTTTGCGTTCAGCGTACGGCGGTTAGACAGACAATTTTTCCTTTTTATTATATTTTCAAAGATTTCTGAGTTACCTTTATTTTTTATTTTGTAATATTTTTCTATGTGTTGGATTGTTTTAATAGTTTTAAGTGGATCTTTATTTATTTGTTTAATATTTTTTTTTATAAACAAAAATAGAAAAGATTTAATAAAGTTAGTTGGAAATAAAACAACTAAGTTTTAGAAAACTGAGAGAAATAACTATTTTGTAATTTTACCAATCGAAATTTCACACTTCCACGTTTTAACGTTGTTCTTCTTTTCTGTTATGACCACCGCAAAATAATTTCTCATCTATTTTCACTAGTACAACATTTGCATAATGTGCATATTACAAAAATGATTTCCATCAAAATTCTGGTCATTTCTTTAACTGCCTCCTAACCGCTATATCGAATCGTATAATGGACACGATTTTCAGTCGATACGAACAGTTCCGCCACGGAAGAAATTGAAAAGCAGCCAAGGTAGCGAAATTAAAGCGTGAAAAGCGGCGACAACGACGACGACTACATGTCAGAAAAGACAATAGCCAACTATCGAAACATGCATAAATAGTTTTTTAATGCATATCTCTGATACATGGCTAAAAGGCGCGCTGATCGAAAATAATTTTTACTATTTAAATATGCGAGACGCGAACCTTGCGATGCGGCGGAATTGGGTTAAATACTCGTATATCGTCTATTCCGTGTCTAACGTACGGGTAGTAGCCACCTGTTTGTTGAAGGAGACATCGGACATGAACTTCTGATTTAAAGCTTTTAACCACCAAATTTGTGAAATGAAAATGAAATTAAATATTTAGTGGCATTTTTGGATTTTGTTGGTGCTGCTTGTTAATACGTGATCACTTTCTCTTTATTGGAGTATTTTTTCGTGCAACATGCTTCACTAATTATACATCTCCTTAAGTTCTTGTGTGGCCCTTGATGAAAGCCCGGCTCGTCCCCCCTAGTGGACGCTTGGTAAGGGTATAATATAAAAAAACTGAAGTTGGTTTTTATTGGATTATATGAAAAGCTCGAGGAATTAAAAACCAATTCGATATCTCATCAGACCTAACAAATATGAATGAATTCGTGGAAATTAACACAACCCTTTTACGTATCCTTCAGAGTTGAATATCGAAAAATCCTGAATCGAATTATTAGGCGTTTATATAGAAAGCCCGTGGAAGTAAAAGCGAAATTGCTACCATATAAGACCTAAGAGATATGACAAAATTCGTGAAAATATATTCAATTTTCATATACACCATTTTCACTCACCACTTGTTTTACTCCACCTCCGTACGCCAATGGAAATCTTGAATTTTTTTTCTTACAATAGTTTTCCAGTACTTGATGTATTGGAAAATTAGCTTAAGCATACACATTATCAAGTTTCAATTTTCCACCAAAAGGAAATCACGTTTACGTTTGAAAACATTAACAATTAATCGAGATTAGCAGCTGCCTTTGATAAATCAATTGTTCAGAATTTGTTCAACGTTGACCTGTTGTGATCTGGATAGAGTTACACAAAAATTAACCCTTTATGTCGGTACTCAGGACTTTATCCCCTACCCTACTTCGAAACCAATCGCGGCTATGTGCCTAATGCAGTAAATAAAAATTTGTTAAAAAAAACCATTCGCAAAACAAATAATAGCAATACGCTATTAAATTGCTCATCTGACTTTCGAGTACAACGCGGTCAATAATCAATAATCAATGGCACAACAGCCCAAAATTGGGCCTAGGCCTTGAAAGTAATGCTAGAGTTACTTCATTACTAGACCAACGGAACACTAGGAGGTGAAGTGGTCAGCCACACGCTCGTCCGTGATTATTACTCCGATTTTAACTCAGGTACTCATTTACAGCTGAGTGAACTAATAGTCCGGCACCCAATCCCATTCTCGAAAATTACTTGTCGCCAAGCAGATTCGAACCTGGTACCAGGTGCGCCGAAGTGAAGTGCTATCAATAGCTCGTCTCAATTACGAAAAAAAACACAAATTTCACAAATATGGACAAAATATTGCCCAGATTTTAACAAAAAATTGTTAAAATTGTAGATCCGACCCAATTCGACTAAATTTCAATGAAATTAGTTTGTGATATAATAGCTCTCTTTCACACCGAACTAATCAATTCAAGTACGAAGAGTTTTAATTGAATACCCAGTTAGTAAAAGCAGCGAGAATATCGTAGATTTTGGCTTGTCTGCGAAATTCTTCCAGACGCCTTATGGAAAAATATACGTATCGTGACAAATGCGCCCCGAATCCCAAAGACAAATCGGCGAATGTGTCGACAGCCACCATCCATTTTTTGGTGCAGCGATTTTTGACGTTCTTGAACATCGACGTAATGTAGGATTTGTTTTTTACAGTTAATCTAAATGGTAAAAATAGTTAAGCTACATCTTCTTATTTTATATAACAGGGCGCAGTTGAGCATTGCTTGCATTTTCTGAGGTACTGTAGCTGTTTCGAATATCATTTTTTTCTTCTTAGAAGTAGGATACTCTATTCTGTACAAAACCCCTCCTTCCGTTTATTTTCTTAGGCGTATTGCAATTGCATGGAATCAAGGCACCACTGTTAAAGTAAAGAAGACGTAATGTGTGTTCTCACAGCTTCTCATAATTTTATCATAAATACATCGAAAAGTAAAACTAAACTACTAGTTACTCTTCTTCTTTTTCAATAAAATAATATTTCTAAGAAATGGCGAAATTGCGGGTGTTACTGGTACCAGTTTTCTATGTTTTTCTTAGTTTAGCAATAGCCTTTATTTAATAGAAGGTATGGTATAAATAAAAAAAGAAAAAAAAACAGAAACAGAAACACGGACATGTCCATACCGTAATGAGAGTCAACCTTCACCATCATGGGAAGATGGTGCTACCATTTAAGGATATCCTTTTTCTCTCCTATAAGCCCCGTATCTTATTCAAGCCTATAAAGAAAAATCATTCTTTTATGTGCCCTCTTGAATAGCTATACAAAGTCGTTAAGTGATGTGATAGGCTGAGATATATTTCATCATGATGTAGTGAAATTATTTATAAAAAAAAACTTTCTACACATTTGTTTTTAAACTTTTTTTGCCGTTTTGTTCATAATAGCAACATCGCTTGCTATTTTTTAATACATTTTTCGTCCTTGGCTATTAAATGATGACGAAAATACCATATCACCAAGTACCGGTTGTGCCGGTTAGTTTAGTTCGGCGCAGCCGGTAAGATGTGAATCTGAACCAACCATACTGTTCTCCGTTGTCGTATGACTCTGGCAACACCGATACAATATTTACCATTTTTAAAATGCTCAAGTCAAGTTAAATGCATTTTATACGCGCTTTACTCTTTCGAGTCATAAAAAAGTCTAAAGAAAAAGAAAATTGTTGACCTAGTCGAGTGAGTTCGTAAGAGGTGAAGCGGTGGTATTAAGAGTTTTATGAATGAAATGACGATCATACACTACACACTTTTCTATCTGTTCAAATGTGCGCGCCATTTTTAAGGAAAACGGAAGTACGCAAGTGCAGTCAGCCTAATTTTTGTTTCTTTATAGTACCGAATTGCCTTACTTACTTAAAACTGTTCAGTGGAGGGTTAAGAATAATTCGATACGACCTACCTTTATGATGTACTCGTAGGAGCAGTTAGACATTCTTCTGCGATTCTATGAGCTTTGCAAAAGTTACTTGTTTTTTGTGGCAGATATTTTGATCACAGATTTTCTTTTTCATCCGCCATATTCGTTTGTTGTAGCCTTTTTGGTATATACTATACATACTTTGCGCTGATGGCAGAATCTTAAGGATCGTCGAGTTAAGACCTTTTAACTTATCCGTAGGCACGATGAGTGATTAATACTGGCGGATAATGTAACCTGTTTGTATCATAGTTAAATCGCACTGTTGTCGTCGTCGTAGTCGTCGTCTTCTTACCTTGATTATTATCATCTTATGGTCATCTGGGAAACGTCTAGCCGGCCATGTCTTCCTCATCTCGAAATTATTATTAACTTTCTGTTTTGTCACACTATCTTTGAGGGTTGCGTGCTCTTCAATCATTTACTTAATTACCTGTTGAGTTTTATGACTCTGTTTTTTCAGGTGTAAAATGAACATGTTGAGAATGGCGAAGACATAATTATTGCGACTCTTTGGATGAATTGAGAGAAAATCTTGTCCGAAGTTTCAGAAATGCTGTTTGATTTCTGTGGTTTTTCTCTGATCTCAGAAAATTTAATAATCTCTTTTTTTAACGTGCGAGTAAAAAAACGTTGGGTGGACATGGGGCAGTGTTGCCGAAAATCGGCTAAATTTAACCGATTTCGTCGAGATCTAGCCGAAGAAATTTAAGTTTAGCCGATAGCTGAATATATAGTCGATTTGTGTAAGAGGGGATGAAAAAGCTATCATCTGAAAATCCTATGGACCGACCATATTAGTTTTTTGCATAAACGCACGCGAATTAATGTTCACAGATTTCAGTTCAATGCATGTGTTCGACATTAACATTCTTTGTGTTACCATTCAGCACTAGAATCCGACTATTTTCCATACACTGAAGGACTTCCCAGAAATCTATACCAATTGAAATTTTTTGATTCAGTTGTCAGTTTTGCGCACGAATTATTTGTTGAAATTTTTTAATACAGTGTAAAAGTGTGTTACTCCTGTTTCCAAGATATTTTAATCAAATTAACATTCTGTTACGATCAAGTAATTAGAACAAAAAAGAATATGTAGACGATTTTGAACTGTCATCTGGCCGATTTTCAAAAAAATAGTTGGAAACACTGCATGGGGAGTGATCACCACCTGGTCCGAAACCTTTTGAATGAAACGAAAACTAAACGTGACTTAAAGATCCCAGAAAACAACCTGAATACAACACCATTTTAAGCAAGGGTTAAGGGCCGGGTGTAGTCCAGTGGTAGTGTACTAGGTCTTGAAAATATTGCTTCTGCGATGTCGTTGGTTCAATTCCCACTCAACGCATAAATTATTTATAAGAATTTTTCAGTTGCTATTGGCTTCGAAATATTAATAAAGGTATAAATAGTGAACAGTGCGGAATGTTTAATAGGGTCAAGGATTTAACACTAAGCAGATGAGTTCTGTTTACATTCTTATCAGATTCACAAACACCATCAGAACTACCAGACACTAGTTGATTTGTTATAGGCAACATTGCTGTTCTGGTAGATCATATCAAAGCCAATCAGCACTTAAAAAAAAAAATATTAACACCTACTAGTACACTGTCATACCCGGCGAAAAAAAAGCATAGTGTTAGGTTTGCGCGTAGAATTTAAAATTTTGACAAGTCGCCATGTTGGGCGACTGAAATTTTGACAAGCAGAGAATTCTTGTGGAACTTCGCGTGGAGACATGCTTTTAGTACCATCTCTCATTTGAAACGAACACTAACTATTTCACGCGTAACCGTAATTAAAAGGTCTTGGTAGGTACCTAAAATTTTCATATAAAATCTTACATCACCTGGACCTTAGTACAAGGCTTTAGGCAAGATGTCAACTATTTTAGGAAGAGAAGAAGTGTGCAGACTGGACAACAACAACATGTAGTCCAGTCGGATATGTGGAACGCTAAAAAAAATCAAGGGTATATGAAGACAGGCGACTATCGGAAGTCCGACCATAAACTGCATAAATAAAGAAGCCGAAGCCAATTTAAAATTTTACCAACAAAAATACCAACAAGTTCATGCATAGATGAAGAAAGCTACTAGACGCGACCAAAAAAAAATGGAATTCCACTAAAAACGGGTGAATAAGGCAGAATTTGCGTCTTACAATGGCGACATGAGTTCCTTGTTCAAAAGAAAGAAGCAGTTGGACCAAGTAGAGTCACACCGCCGATCGCACCTGGCGCGAGATTTACCGGAACTCTGCTTATATGAGTGATCAGAAACTGGATGGAATATTTCTAGGATTAAACATAATGTCACAACAGGATATTTCACATACATAGCTGACTCTTAAAAAGCTCTGACACCAGCAACCCTTTATTAGGAATCCCCAATTTAAAGAAGATATCATTAGTCTTATAGAAAGTCCCAGGTAACAAACGAACTTATTACAGTTGATATCTAGCACCCACTTTTCGCTTAAGTTTGGGAACAGGAAAAGTGATATAATCTAGACGACAGTAAGAATTGCAACAATTAATTCGGTCGATTTTTAGTAAATTTTATAACATTCTAAAAAAAATGATTTTGGTTCACGCTAACTTATCTAAAAAAAAAGGGCATAACGGAGAGATTTAAATATTTTTCGTGTGGATTATAAACTCTCATTTCACCACCTTTAAATTTAATGTAAGTTTACCACTCCACCCTAGCTACTTTAGAAGCTATTCACTTTTTTTCTTCAGATGGATAATTCTTTTTTTTAAAGAGTAATGAAGATTCAGGTTTTGTTCTTTTGCGAAGTACACTATGGCCTGGAAAAGAGAAAGCTCCTAGAGGGTCGTATTCCCTCAGTTTCCTAAGATACCAATTTTCTCGCACTGTTCTTTGAACATATTTTTTCACTGTCGTGTAGAAAATAGGGCCATACCAGACACGTAAAATATTAAGATCGAGTGATGCAGTATATCTGCAGTATTGATATGGAATATGTTCCGAGACGTGTTTTTGCCTTTTCCTCAGTTGCATTTTATTAAAAAAAAAAGAATTGCTAAAATGCAAAAATGGTGAAATAATTTCGAAACTCCTTAAGCTACAGCAAGAAATTTACCCACGTATGGAAAATGACAAAATAGGCTTTTATAATAGAAAAAACCCCTTTTTTCATTTCAACGACTATGAACAAAACTTTGTCCGGCGAAATGTTATAAAAACGGCAATATATCGACTATCCCATTACCGTTATCCAAGTATTTTTCCTCTAAGAGAAAAAAGGTATTAGAGTAGCCGAAACGGTTTGCAAGTTATTGATATTAAAGAAGAGGTAAAACTGATTGGAAATTAGAACCTCGAAAACGGGCATAGCGTTTATAAGCAAATGGATTTAATTGCAAGCAACAATAGGCTAGCAGCTCACTAAAAACACACCTCAAATGAAATCTTTGTCAACCTGAAACCAACGCCAATAATTTCAAAGTCAACTAGTCACATCGCAACCACCAGCAAAATGCATATTGCAGCCGAAGGTATGTTCGATATATCGCACAGCATACAGTATATGGTACATGGTATTAACCATAGACTAATAATTAGATACTTAACCACTTTTTCCATACATTCTATGTTTGTTTTCATTTATGAGGCTAACTCGACATTTTTAAGTGTTTCCTCCATGTCACTTGCCCATTCGATCTTCAGCGGCCAACAACACTAAAAACACTACACGGCAAGCTGCTGATCGTCGATCGGATCGCAACCATCGAGTAATATATTAAGGCATGTACTGACCATATTATAGCCTATGATCGTCCATTTGACGACGGCAATATTACTTTCTACATCGATCCATAATACCGCATAGTTCGATCGATTTATAGACATAAAACAGAGTATGTACGAGAAGTACCTTGATCGTTTCGATCACTGCTCGATCGTTTGTAGGAAATTCAAAAATTTTCGCACCACTCTGGCAGCTCTAGTCAAAGAAGAAAGCAAAGTAAATCTCAGGTGTATCACGTCGTTTGTGTACATGACTTAAAAGTCCAAACTAAAAGTTTCATAAGTTTTCAATAAGATACGATCGAACTGATCACCTGTACTGCATTCAGTTCAGTCTTGTACAGAACGAATTACGGACTAGACGCACTTTTCATATCACAAAAAAAAACCCTGATCGATCCGTACCCACTTAGCGTGTATAAATCGAAAAAATCTACAAAAATACAAGTGTGCATCTATTGATAACACGTGAATTTTCATTCGAAAAATCGTTAGCTTAAATTAAATTTTGTGCTGTTGCAGATTAAACGTTTTTTTAACGATCAGTTTACGTATTGTTGCAACGATTTTGTGTTTCCGTGGATTTTGAATTTTTGAAGAATAAGAAAAAATATAAAAGAGAAAACATTCGAAAGAATTAAAAAAAAAACGGATCATTTACCGAAGATTTAAATAAAGTGATCGCGCCAAGTGTTTAAGTGGTTTTAGTTTATAAAATCTTACGACACGAATTTTGTTCGTCTAGCTAAGGATTAAACATCTTACGTGGATCATTTTGGTTTTTATGGTAATTTGATTTTTGTTAATAATTTGTTTTGAAAATGTGAACTTATGTTTGATTTTTGATGAAGTATTTCTTGTCATTTATCAGCTATCTTAAACAGACTCCTTTTTATCATTATATTTTTAAAGATATAAATAAATATTCAACAAGACATACTTACGAGTATACCTGCTCCAGTCACGATAGCCCTTCCTTAATAACCTACAAGGAATACTGAATCCCTATTTCTATTTTAGTTGTAGAAAAGTTCCATAGTACGTACATATTATTCGTAAATCTTGACAAAATTTATGTGCATTACTCCAATTTTGAAGGTCATTTATATGTAGGATAACCAAAGGATTTGACTGATTTTACTCTATTAAGTTTTACTTGCGTCTTTCATTAAACCCGCCTTCCCAGTTCAACATATTTTCAAATTATCGTATTTTAAGAAATTTTGTATGTAAGCGAAAGCAGTGGCATTTTGCGCAGAATTGATCACTTTTCTATGGATATTTTCCAAAAGAAAAGAAAAATTGAGCAATTATTGACACAATCAATATTTTTTGCTTAAATTTAACAGTGAAAAATTCTAGTTTTGTAGCTCAACGCGTTCTTGAGCTGTTATTAATTCGAACGAATGAATGTAAATGAATGTGTACCAATCGTTCAAGAAAATTTCTATGGTAACTACTCTCAATTTTCCCATTTTATCCGCATACTTGTAAATGGTTAGCAAAATTTTGCGACTTTTGTAAAAACAGAAGGAACAATAAATTAATTAATCAATGGGTCGGGGAAAAAATAAAACAGCCGTGAGTCTCAGAAAAATTGGTTTTCTAGTGAATCAAATTCTCAACTACTTTAATTCACATATTTATATTTACATATAAATATGGAGTTATAGTGAACGGACGCGCGCGCGTAAAGCGACGCGATGACAGCTGATTCGAGTAGATGTTAGGAGGTGTAATCAGTTGCATTGATACTTCATTGCTCCAATCGCGTCGCTTAGATATACTACTGTTTTCTAATTTCGTCGCGAGCGAAACTCAATTTTGACACTTGCGTATGTTGGTATTTCAAAAATTTTTACAACAATGGCGAAAAAGCTCTAACAACTTTTTTTCAAAAAAAACGTCTTTTTTACAAAAAAAAGCCTTTAATAATTTTTTACCCAATTTGTTTGTCTTTTTCAAGTGAATGCAATTATGTTTTCAATTTTTATAAAACAAATTGTTAATTGATACTTTTGTATAAAGTGCCCATAAATGTAAATAATTCAAGAAAAATGTTCACTTCCTTGAGGACTGAATGTCAAAAACCTGAAATAGCTTTTTAAGCGTTGAATAAAAAGTTCGTGCAAGGAAGAACCAAATCCATATCTCATCAGACCTAAGAGATTGATCAGAATTCGTGAAAACGTGCACAACCACTCTCACCAAACATGAAAAAAAATTAACCTACCATATACATATATAAAGAACTCGCAGAAGTAAAATTAATTCGATATCACGACTGCCCATAGAGATGTGACGAAAATCGTGAAAATGTAAGCATCTCTTTATAACAGACAATTATTCTTGTAGTACCTCCGTACGCCAATGCAAATTCGATTTTTTTTACCAAGCTTCAGCTTTCTAGTATAAGCCCTTTCTGAGGTATTAAAAACATCCCCACACGTACCTTGCTACCAGTGGCGGTCATATTGTTTTTCCAAGGGGGGGGGGGGGCCATTCAAGTTCAGTACCTACTGTAGAGAAAATAGGTGCGGTAGCTATCCGTTAATGCAAATGTTCAAATGCTATGGTCGCTCATTTTCGTGGTCATTTCCGCATCTAAATGGCCAGATTTTGTCATACGAATTTCAGAACATTAACAATCATTAACATCGCTCTGAAGGGATTTCTTGAACATCGTTAAATTTATCAACCTGTATTGTATGATTGTAAATCTTTAAGCAATGGAAAGTTAATTAATTAATTAATTGATTCCAAAGCTTGGTGAACATAATTTTCGATTTCAGTAGAATTCAATGTCGATCTTGATTTCGACAAAATAGAAGCCCAAACAGACTTCAAGATCCCTCACATGTATGAGAAATCTAGTAGATTTTGAGAGTTTTGTTAAAATGTCGAGATTTCGCCAAATCCAGTTTGAAATCTTTGCATGTAAATAAGCTGTTTTTTGAGACCACTAGAAAAGTAGTGTATTTAATTTTTATTAGTTCTACTATACATATTTGATGAAACTCAATATTGGGCATTAAAATCCGAATCCTATATCTCATAATCTAAACACTTCAGTCCCGACGAAGAAGTGATCACCCCAGTTATTAAGTTATCGTACAATACTTAAAATCTACGAAAGAAATATTTTATGTCAATGTAATTTATTAGGTTTATGTACATAGTCTCCTTATTGAGTCGATCTATAGTTTAGATGACTGCCACCATAACCTAACCTAACCTACTCTCATAATTCAAAAATTTAAAAAGTAAAACACGAAAATTCTCTAAAACTATTTTTAATTATAATAACTTTATAAGCAGTATCTTATACCTGATTTACATCGCAAGATTTTGACAACTAGAATTTGAAATCTCCAAAAGCGTTTACAACGCTCTGAATATATTTATTTGACAACGACTATGATGATAAAATGTTTAATTTATTTTGAAAGAGTTAACTTTTGAAAACGAGGAAATTTAAATTGAATGAACAAGAGTTGAAAACTTACATTATCATGCAATTTGAAATTTTGTAATATTTTATCCAGGGCTGTTCAGTGACTATTATTTGTATTGAGGATTTTTTTTCCCAACATTTTTTTCGCGGTACCTGTTGTAATGGTTTTAATTAGTGTAAACAATATGTTTTAAGTTTCACCCCGATCAGAAAAAAAAAATTGAGATTCCGAAAAATGGGTCCCGATGTATTGACAAAACGGCCAAATGATATTATTCTGTGGATGATTGTAATTCTAAATATTCGTATATACGTGGATTATATATATCCTCGGAAATACCATCTAGTGATCGTAATGAGAAAGTGAAATTTTTCATATTCAATCGGTTTCGACCGTACTTTGATAATGGTTAATAATACGAAGTTAGTATCGCCGGCAAAAATATTTGATTTCTAATGCTCAATATTATATTATAGGAACTCACCAAGTACGAAATAAAAACTATGACGGATTAGTGATTAAATGTCAAAAATCATCCTTTTCAGTCCTTGCTGAAGGACTCTTTTTTTTCTTTTTTTCATAATATTGAGGATTCGAAAAGAAATGTTGCCGATGACACAAACTTCGTATCGTTTACCGTTACAAAGTTACGCTCAAAAATTTATTTTTTAAGAAAAACTTCAATTACTGAATTTAGGCACAAGATGGCATTTTCATTTTCATTTCACATATATATTTAGAGTAACAATCACATACAGAATAATACCATATAGGCCATATGTCGATATCTTGGTAGTTTTCGGAATCTTATACAATTTTGGTTTCTTTAAGGTCCTTGAGGCACGTATTCGCCATATATTATCGAGATGAAACTTAAAATATTTTTTTTACACTAATGCAAGCCCATCATAATGGCTGCGAAAAAATTCAAAATTTTTTAATTGAGTGACTAGCTTTCAACTACCCTTTGTACCCGAGTAGATTTCAAATTCATCCAAATATGGGAAATATATTAGAATTTGATAGAATCTTATCGAAATCTCGACATTTCGGCAAATCGAGTTTTAAATCTTTGGATGTAAATCAATTATTAATATGTAATAGTTACTGTAAATACTCATAATAATTAAGTTCTTATAGCTGACTACAACGCAATATTTCAAACTGGATTTGCAGAAAATTCGTGATTTCGTCAAAACTATTAAGATCTATTGGATTACCCATAAATTTGAATAAGATTAATATCTGCTCTGTTGACTAGGTTTTGTGAAAACATAGTGCAAAATCCACTCAAAACGACCTGGACAGCAATGATAAGTGTTTCACTGCATTTACCATAATGTACGTCTTAATTTAGGATTAGGATGCACATAATGAAAATTGCACCTATTGAAAATTGTCCAAGCATAATCCAAATCTAATTTTTTTAAAATTAGTTTTAAACAGTAAAAGCTACTTCCATAACATAACACACCACAACTCAAGGATTGATTACATATATTTATATTCGAAATTTTATTACTTTTTGATTGAAATATTTTTAATTAGTAAAGTCTTCTTTTCAATTTGGAGACAAAAGACAAAAGAAGGATTAAAGAAAGACATAAGGGGAAATCAGATTTAATTACATTATACTTTATTAAGTGTATCTATTAATCTAATAGTCTTTAAAGCAGACGTGATAAAGTCATCATGGGTGACAAATTTGTCAGGGGGGGCCATGGCCCCCCCCCCTATGACCGCCACTGCTTGCTACCGCTTTCAAAAATTTGTTATTTTTAGATCGTGACGCTATTTTGGCAATATACGCCAATTTGCCACTTTCTATCCTTAGCGGTTCTCATGATATAAAAATCAGAAACCAAACTTAAAAATGGTTTCGCTATTAGGAGTCCATTAGGCCTGACTTTATACTAAGTCTTAGGTTATATCTCATAATAGTTGATTAAATGTTAGTTGTTTTCCGGGTTTCTGGTGTGAAACCATAACACGAAATCCCCGACTGTTGATTAATCGCTGTCCTTGAGGACATGACAGTTGGAAAACCTTCACTGGATACGCCAGTTTTATAAGATTGTGTTGGACTAGGTCCGAAGGAGCTGTTTCGTCATCGGAGGGCATAGACTCGTCAGAGGGTGTATCATGCCTACTTCACACCAGAAACCCTACTGACGCCGGAAAACAACTAACATTTAATCAAATTTGCTTCTATGGTAGCTTACCATGAAAAAAAATTCCATTCTCATAATAGTTTTTGAAATAAAAAATTTAATTTTCTTTACAAATTGGTATCCCCCTTCCAGTTGTACTCTTATGTACAGAAACCTAATTTCATCTTTTTTGCATAATTGGTTCGAAAGAAGTCGAAATCTCAATCAGGTTCCAGTGATATTGAAAACAAAAATGTTCATCTAGAAAATTAAGTTTGGTATCTCAACGCGTTTGTGAGCTACGAGTCTTCGAACGCGAACGCGGACGTCTTAGGGATTTTTCTAACCCTGAAACGTGAAAATTTAAAATTCGAGGGCTGAAATTTTGTGTTTAAAATTGGTTTTTGATAATAGACCGTAAAAGCGCAAAAACGATAAAATGTCTGCATAACTTTTTTGAAATAAAATAGTTTTTACCAAAAACCTTCAAAATTTGGGAAAAAAATTGGCATAAAAAAGGAAAAAAAAACTTAAAAATTATAAATTCAAAATTTGCTTTTGTTTTGAAGGGAACTATAAATGGCGACGCCTGAACAAAAACCAAACATATATTTCACCAAGTGCGTTCTTTCTATCAGTACATCCAAATTCGACTAAATTTATCGCGAATTTTCGACTTTAGATCGTTCAGAATTAGGGTTAACGAGAAAAGATCTTTCTTAAAATCTCTTGAGGGTGGTGTACCGTTTAAGTTTCAGTTAAAAGATTCTCGATAGATCAAAAAGGATTCAGTTTGGACCGATTACGAATTCTTGCTGCCAAAATTATTGAAAAATGCCAATGAATCTAATTTTGTGAATTTATGTGGTCAGGAAATTGCTTTTGAATTTTGAATTATTTTTCCCGAAAAAAAGAAGGCATATTGATTTTAATTGATTTTAATTTTAATTTTAATTTTGATTTTAATGATCACATTTTAAGCTTATGTGCACTCCAGGTAATCATGTGTTTCTACAACAAACCGAATGTTTCTATTTAATCAAATTTGGGGGGTATTTCTGAACGTGCATAACTTACCTTTTTTTGGCTTGAACCAAACATTGCAGCACTCTTCAATCTACAAAAGTTTAAAATTAAAGGATTTAAAACATACACGTTGCTTTTTTCCATGGTACAACATAGCACTCGAACACTTTCACTTCACACCAATAACAAGTAATATAATTTAAACAGCTCTTTTGCAGAAATCTGCATAAATTGATCTTGACACTCTCGAGTATGCAGAAAGGGACAGTACTCGATGCATACCCATCCCATATTGGTGTTATAAATACAAACGTGTTTACCGGTATTATGAAAGAACGTATAACCAATGGAAGTTATATTACTGAATCATTCATGAATTCTTGTTAAGATCATTTAAATTGATCAGATAAAGTAGAGGCCACATTGAACGACTTGATCTTCATATGCTTTACGATCGGAAATTTTGAGGAGTAGTAGGGACGCTATAGAGGAGCTACTATTATCATCCATATGAATTTTTTGTTTAAACCCTTGGGCATGATTCTCACGAGCCGTATTGTGGTAGGTTACCTCCTGTTCGTTAAAAAGTGTTTCCTTTTTTTTGTAAAATGGCACAGCATACTTTCGTAACGAATGTTGACGTGCCAAGAAGAAAATCTCCAAGGAAAAGAAAGTTCTTAAGAGATCAGTTGATGGGTACTGGTATAACGTGTATACTTGAAATTGTGTAGGTTGAAGCAAGATGCATTCAATTTGATGATGCAATCACGATTTTGCTTTGAAACTTGGTGAAACAAATTGCAAATTCTCTCGGACTGATGAAATATGATCTGACAAAAGGATCGTGACCGTCATACTCGAAATAGAAGATAATCCATATATTTATGTTGATCGTTACTGTATTTGAAATGGGATGATTTACGATATTCGTAGTGTTCGATTTACGCGGAACTGGGAAGATTTCGAAATATAATCGAAAACAATTTTCGATTATATCATGAAATAGATTTGTAAAATTATTTAATAATATTTAACAATCGATTTCCTCGTAGTGATTTGTGTGTTGTTCGCATTTCTACACACTTTCGTCCGTTGTTGGATGGAGATTAAATACCCACCATTCACAAAAATGGCTAAATACTCGGTAATTACCTAAATTTAAGGATAGTGACTCAAAGCGTTGTCAGTCTTCTATAGTACTATTATCTGCATTTGGAACACAGTATGTAAAAACATTAAACAATTAATTCATCAACATCCAGATGAGGGCAAACATCAGTTTTTACAATTAATTCATTGTTCAAATGGACTAATATAAAAAAACACAAAAGAATATTTTTGTGAAAATGATTTGGTTAATTTTAAAATCACACGTTACAATTAGTTAACTTTTAGATCAGACCGAAAGACTTTATTTTGAATTTGAAAATACTGGATTTTATCCCTGACAATTCCGTACCCAAAACAATTAAATACTCAAGAGTATTGACATAGATTCAAATGTGAGAAAACACAGAAACGCACAGCAACTATGCACCAAAGTTCGTAGAAGAAAATATAAATTTACTATTTTTTAACGCAAGGTCAACTAATTCGTGAAAAAGTCCATATTTGCAAAACTTAAGAGTTTTTCATTTTGTCTTTTTCGGTATCGGAGCAGCATGAAATCACGTATTAGCAAACCTTTGAGAGTATAACTTTCACTAGAAAAGCTAGTTACGTATCCTGTCCTATCAGACCAGGTATTACATAACTATCGATCGTACTGGCAGCTTGATGGTACCAGTTTGTGAATATTTTTGTTATATTTTTTACGAATCATTTCTTCTTGTTGTTTATTATCTCGATGTCGCCCCACGTTGGGCGCCATTTTATGTAATAGCAGTTGTACGTTTAAAGGTACAATCTGGCTGGTACTACCAACCATCGCGGTCAGCAGAAACTGCCAACCGTAACTGCCAACCGCGACTGCTTTGCATTCTCGCTGAAACTGCTCACCGCAACGGTCAACTGCCGCGATCAGATTGTTTTTAGCCTTAAATTCACACGCTGCGAGGTCGGAGAATGGATAACGACACCATTTGGGGTTTTTTGTTTGAAGAGGAACAATAGGAGGAGTAAATTATTATATGATGTTGCTAAAAAGTTATGAGCGTAAAATTAGTATATTCCAAACTCGAACTAGTGAAAGATTTTTTGAAAGCTTAATAAACGATCACTTACGGAATGATGAAGAGAAGATTTGAAACTTTTTTCGACTTAACACAGCATAGTTTGATTTTAAAATCTGCCAACAGTCTGGGCCCAACTTTATTATTTTTTGGGTAGAAGTCTGAAACGCGTTTAATGCTGGTTATGCGGTGTAGGTTACTATGAGACTGATAACCTAAAGAATAACCAGGACGCTATTTGGAACGTTATTTTTTAGGTTTTCAGTCGAGTAGATACCTACACCGCATCTAAGCATTAAACACGTTTCGGACTTCTACCCCAAAATTTAAAAGCTGCGCCCAGACTACTGGAAGATTTTTTATTATATTACATATTTACGTATTTGTTTTCAATAGAGGATTCAATACAAGTAAAAGCGAATTCGATCCCATTAAACCTATAAGATTTTCGGAATTCGTGAAATCTTGAACAATACCTTACACCCCAGGGAGCTTAATATCGAAAAATGCTTAAATCGGGTTTTCCCGTTTATATTTAAAGCCTTTATAAGTGAAAGTGAATTCGATATTCGATATATCGTCTAATGAGACCTAAGAAATATATCGAAATTTGTAAAAATGTACACAACCACTTTTCACCCCTTTACGGGTTGGATATGGACAAATTTTAAAAAAAAATTTCTAGGTGCTTATATAAAGATTCCACGACATGTCTAAAAGATTATAATGAAATTCATGAAAATGTGGAAAAAACCTTTTCGTGGACTTTTTTTTTATTGCAGCTCTGTACGCCAATATAATTCTGAACTTTTTAATTACTCCTGTAGTACTTCTACATATACGTACAAAGTTTCAACTCTCTAGTGTAAGCCGTTCTTGAGATATAAAAAACCACCCCACCCCCGTACCTTGCAGCCCCTATTAAAAATTTTATTTTTCTAGGATACCTCTATAGTGGATCTACACTCTAAGAAATATGGAGTTATTTGGGCTCAGAAACGGAGTTCTATAACATCCATCACTTTTCGGAGTAAAGTTACACTTTTCCGAATAGTTGGAAGTAAACTCCATTTCAGTGTGGGGATTTAACTCAACTTTTGTGTTAAATCCTACACTGCAAGCAAAAGTTAAGACTTTCTTTTTTACATATTTTCAGTGTAACAAATTTCGTAATTTTTAGCTCTCTATGCTTTGCAGTTTTCGAGAAATAAAAATCAGAAATCTTTTCGTTCCACCCACTCCCACGGTCATCCACTTCACCATGACCCCAAAAAATTTTTTCCTGCTAGAGGTCTACTAGGCCTAACTCCTGTAAAATGTCTAAGATCATATCTGGTACGGTTCTTGAGATATAAAAATTCAATTTTGTGAAAAATGGCGTAAAGCTGGGGAGTATATATAATTTTACGCCCCCCAAAAGTACTGTCTGGCTGGATCTGACCGTCGCGCTCAGCAGTAACTGCCGGTAGTAGACTAGTGCTTCAGGCTTCAGGCAAAAACCGTCAACTGCCGAGCAGTCGCAAACATACAGGACAGCTTGATTTTGGCTTAAGGTCAGGTATCAGTTAAAAGGCCCGAAAAATGCCTCAATTTCATGATTTTTCTTTGGATATAAAATAAATATATATGGAAAAAACTATTGGCGGGTTTTATAGAGGTACAAGGAAAGAATAATTGTGAATTTTTCATAAAAAAAATATTGCAAAATGGCGGCTTCAGCTCCCATGACGTAAGGCCGCGATCGGCGTGAGTTGATGCACGCGGTACCTTCTACAGCCTTGCCAAGTGATCTGAAACCAAAAATTCAAAAATTTTATGAAACTAGATTAAATTTGCGGGGCCCTATCGTGTTCTGATTTTGAAAAAACGCCCTGAGACTAGGTAGGTAGGTACGCGTGGCTGCCCGTGAGAACACGGACACACTTAGACTTAAAAGGTCCGTTGTGTTATCACAGGATCATCGAATCCGGTCCTACTCGTCGAACCATTTAGAGCTTGCAATGAAGCGTTGGATTCTCGCGACCTCCATTGAGGCAAGGTCACCGAGACAGTTTAGGAAGTAAGCTCCAAGATGAGCTTTCCTTCTGGCTGAAAGAGCTGGACAGGTACAGAGAAGGTGAAGGACTGTCTCCTCCTCCTCCTCATCCAGGCAGCTTCTACAGAAGTCGTTTGAGAAGAGACCGAGTCTTTTAGCATGTCGACCTATAAGACAGTGTCCGGTCAGGACACCGACTGTGGTGCTGATATTCGCCCTTTTGAGCAAAGTCAGCTGTTTAGAGCGTTTTAGATCCAGCTCCGGCCAGATCTGTCTCGCAGTGTGACATGTAACACCGTTTGCCCATCTTGAGTTGGTTTTCTCAATTGAGTCCAATCCCAGTAGCAGTTTACATGTAGAGAGAGGCACACCCAGATTCCGGTGTTCCGGCATAATCTGAAGGGTAGTACCGCGTCGAGCGAGTTCGTCAGCCATGCAGTTCCCTGGAATATCCCCGTGTCCTGGCACCCAGCACAGGAGAATATTGAACTGTTCAGCCATCTCCTTAAGAGATGATCGACATTCTGCGGCGACCTGAGACTAAAATGGCAGCTATTTGAAAAATAAAAAAACACTTTTTTTGGCTTAAAAACTCAAATAAAAAAAATGTGCAATAAAAAAAAAAAAAATAAACTCGACGTTGGGGCCTCCCAAATTTAGTTCACTTTCTTTTAAGCTTTTATTCATTAAAATCGGTTCATTCGTTGAAGATGTAGATCGTACCGCGCTCCAGAAAAAGTGGTTTCGAGAAAAACGCGTTTAAAGTTTGAAGTTATAAAAAATCGTATTGAATGTCGGCCGACCGTTCCACAAATCGGTCTGTAACTTGTGAAATACATTCGATATCGAAATATCCTTTTGTCCACGTATTCTTAATAACTTAAGGATAGAAATTACTAAAAAAAATGATTTTTTTCATCGTCATGAATGATACCTGGCCTTAAGCAGTAGTCTACTGCCGGCAGTTACTGCTGACTGCGACGCTCGGCAGTTCCAGCCAGACAGTGCCTTTAGTTACCTACTAAGCTATAACCTTCGGTCCTAAAATATCCATTCGTCCTGCTCAGATATAATGTACGCAAGAAATGCGGTTGGAAAATAATTTATTAGACAATATTAAATACCTTTGAATACCGATAGGGCACGATAAACTTTTTCATTTTTGCATAGATAAAAGCTGTTTTGAGGAATAAGTTATACCCACGAGGTTTTAAAGGCATAGCTTTGACCCTTTTTGGTGCCTAGTGTTCGTGTAACTAACTAAAACTATTTTACTCGGTCCATTAAATTTACACTCAAGAGCGAATTATTGTGCAATTTTTGAAATCCTAGTCTTTCTCTCAGATTGGCTTTAGATGCATCGGGCTTTGCTACTTACTACTATCGTCGATATAATCAACTCATAGTTCTACTGTATTTCCAGCAGAATGTTCTGACCCATCGCAGAAACATTAGCTTTCCTTGTTTGGCAAAAAAATTCATGGACTGTTTTTGACATTAGTTTCCACGAAAAATACACAATTTTTTTGCTTTCTTTTGAGTAGATTTTAAATAAATTATTTATAAAAACATTTGACCGAAAGTTTAGTCAAATTTTTTTCGTCAAAATTGATATTGTATGGAGCAACTAAAATTATGTGGCAAATAAAAAGTTGACGATTACACTATATGACTGAATTTTCCAGCGAGAATAGTCAAATATTTGACATAGTGACATATAGTGTAATACTGGCGTAAGTGTGATTCTTTTAGTCCCTTTTTGAAGTTTGTACTGCTCCCAAAGTCGCCAAACAGAATCGAATGAAACTGTTAAAACATGGCGACAAACTATCATAATATTTGAATTTGACGAGCATGCAGCGATTGCATTGATTGGATCATGGCAAACAATTTGTTCCCTTTCAATGGGTTAATGCATGCAGCGCTGCATTATTGGGATCATGGGCTTCATTGTGCTGTTAAAAGTCAAAGATACCCTGCCTCTATTGGGGAACCCTATAGGTATGCATGTATTCAAGCTGTCTTCATCTTACCGACTAAGAAAGAAATTGTAAAATCATCGCGATCAGAAGGTGGGACTGTCATAACGAACAATAAATCTACCTGACACAAATCATGTACGAATAAGCCGGCGAAATCCAAGAAAACCATACCGGCAAAATATCACATTAACAAGATCACGAGAGCATGTTATGGTGGGTCTGGCGCGTATCATGATCATGTCATCGCCCGTAATGTTATTATAAATGAAATGGATTATTTTTGATCATTTCGATCATTCCCCATGGCCGTCGGTAACTGCTAGTACCTACCTTAAAATAATTTTTTACCGCTTTTTAATGAGCAATATACAAACGATCGAGTTTTTTTGATTTTTCGTTAATCCGCAGTTTGGTGTAGACCTTTCATTTCATTCTTCTTCTTACTATAAAAAATTTTGGCGCAAAACTTTCTCACGATATGAAAATCGCAAATCTGATGCAATTTTGCTTTTGCAATGTTTTAAATATGGACCAAAATGGGTGTGTTGAAGACGATATACATAAAAATGACAAGAAAATTATAACATTCATTTATTGTTTTTTTAGTTGTAGGATGTAGTTGGATATCGTATCGAACATTTTTATCTAAAGCCTTTATTGTGCCAGAAATAGTAGGATTAAAAATTGTTCGCTTTGAAAAAAGACTTAAGGTGGGCTCGAAATAATGATTGATTTAAATTAATAAGTGGGTCCTTTAAAATTGGTAATCGGGTTTTAATTTATATGACAGCGAACTTTCTTTATTTCATTGAAAATTTAAAAGTAATTTATTTAAACATCTTTTCGATCTATTGATTACCTGGAAACAATGCAGTTTAAAAACGGAAGTTCGGAGTTACATAGACATTAAACGTAATGATTTTTAAAGGAGTTAATCTAGTGATCCGCCGGGTACCACTCTGGTGGTCAGAACTACCCGTTGTTCGTGTAAGAAATAAAGAATTGAAAAGATTTTTGCTCAACAAATCTGTTTTGTAAAAGGTTAGAAAATGTTAAGGCATTTTATTGTATATTTTTATCTGAATATCACTCAATCATTGTCATATTCAGTACCACAGAGATGTATTCGAACGAATTGTGAATGTGGGATCACAAAATCAGAACTCAGTCAGTACTGGTACCGAATTTAAATGTCAGCCTATAGTAGCAAAATGCCATTTGACTGCAGAATTATAAGTAACAACTTCGTATTGAAAACAAAAAAGTAATTTTAGTGAAGTAGAATAAAAATAACGGGTTCTTGACTCCAAAATTCATTCAGTAAGTACTGGTCGAGAATTAAAATGTCAATTTTGAATTAATTCGATATTTATGATATTACTTCTCCATTATGCCAGTGACAAATTCTGAAAATCTTAACTCGGACAAAAGAACGAATTTGATCTCTTAATTAAACTGCTGTACAGAATTTCTAGACCTAAAATATGCTTTTCAGTACTGCTAGACGGTACTAGTTATTCGACAGTTTTGAGTGGTTTAAATTTAAAAAGTCCGTAAAGCCTAAGAACGAATTTTAATTTTGTAATAATGTATTGCTGACAGCATATCACTTTAGAATAATTATATAAAAATTACACTGGTGGTTGAGCTTCACTTACGGTGAAGGATTAGTAGTTATTTTTGGAAAAAAATCTATTTTTTTTTTCCGTCGAGCCAGATATAAACCTGCTAGCTATGTATAGAAACCAAATAAAGTTAGCAATAAATTTATAGTCAATCTGAATTGAAAAATAGTTGCAGGTGGAACATAGGAGGGAGGGGGGGGGGGGTAAATTTAATATTTTTAAAAAAATTACATCAATGTGAAAAGAATTTCTCTCGCATCTCCATTTTTAACATTCTGACGAATAGTGAAAATAATGATGTTACATTCAGTGTGTTATTTTTCATTTCCTTTTGTGTCAACATAAAAAAAAGTGTCCTTAACACAATAACTTAAAAACTCGTAGAGTCAGAACGCTGAAATAATGCAATATTTTTATATCGCTATGTTATTTTATTCATCAATAAGCCGATTCATGCGAATAAATTTAAGTATGGACCAGATTCTAATTAATTTCTACTTTTTCATTTCAGACTATAGCAAAATCAACTGAACTACAAAATGATACCTGATCGACACAAAATAGACACAATATTTATATTGTGTATTGCCGTGATCGTAATATGTGCCGAAGACCAAAATCCAGTCGAAGGACAAAATGAAGGTAAATTTTTTCCAAATTGTTCGGATGGATGTATAATTAAAATTAAAAGAAAAATATTGCACCCTAAAATAGCAAATTTTCCGTTTTTCCTTCTATTTCAAATCGGTTTATTTCATGATATCATCGCAACTTTCCTTTTTGAGCTATTAAACGAAGCTCGACAATACTGTTGATTTTTCTGGAGATAGCTTAGCCTATCGACAAACCCTCAAAGTTTCACGTTTTGGACCCAAGAAAAAGGAGTCGTAAACGCCAATGTGTTCATTGCGTCATAACTCATGAACCCTTATAGTCTATCTGTTTGGTAGACTGGGCAAAATCCTAAGGTATGCCAACCTAAAAAATCACTCACCTATACGGACACCGGACCTAGTTAAAGCTATTGGGAACACTTAAAAATATAATTTTTGAGAGTGAGGAACTATGGGAATGGAACCAAAAAAAAAGACAATTTCATATCTGACGACATAATGCCAGGAATTGAATATTGGGTTTTGTAAATTTTACAGTTCTAGGTTTTTGTTATTTTGGAACAAAAAGTAATTTCTCGGGATTTTTGCTCTTCAAGAACCATCCAAATAGTACAACTTGTGAATGGATCGAAGACACATATTTCCAGGTTACTTACAGGTTAAGTTCATTGAGTAGTTATTTATTCGGGACCCCGTGAGTAACTATATTCTGGATCCCAATCCCGATACAGTACTGGGATTCCGTAAAATTTTAATACCCATAATCGATATAGCATATGAGTTCAGTATATTAGTCTGAATCAATTAGTTTAAAGTACTCGATCCCAGTATTGCTTAGGAGTTCAGTATTTCCGTTTAAGTGTAATACTTTTAGGGCCATTATTACGATCTTCAGTTAAATTCTAACCGGAACTTTAACTGGAAGTTTTGTATGAAAATCTGTCAATTAAAGTTCCAGTTAGAAGGTAACTGAACATTGCAGGAACGGGCCTCAAGGTACTGTAACTGAAGCATTAAATATGAATTAATTTTAGTTCATACTAAATATTGTGACGAGCGAATCTTAGGACTACTAAAGGAAGAGATGGTGTATTCTAGGCTAAGGCTCGATTTGGGCTGCTGCGCCATTAATGATGAATTCATCGTTGGACCTTCTTGGGCATAGGTCGTCTCTATTGCATTTCTGACTCGTTTGAATAGGATATGCCACTTATTAACCACTACGATCAAAAATACCTACTGCCAGAATGATTGAGGATTCGTTTTGGATATTTATAATATTCGAACAGTTCAAATTATATTTATTACTCGCTCCGAGAAATGAAAAGTTCATGTGTGGTCCTATCCCAAATAAGAAAACAAAGCTTTGATCTTGTATTGAAAAATAACTATGGAGTATGAACTATAAAGTTATCGATATACAATAGAATTAAGATTGATGGTATTGCTGGACTTTCCCGGGACAAACAATTCACTCAATACGGCTACCATTACAACAGAATGATGAAAAGCTTCCGTCGTCTCGGTTTCCCGATGACAATACAAAGATCTTAGATAAATAACGTTCCATCCGACACGTTCGTAGCCATAATCATCAGTCAATGATCACGATGATGATGATGATGATCATCATCATCATCAACATCACCATACTCATCATATCAATTTAAAGTTGCCGGACAGGTGCGGTGGAAAGTGTTTTTCTCGAGTAGGTAGATCGGTATTTCTAGTTCGAGAATTTTCTGAATGAAAGAAAGCCCGGATTGCAACAGTTAGCATTTTTACAATATCTCAGTCTTAGTCTCTATGGATAGAAAAAATCCGATAATCCTCGATCCGAGAAAAAACTACTTTCATAGCAATTGCCAATGATCATGGAACAAGTACGTATGAACGTACTGCAAGATAGATCGCGGGATCGATTCCAACGTTATTGGTTAATTTACGATATATTGAACCCAACTGTTCCGCGTAATGATCGTGAAAAACAATTTTTATGACGATCAAATAAAATAAAATGGAAAGCAATTCTTTATCTAGTTTTATGGAAAATTAATAATAGTAAAACGAACGTACGAGTTTACTCCAAGGCACATCAAAACATCGTCTTAATCCTGATCAAAGCAAAAGTATAACATAATTGCATCTTATGTTGGATTTGAGTATAAAACCAACGACGACATAAAGAACTATTCCCAAAGTATCTTGAGTTGAGTTGTTTTCGGAAGCAAAACCTACGTGATACGAGTATTATAGGCCTGTATTTTTGATTGCAATAGGTAAACTCTTTTACTTTCATCGGTGATTACCTGGATGGCCTTTAGTGTAATTATAAAACAGTGGTCAATGGCTCTCTTTCGAGTTTATCGAACGAGATATATACACAAATCTAGGAGATCAACTAGTTGAAGATTGAAACGTGAGTTTTCGTGAAAGTGAAATTTTTTACTTAACGTACACGTACTGGATACTATTATGATGATGATGGGATCGTATTTTCATTTGAGACCGGCTTGTCTATGATGGTCATATTCATAATGTTTACGAGAGAGAAATCCAAATACATATTTTTAATATTACAATTTATAATCATGACCATTGCGTATGCAATAAAATGCAGAGCGAATTCTCAGATTTATTACGTTGATTTGTTTAAATTATAACATTTAGGCATCGGTAGCCTGCAGTGTGAGCGTACTATGTAGTATATCACCTTGGAGGTGATAATAATGATCCATTGATTGTTGTCATTTCCAGTTTTTCTTGATTTTCAACAATATTCCTTTATCCTTTATCCTTTAACCTCCCGTCCACACGGAAGTTGATGACTTGGAGCGAGTTGATGACTTGGAGCGAGTTTTCAATTAATGACTTGGAGCGAGTTTTCAAATGATCTGTTCGGAATAATTTAAAACTTAATGAGCTCAAGTCACAGTGCATTGTCTTTTACGAGGATTGCCGCCTTATTGAGGAGTGTCTTCCAAGGGTTATCTTGAATGAATCATCACTGCCTTTTAACTCCATTGTCAGAAATCTGGGTGTCACTAAATAGCTCTATGACTTGTTGCTCTCATGTATCTACCATATTGAAGAAGGTTTATGGTGGTTTACATAGGCTCTGGATTTTCGCCAGTATTCTACCATTGAAAATTAGGTCAAAGCTGGTGCATTCACTCATAATTCCTTTCTTTACATATGGTAGAGTTATCTTTCCCAAATTCGATTCCAACTGCCAACGAAAGCTAGATATAGCCTTCAATGATTGCGTACGTTTTGTATTCCGCTTGAGACGCTACGATCATATTTCTCCTTTCAGGAATGAATTGCTGGGTTGCTCCCTCTCAATTTATTTGAAACGGAAAATCCTGTTGGTCTTGCATAACATTCTTGTTACAGGTGAACCGTCTTATTTAAGAGATAGCTTAATACCGTTAAACTCGAAGCGAAATCAAAAGCTTCTTACACCACGATATTCGAGGTCAGTTGGTGACAGCTCCTTCCTTGTTCAGTCGATTAGGATTTGGAATAATCTACCTGTCAATGTTCAGCGCCTGGGCGGCTCTAGTGCTTTCAAGCATCTATTATGCAGTTCTATTTTATTTTAAATAATTAAATTGAAATTTGAAATGGTTTTATTCCTTCGATATTTACAATTTTTAACTTAAGCTAATTTTAATGGTTCGGTGGTGAGACTTATTCGAAATCTTTACATCCTTAATAATTTATATATAATAATTGAATTTATATTTGTTTTTAATCGTTTTCTACTGGCATTAATTCATTTACGGAAAAAGGGTTTTAAATAATTAATTATATTTATTTCGACTCTGTAGTATCTCATTCAGCTTATCAATTTTTTTTTTTCCTCATTTATACAATATTATTTTTCATTACTGTTATTTCTTACTTTTTAATTATCTTTTCTTTACTTTCTTCTTATTTTGTTTATTCTTATAATATTATTATTCCTTTTTTTTAATTTATTGGGTTCTATTTTGATTTTATTGTACTTTTATATAAGATATACCTACAATCTTGTAGTACTATATCTATATATATATATAAATAAACAATAAACAAACAAATAAACAATATATCTATTTAACTGTTCTACTTTATAAATTCTGGAGATCGTACAAAAACTTAAACAAATTTGCTTCTATGGTAGCTTCTCACCATGAAAAATTCCATTCTTATAAAAATTGGTAAAAAAATAAAATTGCTGTTGGCGTGATTCGATTCGGCGCTCTTAGCGTTGAATTTCATATATCATAGCGAACAACCAAAAATTCCACCAAATTGGTTGAAATATTCGATGCCACCTACCTTTAGTATAAGGAGGCGAAGGCAAGAATGTTACTTAAATTATAATTCGCGGTAATGAAATTAGTTTCAACATCGCCTATATAGAATAATCCCAAGCAATGCTACCAGCTGCAAAGGTGTTTCGGATTTAGGCTTGATACACCCTCTAACGAGTCTATGCCATCCGATGACGAAACAGCTCCTTCGGACCTAGTCCACCACAGTCTTATAAAAAACTGGCCTATCCAGTGAAGGTTTTTCAACTATCATGCCCTCAGGGACAGCGATTAATCAACAATCGGGGATTTCGTGTTGGGATTTCACACCAGAAACTCCACTGACGCCAGAAAACAACAAAAAACTTAAACAAATTTGCTTCTATGGTAGCTTCTCACCATGAAAAATTCTATTCTTATACTTCTTAATAATAAAGAATTGTGATCGACCTAAAATTTCCAAAAAAATGTGCGACCTCGAAATTTAGGATTTTCTCGTTTAAGGACTAGTACACCCCAGAAAAGAAAAAAAAACATCCAAAGTATGCAAATGTGTTTGATGCATCATAACTGAAGAACCCCCAAAGATATTAGCTCAACATTTTTACTATGATTTTACATGTAAGCTCATCCGGGTCGTCATCATTCCTCTTTTTGGAAAACCCTGTATAAGGACTTTTTATTTTTCCCGAAAAAAATATCAATTCGAATAAAAAAAAAATTCCATTTCATTTCTATAGTTGATGTGATGATAATTACTATCGTCATAACTCTCATCATGTAAACTTTTCGATAGTTACTTTCGCGCTATTATGATAGCACTATTGCACTATCACGTTTGACGAGATAGTTGATAACACTATCGCGATAATTTTATCTTGACATTCACAAGAAATTTTATTTTGACATTCACAAAAAAATATTTAATTTGACAATATAATAAAATTGTTGCTGTTCCAACGTCAATATATGTGAAATTGTAGTCATAATCCACTAACGCAAGCAACACAATACTGAACCCTTGTAGTTGTAACAAAAGATCCTGGATTCGGAGGACACTGAATCACAAAATGTTTACCATCTATGGATCCAACACAATTTGTAAAGTTCCATGACTTGTTAAATCCGCTTATAACTTTGTTCCAGTCACACACTGCATAAACAATGTAACCATTGCCTAATTTCACTGTCGTACTATCACGTCGTGTATACAGCAGACTATTGCACTATCATGCTCTCACACTATCGTGCAATGCTTTCACGATAGTACTATTGTTAACATCTATCACCGTGTAAACGGGGCTAAAGTTTACATTCCAAAAAATTTTAATATTTAAAAAAATAAATAAAACCGGAAAGAAATTTGAAAATCTTTCAAGTGAGAATCGATTTTTTTCGTGGTAAAGCTAACATAGAAGCCCAATCCGAAATCTATCTATCTATCATAGAAGCTAAATTTTAATGCTTAAAATCTTTCAAAGGATTAAAAAATTAAAAAAAAAAAAGTTTTTAAAAAATTTTGGAAAAATTTTGGAAAAATTTTGGAAAAATTTTTAATTTTTCGAGAGAAAAAACTAGAGGTGCGAGAAAATAATGGGTCTGAAGAGTTCGAAGTAAGACATTAAGAAACCAGAACCTCTTATAGGGTCCTTTCGACGACCTAAAAAATATCTCCTTCCAAATGCAACTCCGAGTACCGCGCCTGATCGAATCACAATGAGCTCCATATTACTATTGTTCGAACCTAACTATTTCGTTCGGCGTTCTTCAGAGGAGCAACTTGAAGGGCGTGGCTCTCTGTTTGCTCTGTTCTTCTGTCTGTTTGCTCTGGAAGCCCTTCTTAATGCTTGATATCAAGCACGCTTCGGTGGAGAATGGGGACTTTTAAAACTCAGGTTCTGGGCCTTATGTCGAAAGTTCTATTCGAGACCGGTTCCCAGCTAATGGGACTGTTGGTTACCATGCCATTTCTGACTTCAACCTCAAAATCGACGTATACAAGACGTTGGTTCCGTATAGAATCAATTCTACTTGACTTCGCTTAAACCTAAGATTTTGATGTCGTAGTGCTCTATAGTGCGATCCAACTATGTCAAAATAATAAAAATCTGCCAACAATCTAGGCGCAACTTTATTATTATTTGGGAGATGCGCTGTAGGCTACTGTGCAATTAACATCCTATAAAATAACGTTCCAAATAGCCTCCTTGTTGTTCTTAGGTGGTCAGTCGCATAGCAACATACACCGAATCACAGCATTAAATGCGTTCCGAACTTCCAACCAGACGGTTGGCAGATATTTTATTTATTTACTTTCAATAAAAACACAGGGTATACAATTTTGGCATAGCGCTTTAGGGTTTCAATATCAACAAATTCTGAAACCGATAATTAGGCGATTATACAGAAAGCCCGTAAAAGTAAAAATACTTTATTATTTAAATAATAAAGTAAAACAATTCGATATCTCATCAGACCTAAGTAACATGTCGGAATTCGTAACAACGTACACCCTACCCTCTTAGGGGTCGAATATCGCAAAATTCTTAAATTAATTTTTAAGCCGATAGAAGTTAAATCGAATTCGACCCCATTAAACCTAAAAGATTTGTCGGAATTCGTGAAAAATTGATCAAAACTTTACACACTTTACTAAACTCCACAATTTACAATTCTATATACAGAATCCAAAATTTTATCTTCCTGGAACAATTGGTTCGGAAGATATTGTATTTCAAAGTTTTTCACCCCACCCACGCCCTTAAAACTTTTTGGGGCTTACTAGTTCAAAAACGTGAAAATTAAAAATTTCAGGGTAACAAATTTTTTTGAAAATTCAGGTCGATCACAATACTTTATTATTAAAAAAAAAAATAAAGTAATAATGACTAATCAAAATTTACGTAGATGAAATAAGCCATGTTTTATAAAATCGATAATCCACAGATATACCAACAAAAATCCCCGTTATTTTCAAACATTGAAGATCACGGTTATTTCCAATCCGATCTAAATATTTAAACAAGCATTTAATTATTTTCTAAAATTTATGTAAATAATAATTCAAATATTTGTCATTATCATAAATCTTTAAAATTAAACATCTACCGTATCTCTAAAAACTACTTTCTTAAGATTAATGCAAAACTAAATACTAAAAGTAAATCAATTGCGTAAACGACAGTTACTCGACATTCACCTTAAGCCACAATTTTGCTCGGAAGAAAAGGTAAAACCGTAAAAATTATCCCCTCAACTACTTAAAAATTCCTGGCACATCTTATCAACGTTTCAACTAAAACCGCGCGTAACAACTCAAGAAGTCAACATATTTAGTGCATATAACGCAAAGTTTTATATGAAGACGCGTTTTTTCGCTTCTCTCGGTTCTTGCCCAGATCTCGCTGTTGACCACACACGCATCGCTTAAAACAGTCAATTATTTAATTTTTTTTTATTTTGTTGGCATTATTTCGCCCAAGCCTATAATTAAGTAATACACTATATCGGATATGATGGGCATAAAGAAGAAATCGCCATCGCTAAAAAATCGCTTAGAGGCACACTTAAACGGACCTCGTAAGCACATTATCGTATTAAAACACTTGAAATATGGCTGAATTATTAGTACCCTCGGTTCCAGCCAGCTAGAGCTACTGGTCGGTCATCTTAATACTCTTTTTCATCTTCGTTTATTTACTTTTCTAAGTCTACGAAAAAAAAATTATAATTGCTATGTCAACTACTTGCCAATAAAAATGTCGTATTTTGTGTGCTAATCCTATTAACTGGTAACCAATCCTCTATTTACAGGTAATCCGGAAGCTCGGGCACTGTTCAGTCCGCGTGTGGACTACAACGAATGGCTGCCGGTTGGACGTGGCGATCCACTCAAGAACGACCCAACCTACGATTATAGTCCGCCTGTACTAGATCGTGTTCACTACTGGGGCGCCTCGAACAAGAGCAAGGAAAAGAAGGAGATCCTACTGCTAGGAGTCACATCAAAACGATCGCACAAGAAGGAACCGAAGTACAATTCGGTAATGCGTCGAAACTTCTATTCGCATCTTCCAACCAGACTGATGCCTCCTCCCATGCAAACTATTCCGCCATCGATGAAGCATCCTTCAACCGAAACCTACCACGGAATGTACTATCACAACAATTACAATACACCGAGCCAGGGTTGGTCACACAACAGCATCAACTATGGTGATAGCAATGTTGAGGAGTCGATTAACTATGTTAGCATATCGCGTCCGAATAAAAACTCTATGCGTAACGATTATTCACCGCAGTACGTTACATCGTCATCCTCCCGAAAACCATGGCTACACGCTCTTCTCGAAAAGGAGGTAACCAAACCGACTACTTCGTATATAATGCAACCGTCGCGGAGCGTATTCGAATCACATCCGCCGCCCTCCACTATCCCAAGCACAACCCTTCCAACAACGACAATAACCCCTATAACAACAACAACACCAACAGCTACCGAAGAAACACCATACTTCCAGCCAACAATCGCACCAGTCTCGCTAACTACAGATTCATTATTTTCGCACTACAATCAACCACCACAACTGATTCCTGGTCCCATGTACCTAATTATCGAAGGACATTCCAAAGTTAAGACGTACGGTCTAAAGGATAACGCAACCGGAAAAGACCATATCGCTAAAATCGTTCCAATCGAAACAGCCGATAACGCCGTCATCAAGCACGTTGTATCCAAGGACGAAAATGGCGATGCCATGGAAGTGAAGCATCTTCATAGAATACCAACGGATAGTCCAGCCGCTCCAGTCTCGACACCACTACCCAGCGGCATGGGAAATTTACTTAGCCTCCTGGACACATCCTTGGGTAGCTTCTTTCTAAGCGCCCCTGATCAACCAGCAGCTACCAAGACGAAGAGTAAAGTTAAATCCGGAAAATCGGATAAGATAAATCCCGATCGAGAAAGTCGACAAATCTTCGACTACGATGATCTTCCCGAATCGTCAATTCGCGATCAGGACGAAGTTTCCGAAGGTGACTTCAGGATAACACTGGAACCGAAATCATTTGTCGAGAGTGAATTTTCGTCTACAGAATTTCTGTGATTCCAATTTAGAATTACTTCCGCAGAAATCCTCTTCAATTTCCAGAATTGTTTTCATAGAGATTCTATATAGATTGCTGATTATTAGGGAGCCTAGATCTGGGATTTATTAATGCCAGATTGGCTAAAATAAAATTAAGCAAATGTAAGCGTCTATCAACCAAAATTATTAAGTTACATTATTGCAGCCAAATTAAACTATTACTTATAATGAGTCATTAAATATCAATTCGATATATTGAAATCTGCACAAAAGTTCACTTTATTTATAAAATTTGATGAATACATAATCCTTTGAGCTCTTCAGGTTTTTGTTCGATAAAAAAAATGTATCTTTGTTACTATGAAGCTGCAATTTTAAAGTTCGTGGTGGTGCTTGGAGTATTCAAATTAACTTTAGAAATAGAATTCCAATTCCAAAATTTAATACAGTAATATTTCATTGACTCTTTAAAACTAATAAAAGATCTTGATTTGACATTTTCAGTATTTTAAGCCATAAAATTTATACGTATTAATAAAAAAAACCGTAATTATAATGTGAGACCAATACTTTATCCATATTTATTTTATTATTTAACAAATTGTATATTAAAATAATATTTTAAGAATAATAAAAAAAACAATATTTTGTACGCTTATATAAATCGGAAATTCATTTGAAAAAAAAATGGACACAGTTTGAGCACAACTTTATTCTTTTTCGAACAAACTCCAGGAAGCAGGTTCGACGCTACTGACACACTTAAAACACCAATTACAATTTTGTGCCAGAGTAGAGAATAGAAACAAAGTCGAAATATATAATTGTTTCTTTCGAGACAAGAAATAGCTCCTTAAAAGATATCTTCAGTCGTTCTTCGTTCAAAAATTGAATCAAATAAAAAGCCAGTGTAAATAAAAATCTATTAAATATTGTTACATGTAAACCTGGCAACCGCGCAACTCGATCGTTTCGCATCAACAACCGAATACCTAGCTACAAAGTAACCCAATCAGAAACCTAGTTGAAGTATATAGGGAGAAACAACACGATTGTATCTCCCTT
This sequence comes from Beris morrisii, assembly GCA_951812415.1. Classification (NCBI taxonomy): domain Eukaryota; kingdom Metazoa; phylum Arthropoda; class Insecta; order Diptera; family Stratiomyidae; genus Beris; species Beris morrisii. The sequence goes on from OX638311.1 coordinate 11,195,284, forward strand.
CTTATCGAATGCTCTCCAATGTACTAGAACCGAACGAAGATCAAAATCGAAAGCTCTAAAGCTTTCGAGAAGATTCCACATACATCACCGAGCGAACATTCAAGTGCATCCTAGACTGCAACCGCCTACTATAAAAGCAGGTGAAGCTTTCAGCGAGAGATATAGTAATTTTTTATTACGTCGACTGTGACAGCCAGCGTGTATACGCGACCGTGTGGTGGAAAGCGATCGATTGTGTGTGATCGAATCAAGCGATATAGATAAGCGGGCGGTATTGCCAAATAGTGCGAATTATTGTGCGAACAGAATTAAAGTGCAAATAATAAATTATCACTTATTTTGATTTTAAACGAATTGTGTTTTACTTGAAATCCCGGCGAACCCCTAGCTCGCAACAATATCTTTTCAGACCTAAAACATATTGGAAAATTCGTGAAAACGTGTACTCTTAGACCTTGGGTCATGAATATCGGAAAATACTAAAATCGATTTTAAGGCGATTATGTAACAAGCCCTTGGACGTAAAACCCAGCTCAACATTTCATCATACTTAGAGATATGATGGAATTCATGAATATCAAAAGCGGTTAAGGTATGGGTTCAAATATACATGCCACATACATTTTTGGGTCATAGTCCGGGACGCAGTCAAAGTTGAAAAGTAACATCGGTTGTTTCGATCTAGGGAAGATATGACGGAATTAGTGAAAACTTCTTCAACCCTTTTATATCTCCTTAGGGGCTGAAAAAGGAAAAAACTTAAAAAGAAGTTTTAGGCGATTATTACGCAAGCCCGTGAAAGTGAAAAGATATTCGATATTTGATCAGACCTGGGGGATATGGCATAATTCGTGAATAAGTATACAACCCCTTTACACCCCCTTAGAGGTCGAATTTCAAAAAATCCTGAAAACGCTTTCTAGGTATTTATATGAAGAAGCCGCAGAATAAAAATGAATTAAATATTTGGAAAGACCTAATAGATATGACGAAAATCGTGAAAATATATGCATTCCATTTTCACTTTTCATTTTTCGCGCCCCCTTCCGAACGCCAATGGATATTTGAAATTTTTTTTTATCTAAATTACTTTTCTAGTTAATTTACATATACGTACAAAGTTTCAACTTTGTAGCATACGCCGTTCTATAGATAGGAAAAGCACCCCCCACCCCCGTACCATACTACCCCTATAAAAAATTTTTCCAAAATGCTACTACTATAGCTCTATCTAAATACCATGTTTCAGCTTGATATCATTATAGGTTTTTGAGATATAAAAATCGAAACTTTTTCCTTTTCACCCTCCCCCACCCTCACCCTCACACCCAAAATATTTTTTTCTGATAGGGGTCTATTAGTCCTACTTCTGGTATAAATTTTAAGCATCTAACTTACACTGTTCTTGAGATATGAGACGTGATTTTTTAGAAAAATTCGCATCCCCTCCACTTTCATAATACACCGCCCCTTAAAAAATTTTACTTTCATCAAGCTTCATTTGCCAACTTTTATACACAATCCGAATTTTATTTGTTTAGTGCAATTAGTTCGTAAGATATCATAATCTAAAGTTTTTTACCCCCACCCTCGTTCGCCAAAATTTGTTTGCGATCTATTCTCCCAGTATACCTACAGATATTTACTAAGTTTCAATTTTGTAACTTTAACCGTTTAGGAGATATGGATTTTAGAATGTGTCGATCTCGGCTTTTTTGTGTTTCGGACGCATTATTTTTCACCCCACTCCCACACCCCTTTACCCACATTGACAATTTTTATGCAAATGGGTCCACTACCGAAGTTCTATATAAATTCCAAATTTCAGCCTCCTAGCATAAGCGGTTGGTGAGATCTAAAAACCAAAATTTTCCGTCTAAAACGCTTCCCCCTCCTCCCCCCTCACTCCCCCACCCCTCAGAATTCAGTCACTTCAAGGGGCCTACCCAGTCTATTCATGAAAAAAAATTTAATTTAATATCTCAAACCGTTTGGGAGCTACGAGCTTTCAAACGATTTTGCGTACGGCGGACGGCGTACGGCGTACAGCGTACGGCGGACAGACGGACTGAAATTCTTTTTTGCTTTTTTCGTGTCTACGAGTCATGAAACGCGAAAAAAAAAATTTTCAGGGTAGCAAATTTTTTTTTTTTAAAAATCGATCACAATACTGTATTATTAGAAAATAATAAAGTAGTTCGAGTTCTACAACATATATGAAAATTTTCAAAATCGGCGTAGGACACTTGGGAATATTTCCTTGTTAGTCTACCTACTAAAAAAATGTCTTCAACGGTTTTGCATACGGTGGACGGCGAAAAGATAGACTGCAATTTTTTGTTTTTTTCTATAAGTCTAATGTTCAGAGCAGCAAAAAAAAATTTCTTTAAATCAACCAAAATTCTTTATTATATTAAAATAATAAAGTTAAGAGTTGAATATCAAAAACTCTGAAAACAACTTTCATACCTGAGAAGCTCGTGGAAGTACAATGAGGTAAATATCTCAGAAAACCTAACAAATATAAGAAAATTCGTGAAAATATGGACCTACCTTTCACCGTCCATTTTTTATTTTTTCCTTTGAAATTACATTCATTACCAAGGAATGTAATCATATTGATAATCACTCAACCCAAGCACTCAAAATTTTATGAAACCTTAAAATCTTATTTACATAAAGTACATCGCTGTTATAGTAACACTCTTAGCAACCGTTCACAATTCTATATCTTAGCAACGGCTACTAAAATAGAAACAGTCGAACCTAAAGCCCAGTTTTTACCAAAATAGATAAAATATAATTAAAATTATTATTGTTAAAATATGGGTGATCACGATGAAGAATCTGTAGATTCGGAGATATCATGTCGTTGTCCATCGAACGAATGGATTTCGAAACCACGTCAATCAAAGAAAAGCACGGTACCACCGGATATCTTGGAGTTTGAGTAAGTCCTTTTCACATAACATACAGCCCCTGAAAGATCCTAAAATAAAAGTGTGGAAATTTCCAGCTATTCCTTCTGTTATAACTCGAAGAAGCTTTTCAATCTTTGCTTGATAGACGAAAACCATCTTGTGTTTGGCTCGGGAAATTTAATTCATTTTTTCAATATCGAAACTAAAGAAATTACCTTTCGAAGAAGTGCACTCGGTAGCGGAATTGGATGCATAACAGTAACTCTATGTAAAATTACAAAATTTTTCATACGTTTGATTGACTTTTAGAAAAATCCAAATCCCAAATACAATCTGATGACCGTTGCAGAAAATGGCATACATCCCCCGATAATCCTTTATTCGTTTCCAAGCCTGGAAATAGTTCACGTCCTGAACAATGGAGCAAAACGTTCCTTCACTCACCTGGACTATAGTCGTGATGGAGAAATGTTAGTTTCGCAAGCGGGCGACCCAGACTACATGTTAACAATTTGGGATTGGAAGAACAACGCAATAATCCTGCGAGCAAAATCCTTTCAGAATGATGTCCTTAATGTTATGTTTTCGCCGTACAATTCGAAGCAGCTAACTACTTGCGGCCTTGGTCATATCAAGTTCTGGAAAATGAACGAAACGTTCACAGGACTCAAGCTCCAAGGCGAAATAGGACGTTTCGGAAAGACCGAAATTTGTGATATTTTTGCCATTTATCCGCTTCCTGATGAGAAAGTTATTTCGGGTTGTGAATGGGGAAATATGCTTGTTTGGGACGGAGGACTTATTAAGGCCGAAGTTTGCCGGAAGAATCGTAAACCTTGTCATACCGCTCCGATAACACAAATTTCAATGGAAGAAGGTGAAGTTATGACGGTCGGGATGGACGGATATGTAAGGATTTGGTTTTGGGAAACAGTCGATTTGGCTGATCCTCCAGAAGATGATCGTTTCGTTGAAATTGAACCAATCTATGAATTTCGAATCGGATCGAAGAATCACTTGTGCGAGCTAAGACATCTGATCAAAATGATACCGGACGATCCTAGAAATTACAAATATTATGCGCAGGTATGTAAACTGTTACATCTGGAGTACGACTGCTTACTGTAATCTTAAGTAATCCCTTTGGTTTTCCTTCAAAGGATGGCGTTGGAGGAATATGGAAGTGCGACATAAATCCCGATAAACAGCCTGGACCTCCCGAACAGCTCTTCGCATGTCACGAAGGTGCAATTGTGGCCGTGGCTGCGAGTCCAATTTCCAATCATGTCCTTACGTTAGGGGAAGGTGGACGGTTGCACATCTACAATTATAAAGAACGTGAGCTTTTGTATCAGAAACAGTTTCCAGCTGGAGGAAAAGACCTGATATGGATACCACCATCGGTAAGTTTTTATCAAAAAAAAAATTGCAGTAGTTGCAATAAATTGCTCTAGTACCTCTAACGTAGAAACTAAGGCAAACCACCACGCACAAGGTTTTAGCGGTAGGAGCACTAGTCACGATACCCTAGTCCTTAATAGCACGATAGTCCCAATCCAACCTTGTCTTCTTTCTCGATACAGGACTTGCATTTCAGACCTGTTCCAATAGTCGGCTTAATCTACGTCTGACGTTCTGCATGGGAGATTCCCTTTGCAATTAAATTTTGCTTATTGTCTTAGATTAGCTGGGCTAGTTTTACGACAGTTGACGAAGTCAACGAGATAGTAGCTTTAAACGTTTGTTATTGGATCCTATCCAAAGAAAAAATTGCCAAAAACTAGAGAAGACTCGTATTATTATATTTCTACTTGGCTTCTGAATCATACAAGAAGCTGTATCTCAAGATTTCGTGAAATCCACTTCAAAATCTTGCGATATAAATCATTAGTTGATATGATAGCCCTTTGATATTCGTTAACATAATTAAATTTTCCAGATTGAACCAAGTGGTGCTGTAGTAGCACTAGCTTTCGATGACGGTGTTATTCGTTCGGCGTTGATGGAACTTACCGACATTAAGCCCCCGCCGCTTATTCGAGTTCATCTTATCGAAGCGTTCAAATCACATTCGGAGGCTGTTACTCGTTTATCGATAAATCCAAATCAAACAATTTTGGCATCAGCATCGGAAGATTTGACCGTTTTTATTCATCTACTGCAACAATCATCGCCGTTTATTTCCATCGTTCCTATCGGCTATGTAACAATGCTATCGGTTCCGACGGCAATAAGCTGGCGACCCAACCGAGTATGTTCGAAAAATCCTCAGAGTTTAACAGTCGCATTATCTTAATTCTATTCAATACAGGGCACAACTATCGTAATTGGTTGCCAACATGGACATGTTGCTGAAATCGATGTTCCCGACAAGCCACGATCTTATACAGAACTTTCTTACAGTTTGGATCATATCTTACGAAAAGAACTTCAATTTGTGTCGATGAAAAGTGAAATTCGCCAACAGAATCACATTGATGCGATCAATAAACGTAAAGAAGATAAAAAGAAGTGGAAACTAGCTGAATTGAAAAGGATGCAGGCAGAAGATCCGAGCATTGAAAAGGATCTTGCAATTTATTTAGGTTTGTAAGCAACTCCTCGCCTTTAAGATCAAATCTTATGATATTTATGAAAGAGTGAGTGAGTACATATTTTGAAAATGGTTTCTGTGATTTAATCACACAGTTCATAATCCTTCCTTGTTTTAAATATTTGTTTAGAAGGTATATATAGAGTGAAAGAAATCGGCTTTTGATCTTATATATTTTTACAGAATTTGAATTTACTAGCTCAACCCGTTCTCCTCTCCTAAACTATGCCAGGCAACCAATTTTGAGCCTTCTACAAAGGCTTTAAAGAAACCCTGCCAACTGTATGGACGCGATTGTATACTTTTTTGCATAAAGATCTCAAGAAAAAAGTAGAGAAATCTGTTCGTCCTGAACGGTTTATGCCATAAAGTTGAAATTAATATAAGAGAATACTAAAAATAAAATCTTGTAGAGGGTATTGGCGGTATCAGGGCAACAATTTCTCTTTAGAAATTAACGAGTGGAATATGCCGAATATAAAAATGTTTTTTTTCAAATTCAAAGTTCACAGATTTTTTTCCAATTGGGTATTTCAAACTATTCAAAAATTATATCTTTGCAAATTATTTCATAGATCACCGGTGTTTCTTTAAATATTTAAATTGAAGTAAAAATATTAAAAATAAAATGAAAGTAAATACCAACTCTATATCACATCAGAGCTTAAAGATTTGACCACTTTGAGGAAGCTTATACAACCCTTTATAAAAATCCAAATTGATTTTTAGTCAAAAAGACGTAGGAAATAAAAACCAATTCGATGTCTCACCAGACCTAAGAGAAATAGCGGAATTCGTGAACTGTATACAGCAGTCGGTCTTGAATATCAAAAAATCATGAAAACGATTCTAGGTTTTTGTATAAAGAGCATCTAAAAACAATACTAATTCGATATCTTATTGTCTGATTCGAGAGAAATGATATACCAATTTTTTTTGCCTCCGTGTGCTAAGCCAAATCTGAAAATTAATATTCCTATAATTACTTTTGTAGGATATCTTTTATATGTAGCTGGTTTCAACTTTCTAGCACAGTCCGTTCCTTAGATCCTTTCTAAGAATCAAGTTTCAACTTCCTAATATAAATTATTATGTAAGAGAGTTGACTTACGCTTCTCAGAAAAAAAAACTTCGAACTTAGTAGCTTAAAGACTTTGTGACCTACGACCACATAAAATCATGAAGAAAATTTAATAATAAAAAATATCGGGGCAGTAAATTTTTGTTTAATTCGATCACAGCGTTTTTTAGGCGGTATACACCCTGGAACTTCGCTGGTATGCATCAATCCATTTGGTCCTTTTGGGGCCTAAACTGAGCTGATTTCTTAAGAGTATAATAATAAGGCACTGGTATTAATGTTATATTCCATTTCTCCAGAGGATTCCGAGTCTGAAGAAGAGCTCGAACCACTATTTTATCCGAAAATTCCAAACAAGGTGCTATGGCTCCAGTACACAACGGACCAAACAATTTGGTTATCAATGGCAGGATATGATGCTGGCTACATATACGAGTGTGTCTGTGATAACGACAAGTCCGGAGTTGTGAGGGCGACGATAGTTGCTGATGGCGATGATATCGAAATTAATTCCAATTATGAATTGTGTGTTTCTTATATACGCATGCCTGTTCGAAGTAAAAATTAATTATTTAATTTGTAGCGAGGACTATGCCATATTTGGATTGCAAGATGGCAGTATAAGAGTTATCACGAAAAAGGAGAACTTCCGCGACTTATCCGACTATCTGGAACTTACAATGCACGATAACTACAATGGAAAGATACTAGGAATAGCAGCGAGCTACGATTTTCAGTACATCTTTTCGATTGGAAGCGATGGAAACTTATTTTCCTACAAGTGGCAGGGTCCTGCACCACTTGCACCGACTATAACGACCGTTAAATACATGCTTCCGAAGAGAGTCACCGACATTGAGGACAAGAACACGCTATCCCTGGAAGAACAGAAATTAAAGTGTGTCAGCGATCAGTCAACGAAACAGGCAAACGAACGAAAAGCCAAGGTTCTTGATATCCTATCCGAATATAAAGTTCGATTCAAGGAGCTAATGAAGAAGAATCGTGCGTTACCGTTTGCGCAACAATACACTCACGATGATTTGGAATTGGATCCTAGAATCACCAACGATTTCATCGATGTACTACACGAGCAACTGCAATTAGTTCGCAGAAAAATGGCTTTCGATGTGGAAAAGGCAACGTTGGCACGAGAAAAGATTATGATTCATTTCACTGATTCATTAGATAGTTTACCGATTGAGATTTCAGCAATCAGGTAAGTAAGATATCCCCATCACGACTATAATTCTTATTCCTAGTCTTACAAGGTCTCTGTAAGGGTTTTATTCATCTGATTGGGCATTCCTTTTTGCACAGTTTAATTTAATATGTAAAATTCATTTGCAGAACTGATAAAGTGGTTAATTCGTTTCGAATTCTGAAATTGGATGAAGAATTCTTTAGCCTCAAGGATCATATCATTAAAATGATTCAAGAACAGAAGGATAAAAAATGGTTAGTATTAACATTTAAAAAATGGTTAGTGTTAACATTTATTAAATATTTCGAAAATATTTTTATTATTCTAAATAAATTTTATTAATTTTAAATGCCAGCGAGGAGAGGAAAGCTTCAATTATAAACGGGTAAAGTACTTTTACACAAAATTACTCTTAGTGAATTGATTGCACTCTCTGAGAACAACACTGCATCAGCAAAACTCTGAAATATTTCCACATCGCCATCGTTTTTATTCATCAACTATCGTAGTTTTATTCAGAGAATAACATTTTATGTTATTCGCCTTATTTAAAAAAAATTTTGTTAGAAGTGGGATTATACACAAATAGATGGTGTACTCAATCTACCGAGCAATCTTTCTCATAAAAATATATTTTATCTCACTTAGTTATTTAAAAAAAAAAATATAACTCTAAAATTTTGAGGTTTTCCAAAAAAATTATAACCGTCTGTCCGCCGTGTTTTTTGATATTTGTTTTCGTGAGATCTCCAGAAAATATCACAATGAGTTTTACGGAGTAGGTACTAAGTCATCCTCTATTAGGAATAAACGTAAATAGGAGGAGCATTAAAATTTTATATCTCTAGAACAGCTGATATAGAAATTTAAAATTTAGAACTGAGTGAGTATTACGAAAAAACAAGGACTATTGATTGGGAAATACAGTAGCGTAAGGAAGTTTTGATAGCTCTAGACAGGGAGACTTCACTGAGCGAGCGAAATTAGTTTAAGCACCAATCCTGAAGAGGTAGTGTTTATCCTAACTATGAACTCGGTATATAATGATTTGCAACTTTCTAGCATAAACCCTTCTAAGAATATAACAAAACGCCCAAACATTTCCAACCTATGTACTAAGAAAGTTATGTTTGATTTTCAGGGATATTCCTATCTTTGACAATCAATTGGGCATCGATATGCAACCAACGATACAAGCAACGGAATCATTTCTTCAAGGTCTAACAACATCATCCATGGACTTAAGACTTGATCCGAAAATGAAACGCATCCTGGAAAAATATCGTGAAAGAAAATCGCAAGAAAGAGCCCGTGACGTTGAAAGGAACATAGCTGAAGCTCAAAAGCCCGATCCAAATCAAAATCACTTGGATGATATTCGAGCCATTGAAGAAGCTAAGAAAACGATCGGTGATTATAAGTTAAAAACCGATCCGAATTACGAACCGAATGAAAGCCAGAATACATTGCAAAAATACAAGGAAATAATAGCGATTCGGGCCGAATCCTTTCGCATTCAAAACGAATACAATCAAAAGGTTTTTCAATTACGAACAGCTAAGGCCGAATTGTACAAATTCATGGAGGAAAAATTAACCGAACTGAATGTCCTACACGAACAAATGCCTGAGAACAAGAGAAAATTTATTCAAAAACTTCCCGAAATCAATTTCGATAAAGAATATCCGGAAGATAAACTTAAGGTAGGACCTGATTTGTTCAAATTTCGGGACGTGATCGATTCTTTTCAAATTCTCCGTTTTGTTCACAAACAGTTTTCTTCTTTACATTGTAGCTTACTACTCAAACTGGAACTGGCGTAGAAGTAAAGGACTTGTTCACTCGCAGATCGGAAACATTTCGTAGTTCATTGATGCGTGCTGAAAAGAAAAAAGAAGATCTCTACTATCGTCTTGAATGGCAAATCCTTGGTTTGGGTTCTACTCTAGAGCTGCCCAATTTTGACGATACCTGTGCTATAATTGAAAAGTATCCAAAACTAACGGATCAGAAAATATCTACAATCCAAGATATTATCAACTTAAGCGAAACACCACCGTGGCAAAAGGAGCTTGTCTTCACGAAAATCCTTCATATTTTGGCCGAACAAGGACAAATTATCGAAGATGTCGAATATCGTATCAATCGGTTCGATCAAACACTGGAAGAACTATCCGAAAGTCGACTTCAAATCGAAACCGACGCGAAATTCTTGGAAGCATTTCTGGTCTCGCTGAATCAGGAACTCTATATCCTGCGAGATTTCGAACGTCTTGAAAATGATCTTGTCGAACAAGTCGAGTCTAGCCTACAGGATCGAAATGAAATGCAAACGAATATAATTCGAGTGAAGAATTCAATTGAAGAACATCGAAAAACGATCGAGAAAATGCTCGAACAGGAAAAAACTATACAAAATCAATTTTTATCGAATATCAAGAGCAATAAGTTTGCAGATTTCTTAAAGAGAATCTTTAAGAAGAAGTTTAAGCCGCCGAAAGAAGTTGTTGCTGATGGTAAGATCCGGCTTCGGTGGTACTGAAACTGGCACATAATTTTTTTTTTTTCATATGTAGAATCTGAAGAAAGTAGTGCATCTTCGGACACATCGTCGTCAGAAGAAGAAGAGGATGCAAAAAGTATCTATTCGCTAGATGTCGCACCAATACGTCTCGATGAAAACTATTGTCCGCCCGGATGTGATCGAGACTTATATGAGTTAACGTTTCAATTGCGCGCCGAACGACATCTCTTGGAGCAAAGAGTCTACGAAGAATACAAAGCAATTGATATGTCCAGAAAACAAATTGAAGAGATAAGTTCGAAAATGAATGCCGTCGACATAAAATTGACCGCACATCGGGAGACATTGATGGAGTTTAGGGTGAGTCAATATTCTAGAAAATCTTTTTTCTGTTTTATCTAGACTCAACTTCTTCTCATGTTATCAGCTCTGCTTGGTCTACCCAAGAGGTAATATTTTTGGGGTGAAGGTGTGAGAATTTTTGGAAAAGTTTTAGTTTTTATATTTCTGAAGCAGCACTCACGCTCAGAAGTTAAAACTTTTAATTTATATCGAGATATAATAGTGAAAAAAAATGTTTTCTAATTCATTGCAGTAAAAAATTTCATTACTGCATAGGTATCTCAAAATTTCTTGTACTCAGTATAAATTTCATGTGGAGTACCTACATTCTATGTTAAATAAATTTCTGATAATGTAATTAAGTAAGTATTCAAAATGATCGCTCGGAGTGGTTCAAGTTTTAGTTTTGGAAGGGGAAATGAGTTGCTTGAATTCCGTTCGAGTACCGCTTTGCTTCACTGGCTTTCGGATGATAGACTAGCACTTGTATTTGTGATTTGTCGGTTTGGCGATAGCTTAGCTTTCTTTTTCGGTGAACACTGAATTGGACCCTTTGTTATAGCCCTGTAAATAATTCACAGTTTCTCTTTAAAACATAAATTAAATTTACAATTTGATTTCAGCGCGAAAAACAAAGCTACCTGAACAAGGTGAAAACGGTCGTAGTTTTAAAAATGGATCAAATGCAGTATTTCAAGAAAGACGAGAATATTTGTGATGTAGGCAACACTCTACTTTTCAGTATGCCCAGTGTTACGAAACTTTATACTCGCGTCGGACAACTATACGTGGAAACGGAGGAAGCAAAGCAAAAACATCGAATTAATATTGTGCATCTTAGCCGAATGAAAGCCGACTGCAAGTACATGGAACACCGTATTACACGCCTTAAATCAGAAATCGATGAAGCCATGATAAGAAAATTCGGAAGGATCGTCAATTTGGATGATCTTGAGGAATCTGTTCTACGTCGATTCGTTTTCAATCTTCGAGTAAATATTAGTGACGAGAAAAAGGATGCCGATAAAAAGATTGCTGAGTCGAAAGTAATTCAAAAAAAATATGTTTCTGCTGATACTAACTAAGATCCCCTTGATTGTTTTTGGTGAAATATTTAGTTGTATTTAGCAAGCTTGGAACAAGAATTAATAAAGGAAACACAATTAGGAACGGAGAAGCTGAACATTCTTACAGTTCTACAGGAGGAGAAAAACTATCAAAATGCAATACTGCAGCGTCAAAATAAAATTCTAGAGAAAATGACCACAGGCGGTGCTGAACATATCGATTTTCGGTATGATTTAAATAAACTAAAGGTCATCGAGCGACAACAACAAGAACAAATTGAGGTGTGTACTGCTGGTTGTCTTAGAAAAACTATAACTAATCCTAAATCCTTTTCAATAGTATCTCGAAAAGGAAATACGTAGCTTAAGACTGAAAGCAAAGACCTTCCTAAGTCCGGATGACCAGAAAACCGAACCTGCCGGATTCAACGAGGTCCTGCCACGTGACGAACATGGTTACGAGGAGTACGTTTATATGGCCGTAAACGAATCAACGAAAGATGAAACTACCGGAAAAAATGCCAATGTAAACGTCTTCGAAAAAGTCAACGTCCTTATCGGAAAGTTCCTGATCAAGACACTTTCACATGAAGTCGACGAGAACTTTATTCGAAAATATACCACAAAAATAGCCAAACATCTTGCCTACGTTGCCAACAATCTGGATCGGACGCAAAGTTCCAACGCTACCGAATGCATAGTGAAATTCATACATAGTACCATACCGCAAAAATACCACGCATCCTTAAAGGACTTCAATCTGCGAAAACTCTTTCACGATGTTATCGGAATCGTTCAGGATACACACTCCGTCATCAATAGTACCGACATTTTAGCGGCGATAATTTCGAATGCGCAGGAAGTAGCCGTACACATTCATGAGCTAAACATTACACAAACTTTGATTACGGAAATCTTCAAGGAAATGATCGAGGTTCTACCGGTCGTGCAAATCTGTAATTCAGCAACCGTTGATCAGATCGCTTCAGTCCTAGTCACATTGCCGGCAATAGATTCCAGATGTATCAATTTCACGATGTTGGCTGACGATGCCATTCATCATGCCAAGGAGAATATGAATGACGATATCACTTTGAATGTTGTAAGGCATTTCACCGATATGTTGACCGAATCGCTGAATAGCAAATTTGATGCGATTAAAGCTGAAACTATGTTCTAGGACAGTTTGAATTTGAGCTAGTGCAACAGTTCTTTTAAATGTTAAATTATTTATAATTTTAAAATTTAATATTAAACGGTTCTTATTTGAAAAAGTTGTACACAATAATCCGTTACTTTCATGTAGTAACCTAGGTACTTTAGGTAAGTTGTACGTAGTTGAAAGTAAAATGAGTTTAAATAACAGAATTTGTTATAAAGTTTTAATTTTTATTTTTATATATACTTAAATATAACTTGTTGATAGATACGTTATCGAATTCCTTACGTTATATTAAAAAAAGTCTAAATTAAATTAAATGAAGATGATATAAAATGAAATGATTTTAAATAATTTTGAGTTCAAGTACTATTATTAATTTACACACAAGTGTAAAGGTGTAAGAAGCAAAACACAAGCTATAAGAACATTTTTTTTTGATTTAAAAGGTTTCTACTTTCAAGAAAAAAAAAACAGTAATAAAATCATGATAAAGCCGAGTTTCCATACACGACTAATTTCTGTGATATAGAATGCGACCACATCTCAGTTTCGATCACAGCCTGAATCGCGTAAGTTAAACGAACATCAATTTTTAACCAAAAATCTCTAAACAATGTGTGGGTAAATTTCAACAGGATACAGTTCCTGTTTTAGATTTTAATACAGGTTTTAATATCATACTAATTGTACTAAAGTAATTGCTCTAATCATTCGTTAAATTCCTGTAGAAAAATACAGGACTGTTCACTCTGGCAGTACTCTATGCCCCAAACGAAATGGTTAAATGTAAACTGGAGATCAAAAACTGTGACGAAAACTCATCTGAGAAGACATAATCGCATCAAATTGTCTCTGATGGAAACTGGATTTAAACCGTCCAATTCCTATATACAAATTATTCAACGCTGAGACTGGATGACTACAATAATTACAAAGTGTTAGGCGGGTTTGTATCGTGCTCTGACTAACGAACGTTTATCGATAACAGTCCCAACGTGGACTACTCCAGTTTTATAACGACAATGTGAATTCAACTTTGCAATTAATGAAGAATCGATTAAAGTTTATGCATCATTTTAATGAAATTATAGATCAATTTTCTAGTTTTCGAAATAAACAGCATAATCGTAACATGCAGTAAAACACGACACACAAAAAGAAAAACGCTCGTACAGTAAAATGTGATGTATCCGTAGAATCCGTAATTTAATTTCAATTTCCTTTCTTTTTCGTAACTTTTTCTTCAACGGAGTCTTCATCGGCTCCTATATCTTTTATACGTTTCATATTTCCCGTTGTTGTTGTTGTTGTCGGTTTTTCCCGAACTTGTTGATCCGGATCGGTATGTATATTCATAGTGTGCCGTTTCATCGTACTTCTACAACCAAAGGTCATTTTACAAATTTCACATCGATACGGACGTTCACCCGTATGCACTCGCATATGCCTTTCATAATAAGCTTTATTCCGGAATACTTTCGAGCATCGTGTACATGTCAAGCAGCACTTATCCGTTATATCGTGATTCTGTGCCATATGGATTTTCAAATTGTTCTTATAGCGAAAAGTTTTGCCGCAAAATTCACATTTAAATGGTCGTTCGCCCGTATGAAGTCGCATATGTGCATCTAAACCGAATTTCGTTGTTAGCTTCTTCGAACACATGTCACAGCTGTAAGTTCGCTGACAGATTTTCACATGCTTCTCTAGATTTCGTGAAAGTTCGAAAATTTTCGAACAAAATTCACATTTGAATGGTTCGGCACCCGAATGACTTCGCATATGCTCCATATATGGATTTTGTCGCCAGAAAATCTTCGAACATATTTCACATTTGAAGTATTTCTTATCGTTGATATCGTGCATCAAAACCAAATGAGTCTTAAGCTCGTTGTTGTGTAGAAAAGCTTTCGAGCAGATTTCACATTTAAACGGTACTTCGCCGGTATGTCGTCGTACATGATCCATTAGACTGAATTTTGTTGTGAACTTTTTCGAACAGATCTTACATTCGAACGGTCTCGGTCGACTTCCCGTATGTCTCAGTTCAATGTGCTTATTCAAACTGAATCGAAATCGAAAAATTTTCGAACACATATTACAATTGAACGGTTTTAAATCGGGATGCGTTCGATAATGTCGCGCTAGTTGATACTTTGTTTCGAACGATTCCAAACATACCTCGCACTGAAGTTCATTCTTATCCCAGGATTCAAAAGAATGTGTTGTTTTAATATGTCGGATATATTCGGATCGAAACGGGAACATTATCGAACATATCGTACATTCAAGTATTTCGGAGTTTCCAGCAGCACGCTTCGAAGTTTGAGCCTCGGGCAAATGTTTTGAACAATGTTGAGCTACACTATCTTCAAATTCTGCAAAAGGGGAAAAGATCAATTTATCACAAAGAAATTACTTGAATACTTAACACGCATACAAACCTAAATTGCAAAGTTTACACATTTTTCCATCAATGTGTTCATCAACCAGATGTTTCGCTAGTACTTCTCGAACCAAACTTTCAAATGGACAACCCGGACATTTCAGACTAGTGGCAGACGTTTGAATTTGCGATTTGTCGTCATCGTAGTCGAATTCATCGAAATCATCAAAGTCGTTATCTTCCATGTAGATGTCATACTTTTCTTCCATACTAATGTCCAGTTCGGGTTCTTTCTTTATATTTTGTATGATTGAGTTTTCCACATTAGAAGCGCTCGCCACACTGACACTTGGCAAATTAGTTTCATCTTCACCTTGTTTCGGATATTCACTGCTCAGCACTACTGTATATTGAGATACCTTTTCATCGTCGAATTGTGTGACTATTTCATACTGCTCCTGACCAGATTTCACAGCATTTCCTACATATTCAATTACTGTTCCATCGTATTCAACTTTTTCCTTCTTAATCAACTCCGCTGGATATATTGAATTATCACTGATGGTATCAACTCTCTCTTGGGGTAGAGTTTTAAACTCCTTTTCCGGTTTGACTTGATTCCGGACATCATTACTGCCAAGAATTTCTTTTGGAATTGATGAGACTATTGGATATGTCTGTTGCGGCGATTCAAAATTGTCATCACTCTCGTATTCGCATTTTATAGGACGATTTTCAAGTTTTACAAATGTGTCCTGGGAATCCATTTTCATTCGATGACTGGAAATTAAACAAATTAGAAAATGTGAGTAGAGTTGAATTCTGCTAAGTTTGGTGTGAACTATCATATAACTGGCTCAAATAGAAAAGATCTTAAAGATGATTGTGTAAAGTGAATATTTGTTGGTCTGAAAATTTATACGAAATTTTTTTCACAAACGATGCTTAACCGAAGAGAGGATAGGAGACAGGCAAATTGTCAAATTAATTAAAAAAAATCGTTTATGTCGTCCTCCAAAGTCAAGATGCAGCTAAATCTCGAAAAAATGCATCAACAGTGAGAGAACGCATAATTGAAAATAATTTAACGGCACGTGTTGCTCGAACATTGCCGTTAGTAAACTCGAAAAATGTTAAGCAACAGTTTGAATTTTGCGAGGTACTTTCAACTTGGAGTGAACGGGATTAAAAAATGCGTAATATTCTCTTGACCGTTAAGTTAAACATCAATTTATTTCGTTCTGACGGCAGTCACATAACATTCTCTCCGAAAAATATACTAAAAAAAGCTTCAAGCACTGGTGGTGGGAACCTGTGGTTTCGGTCGGAAACGAAAATGGGTGCCGACGTTTATGTACGAATATTAGATGATAATATGCTTGCCGTACCTCTCAGCAGAACAGCGATTCAAAACACATGTCCAAAAAGTGAAAGTTGTCGTTTGAGAAAAACAATATTTCTAGTACCATAGAGAATTTATGGAAAACATTAAGGGAAGGTATAAAAAATCAAAGATGGTACGAAATACCTCTTGAAGAATGTCAGAAGCTAGTGAACTCCATGCCAACAAGATGTAAAGCTGTTCATTATTTATTTCAGGCCCCAGATTTTTCTGGCAGGCGTAGTAAGCATTCAATGCCTTCTTAATCAAGTCCTTAATCATAAGCCTCCAGTTTAATCTAGGATGAAGGTATGTTCCTAAGTATTTCACACTTAGGGAGAGCGACACCGGTGGCAAAATTCTCGTGAAGAGAATAAGGTTTTTTTACCGGATTGATGTTAAGAATGTTACTAGCCCATCGGTCAGGGACTTGTGTCCAATACCCATTATGCCAATCAAGTTGTCAAGGAACTTACCTGTCACCATCAAAATAATGGCATCTGCGTAAGCGGAAACCTTGACGCTGGTTAAAGATAAAGCCTGTCAAATTTCATCCACAACTATGACCCATAGCAGACGACAGACCATACCACTCTGCGAAGTTCTTCAGGATGCTTTCATTCTGCTGCTTTTATCCCCCAACGTGGAGTTGATAGATCCTCCACCTAGCATCGATACAATCCAATGCATGATGAATGAGTCAACACTAATGCTGTCCAATGCCCTCTCAATCGCATCCGTCTCCACATTATTGAAGGCCCACTCAATATCTAGAAATGCTCCCAGAGTAAATATATCCAAAGACTTTTCTTTCCACCATGGAAACGACCTTATGCAAGGCCTTCTCTACAGACTTTCCTTTCATATAGGCATGCTGAGAAGCCCAGTCTTACATCAGCAAGTGGAAGAGGACTCTGTTTTTGGTACTAAGGTCACATGATTTTTCTTGGCATTCACACACCAGTTTTAAGTTTACTTTGTGTCCAGGCAAGACTTTAATTGCTGCCTGACTGTCTGAGAGAATGATTATATTCTTATCTGCGAAGCCCCTTTCGATGTTATTTCTGTAGAAGTGGATATGGCATAGACCTCCGTCTAGAAAACGGTGGGATATTCACCGAGTGATTCTTTTATTCCGCCGCGTGGTCCGCACATGCCATCTCCAGTCCCTTTAGCCGTCTTACATCCATCGGTAACCACTACTTAGTAATGATTAAAAAAACTGTCTTTCCTGATTTTGATTTAAATGCACTAGCATTTTTTGCATTTTTTCGTGATGGGTGCAAAATTAATACCTTCTTTAAACTGACTGTACTGTAGTTTCGTTACCGTATTAAAGGCTCACACCAATCCAGATGATGTCTTTAAATGCAAAAAAAAACTTATTTCGTAAGAGTCGAAATAAAAACAGGTTTCTTAATTTAGTTCAATTGAAAAATATAGAGAAAAAACGCGTTTGTTGTGTCGACGTCGACACGATTCATCTAAGACCAACGCCGCGTTTTACTCAAATATCCGCCAACACCATCCGGTGCAAACATTTTTGAGAAAAAAGGATAGGAACTTGCATTGCGAAAGTAATGAGTGCGCGACAGATAAACCAGACACGGGAGTTCCAAAAAACATCTAAGCTATAAGCGTCCTGAAATTAGCCGGGTGGGCGTAGGTTCATTTGCTATCCTTTGACCCGAAACCGAACTTAGCTAAAAGTTTATTCAAGTAATAAAACGCAAGAATCCATAATTCCCACCCCCTCCCCTTCCATCAAGAAATCTTCCAAATTTAGCTCCGAAACAAAACTGAAGACAAATTCGTGTAATAGAACAAAATTTCATTGCAGACAGTCTGAACTAACCTTTCACGCGAATGAAAAGAAATCTGAGCAAAATTTACACCAAAATAAATGTAGGCAGTAGGCCCACATCAAAAACTCAACTTACCGAGATTTACGTGTGAAGATTTTCAACAAATCGAAGAATTGGAAGTTTTTTGAATTCCAAATTTGGCACTTTTATCGAATTAAAAATAGACAGGATAGTTTCACTGGGTAGACGACATCTTCCGTTCACTTCCTTCAAATTCATTGATCCGTAATACTGTAAGCAGATATATTTATATATCAGATGAAAGTAGCAGGTATAATTTTGTTTACAAACCTTGTGTCACTTTTAGAAGGGAGTCTGGAAAAGCAGATGCGCTGTCAACGAGTCCATTTCCTACTAACTGTTCGAAGCGCTCGGGTCTTTCAGCAATATAGTGGCATTTTGCTAAAGCGGTCGGGACAGACCAAAAATTTAATTTTCGGCAATTTTTCGCGATTTAAAAAAATCCTACGGAGTTTGATTAAACAAGCTATTCTTGTTGGTTTCGAAATGAAAAGTTTAAGTATAAAAATTAAAAGCGAAATCAAAGAAGTTTTTATACAAAACATGTGAAGAATATGAGATGAGTCCACAGATTAGTGTTGCCATATCAACGTTTGATTTTCCGGGACAATTCACTTTTTTATGATAAATTTACCTGCAGTTTCCGCGTCATCATTTTTACTCAAATCTTCCATCTTTTTCGTGCTCAAATTTATTTTATTTTTTATCTTTACATCTCAACTCCTGTTACTTTTACGTAAATACATTTTAATTCCATTTAAAAAAAAATTCTATCATTAATTTACTCAGACTCCGAATGGGTTAAACTTTTTGTTTTTTACCACTTTGCTGAATATTTCGAGCGCTGCAATCAATTGATGGAAAACTTGACATTTCCTGGGAAAAGTACGAGAAACACAAAAGTTGTAAACAAAACTACGCAAGCTTAAATTCTTTTGTAATAAATCTTTCCTCTTGCAATAGAATGGATCAAAATAATGAGGCCGATTATTTGAGGAAAGTGTGCAGAACTTGTCTTCTATCCAGCGAAAATATGCTGTCGATATTTAGCTCGATTGAGGTGCCAGCATTGAACGACTTACAACTTCCAGTGGTTGATTTGTTAAACATTTTCACGGATATATCGGTAATTTATTTTGATATGTTTATGGCGTAGAGCGGGTTGTGGTTCAGGTCTTATTTCTTATCGTTCCGAGGTAATATGATTCCAACGCTGCTGCTTGAAGTGTTCGCTTGCTGATTGGATCAGGCAATGTACAAATGACAATGTGTAAAAGTCGTTACGCGTTACTGGAACTACAACCTTTTGCTTATTGTGGCACAGTTGTAGCTACTAGGTCTCAAACCTTACAGAAACAATGATTCAAAAAAAACTTTAACTGCCATATACGACTCGTCTAGAACACCGTAACTTCCGGAGAGTTACTAAAAAGTTTAAACAATTGAGCCAATGAATTCTTGGACACATTGAAAGCGAAACTACTTGTTGTGTATGGAACCATCGGCGCTACAATGAGAGTAATTTCTAGACAGGTTCTACAACACACTTTACATCACAAGTTCTTAGACAACTATCGCTCTCTCTGTGAATACTGGGATCGATCCGCACAGCATTCTAGTAATGCTGCGGGGATAGCTGTCGAAAGCAATAGATAGTCATCGTCTCGCCAGTATGAAGACAAGGTGACTTCGATAAATAGGAAACCTTTCTGTACACGAAATTATCAAGCACGTGCATGTCCCCCAATTGAATAGCACCTTTTTTAACTGAACTCAAACCAAAAAAGGACCAGGTTAGTGGTTCCAGCAAATACAAGCCCTGTTTGCCGACTTTGTACAAATTCACAACTTCAGTGATTAGTGAAATGATCTAAAAACACCTAGGAGCGAATAGCATTCTCTTTAAAGAACAGCAAAAAGTCGATGTGAGGTAAAGAACAGCAAAAAGTCGATGTGATGTAAAGAACAGCAAAAAATCGACTCGCTGACTAAACGTAAGCGAAATTGTGTTTGGTTGCAAATCCGATTATTGAGCTAGTGTAAGTACGTGGCTCTAAAATCAGATCATGAACCCTAGGCCTGTACAACAGAAATTAGTCGCGCCTAGAGTCACGGTGTACTAACTATACTAAGTTCGTATACAGTGATTAGGCGCGACTTACCCCCCTTACCCCTGGTTTTGGTTATATTTCCCCATAGGTCGTGGTGAGAAGCTAAGATTTGCACGGTTTGGCGACTTGTAAAGACGCTCTGGTGCTTCAGCTCTCTATCTGCCTACCCTGCCTCAGCCGCGATATACCAAAAATAAAAATCAATCGTGGACCCATATAGAGCTTCCGGAGTCGAAAACTACTCGCTAGAGTCCGTTCTTAGCCCATCAGCAGCCAGCAAAAAAAAATTTAACCAAAATCTGAAAAAAAGGAAACAAAAATATTTGACTAACCCTTTTTTTATATAATTTCTTTTTAATTATTTTATTGTGGGAGGTGGTTCATCTTTTTTCCTTTATATTCAGTATGCACGCGAAACAAATTAAAAATACGATCTTCATGTCCAGCTCAGTCTACCTGCAGTAAAAGTTTAAAGACTAAACAAATGCGTCGATTAGTTTTTTGTTTCAAGTAACTTTTTTTTAGTATGTATGTATGATTCAAACCGTCGACGTCTTATATTGGGATATCAACAGCATTGCCTCTTCATTATCGAGGCCACTAAATAAATAAAAAAACACCTCCTTTAAAATAAGCTGTGCTCGCAACCACAATTAAAATTTCTTCCATATTCAACTTCCAGGTATCACCTAACGATGGGTTTCCCGATAACATTTGTAGCGATTGCCTTGACAAAATACATCAAACGTATACTTTCAAATTGAAATGCGAAAAATCAGAAGCCATTTTGAAGCAGCTCAAGAAAGATGACAAAATTATCAATTTGATAAACTCTCCCAACGAATTCGAAAAGAGAATTGCCTTAATCAAAACAGAAAAGCAAGAAATTTATGAAATATTAGAAAATGAGCATTTAGAACACGTCTGCGCACCAGAGATTATCGAACATGAAATTGTAAGTCAGGAGATCTCACTCGTACAGGAAGTAAAACAAGAACTTGCAATCGAGATTAATATGGAAGGAGATTCAAACGAGACTGAAGTCGGATTATTTCATTGCGACGATTGTTCACAGAAATTTCGTTATAACGACGATTTGAAAAGTCATATACAAACGGAACATGCCATTGTAAAAATGTGCAATGTTAAGTTTAAATGTACGACATGCTCAAGCTTATTTGATCGTAAAAGTTACTTGTATCGGCATATGAAAATTCACACAGAAGTGAAACTATTTCAGTGTGAAATTTGTCCAAATAATTTTCGAGCTAAGAGATATTTGAAAGATCATAAGCGTAGAGTACATGGAGTTAATTCAGAAGCCAGTTAAAAGTAGGCACAAGAAAACATAAAAATGGCATGCCATGAATTACACTGAATAACTTTAAAACGACACAATTGTCGTCTTAAACAAGTTGCTAATAGTATCATCAGTTTCCCAGTGTACGTTTTAACGTATGGCAACAACTTAACTTTTTTGTGACCTACGAGCGATATAAGGCAGCAAAAGGATGCGTTTATGGATTTAATTTTTCTCTGCCTTCAGAATTTGCTTCCTCGAGTCTGCGGATTTTAGTGCTGATTTATTGCCACTTTTACCTCAGAATCTCAAAACCTGTCTAGAACTTGTTTGTCGTATAGTAGCACAAAAATTTCAACTACCGATTAATTTCCATTGTAAAAAATAATATTTACCGTCTCATAATTCACAGTAGTCACAAATTTATATAAAGCAGAAAGAAATCAAACTGAAAATCACCAGAGACAAAATTGTGAATCAAGTTCTAACCTCTGCAGTGATATTTTGCCAAAATGTGACTATCGATGACCCGTGTGATCAGACAGTAAAACACTCTTAAAGAGGCTAATGCAGTTGATAAAAGGAGTAACAACGGCTCAAAAGTCTCGTCGGGTTTGCGTGTGAATAAATTTAACAACCGAATGTGGAATTCAGAGAAAGTCTTCGTTTATAAATAACCCAAAACCCCCAAGGAAAAGTGTTTAAAATTTAGAATGCATATTTATTTTTATTTGATCAAAATTTGTAAATATAAAAATTTGATTGAGTGCAATACAATTAAAACAGCAATAAGTATATTTTTGAATCGAAATAAAATAAAAAAAAGTTTGGATTTATATTTATGTACAAGCATCGAGTCGTTTTTTTGCGAGAAACACAAAAGATAATGTCTGACATGGTTCAGCCTTTCTTTATTACTTCGAATTTTCGGTATGAAATCCAAAGACAAATTGCCCACAACTGGGGAACAATTGTATGTGACACCAAATAGTGCCTCATACAATTGCAAAAAAAATCTCGGGAATCGGCGAGGAGAAAAACACTATTATCCGAGTCTTAGTAATTGAACTATTCCATGAGCTTTCAAATTCCTCATGTCAAAATTTCTTGTTTATTAACTTCCTACTGAAATGGTTTTTCTCCTGTATAAGTTCTTCTAAAGTTCGGCTCCACTACTGATGAAAAACCGAAACAAACAAAGTTTAAATGTGCGACATGTGTTGTGCATTTAAACTTTCTATTCGTCATTTCATCGGTATGTGCCATTTGCATACAAGTCTTTTTTTGCAATTTACAATTAAAACAATTTTCATTTCGGGAAACTTCGCACTGAAATAGTTTTTCACCTGTATGATTTCTCATAAGCCAATTCAATTTAAATTAACGATCGAATGTCGCATATTTAAACTTTGTATTCGTTCTTTAATTGGCATGTGCCGTTTCCATATGCTTTTTCAAATAATTTGAAAAATAACATAGAAACAACACATGCCAATGGAAAAACGAATAGTAAATTTAAGTGTGTAACATAATTCGAACGTAAATATGAGTTGAATCAGCATATGAGAATTCATACAGGAGAAAAACTATTTCAGTGCGAAAAATGTCGAAAAAATTCCGATTTAAGTGTATCGTGAAAAAACTCGTATGTAATTGGCACATGCCGATGAAACAACGAATATAAAAGTCTAAATGTGCAACATATGTCGACCATTTGAACTTTTTTCACTTCATTTTTCCATCGGCAAGTGCCATTTTATCATATGTACCACCGACAAATTGCATTTATATTTAACGATAATTGGTTTGAACAAATTTCTAGTTTCAATGTTGGTTCGACGGAATCATTTCAAAAACTTATTGTGGCATTTAAACATTTCTGTTGACTTGAATGTGTGACTGCATCTGCACGAATCAGTTAAGGAGATCTGCACAATACTCTTTCATATGTACAAGATCGAACTCTGTTTAGAGTACATTTCGTAATAATTCAAATAATTTGTAATCGATACTTCTTTAGCTCGTCTCTACGTATCTATTATGAAGACGTTCGTATACAAAGAGCATTGTCAAGTATTTCCAAATATTCTACGCCAGAATAAGTTCTTCTTATCTCGATGACGAATTATTTTAGATCTTGTAAAAGAGAAAATAACTTGCTTTTAAATGCCCATATCTTCTTTTTCTGTGAAAGCATAAAGCAGCTTCTCTTCAAAACATAATCCCCAATTTTAGCTATTATCTGCCACCAGGCTCTGCTCATCATAACAACCGTTATCTACAGCTTAAAGTCGTTACCGTTAAATCCGACCGTATCCGAGGCAGTGTTCTCGTTCCAAATATCTTTTAGTTCTTCAGGTCGCGGGTGATAAGCCCATGAAACCAGAGTCCATTTGCCATTTTTAGGACAAGCAGGACGGCTGTGGGTGTATTCTTAAACCCCCCATCCCACAGGGGGAAACTGTTCACAAAATCAATCTGTTTTCTTTTGTGTTTGGAAAGTTTTTCGAAAAAGACTTCACGTCGAGGCAATCTGTTGGAGCATACTTGGAGATACCTGAAAATTGTAAAAAAAGATTAATTCAATGTTCTATGATTGACACGGGATTGAAATTAATTTCGTTAAAACTATTTGTAGCGTGATTTTTGCTCTACAGTCCGCACAACCGATTTTTTTTTTTAATTGACGGTCGAAACAATTTTTGGTTTAGTTATGTGTTTAAAAAATAAATAATTTTTGTTGCAGTTTTTTAACAAAAAAAACTTTAATAGGTTTGTTTTGTAAAATCAGTAAGTCCACGGTTTCTATACGGCTCTTAACGAAAAATCTAATTCTTTTTTAAATTGTTAATTTGCTATGTAACAATTCTGCAAAAACTATCTTTCAGCGGGGTAAAATGTTTTGTAAACGATACTGCGACACTACAGAAACAGCGAATAAAAGCTGGTTCAACGGTCAAACTTTAGAAATTTACCGGAAGGTTTTCATTCACACGTGCTTTCATCGTGGGCAGGCTTGCAAGACATACGAACTAAAGTCAGGAAGACTTGTGTAATAATAATGTTAAAAATTAACTTACCGGTGCTTCCGTGAACATATTCACCAAACCGAGAATTGGAAGATTGGTGAATTCGAAATTTTGAAAGTCAACTGCGTTAAAAATAGACCGCTTAAGCTGTGGGTAGATAACGAGTTCTGCACACTTCCCTCAAATTCAACGAATCTCAGCGAACCTGTAAAAATGAAAATAGGACAATTAAAATACCGAAACCAAAGTATCGGGATGTTTAAAAACCTCGTGATGCATTGAAAGAAAACCCGCTTGGACTTTCAGTAAATTGGCGTAAATGAGGCCTGGCGCTACCGATCGAGAAAATGGAATCGGTTCCAGTGCAGTTCTTTGAAAATCTAAAACGTTTCAAAAGCGATTTTTGTAAAATTTTAATCTATTTTAAACAAAAAACACATTTACCATTTTTCAGTTGCTCCATCACAGCTCAAATAATGGGCAATTCCGCCGAGAAACGAAGTTCCCGCTTGGGGTCTCGTGTTCTTTACAAAATTAACCAAAAAATAATTCAAAATGTCAAATCGAAATGACAGCCCTGCAAAGAGGAAGAGACCAAGAAACCACTTAGCCACTAGCTCAGCTGTGGAGGATCGAAAATCCGTTGTACTCTATTATAATAAGAACATTAGTTGACTTCTTCTTAAAACTTTTCTCTGCTCGGACTAACACATTTATTTATAACGGTTCTGCGAGACTACAAAAACTTAAATTTTAAAATTTCGACCTAAACTTCAAGTTGTAGCGTTGTGCCACTGCAGGAAAGTGAAGCGCTCCGAGCGATTAATGGAAATTTATCTTATCTGACAATTGACAACTGTCTTAAGACATTTCTCTGATTGGGAAGTGCCATAGAAATTGTGTAAACAATTTTATTAATTTTTAGTTTTATTCACCTGATATAATTATCACAGAATGGATCAGAAATATGAGAGAGAAAATTTTAAGAAACTTTGCAGAACTTGCCTACTACCTAGAGAAGCTATGCTCTCGATTTTTAGTTTCGTTGAAGTTGGAAGTCTCGACTTTGCTAAACGTCCAATTCTCGATTTATTAAAAGACTTCACAGAAATCTCGGTATGTTTTTTTTTATTATTTGCTTGCTTACATTTACTCGGTTGTGGTGCTGATAATTTGCGTGCTTTCGACGTGAGACACTAGAACGAAAACGAAACGCGATAAACAAAATTTTTGACAAAAATCGATTTAACAATTGTTGAGCCAGAATACAAATTCAAAACAATGCCTTGCAAATTAGATTTTCCATAACTGTGCGTTGTTTTGTCAATTGTTCTTTTATAAATATTTTTATTTTTTGAAACAAAGTGTGCATGGAGTATACGTCGTACGGTCGTATATACGCAAGGAGTGGAAACTAGTTTCAGTCACTAAAGCCTACTTCTAAAGCCCCATTTTCACGGTGATAGTTTTCAACGATAGTACTTTCGCGAGAGCATAGCACGATAGTGTGAGAGTGCGATAGTGCGACAGTGAAAATAGGCAATAGTTACATTGTTTATGTTGTCAAACGTTTCGGTATCTTCATGGAAAATGTTTCAAGTAGAGCTGGTTGCAACTGGAGTCACTGGTGAAGCTGTTTAAAATAAAACACAAAGCGGGGTAGTAGTCTGTATTTTAGTCGACTTAGACAGGGATCAAAATCAGTTTCCATCCACTGAAGGGCCCCCGTGTTAAATACTTACTCTTTTCGGGTTTCACTACATCCCAAACAATAAATAAATAGTACACAATTGAAACAAAATAAATTTGAATTTTGTTAATTGCGTTAAAAAACTTTCGGTATTTTATTCTATTTATTTATCTTTATTACTTTCGTTTTCCACTTTGTTTCTTTTAGTTTCAACTGAATTTTGTTCATCAATTTGTGTTTTTTCCTCACTTTCCTTTTCATATTCCGAAGCTTTCTTACGTCTGAACAATTCCGTCCTTTCGATCAGTTGCACTCAGATCGACATCAAAAGTTGCTGGAACACTTTGATTTGTTCTGTGAAAGGATATAGCAAATTCGTCGTTCGTATCCTTCGATGCGCTCGTCTGAAGCAACCTTATATTTGAAAATTTTGCACTTAAAAAATAATCAAAAATGTGTGGTTTAGCGTACAATTAAAGTTGTACTGATTTTAAAAGACCTACTTCCTCTGCCAATTTTTCGATTAGTTCGGAATAGGGATATTCTGGGTAGGGGACCTCGAATTCAGTGTACTTCTTTTCGAATTCTTCGACCATTGGTAAAAATTCCGGTCTTACTTTTGCTCTGTAGTACTCCCAGTTAATGTCTTTCTTTTCTGCTGGCAGAGATACCACTCTCCTATTTAATTATATTTTAACTAATCATCATCATCAATGGCGCGACAGCCCAAATCAGGTCAGGGCCTGCAGGATACATTGTCTGAAGACATCTCGGTTCAGCGTCCTCCAATTTGTGCATCTGAAGAGTGATCTGCAATCTGCATCAACTGAGCGGTTTTCCCACCGGTCGTTTGCCATGAGCTCTACTTTTCAGTGTGCGTTTGGGAATTCTTCCGTCGTCCATTCGCTCCACGTGGCCTGCCCATTGTAGCTTACGAAATTTTATAAGAGTCGATGCGGCTGGGTCGTCATAGAAGTTATACAACTCGTTGTTGTACCGGATACGCCATTCAGTGCCTTCTCTTACTGGTCCCAAAATTCTTCGAAGAATATTTTAACTAATAACTTACTCAATGTAGGACTTGTTCTTGTACGCTTCGAAGATTTTGAACCTGGTGCTTGGGGCACCTTTTAAATAATTCCACATAATTGACCGAAGCTGTGATAAACCTTTTCGAACTCATTGCACATATTTTAATTATTTATGTAAATTTCCAAAGACATTTACGTTTCTATAATAAACGGGGCTCCAATGTTAACTTTGTTTCCAATTTTATTTTATTTTTTAAATTTTACAAGTTCAAGTTAAAACATTTTCATTTAAAAAAAATATTGCGTGACGGGAATTTGATAAATATTTTTTTTGTAAATGTCAAAATAAAATTATCGCGATAGTGCTACCAACTCTATCTAGTCAAGCTTGATAGTGCGATAGCGCGAGAGTAACTATCGAGAAGTTTCCATGATGAGAGCTATGACGATAGTAATTATCATGACATCAACTATCGCAAAAACTATCACCGTGTAAACGGGGGTTAAGATCAAGCGAAGTGAAATATTTCGCGAGTGTTAATCAAATTGCATTGACTTATCTTTCGAATTCCTTTCGGCCAGATAATTCTCGACACATGTTTTATGTACCCTGATGACCCGCACAACTCAAAGGCATCAGTTTCCAGTGAGAAAGCTACGCCTCCCAATGTCCCAATATGCCAATATCCAACTGGAATGCGGAGTGATTTCTCCATACTTCTCGAAGACTCTTCTCTCGCATGATCTCCACAACTCCCAAACATTTCACGCACGCAATCGAACATGCAATGCTCTCGTTTCAATACAGCGCATTAGAACTTTTACACAGACAGTTTTTAGTACGATGAAGGCGAGACAGTTCTAGGCGAAAGTGTTTTTAAAGCGATTTTGATTCGTTGCAGCGATCAAGCCGTAATCGAGTAGGCACTATGATTAGCAGTAGGCAAAACTTTGTTATTTTTCAGGATAAAGTCCGGCAAATAGATTTAAACTCTCTTGGAGCAGACCCATATATAAAGTTAGTTCCCGGTTTAGGAGGGGGAATCTGTATGCTTCCAAGCAGCTCAATTTCTAGCAACGGATTGGGGCAAAGAATGAATTGACCTATTATTTGGAAGCTGTAAGATCTGAAAGTTTATTACACTTCCAAAATTTACAATATGTTGCTATTCGTAATGCTGCTTAATTCCTAAGCGGTTCATAATATAAATTTTTTGAAATTAAAAATTAAACAGCCCTCAGCTGTAAAAACCAATTCTATATCTGATCGGAATTAAGGAGATGTGACAGAATTCATGAAAACGTGTACAACTCACTGGGCTAAACATCAAAAAATCCTGAAATTTGTTTTAGGTGGGAAAAAATACCCGTTGATATATCGCATGATACCTCTGCAAGAGATCATGGCGAAAATGCATACAACCCCTTTGCTGAAATGCTGAAATTATTTTTTAGGCGATTATATGGAAGCTCGAGGAAATAAAACCGAACTTGATAGCTCATCAGAGCTAATAAGATATAACGGAATGCGTGGAAACATATACAACTCCTTTACACCTCATTAGTGGTTGAATATCGAAAAAATTCCGTAATTAATTTTTAGGCGTTTATTGGAAAAAGACAAATAAAGTAAAATCACCTCAATAGCTCATCAGAATTAAGAGTTAAATCAATTCTGATACCAGAATTTAAAATGTTCCCAAAAACGTTCCTTGGAGCTCTCTATACATCAGTACTGAAAGGCGAAAAGAGTTCCGCTCGAATGCCGCTGCCGTAATGGTGTATTATGCGGATAGAAGTATTGTCCAGTCGGGTGAGCTAGAAGTTGTAGTTTTTTCAGCTTTAGCAGCTAAATCTCAGCCATTCACGTGTAAATATGAGGCCGACATTTTCATAACTTTTTTGAATAAATTCAATTCGCTCTCCTGCAAAGTTTTTTTTTAGCTAGTCCAGTGGTTACAAGGGACACTACACCTTTTTCTCGAATGCCAGAAAAGTCTTACAGCCGATAGTTGTCTCATATTTATCAATATCAGTTTTGAGTCATTGTTTGTTCATTTCAATTTGATTGATTCGATTAATTGCAAATTACGATGTGAACGTGTGTAAGATGGAGACTTGGGCAAGTGCACAAGGTACAAACAAACGCAATATTTTTCTTCTTTTGTTGTTCAGCTAATTATAGGCTAAGTTTTCCTCCGTACTTGTTGGAAGATCAAAATTGCACACTGCCAAATCGTCTATAAAAGCCGGCACATTATTTACGTGAACATCAATCCTAATCTTATCTAAACCTTAAAATTACTAATCTTATTGTGAAAATATGAAAACAAAACGGACGATGACCAGTTCGTTATATACGCAAACATATTTAAATAACAATTTCCTATTCAACTTTCAGGTATCTCCGAACGATGGCCTTCCCGATAATATTTGTGGCGAGTGCCTCAATGAAATACATCAAACGTATACTTTCAAGTTAAAATGTGAAAATTCAGACACCATTTTGCAGCAAGTAAAAGATGATGGGAAAAATTTGAATGAATTGCGGAATTCCCAAAACGAAAATGAAGAATATAGTAAAACTAGAATAATCAAAACCGAAAAGAAAGATGTTTATGAAGAAATATTAAATAGTGATCATCCAGATTTTTGTTTGCCGGACGGGCTTGAGCCTGAATCAAAACAAGACTCACCGCTTCTTCAAGAAGTAAAGCAAGAACCCAACATCGAAATTATTATGGACGATGAAGACGACAATGACGAAAATAATGGAGACGAGGATGGTTCTAAAAGCGATAAGAGATATTATAAATGTACAATTTGTTCGAAATCATTCGGACGTAACGGTGATTTAAACCGGCATATGATCGTTCATACCGAAGAAAGACCATTTCAGTGTAAAATTTGTCTACAATTTTTTCGATTTAAGCACAGTTTAAAAAATCATATGGACACGGCACATGCCGACAATAAATCGGATTCAACGTTTAAATGTACGATATGTTCCAGTGTATTCGGACGTGAACAATATTTGGCACGGCATATGGTGAATCATACTAGAGCTAAGCCCCTCCTTCAGTGCGATATTTGTGCACAAGAATTTCGCCATAAGCACAATTTACAGAGGCATGTACGAACGGTACATGCCGACACAACGATGAATAATTTACGATTTGAATGTGCGACTTGTTCGAAATCGTTCGGACGTAAAGAACACATGGAACGGCATTTACGAACTCATACCGGCGAAAAGCCTTATCAGTGCGAAGTTTGTCCGAAAATCTTTCGATATAAGAGCAATTTAAAAATTCATACTCAACGAAAGCATACTGATAATACTGTCCGAGGCACCAGAAGATAGTCGTCTATAGTATGATGAGAAATGAAATTCTCCCAATCAGATGACGGAGTCGATAAGGGGAAGAGTGTCGAAGGTCGAGGGCACCGACATCTTGTTGACCGCTTACGCGCACCATTGAAAGTCCGAAACGCCGCCGCCTTGTTGAAGAATGTAAAATGTGATTTTTCTGATAACTTTTTTGTGAAATATATTCCGCATTTAGTGTAAAATAAAACGAGCCGTATTTAAATATTCAGCAGTTCTATTTAAAAAAAATAATTTCAAGATTTACTAAAGAACTTCGTATTTAATGGTCAAGGCAGTAAGTAGTCAAGAAGAGAATTTTTTTTTTGCATTAATCTGTCCCGGGATGAAATTTTCTGGTATCGCAAGCAAAAGGTTTCGTATGTTAGTAAGGTCGCCGAACATAGCTCAAAAGCACGGAAAATTAGCCCCAAATAAAGAGAAATGTTATCGGTGCACCAACTTAGGAGAATGAATCTTAAAATGCCGTGTTGACCAAATCTGCACACTACAAGAATTCAAGTAGCGAAGCAACTGATCTCGTTGAGATAGTGGGTTATACAATTCAAAGAAAGAATGGACAAGGCTTGGAATATTGCAGTCTATTGAAGATTACTTCAAGACAAGACAGTTTATCAGCAATAGAATTTTTAAATCTTTATGCAATAAGTTTTGGTGTAGTCATGGTGAATTGTGCGTGTTTAAGCAAACAGAATGGAAGGACTGCAGTAAAAATCAATTTTAGTTTTTAAGCACAGCTACCAAATCGGGAACAGGAACAAGATCGCAAAATTAAATAAATTAAATTCGCAAGTTATCCTTTTTTCCAAAAAGTATTTTTAAGGCTCCGTTCTGCAGTAATTTATTTTATATTTTATTTTATTTCATACATATCAGAACTAAATTAACAATTATATACTATAAAAGTGCCGGCCGAAAAAATCTAGTATCGCCCAAATTTATACTCAACCTGGGAGAATGCACAATGCACCTCAGAATCAATGACGCTCAATCGGCTAAAATTATTGAATTCCGATGTACATATGTAAGTACCAATCGGGCTGCATTTTATGTAACGAAATTGGAAACTTCAAGCAAACAGTTTTCCAATTAGAGGAAAAGGAAGTCATCGACATAGTTATCAAGTTCATAATCTTGACACAAAATTCTTAGCGCTTCGAGCAATTAGTAGATAAATCGCGTTGTAGATTGACAGTGACAGCAAATTATAAACGAAGTCTTTCCTTTCATCGTGGGATTCTAAATAAAACAATACCCGATAATTTCGCCCAATATTAATAAAGTTCTAAATATTTTATAGAAAAATTACAATGAATTTGAAGGAAGTGTGCAGAACTTGTCTACTACCAAGCAAATCTATGCTCTCTATTTTTAGTCCGATGAAAATATCAAAGTTAGAATTCACTGAACTTCCAATTCTCCATTTATTGAACATCTTCACGGAAATTTCGGTAATTATATTATTATTTGCTCATATCCTTATTTTTTATGGGTATGATAGTGATCCTCGATGTTATCTCTTCCCATCTCCCACATTTGTTCCTTAAGGCATTCCCCACCAAGATAAGACTAGCCTTAAATAGTTGCGAAGGATTCGAAAGATAAATTAAATCCTTGAAATGTTCCTTTTTCTTGTAGATTGTCTAAACCCTGTAAGAAACAGTTTTGACAGTACGATTTTTTTGTAAATCTAAGATTATGAATCAAACTTTAAGAAAATATCAAGCTGCAATGCCTTATCCGATACTTTCCTGCTGAAATTGTACTCGGTCACTAGGATGGAAAAAAATTATGCCATACGACTTTAATTACAGTCTGCCAACTTTAAATATGAAGAGGTCTTAACTACCCTATCATAAAACTTAGTAGCTGCGGTTTTATGCATGTCAGGTAATTGCGATGTTGGGTAGTTAAATTTAATCCTTTTTCCTTTAAAGTCTTACCTTACTCTCCGACCACCCTGTAAATACCAAATCTATCATATTTTATATACTTCTTTAACTATTGCCTTCTTTAAGCTTTAAGATATCACATACGGTATCAAATAAAATTATGGTAGCTACCTCTCTGAATGAATTACTAAATGATGTCAGAACTCAAATTTATTCCTTTCTTCAACTATTTTTCCAACTTTCAGGTATCTCGTAATGACGGTCTTACCGATCACATTTGTAACGACTGCCTCGATGAAATACAGCAAATGTATACTTTCAAGTTGAAATGCGAAAAATCAGAAGTCATTTTGAAGCAATTAAGAGACGATGGAAAAAGTGTGATTGCTCCCAACGAATATGAAGACTACTTGCATTCTGAAACGAGCAGTGAACTAATAACAATCAAAATAGAAAAGACAGAAGAATATGAAAATTCAAAGGACGAACAGACAGAAGAGACAGGCTTACCAGAAATATTTATCGCACAAGAAATAAAGCAAGAACCCGCAATCGACATAATTACTGAAGAAGCTGAATCGAAATATGATTACAACGTGGAATCTTTCATTTGCGACTTACGATGTTCGGAGTGTACGAAAATCTTCGAAAATAAGTACAACTCCAATGCTCTTATTAAAAAGTTTCACATTGGCGAAAGACCTTTTAGATGTAAAAATCATGCTGAAAATGGATATCAAAATCGCATACATCCCATAAAAGAGTATAGATGTACGAAATGTTCGAAATTAACTGTACGCGCAAGCGATATGAAGCGGCATATGAAGATTCATACAGAAGAAAAACAATACCAGTGCGAAATTTGTCCAAAAACATTCCTTCGCAAGCCCAATTTGATACGGCATATGGTAGTTCATACAGAAGAAAGGCCATTTCAATGCGAATTTTGCCAAAGCACTTTTCGTTCCAATGAATGTTTGAAGAAACATATGCCAAATTGCAATTTAAAAACGAATAACAGAAAATTTAAGTGCACAAAATGTTCTTTCTTGTTCGGAAATAGAAGTAATTTGATCCGGCATATGAAAGTTCATAACGAAGAGGGACCATTTCACTGCGAAATTTGTCAAAAAGAATATATTTCGAAGCGCTACTTAAAGACACACATGACACGTGTTCATTCCAATAAAAAAGTGAAATGTGTGACATCTTCAAAGGTAAATACGAATTGAATCAGCGCATAAAAATATGGCCTGAGAAAAATCATTTCAGCGTGAAGGTTGTTAAGATAAAAATGTCGGCATCATAAAAATTTGGAAATTCATTAATAATATTCCATCAAAGTCCAGACATATGCCAAGCAAATGACAAACAATGAATACTGAAGGAAAACGGTTGGCGTCAGAATAATGCCGATCTGAATAACTAACCGACTAGACTCGTTAGATTCAGAGAAACAGATAGAAGTAAAGCCTCAATCCAGAAAGATAAATTGATGGAATAAAGTTTGCGCAACATGCCGAACGCCCGGTGTAATAAATAATTTATGTTTAGTACATTTATTTTTATTGTATATTTTTTTCTGATAAAAATACTTATCACAGTTCTGACATTTTTTTTTTATTTGAAATCATATTTTTCACTTTAATTGGTTGGCAATTGCTCGGAGCCTCGGAACGGGATCATTTTTCTTGATAATCTTCACCTTCTCAAATTAGGATGACGGATCTTTTTTATCCAAGGCAAAATGCATCAAACATAATCAATGAGCACATGCAGTATATAAGCGCCACAGAGCTTGTAGACGGGATCAATTTTACCAGTTCTTCAAGGTGAGAAAGTGTATCCAATTGAGGGATTTTTTTTCGTTTTACTGAGTTGAGGGGATATATTGGTCCGTTCTGGTTGCAGGTAGGACGCTAAACCGTCTCCAACTTTTTGAATTGGAAAAGAATGAGCCATTTTGCAGGAAAGGATTAAAGCAACTATAAATAATTACTTATATCTTGCTAATCGAAACGATGATTGTAGATAATGTGTGCTCTTATTATAAATGGGTGGTGTAGACATAACTCATTCACATTACATTTTGTTACCAATGCAACTTTAAAGAAATCGAGTTCTATTATAGGAAAAGGAAATCATCGACATTGTTATCAAGTTTTTAATCGTGACACAAAATTCTTAGCGCTACAAGCAATAAATAGATAAATCACGTTGTAGATTGACAGTGACAGCAAATCATAAAACGAAGTCTTGCATCGTAAGATTCTAAATAAAACAATACCCGGTAATTTCGGCCAATATTAATAAAGTTCTGAAGATTTTATAAAAAAATTAGAATGAATTTGAAGGAAGTGTGCAGAACTTGTCTATTACCAAGCAAACCTATGCTCCCTATTTTTAGTCCAGTGAAAATACCGAACTTAGAATTCACTGATCTTCCAATTCTGCATTTATTGAACATCTTCACGGGAATTTCGGTAATTATATTTTTTTGCTTATATCCTTGTTTTTTATGGGTGTCCTCGGTGTTCTTGCTTTCTATTCTGTGGATTGGTGCAAACATACAAAACTCCACGGTCATGCCAACCGTCAAATGTATTGTGGTTTCGAATCTCACCTTACTTAATCCAATGAAACTACTCGTACAAGCAGCCCAACTAACTGTGTGGCCGTAATACAGTGTAGCTTCATTCATGAGGTTGCAACATTTTGAAAATAAATAAAAATACAAGCAGCCCGTCAGCAAAAGTCTACTGTTGTTGCAATATGCTCCAGACAAACAAAGACGTTAATCACTGAAGCGTATACTAACCTGTTCCTCTCTACGACATCATCAATGATTGCATATTGAATTAACTATAAATGCAAATACTACTCAGTTACTAGATAATTCACTAGATTCTACTTTGGCGATATTAAGCCGAGTCTGCGAGATATTAATCAATTTTATAAAATTGTGGTGGACATTTCTTGGCTATTGGAAAGGCGCACTAGATCTAAGTGCCAGGAAGCCAAGGAGTGATTATTTAGACTTTTACAATAATCTAAAGTAAGATCCTGGAATTCAGAGAATCAGTTCCTTCTACGTCCGAACTGGTGACTAAAATTTGAGCGAGACAAACGCGTTCCTCGAAGTGCAGGCTCTATATTTTAGGACTGTACAACAAAAAATTATTTCGCGCCTACTTACCCGGGGTAACAAATTTCAGATATACAGAGACCGAGAAGCGATGGTTTTGCGTGGCTTCGCAACTTGTCAGGACGGTTTTGTGATTAGTGCCAAATTTGCTCATTCTGCATAAGCCGCGACATTCCAAAGGAGAGTTGCTATCGTGTGCTCACATAGAGGTTTAGAGTCGGGATTTGAACTGCGGAGCTCTTTAGATTAGCTACCTTAATTACCGTACAAAATTGCAAGTCAATCGGATGAACGGTTTCAGAGAAAAAGGAACATGAAAATTAATGATTTTCTGCGTAAAACGGTCACGGTAGTGACTCCCTTAAATACATAGTTGCCCAACGGTTTAGTCTCCAGTATGCACCAGCCCTAATCGTATGGATCTCATATCAAAATTCTATCACATAGAATGACTTGAAAATCAAAACTGTGGTGAATACTATCATGTAGCTCATCTAGTGCGAAATTTATGAAATAAATTCCGATAATGGAATTCGGTCAGTTTTTATTATGAACCATTTCGCTATGGTAATTTTATTCCTCTTATGAATTTTTCCAGCTTTCCAAAATATTTTCTATCAAAAATCAAAATTAAAAAAAAACACCAAGTTGAATTAATATTATAGATTTTATTGCTATTTTTCGGATTTTTCCGACGGTAGTGAGTCAGAAGAAAACACCCTATGGATCTACTACGCAAATTAATTTATTGTTTTTTTAATAAACTAAAAATCACAGTTTCGTCGTGTATAATATTTCTTAATTCGAAAAACCCTTATCCATAATTACAAAGGCCGTTATAATGAAACGGCGTATAACGAGCCGTCGAACAGCGAGGTAGAGTTGTATTAGTTTAAAGAGTTCCCTAAAGAACTTTTGATTGACAATGTATTTGATTAATATTTATCAAAACTCCTACATGTTATTTATTAGCATATGGTAGAAAATTATATTAATCTCAAAATTTCGGATTATCTTCAAAATTTACGAAATTCCCCTGATTATAGCAGGTTAAAATAAAATTCTATGACTCTTCTATGTTTGCGACAATCCTGGTAGACCGACCACTACACGTTATTTTGTGCTGTTGAAATATCTTAGGGTTGCCCTTTCATGTATTTACAAAACGACTGAATGATGCATTTTTCAACTTTCAGATATTTCGTAATGATGGTATTTCCGATCAGATTTGTAACGATTGTCTCAGTGAAATACAGCAAATGTATGCTTTTAAACTAAAATGCAAAAAATCAGAAACCATTTTGAAACAATTGAGAGACGATGGAAAAACTGTGATTGATCCCAACGAATATGAACACTACTTGCATACTGAAACGAGTATTGAAATAATAAAAATCAAAACAGAAAATACAGTAGAATACGAAATTTTGCAGGACAAACAATCAGAAGAGACAGGTTTACCAGAAACATTTCTCGTTCAAGAAATAAAGCAAGAACCCGAAATCGACATAACTACGGAAGAGGCCGATTCTGAACAAATTGGTTACAACGTGGAATCTTTTATATGCTCGAACCTTCTTATTAAGAAATCCCTTACTAATCCGATTGAAAATGAGAGAGAAAAAGAGTTTAGATGTACAAAATGTTCGAAAGTAATAGAAGGCGATATAAGGCAGCATATAGAATTTCATGCCGAAGAAAGTAGAATTCAGTGCGAAATCTGTCTAAAAACATTTCCGCATAAATCTAATTTGCTAAAGCATATGGTGGTTCATACAGAAGCAAGACCATTTCAGTGCAATTTTTGTCTAAGCACTTTTCGCTCGAAGGAATGTTTAAGAAAACATATGGCAAATTGCGATTTAGGAACAAATAATAGAAAATTTAAGTGTTCAAAATGTCCGTCAACGTTTGGACACAGATGTAATTTGATCCGACATATGAAAGTTCATAACGAAGAGGGACCATTTTACTGTGAAGTTTGTCAAAAGAAATACACATCGAAGACCTATTTAACGACACATATGAAACGTGTACATTCGATTGTAGTAAATGCGAATTGAATGGGCGTATTAAAACTAACACAAAAATACATACTGGAGAAAAACAATTCCAGTGCGAATATTTATGCATATCATAAGGTTGTAATATAAGTCCAGACATGACAAGCAAATTCCAAAATATGATACTGAAGCTAAAAGGGGTTGAACTCGCAATTCGAAAACCCGACATACTTCTAGGAGCTTCTGCATGGAAGTCATAAACAGCTTGTTAAATTCAGAGGAACGGTTCAGAGTATAACTTCAGGTGTTTATTGAATTTCACCACGTTGAAGCGTTGATTAGTTTAAGTGATACTAGAATTTGAATTGCGCAATATGCCGTACATAATTTATATTTAGTATATTTATTTTCACTGTATTTTTTCATAAAAAATTAAACTAATTTTTAACCCACTTCTGCTTTTATTTTTATATAAAACCCAATTTTTTGGTCGGAACTTCAAAACGGAATTATTTTTCCTTCATAATTAATACCTCCGCGAATTGCGAATGCGAATGTTTACTGATCACTGTGAAAGATAAACATGGATGAAACATTATCGAGCGTTTCCCTTCGCTGAAAATCCATGGAAATCGTTCATTTCCATCACGTAAGAAAGAGGATGCATGTAGAAATATGTAAGCCAAGCTAAATAAATTTTCTATGCGGCATAACTAGAAAGTCCGTTGAGCTGGATGGATTTTTATATTTTAATTTTAATTAGATACTTCAGGTGCTTTCTTAAAAAAGTTCTCAAAACTCATACACGATGGATGTGGTCCTAGGAAGCTAGTTTCTGAACCTTCTTTCTAGCGCTGTCCCAGAATCCAAATGAGATTAAGTCTGTTTTGGTTTCCAAGTTCAATCAGGCATTAAGGCAAACCCACAGAACTTTAGAGTAGTTTTGGACTGACTATACCGAGCCGATTTAGCTGCTTTGTTATCCGAGAGAATAAACATGTTTGGTTTTTGGATCCCCGTCTGATATTTTTTCTAATGCAGAATTCAATAGCATATGATTCCGCCCGGATGTTATCTGCATGCGAGAATAGAATTTAACATTTGGGCTTACAGTCTTGCTATTGTATACTTCTGTACTCCGTGGATTATAAATAACAAATAAAAACAAATATACCCAAAAATATTTTAAATGGGATTACGCAATTTTTACGTTCATTTCTTGTGCTTAAATGAGCCGTTGCTAAAAATTGTAGCGCTATAAACAGTTAATAGGAAACCTCATCATTTGACAATTCTCTTGGCAAGTACAAAGTGTCATAAGGAATGTAAACAAAATTCTCGATAAA
This sequence comes from Beris morrisii, assembly GCA_951812415.1. Lineage (NCBI taxonomy): Eukaryota > Metazoa > Arthropoda > Insecta > Diptera > Stratiomyidae > Beris > Beris morrisii. The sequence goes on from OX638311.1 coordinate 11,234,766, forward strand.
TTTTTATTCGGATGATAGAATTTTACAATAGAATGGATCGAAATTCTAAGACCATAAGTTTGAAGGAAGTGTGCAGGACTTGCTTGCTACCCAGCGACCGCTTGCTGTCTATTTTAAGTTCGATCGAAATTCCGACTTCAGAAATCACTAAACTTCCGATTCTCGATTTGTTAAAAATCTTCAATGAAATATTGGTAGGTTAATTTTGTGTTTCGTATTTCTTATTTATTTTGGTGTAGTTATGTTCAATTTTCTCTTTTTTGTATGGTCTTGGTACAAATCTTAGTGCCTAACAAAAATATGAAGAAATTTTTTCTTTGAAGCGTAGTTTTAAAACATGTACAACTAGTTAAGGACAAAAATGGTTTGAACGCAGGCAAAAGAGTAAGTAGTTGAATTTTAAAAAAAAGTCAAACTAGTCGAAGGAGAGGTAAAATGAAATTGGCAGTTCATCCTGCGTCGGTACTGGTGGCTGAATAGCAGGATCGGGGCGTTTGCTGGCGCCCGGGATAGCTGCGGCTGTATGTGGTATCTTGCTCGATAATCAGGCAATCAGCCTTAACAACAAAATCACGCAGAATTAAGGAACTTTTCTGGTAATTCAGGAATATTTTCTAATAATCACTTCACAACCACTTTATGCGCTTTCTCACAACCCCCTGGCATTCACTCAAAATGTGAGTAATGTCCATGTGCGCTAGAAATCGTGCAGCTTGCACCTTGATTAGATTTGACGCCGCATATTGATGGATTGACGTACTCCTCAACCACTCCATCTAATGCCGATCTCGCTCCCGTCAGCTCGTTTCCTAGTATATCACTACGTCCCGGTACCCCGCTGATCAGTACTCTGTTCTGATTAAAAAGTACTTTGAGCACTTCTCAATAGCGCTTTACTAACTAGGAGAGCACCTTAATGGTCGCCAGGCTGTCGATGTAAAGTTATTCTGACCGCATGTACAAGGAGGTATAAGTTCCGTCAAATTTAAATTAACTTCTTTCTCGAGCTGGTCTGTCAACCTGCAATAACGCCATGTTCAGTCATCCTGCCAGTTTGTGTTCGTAGGCAGTCACATGTCAGCTTGAATGGGAAGGAGTTTGCTTAGGGATTTGTGGTATTTTTCCTAATGCTTCAGATGCAGATGCAGATTTTGAAAATCGAAATTTTCACTTCAGAACTATTGAATGAAATAACAATACTAACGGCCGCCTACTTTAAAATAATCTCACAAATTCTGCAATATTTCTTTTTTTCAACTTTCAGGTATCTCCTAACGATGGTCTTCCCGACAACATTTGTAGCGATTGTCTAGACATTTTACAGAACTGGTATGCATTCAAGTTAAAATGCGAAACCGTTTCGAAGCAATTACAGGACGATAAAAAACATATAACGATGAGTAATGCCCGAATCAAAATCGAAAGTATAGAAGATTATGAAACATTAAACGAAGAACAGTTAGAGCAGGACATTTTCAATCGTGACGATACGGTGCAAGATGTATCTTATGTACAGAAAGTCAAACAAGAACCCGAAATCGATATAAATACCGAAAAAGATGATTTTAACGAAATCGAAACGGACAAGCAACATATTAAAAACAACTTAAAATGTTGGGTGTGTATGAAAGTATTCAAGAATAAATACAATTTGAAAATTCATATTCGGATCCATACTGGCGAGCAGCCATACAAATGTGAAATTTGCTCAAAATCATTTCGCTACAAAGATCATTTACGTGAACACATTTCGATCGATCATCCGGCAGAGGTGCCAGCTAAAAACTATTTGAATTGTGAAATTTGTTCGAAAATTTTCTTGAAAAAGAGTCGCTTTATTAAACATATGGAAATTCATACGACCGATCGTCCATTTCAATGTGAAAATTGTTCGTCTACGTTTGCCCATAGCAACACTTTAACGCGTCACAAACAAATCTATCATCCGAATGAATGGACCGGGGTAAACAGCTTTAAATGTCCGATCTGTTCGAAAGTATTCACGAGAAATAGCGATTTTATAATGCATTCCAGACGCCATTCCGACGAAAGACCATTTAAATGTGATTTTTGTACGAAAAAATTCCGATATAAATGCAATATGAAAAATCATATGAAAACGGCCCATGACGACGGAACAACGGACAATCGAAAGTTCAAATGTGCAACATGTTCGACATTTTTCGGACGTCGAAGCGATTTAAATCGTCATATGATAATACACAGTGGAGAAAAGAGTTTTCAATGCGAAGTTTGCCTAAAAAAGTATCGATTTAAACATAGTTTGAAAAATCATAAGCAAGTAGCGCATGTCGATGAAAAAACGGCTAGAAAATTTAAATGTACGACATGTTCGCGATCATTCGGATTTAAATACGAGCTAAAACAACATATGGGAATACATACGGGTGAAAGACCGTATCAGTGCGAGGTTTGTAATAAAAAAATTCGACTCAAGAGCAATTGGAAAGCGCATATGCAAAGAATACATGGTATTAAAATGCAATCGCTTGACACCAGTAAGGTAACCGTAGCCGTGCCACAAAAAGAATAAGTTCCAGGCAACGAAAGCATGAGGATGGATTAATACGTCGAAGTGTATTGTACGTGAATAAGAATGGAAATAACAAAACTGCCGTGATGGGAATACTGCACTGAGATAATTTCCCTTGTTGTACGATGAACTCGTGGAATTCTAGGTATGATTCCGCATCGAAGAGTCCGAATTTTCGTTGAATTTGTTTTTTTATTAATAGGAGTAATTTTATTGCGTTTTTTTTTACTATTTTCGTTTCGATTTTATTTTTATGAATTGTATTATGTTTTCGGTTCTAAAAAAATAGCAATGCTTTCTTTCGATTGTACGTTTTCGTATTTAAAAAATCAGCAATGTTGTCAATAATAAAAGACATTTTTATTTATGTAAAATAGGACTTTTCTGGTTGAATTATTGTATACCTTCTGTATGTAACACTTTCCACTGTGCAATTTCAGCGGTTTAGTTTATTTATTTATTATAATTAAAGATACGAATTTGTAGATTAATGGACCAGCCGTGGCAACGTGATCCCCTTTAATGCTGATGGGTCCTTACGTTTTTAAAGTTTGAAATTCGGTTCCATAATCCGTGTGCGCGTTCAATGATCTGAATAGAATAAGTGTTACTGAAGTTAAGGATACAGTAAAGTTCGGTCAACAGAGACGAGGTAACGTTATGCGAGAATGAATTAGGATGAGTCTGCCATTTAGGATGATGTTACAGTAGGGACACAATCCAAGCTCCTTTCTATCGAAATAGTGTTTATAGCTGAATTTTGTGTGACCCCAAGCCTAACTTTAAATATTCTGATTGTCTTTTCAAACTAGAAGGAAGGATGTTTTTGATTCTCAACTGATTGGATTCGGGTTAGAAAATGAACTTTAAATTGATGATTGATGTTTAGGTGACTTACGACTCCCCTAATACCAGTTCATTTTACTGGATGGGGAGCACCTTATACATCAGGATCAGATGAACCCAATGACAACACGCAACATGAGTATGAGCTGTTCAACCGTACTGTCTCCAGTTCTTCGAGCTGATGAAGTGAACCCAAGGCAAGGGATTAAACCAGATATTTTTATTAAAAAACAAATTGAAATTGTGGAAAGGGAAATCCCCGAATTTCTCACATAATCAGAACGTTCAGTCGAATGTGATTGTCGGGTTCACCCCAAGCACCGACTACGTTCTTTACTGCAGCCAACTCACATGGACACGGCTGCTCTATCTGTATGCTGCGTACATGAGAGTTTTCTAAAAGCTCCTCATACATTTCACGCATGTGTATGCGTGAAAACTAGCAAAAGCTCATATGAATTTTTATAAAATTTTCAAGTCAGACGCTGATGACTCACTTTGAGAACTGAAATCTGGGTTTCAAATTACTACCGCTAGACGGTAGTACGCGCGTTTGCGTGAAAACTGGCAAAGCTCAAATGAATTTAATTTCTTATTAGGTGTGTTATTTTCAACTGGATCAGATCACTATTGAAAAAAACGATGTATCTTTACTGATCTTCGCGGTTCGCGGATCTCGACGGCTCAGCAGATCTTTACAAATCTTTGTGGTTTGCAGATCTTCACGGCAGATCTTGCGATTCGCGGATCATCACGGCTCGTGGATCTTAAAGGTTTGCGAATTTTTGAGATGATGTAGATAGAAGATGGAAAATGGATGGTGGAGGATGGAGGATAGAAGATGAAAAATGGAAGATGGAGGATGGAGGATTTAGTATAGAGGATTCACGATGGAGGATGGAGGATGGAGGATGGAGGATGGAGGATGGCAGATGGATGATGGATGATGGAGGATAGAGGATGGAGGATGGAAGATGGAGGATGAAGAACGAAGTATGGAGGATAAAGGAAGGAAGATGCAGAACGAAGTATGGAGGATAAAGGATGGAGGATGAAGAATAGAGGATATAAGATAGAGGGTGTAGAATGGTGGATTTAGATTAAAGGTTAAAGATTAAAGATTAAAGATTAGAGATGATTAAAGACATAAAAGATAAAGGATCAAGGATCAAGGATCAAAGATCAAGGATCAAGGATCAAGGATCAGGGATCACGGATCAAGGATCAAGGATGAAGGATGAAGGATGAAAAATGAAGGATGAAGGATCAAGGATCAAGGACCAAGGATCAAGGATCAAGGATCAAGGATCAAGGATGAAGGATCAAGGATCAAGGATCAAGTATCACGGATCAAGGATCAAGGATCATGGATCAAGGTTCAAGGATCAAGGATCACGGATCAAGGATAACGGATAAAGAATAAAGGATTAAACATTAAAGATTAAAGATTAAAAATGAAAGATTAAAGATTAGCCCCGCAGTACTGCATAAAAGCTAGTTGGAGCGTAGCGCGCGTCAGCCAAATATGAACGCGAAAGCGAGTTTTAATCTCTTTAACCCTGCAAATTTTTAGATAACGATATCTATTAATTTCAGATCGAACGGGGAATGAAACAAATTGATATTGGCTTAAAAGTTGAAATACCACAAATGAAAAATGTAAATTTTCATTTTGGAGTTTTAGTGTAGATAATACTTTTTCCTAAATCTATAGCAACAAAAAGAAATGATATATATATAAAAAAAACATTTTAAAAATGTAAAAAGAAGGTGTCGGGTTCAACAAAAAGGGATGATATTCACAGAGTCGGTTTTCTTTTTATTAATATTTCCACTTACACTTGTATACAAATTTGTGATATTCATTTTTCCAAGAAACCCGACAATCGCTCGGAAAAATATCCCCCCCCCCCCCAAAGCAACCAAAAAGTAAACTTTGCACATCATCTTTATGCTACGACGAGCGATTGTCGAGTTTCTTGGAAAAATGAATATCACAAATTTGTATACAAGTGTAAGTGGAAATATTAATAAAAAGAAAACCGACTCTGTGAATATCATCCCTTTTTGTTGAACCCGACACCTTCTTTTTACATTTTTAAAATGTTTTTTTTATATTTTTGATTAACCCAAATTTCTTGTGCTTGCCGAGTGCGGCACATGGAAAGTTTAGCGCTGCATTCAGTTAATAGAAAATTAAATGAGAATTTGACATTTCTTGGAAAGTGACACTACATTCATTAGTACAGTACACAAAATTATAATAAATAAATAATATTTATTTCTGATCTAAAGATATAATTACAGATCAGTAGAATGGATCAAAAAAATGAAACAATGAATTTAAAGGAAGTGTGCAGAACATGTCTCTTACCAAGCAAACGTATGCGGTCTATTTTTAGTTCAATCGAAGTGCCAAATTTAGAAACCTTTCAACTTACAATTCTCGATTTACTGAAAATCTTTGCAAAACTCGAGGTAATTAATTTATTATGGATTTACTTATAGGCGATATAGGTTCATATGGTGATTGGGATTTATTATGGGAAGCCTCAAGGGTAATATAAACACAAAGTCCTAAATTTTTCTAGCGATAGTTTCTAGAAGTCTTGTAGTTCAGAAAATCAGTAGCTGGCTAAGTTTTGAAACCTATGCCCGGGTGTTGGTAATATGATAATACAAAGTAGAGGCATTTCGTGCACAGTTTTACTGCTAGGCCTGCAACAAAATGCTATTGTTATGGAACTTCTAAGCGCTGCACTAATAGTGCAAATTATGTTTTAAACAATGTTCCGCTGTGACTAACCTTGTGGTGATGTCTGTACCGCTCTTTTCAGGAGGTGTACAGCTTCACGGTAATTTATCCTACATGTGCAGTATGCCTAGATGTTTAATTAATAAATAGTAAAATATTTTCTATGGTAGTGTACTTATGGGCCATGGTTTCTAGCTACCACCAGACTTTTGATTGCAAGTCAGTTTAAGCAGCTACTTTCTATTTGAACTAATTCATCAATGAGAATGACGTACGGAATGATGTCTCGGCATTAATTGCTACTTTTTATTAATCCGACGGAGCTGTAAGAATGTTTTCCTTTAAAAGCAAAAGTACAGCACCGTCTAGAAAAGAGGGATCTTGCGGGAATGAGAAGGTTCGGGAAAACGAAGTATAAATCACGTCTTTCAACTGAAACTATTGAAGTGAACTAAACTAAACTATTTTGGTTTCTTTTGCAAAATAAGTCAGAAAGTTTGCTAGTCTGGGTGCAACTTTATTATTTTTCGGAACAAAGTCTGGGAAGCGGTTAAAGTCAGGATGCGACAAAAGTACTTATGCCACTGCCAACCGTAAAACATCAAAAGAATTTTGGGGTCGAAATTTAACACTGGTTCTGTCAATTCACGTACCCTCAAGAGTTTGCCAGAGGCTATTTGGAAAGTTAATTTGTTAGGGTATTTATTTTTAGAACGTGCCACTACTATAGCTCCGTTATCACTCGTTGTTCTTGAGATAAGAAATCAAAATTTCTCGCTTTTTACCCTCGTCCTACCTCTACCTCCAATTTTATCTCGTGCTAGGGGTCTATTGGGTTTGCCTACTGTATAAAATCCAAGATCCTTTCTTTTCGTGCATTGCCTCCGCTCTAAAAATTTTATTTCTGATATACTCTCGTAGTATGCCCACAAACAACATGAACATGGCATGAACCACTCAGGAGATATGGTTTTTAGAATGGCTCGATTCCAGCTTTGGAGCTATCAAGGCACATTATTTTGCTCCCCATTCCCATACTCCTCCACACATGTCGACTACTTTTTTGCAAATTATTTCACTCTCGTAGTTTTATATAAATTCTAAGGTTCAACTTCCTAGCGTAAGCGGGTACTAGCCTTGAATCGTGAAAATACATAATTTGAGAGTATCAATTTTTTTTTAATTTTCAAGTTCATCACAATACTTTATATTAAAAAATAATAAAGTAAAAATGTAAAGGATTTGCATGTAGTTTTGAGACGTAATTACTACGCTGAAGTTTAATTAGCCGGAAATACGATCAAGAATTTCGAAAGTCGTGAAATTTGCTTTAATTTCAAATCAATATCGTTAAAATGATCAATTCACGCAGATAGTTAGATTTTTTTATGAACTGAATCGAAAGCAAATTAACAAATAGTGTTTTTTTGCTAGTCTAATTCTCTGTCAGCAATTGAAAGAAAAAGTGATTACGCTACTAATCAAGTGCCGGGCATGGTTGAACTCCAAATTGAACACAAGTTTTTACAAGGATTGCCTCTTGAAAACCAAAAACGAAATCTAACCACGAAGTGTTTTTTTTTTGTAGATATGTATAATAACTTTATATCATTCACTCAAAAATTGCAAATGAATTGTTTTATCTTTGCACGGCGGTACTGTAAAGATATCTAATTTTTTAAAAACTGAAGATAGTTTGTTAATGCTAGTATGATATGGAAAACTTTAACGGCTACAAATCTTTCATCAAAAAATACAGTTTAGATACTTTCCATCAAACAAAAAGCGAAACTCTAGACTTTTAAATACATTACAAACATCTCTTGTATTTAATTTTCAGGTATCTCCAAACGATGACCTTCCGGATTACATTTGTTGCGATTGTCTCGACAAATTATATCAATCATATACTTTCAAGCTAAAATGGCAAAAATCAGAAACAATGTGCAGGACATTAAGGAAGGATGATAGCAAACACTTGAACGTTTTAACAATCTCTACAATCGAATATGAACACAATACTGAAAGGAGTATTCCATTAATAAAAACAGAAAATACTGAAGATTATGCAACACCAAATGAAGAAGAGTTGGAACAATATATTTCCGAGCATGACACTGTGTCTCCCGTGCAAGAGGTAAAGCAAGAACCCGAAATAAATATCGAACAAGTTGATTTTAACGAAACTGAATCCGACGAAAAACACTTTAAAACCAAAAAGAGAAAACGAATCGAACGTAGGAAAATACAAACAAAAAAACCCCCGTTAAAATGTGAAATTTGTGGTAAGAATTTCCGATATAAAGTCAATTTGAGAAATCACAAGGATATGGCACATGCCGATGGAACAACAAACAACAAAAACTTTAATTGTGCGTACTGTACACGATTTTTCATATACAAATTTCAATTGAATCGACATATGATACTGCATGTGGACAAAGAGAAACCATTTCACTGTGAACTGTGTCCAAGAAAATTCCGATTGAAGAACAATTTGGAAAATCATAAACAAATAGCCCATATCGATGGAACTACATACAGTAGAAGGTTTGATTGTACGATCTGTTCGAAATTATTCGAATATAAATATCAATTGAATCGACACATGAGAATACACACTAGAGAAAAACCATATCAATGTGAAGTTTGTCCAAAAAATTTCCGTTTTATGAGCAATTTGAAAAATCATAAGCTAATGGCACATACCGACGGAACAATGGATAGTAAGTTTAAATGTACGACTTGTTCGAAAATATTCGTAAATAAAAGTACGTTAAATTGTCATATAAGAATTCATACAGGAGAAAAACCATTTGAATGTGAAGTATGTTCAAAAACGTTCCGATTCAAGGGCATTTTGAAGACACACATGCAAAATTCACATACCGACGGCACAATGAGCAGGAAAAAATTTCAATGTACGATTTGTTCGAAATTATTCGGAACTAAGTCCAATTTGAATCAGCATATGTTAATTCATACGGGCGAAAAGCCATTTCAATGTGAGATTTGTCAAGAAGAATTTCGCAGTAAAAATAATTTACATGTTCATATGCAGAGAAAACATGATATTGAAATGCGAAAGAAGCAGTAGGGTGGGTACAAGCAGAATAGCGACAATAGTTTTCATAAGGAAGACGTATCCGGGAATTTAAGCATGCTTCAAGCATAATCACGGTCACTTCGATGAGCACATATTCGACTTGAGAGGCAGAAAAGGAATGAACGGTCTGTCGTTTACCCAATTAGACGAACTTTTGATTACTACGATCCAGCCTGCAGAGTTAAGTTCAGCGCTATGATTAGTAAAAGCGGATTGTGGAAATTTTTGACTATTTCAACGTGATTAATCTCTGAATACTGATTGACCGACTCATCAAATGATGATAAGTTAAGTTGATAAGTTAAGTTGATAAGTCAGAGAAACGCTCATTACAGTAAACATTTCGTTAAAAACAAATATTTAATAAAAAACTGTTATTTTCTGTTAGTCGAAATGGTTTTTAATAACTCTTATGTGGACCACCTCCTCTATTTGTAGCCGATTTGTGAAGATTTATCGGGATTGATGCAGTAGCTATCAAGGGCTGTACAACCTATTGTTGCAGATTCGTTAGACTAATCTCTTCTTTATTGTACCTAACATATCTGAAAAAAAAATTCTAGTTCATATACGTTTACTGATATTCTCCGTGAATGTGAGGGACTTCATAGAGAATGTGCTCTGACTTTTCGTCTTCGTCATCGCGAATTCTGCATATTTTGCCCGCAAAGAGACCCAATCCCACGGAGATGCTTCCTTATGTAATAATGTTTGTCACAGCTCACACTAGGGTTCAATTCTTATAGCTGCTTACTTTCATGAGTCAGACGTTCTTCTCTCCTAATAATCCGCCATTAATAGCTATCAGTGTCTGATCTCTGATGTCCGGTGACAAGTTTCAGTGAATGTCATTTGGACCGTAACTTCAGATCTCGTTAGATGCCCCACTAAGCATCCGGAATAGAACCCCACCCTGGACAACCTCCTACAGCTATGACTGAAACTTTTGAGTCAGCTAGTGTTGAAATTATTTTCCATTTTGCATTTCAGCATAGCTTTAATCAAACTGCAGTTTTCTGGACCAATATCACGCTTTTGTACAGCATATTAGATACTTTCGTAAGCAGTGTTATCCAAACCCCTTAGATATCTAAGAAGCAACCAACAGCTAACTAATTCCTTGTCCGTTATCGATTTCTCCATGTTTGCGACTAGGTTTTATAAGGAGCTGGTTGTAGACTTCCCTAGCTGATCGGCATATTTATTGGTAGGGTTGTGATTTCAGAACCCAATCCCTAATATGCTTATCTATAAAAATATGGCAATCTGTCATTGAAATATTTTTTTCCGATTGGCGGATTTTCTTGTATTAAAACTGTACCCAAATTTTCGCGCGCTTCAATTTAAACTTCGAGCGCTACAAGCATTAAAAGGAAAATCAAATTTTGACATTTTATAGAGGTAAGAAAGTGGCGTTTCGTTCATTGCACAATGTACACAAAATCATAAAATGTATCGGAATATAAATTTATAATTATAACACAGGATCAAAAACTGGAACCATGGATTTGAAGAAGGTTTGCAGAACTTGTCTGCAACACAACGTACCTCTGATGCCTATTTTTAAGATTTCTGAAGTGCCCAATTCAGAAATCACTAAACATACAATTCTAGATTTACTAGAACTCTTCACTGGAATCTCGGTAATTTAATTACAATATGTACATATTTTATTTTTACAGTCATTAAGATAAAGTTCAGCAAGTGCGATCTCTAGCACGAATTCCATTGTAGTTCTACTTACAATCTAAGCGCCCGTAGAATAAGAAATTGAAATCTTAAAAAATACCTTGTAAAAGAGGAAGGACGTCACCACCCAGAGTGGAAACACTGGATTCTGACTTCATGTAGTTTGTATTTTTACAGGCACATTTCTGCTCATCTGTGACTCCATTAAACCTTCTTTGCGGATTCCAGTCTAGAGCATGATGATAAGATGTTTAACTCTCCCTTCCTCAAGGTATTGGGACTTTCTTGGTCTGACGAGTCATCCTCGAAAGATTCGTCGAATACATTGCATTCTGGGTGTGTTCATGATTTCTGCGATAGGATGCAGTGTACCAGTTCATCCTAGTTCTAATGTCTAAATACGAGTTGGAGCAACGCGCTTCAATGACGCTTGCTGGCGTCCGGGCTAGTTGCAGCTGTGTATGTAGTTCGAAAATTAGACCATTTTTCCTAGACAACTACAACAATAAATTTATTAAATGAAAATGGAGAACTTTTTTCTCTCCACTTTGTAATGGGGCTTCTAAGATATTATTATTTACCACCAAAAGCAGGGCTGGTGATAATATACACCCATGCCCTACACCGGTTTGTTCGTTGAAATAGCGCTCTTTTATGCAAGACGCAACAGCTGCCATTTTCATTACGTTAAGCGTTTGATATAAAATTTCTCTTCAAGCCTTCTCGAAATTCACAAACATGAGATGTGTTCAGGCTTCAAATAATTGAATGCTTTTTATCATTACACGATATCAAGAACCAGTTTTCGAATTCATTCTAGTCGAAAATACTGTACTGTCTATGCGAACCAAAATGTTAACCTGCCATTGAACCATTGCTTGCACTTGAAATATTGATTTCACCGCGTGCTGAACTCGATATCGTTGATATTCAAAATAACTTCTGTACTTATTGTTCGAAACATTTCAAAAATAAACGAAACCAATAATAAATCCTTTGAAATTGAAATCTACACGCTTCGTGTTTATAGGAAACGGAAACATGAAACATTATTAGAAAAAGAAATTTTCACGATATTCCTTCGCGTTTATTGGTTTACAAAACAGGACAATTGTTAATTTGAATGCTCAAACCACAAAATTCTTTTAGAATTTATAATATTTTTAATCAAATACTTTACAACAAATTTACATCATAGAAAATGAAAAATGCAGTTATTTAGTTAAACAACACCAACGTCCCCTTCTCAAAAAGACTCGCAGGTACACTTCAAATATCTTTCTTATTTCACTTTCAGGTGTCTCCTAACGATGGCCTTTCTGATAACATTTGCAGCGATTGTGTAGACATATTACATCAATCGTATAATTTCAAGTTAAAATGGCTTAAATCAGAAAATATTTCCAAGCAATTAACTGACGACAGAAATCATGTGATGGATTCAACCAACTCCACAATTAAATATGAACACTGTACTGCAATGCAATTAACTGACGACTATGAAATATTAAATGAAGAAGAGGATATCTTAGAGCATGGTATTACGGAGCAACATATATCATACGTGCAGGAAGTAAAGCAAGAACAAGAAATCCAGATTAGTACGGAAGCAGCGGATTTTAACGAAACTAATTCCCACAGAAAACGTGTAATAAACGATTTACAATGTTCGGTATGTATGAAGATTTTCAAAAACAAACAAAACATAAGAAATCATATGATCATTCATACGAACGGCTTACCTTATAAGTGTGAAATTTGTTCGAAAACGTTTCGCTATAAAAAAGAATTAACAGAGCATGTACGAATTGATCATCCGGATCATATAACGATTTTAAATAATTTGAATTCGAAAAGTTCTTCGAAAATCTTCTCTGAAAAGAGTGATCCAATTAAACAGACGAAAAGGGATGATGCAGATCGCCCGTTTCAGTGTGAAATTTGTTTGCGTACATTTGTCCGAAGGGACAACTTAACGAGACACCATGAAACGTATCATTCGAATAAGGTGAACAGTTTTAAATGTCCGATATGTTCGAAAGTATTCAGTAAAAACAGTGAATTTGTTGTACACTACAGAAGCCATTCCGCCGGAAAACCATTTAAATGTGAAATTTGTGAAGAAAGTTTTCAGTACACATGCTATTTATTGAAACATATGGAAACGATACATTCCGGCGAAACAACAAATAATACGAATAAAGATGTGAGTCTTGTTCAAGATATAAAACCAGAACAAGAAATCAAGATAGATATGAAAAAAGGTGAACTCAATGAAACTGATCCTAAGGTGGTAGTCTATTCTACAAAGAGGGAACTAGTTGAACATATGAAAAATAATACGAAAGATCTTCCATTCAAATGTAAGTTTTGTGCTAAAAAATTCCTTCACAAATTGAACTTGGCAACTCATAAGCGAATAGCACACAGTGACGAAAAGTTTAATTGTACGAAATGTTCAAGATCATTCCTTTATAAATCTCAATTGCAGGGGCATATGAAAAAACATACTGAACGACGCTCATTTCAGTGTGAAGTTTGCTCAATTAAGTTTAAATTTTTGAGGCATTTGAAAAATCACCAGCAAATAAAACATGCCAATAGAACTATGAATAGCGAATTAATCCAGCCGATGTGTTCGAAGTTAGTTGCAAATAAAATATCTTTGGATCCCAAAGGAGTTAAACCATTGCAGTGTGAAGTCTGTTCAAAAAATTTCCGTTTTGATAAAAATTTGAAAAAACATCTAGAAACTGTACATGCCGATAGAGCAGTGAATACCAAACAGTTTAAGTGTACGAAATGTTCGAAACTATTTAAATATAAACAGCGATTCAATGAACATATGAAAACACATAATGACGACAAACCAGTTCAAAATGAATTGGCAAATGACGATGGAACAATGGATAGCAACTTTAAATGCAAGATATGCTCGAGATTGTTCGTAAGGAAAAGTACTTTCAATACCCATATGAGAATTCATAGAGATGAAAAACCATTCAAGTGTGAAATTTGTTCAAGAAATTTCCGATTAAAGCGTATTTTGAAAAGCCACATGGAAAATATGCATAGCGATCGAACAGTGAATAGCAAAAAATTTAAATGTGCAACATGCTCGAAATTATTTCAACATAAGTTTCAATTGAATGCCCATATGAAAGTACATTCCGACGAAAAACCATTTCAGTGTGAATTTTGTTCACACAAATTTCGAGTTAAGTGCAATTTAAAAAGTCATATGCAAGTAATTCATGCCGTTGGAACAATGGATAGCAAGTACGAATGTACAACATGTTCGAGATTTTTCGAAAATCAAAATTCATTAAATGTTCATATGCGGCTTCATACAGGCGAAAGACCGTTTAAGTGTGAACTATGTCCAAAAAATTACCGATTTAATAATAATTTGATTTATCATATGAAAAATGTACATGCCGATGGAACGAATACGAATGCTAAAAAGTTGTAATGTACGATTTGTTCGAAATTATTCGAAACTAAAAATAAATATGTTTAGTGTGAAATTTGTCCAAAAGAATTTCATCGTAAGTGCAGTTTGCGACTTCATAGCCTAACTGCATTATGTTTTATAATTCGTTACGAACAATAAAGATGGGAAATTCATTGAATTGGTCATCTAACGGCACCACTTCTACTTCGTTTCCCCCAAATTTTAAAGTTAATTGTATATAATTGGTTTTTTTATTTCTATAAAAATCATTAATTTTAGTTTGGTATTTAAAATTATAATAGAAAAATAAAAAATGTATGATATTTTATATCTTGCTGTTTTTTTTTTTGCGAGTGTCGAAACAGCCAGAGAGTTCAACCTTTATAATGCAATTACACAGCTAAGAGCGGAACTACATGATCCAATTTTTTTCGATCTTCCGAGACGAATGAAAATTCTGTCTCATGTTTGGATTTTCAGTACCCCAACTCCTTGTATCTGAAAGAGCAGATCATCCAGAAGTTTCTGCGGGCCCCGTAAAAGACCAGACCATATAGACCGGGTCAAAGACGGCATAAGTAGGTGAATTGCCAGTGAACAAGGACGATTTCACAGAACTCGTAGCGTGTTCGATTTCTTCTTTACTCGAACCAAGATTTCTGCGTAGAATTCTTCGTTGAAATGCGTCTTTTAATTTTTCAGACACCTGTTTTGGGGTCCACGTTTTACATCCTATAAGAGCACAGGACTTCTAATTGAATTGTAGCTATGTTAATTTTTCTTGAAACTTTCGTGAGGAAGCTAGTGAGTTTTGTATGAATTAAGACACTTCGCGTTAAATAGAACTTAGAGCTTTATTCAAATGGAAACTATTGATCACTTCGGATAGAAGGTGTAAAGGACACCATCCTTTATTTGTTTTCGTCACGACGGCTATCATCAGCCAAGAGTCTTCGACAGTATCTCGTACGTGTGGTTGTGCGAATATTTGAAAGTTTGAAACTTTAAAAAAATCTTTGAAAATTAATCAAACGTTTTTTAGTTCGTCGAGCTGGCTTTGCACCAGCGACCGATGAACACTAGAAGAAGTTAAGCACTAATTTTGCAGTTAACTTGAATTGTAAAATAGTTTTGTCACATTTGATTAGATTTCATCAGAGGCGGAAAGATTCATCCAAGCACAGCGACCAAAGGTCTATTGTGTTATTATACCACACAGATCTTTCTTCAGTTTCGACGTAGAGATCCTTCAGGAATGTTTCTAGTTGGTGCGGGTTTGTTTTTGCAATGACACTTGCGTCCAAAGATTGTTCTCAAAGACATCTGAAGCGGTGAATTGCAATTGCCTTAGGTTATCAGTTATGATTCATATTCTTTTCAGATGATCCTTCAAGCGCGAATGACCCGTAATTATTTCGGTTAGTATCCGTACTTTTTTTCTATCCAACCGAAGAAGCTGCTTGCTTGCTTCTTTTAGTTGAGTGATTCGGTATAAATTTCATGGTCTGTTGGAGTCTTGGTAGTTTAGCCCAGTATCGGCACTCATTTTGTTCCTCCCATAAACGTATGCTCCTTTTGACGGACCAGGTTGAGATTCGACAGAAAGGCTCTCCAGTCGCACGTACAGCGAAGGGATCCTTCTCTTGCGAGTTGGTCTGCTATTTCATTGCCCTTATGACCGGGCATTCACATTTAATTGAAAAGTTATACCGTTTCGAATTTTATATTAGGGGCATGTGGAACATCTTGCCCCGTGTTAGGGCGCTATTGGCTGACATATTTTGTTTGTTTGGCGTATTTCTTCTCGTTTGTATCATCAGTTTTATGACTTTAAATTTACTACCGGAATTTCGTCTGCTTTAAGATTATTCCGCGCTTCAATTCAAACTTTGAGCGCTACAAGCATTAAAGGGAAAATCGCGGCTAATCAAATTCTGACATTTTGTTGAAATGAAAGTAAAATCGCGCTCATTGTATACAAAACTATAAAATGTATCAGAATATTAATTTATAATAATTACAACTCAATAGAATGGACCAAAAAACTGAAACCGTGTATTTGAAGGAAGTGTGCAGAACTTGCCTGCAACCCAACGAACCTCTGGTGCCTATTTTTAGTTTTCTTGAAGTGTCCAATTCAGAAATCACTAAACTTTCAACTCTTGATTTGCTAAAACTCTTCACTGGAATTTCGGTAATTTATTTGTAATATTTTAATATTTTTGCGGTAATTAAGATGTAGTAGTTTTACTTTGAACCTGAAGGATTAAGAAATTGCCTAAATCCATAAAGCCATATAAAACAGGCAAAGTACAGCACTCGATTTCTGTACCTCGGATCATTTGTATGTTTCTTAAGACACTTTTGGTCATTTGGAACCCGTGTAACCTATGTTAAGCCGAAATAATGGCTTAAATCTCCATCTAAAAGTAGGACCAAAAGCATCCTGTCGAGGCGCCCCATTCTTTTCGTCAGAGTCTCCGGTCTATGATTGGATTAAGCCAATGTCTAAAGTTCGACAGATTTAATATTGTGATCTGTGGGTATGTAGGTATATAAAAAAGATTAAAATGTCCTCGAAATCCAATTGACCTTAACGAAAGGTATAAGCATACGTTGAGAACGCTATTTTACCCGTTTTGTAATAGCGGTTAGAAATAAACAAAGAGAGATTGCACACAGCTTACCTGATTTTTTGCCAAAATAGATGAAAAAATCAGCAACTTGATTTTATTCTGACTTTTAATTTATCACCGCTGCTCTTTTAGATAGATACGTACGAATTTACAGTAATCGAAAACTAATACAATAAAAGAGTCATGAGTGACAGAAAATTAAGTATCGCCCAAATTCGCGTTCTTTGAAAATTGTATAACGAACGTGTGAACCGATACTCAACTTTGCGTCACTCGCAAAAACTTTTAGAATCATGTTTGCAACTCTTAATCAGTTCATATTTTGCATAACCGAATTGGAGACTCCAAGAGAACCAAAGCTACAATATCGTGCCCGTAACGTGCGCCCGCGCTAACACCTAGAACCGAACTCTACAATATTGTCTGTGAATAATTAAATGTTAAATTGTATTGCACCTGCATTCCCAGTAGGTCGGAAACAAACTGAGATATTGTAATTGATTATGTTTATTTCGTTAATTTACAAATTGTAAACTATAATATGTTTTGATTATATGCGAATTGCAAACCAACCTAGCAGTAATTGTTGAACTAGAGTAAATCGTGCCGGGCAAAACGCAATCTAGTTAGACGTTTTTCTTCTCATTGTTTGATAAAAGGCTCAGGAGATTTGTGTATGTTTGGTTTTGTAAATTGTTTGATTGAATTTGAGCCATAGTATTCAGATAAACAAGACCAATGACCCCTTCTCAAAAAGACTCGCAGGCACACTTCAAATATCTTTCTTATTTCACTTTCAGGTGTCTTCCAACGATGGCCTTCCTGATCACATTTGCGGCAATTGTGTGGGCATATTACATCAATCGTATAATTTCAAGTTAAAATGCCTTAAATCAGAAAATATTTCCAAACAATTAAATGACGACAGAAATCATATGATGGATTCAACCAACCCCACAATAAAGTATGAACACTGTACTGGAACTGACGACTATGAAACATTAAATGAAGAACAGGATATTTTAGAGCGTAGTATCACAAAGAAAGGTGTGTCATACGTGCAGGAAGTAAAGGAAGAACAAGAAATCGAGATTAGTACAGAGGCTGCCGATTTTATCGAACCTGAATCTCACGAAAATCGTGTAATAAACGATTTACAATGTTCGATATGTATGAAGGCGTTCAAAAGCAAACAAAATATAAGAAATCATATGGCAATTCATACAAACGATTTTCCGTATAAGTGTGAAACTAGTTCAAAAACGTTAAGCTATAAAAAAGAATTAACGGAGCATAGACGAATCGGTAATCGGGTTGATATTAAAAATAATATGAATTGTAAAGTTTTCTCGGAAAAGATTGATGATGCAGATCGTCCATTTCGGTGTGAAAAATGTTTGCGAGATTTTGTCCGCAAAGGAAATTTAAATCGACACATTGAAACGTATCATTCGAATGAAGTGAACAGTTTTAAATGTCCGATATGTTCGAAAGAATTCACTGGAAACAATGAAATTACGAAACACTACGGAAGCCATTCCGACGAAAAACCATTTAAATGTGAAATTTGTTCGGAAACTTTCCAGAACACGAACCTTTTGACGGCACATATGCGAACTGTACATTCCGATGGAAAAACGAACAACATTATTGAAGAGGTGTCTCTTGTAAAAGATGTAAATCAAGAAAAACAAATCGAAATAAATATGAAAAGCGATGATCATAATGAAACTCATACTAGCAATGAATGCGATTCAACGGATCGTATTCCACTCTATAGTCCTACAGATTTAACTTGTGAAACTTGTGCGGTAGTTGCTTCTACCATGTCTGAACTAATTGAACATATGAAAACGCATGCAGCAGACTTTCCATTTAAATGTAGATTTTGTACTAAAATATTCATTTACAAATCGAAATGGAGAAGTCATATTCGAACACAACATTCCGGTGGAAAGTTTAGTTGTACGAAATGTTCTGAAACATTCCATTCGAAAACTCAATTGTATCAGCATATGAAAACACATAATGAAAAACAATCAATTCAGTGTGAAGTCAAGCAAGTAAATCATGTCATCAAAACAATAGAAAGCGAGTTAAAACTGCCGACGTGTTCGAAAACAGTTACAAATAAAATTTCTCTGAAACGTCGTACAAACATTAGAAAAGGAGAAAAACTATTTCAGTGTGAAGTTTGTTCAAAAAAATTTCAATTTAGAAGACGTTTGACTATTCATAAAAAATTAATTCATGCCATTGGAACAATTAAGAACAAGTATGAATGTACGACATGTTCGAGATTTTTCGCTGGTCAAATTTCATTGACTAATCATCTGCGGATTCATACAGGCGAACAGCCATTTAAGTGTGAAATATGTTCAAAAAATTTCCGATTTAAGTGCAATTTGACGGCACACATGAGAGTTCTACATACCGATGAAAGAATGAAAGCCAAATTTCAATGTTCGGTTTGTTTGAAATTATTCGAAAATAAAACCAATTTAAATGAGCATATGTTAGCTCATGCAGAATTTCAGTGCGAAATTTGCCAAGAAAAATTTCAGAATAAGAGGCGTTTACGATTTCATGTCCTAGGAACACATGGTGTCTTATTTGAAAGCAAGCAATAAATACTGGAAGTGAATTGAGCTAACGAAACGGAAATGCATTCACTACGCCTTTCTTCCTACAATACTGTTTCTTATGGTTCCGCCACGTTCTGTTTGTACACTTTTTTTTATTTCGTTTGACTTACTGCTATTAGTATTACAATATTTAATTGCTGAATTAAATAAATTTAATTTGGGTATTTAAATATAAGAAAAAAAAATAAAATTTTATATTTAGTCTCTCGCTGTTTGAATTATATTTTATTGTCCTTTAGATGTTGACTTCACTTGTGATCATTTCTTTTTCAGGTGTCGGTCGGTATTCTTTATTGAATTTAATTTCAAATCTTTTGCTTTAGTATCCTCATGTTTGGATCGACTCACTATTACTTTCGTCTCAGGCTTGAAATGTTTTTTTTTATTTAAATAAATATGCAGTTCACAAGAGTACAATCGGGTTGGATTAGGGACTCTTTGAAAATCGTTTAGGGGATGCCTTGACTACTATTTCGCATTTGATTTTTTAATGAACTCGGTGGCCTAAGTGGTCGGTCAAAAAAGGTTTGCGGTAGGGTGAGATTATGCTGATATTACCCATTTGCCGCTTTTTACGACAGTATTACATCTCTTATGTTCGATGACGTGTGCCGTGTGATAATCGTACTGAAAATTGCTCTAATTTTCCCTATAGCGGTAGGCCAGGCTCGGGCTCAGGCACACCGGATGTCACTAGAAAAACAATTTTTTCTTGAACTCAATTACGTATTCAACCGTCGGCTCTTGAATAAATACGACAAAAGACCCGAAAAATAAGACTCAATTCTCCTGGCAAACTATTCGTATCATAAACTTTGACGTACTACATTCTGTTGTTAAGATAGGTCCTTAAAAGTTGATAGTTTGAATTAGTTACTGCAATTGCTTCGAGCTTACTATACTGCTAATAATGCAATGCATATTCCGACTACAATTTCTGCTTTCAAGTATCCATTCACTTGAATTTTGCTTTAGATATGTGTGAAATGAACCATTCGTCCTATGTATCACCGCACCTATGTTCGTGTACTACGATTTCAATATGGTAGTTGTGATAAAACCAGTGTATCAATGGTATGTGACTTCAGACGGAGATAAATAATTTGTAAAGACTAATTTTCCGGGTTAAAATACTGTTTATTTTATTTTTGTGTGATGTTTATGACTCGACTGGGTCCTATATCAAACTGTAAATAATTTTTTATAAAAAAAGGATTGTTTGACTATTGGTTTTTTGAAAGGTTTAACTGACGTTGAATCGATAATGTCGGCATATAGATATAAAGTTCCGGAACAGCATAGTACTTCTACAGGTAACTGATTTCGATAACCTGTTTTTATGTCGGCGATGTCTTTAATTGCTGTTGTTCGCTGAAAGATTTGAAATCCTTTCAGACACGTAGTAACGACTTATTGATTTTGGTTCTTGTAATGTTGCGCGCGTTTGTACTTTACGCCACTTTGTTAAACACATCGAGCGCTAAAAGCGGTTAGAGGGGAATTCATTGCATTTGACATTTCCTGAAACCTGAAGTGTTCAACCAAAACCAAAGCAAAGCCCAAAGCGTATGTTGTGTAAAAAACAAAAAACAAAGTTTTTGTGTCTGATATAAATTTCTTAAAAACTCCATATGGATCAAAATATTGAGATCATTAATTTCAAGGAAGTGTGCCGAACATGTCTGATGCCCAGTGAGCATATGCTGTCCATTTTTAGTTCAATTGAATTACCAATAGTTGATTTTACTAAACATCCAATTCTTGAGATACTACAAATCTTTACGGAAATATCGGTAATTAAATTATATTATGTATAAGTCCTTATTTATAACGTGTGTAAAATTGTCTTTATATACAACCACATGGTTTCTGTAAAATTCATTTGTTTTGAATGTTAAGGGACCGTTCATATGTAGGTAAACTTTCAGGCAGAATCACCAATGTTTCATGTAATCTCTTTTTAAGTTGTCCTCAGTCTTCTTTTATTCTAACTTTAGAAATGTTACCATCCTCCAACCACATAAAGTTGCAGTCTCCCCTTGGTATTGTAGATATGGAGTGAGTGTGTTGGAAAAAGGTAAAATGAATTACGGTCACCGGGTGTATTGTCGGTCGATATTAATTTGACCATTTGTGTAGTCATTCGTCCATCTGTATAAATGACCTTAATCGGTAATATTGTATTCATTGTGAAGCATTCAGTCTATCCCGAGTTTTAGTAATAGCTGATTCACTTGTTTTGTGACCTGAAAGGCTTAATACGCCTGAATAAAATCTAAGCAAACTAAGAAAATTTCGGTACTATGATTTTTCCGTCTTTCTCCCGACTAATGAATAAAATTGGAAGGTATAAACTCTCATCAATCAGAAGAGGCTGAGAAGAACTATCAGGATTTTGTACAGTCTCCTATTAATTTTCCATTCTGCCATAAGATTGAGTAAACTGGCGAGAAAAAACGATTTCGTGAAATCACTTTACGCCTGTCACACATATTCTTGTCGGCTATTTTTCTTGCTTAGGGCTAGTGGAGTGAAGTTCCTTGCTTCACATTATTATTTTGCAATGTTTTGCAACAAATTGAATTTCCAAAACATGTTACCGCAAAATTATCAACCCACCTAGGTTTTAATACGATGGCAGGTATATAAGCAGTGTATCAATGAATGATATGAGACTTCAGGTCCGAGTTATCGAACATACAGGGCGATATTCTTCGAAGTTGAAAAACGAATAAAACATCAGTTTCTAAGTTTCTAGAGTGATCTGTCAGTTCCTACTTGAATGAAAGATCTTTCAAAGTATTGCTGATCGGGAAGCGGTTGACACAATTTAAAACTGGCGTGCCTCAGCGCTGGATTTTGTCTTTCCCCTGCTATTCTCTGTTTTAATGACAGACGCACCAGGTACGTATCGCACGGTACCTGCAATTTATGCAGACGACACTGAGGGGAGGTCATACTCTGCGATGCTGATAAGACCAACATTTTGTGCACGTACCCATCTTAGGGGACGATATACCTTGGAAGCAAGTTGTCCAGTACCTCGTGAGCCAATTAGATAAGAAACTGACTTTCTGCCAGCACATCCGAACGGTATTGGACAAGTCCAACTTGGATACCAAACTTTACCCTATGCAGAACAGTCGAAACAAAATTTCAAAATTGAGTTTCCAGGATTTGTAGATTTTTGTTTGTTTTGTGTGAAAATTTACTATAATAAAATACAAATGTCAATTTTTTTCAAAATAAAAACAAATCATTGCGCTTCGCTGGCGCAGTGGTTAAGTAAAATATTTGCACTCTCAAAGCTTCATCGACCCTAAAAATTGTATAAGCAGTTTTGCAAATAAAAGCCTTCTCTAATACCAGTTCATTGTACTGACTGAGGAGCACTTGTGAGACATCAAGTTGAGGCAAAAGTCAGCATACAGTATGAGATGAGAAACTAAAAATTCTACCGGTATCTCAAAATTATAATGTATAAAATATATTTAAGAAACTTTCATAGTAGAACATCTAACAGATAAAGCTCTCTATTTTCACTGAATCTCTCAGAAAACTGTGCTCGCAAAAACAACTTCAAATTTCTCTCGTATTCAAATTTCAGGTATCTCCTCACGACGGTCTTCCCGATAAGATTTGTAACGATTGTCACGACCAAATAAATCTAACATATAAATTCAAGCTAAAATGCGAAAAATCGCAAGAAATTTTAATGAAATTTAGGGATAGTGGGAAAACTGTGACTGAATGGAAAAATAGCTTAAATGAATATCAACAATACACTGAAACGTATATGAAACTAATTAAAACGGAAAAGACTGAATATAGTGAAATACTACAGGATCATGAAGATGGTTCGCCCGATAGTTTAAAGCATGAAATTGCGAAACCGGGGATATCTCCCACACAAGATGTAAAACAAGAGCCTGAAATCGAGATTAGTATGGAAAAAACGGTTTGCAACGAACCTGATTCGGACGAAGAACGTTCAGAAGAAGATTTACGATGTTCGGTATGTACAAAAGTCTTTAAGGAAAAGAAAAATTTGAAAGTTCATATGCGAATTCATACTGGCGATCTACCATACAAATGTGAAATTTGCGTCCAAGCGTTTCGCTATAAAGATTATTTAAATGAGCATATGCTACGCCATCATCCTGCTGATTATCCAATTAAAACCGATTGGAATTGTGAAAGTTGTTCGAAAATTTTCTCAACAAAAAGTAAACTGACTATCCATATGAAAATTCATGAACCGAATCGTCCGTTTCAATGTGAGATTTGTTCGTATACATTTGCCCGTAAATGCACATTAAGTCAACACAAACGAAAATATCATTCGGATGTGAGTGAGATTAGCTTCAAATGTGATAAATGTTCGAAAATTTTCTCGAAAAAAAGTGTTTTCGTTATACATTATCGAAGTCATTCGGGCGAAAGACCATTAAAATGTGAAATATGTTCGAAAAAATATCGATATCAAGGGAATTTAAGAGATCACATGCGAAGAGAACATTCCGAAGGAACAACAAATACAAAACAGTTCAAATGTCCGATATGTTCGAGCTTATTTCTACGTAAAAGTAATTTGAGTCATCATATGCGGATTCATACAGGTGAAAAACCGTTTCAGTGTGAAATTTGTAAAAAAAAATTTCTGGATAAGAGCAATTTAAAAGCTCATATGCGTAGAGTACACGGAGTTAAATCAGAAGCTAGTTAAAAGTAACGGATAGTCAGATGAAAAGTATTATGATGAACAAAGAAACGATGAAACGAGCGTCTAGCAAATCAAAATGCGACGTGCCAAAGAAGCAGACAGAAGCATCATATTTTAAATATAAGGGACATTTAAACTATTATCGTTGCGGGATGGCCCAGCAAAATGTCTGATTGAAAACTTGTTGCGAAATGTGTTTATTAAAATCAAACTAACTATTTGATTTGATTTTAGTTTTATGTGCATTAATAAAAAATAAACCCGAAGCATAAGTACGCAGACTTATTTTTTTAAACATTAAATTCGAATCGATGGTATGATTTTTAGGGTGTTGTTTTTTCTATCCTCCATTTTGATATAGTAGCGAGGGATTGGTGCTATCGCGACGTTGATGTTGTAATAATGTTCGAGTAATTCAAGCTTGGTTTCGGTGGCCCAGTTGCTAAATGCTAAGTGCGATGGGTATTGTCCTCGAAACCAACCTAATCATCAGCATATCGTCGTGTTCGATATAAAAAAATAATATTTGATACAGCAAGAGTGATTCGGAAAAAATCAGCACTGTTTCTACACGAAGCAGCAGAAAGGGTCATACAGGAACCAAGAAATTAATTCGATAATTATGTCTGTCGGTATAATAAATACAGAATATTGTAGAATTAAATGCACTTCACTTACTTTTCACCTTAGGTGGTTAGATGCACTAGTCTCTATTGTCTTTGATCTAACACAGTAAGACAGGAATTGTTCTGAACGAAATATCAACATTTAACGGTTGTCTTCTTTAAACATAAATACTTAAATTGCAAACGCACTTCCAATATCACTCTCCTATTCAACTTTCAGGCATCTCCCAACGACGGCCTTCCAGATAACATTTGTAACAAGTGCCTCGACAAAACACATCAAGCATATGCCTTCAAACTAAAATGCGAAAAATCAGAAGCTAAACAATTAAAGAGCAATAGGAAAGAGTTAACAAACACTTCCAATGAATATGGACAGTTTATTGAAACGAGTATTGAACTAATAAAAACAGAAGAGCCATACGAAACATCAAATGAAGAACAGGAGAGTTATCCAGAGATTTTTGAGCATGACCTTACGAAACAGAAGATTTATTTAGTGCAAGACGTAAAGGAAGAACCTGAAATCCAAATAAATGCCGAAACTGATTCCAACGAAGAACGCTTTAAAATCGATTTTCGCTGTTCGATGTGTTCTAAATCGTTTTGCTATAAATACGACTTAAAGAAACATTTAGCACTTCTTCATCCTGATGATCATGCGATTAAAACTTTTTTGAATTGTGAAATCTGTTCGAAAACTTTCTCCAAGAAGAGTAAACTAAGTGCACATATGCAATTACACGCCAAAGATCGTCCCCTACAATGTGATATTTGCTCGTATAGATTTGCCCATCAGCGAACTTTGAGCCAACACCAACGAAAATATCATCCGAATGAAGTGCCAATTTTTAAATGTGCGATATGCTCGAAAGTATTCCCCAAAAAAAGCGTTTTAGATGTTCATTTCAGAAGTCATTCCGGTGAGAAACCTTTTGAATGTGATTTTTGTTCGACAATTTTCCGATATAAATCCAATTTAACCGCACATATACAAAGGATTCATTCCGATGGACCAACAATCACTCGAAAGTTTCGATGTACAAAATGTTCCAAGTCATTCGGACGTAATAATTATTTGAATGAACATATGCGAACTCATTCTGAACAGCGACCATTTCAGTGTGAAACTTGTTCGAAAGAATTTCGATTGAAGCGTAATTTAAACGAGCACATTCAAAGGAAACATTCCGATGAAATAACGAATATTAAGAGGTTTGAATGTACGACATGCTCAAAACTATGCGGCAGCGCATATAATTTGAACCGGCATATGCGAACTCATACGGGAGAAACACCATTTCAGTGCGAAGTTTGTCTCAAGAAATTTCGATATAAGAACAGCTTAAAGGATCATATGGGAAAAATACATGACAGTAAAAATAATACCATGCGAACAACACGCAATTGACAAGAAGAACTTTATGTTTGTTTTATTATTATTACATTAAAAATAATTTTATTATGTTTGTATTTATTCTGTTGCGATAAGAAGACGTCTAAGACAAAATGTAAAGAGTATATTGTTAAGAACGTGAAAATTGGCATTCGGAATTCGTACGGTAAATACAATTTGTAAGACTAAATTCGTTAACGTACGAAAGTCCTTAAAGTAGCTCCCATATAAAAAGACATACTTTAACTCCCGATAACTTGAGAATACGTTGCGATATCTAGTTGAAATTCGGAATATTCAATTTAAATTATTATTAACTAAGATTGGGCCTGCAGAAGCCTACAACACTTCTCACGACATGGCTCTTTTCTGCTTGGATGTTTCTATCGCCTTAAGGAAAATAATGATTTTACATAGGAAAATCTTCGACAGGTCTTCATACGTCTTCATACATTTCAAATAATTTTCTATCTGACAATCTATCCACTTATGGATGAATTTTTAATGGAACTTGTAGATAGATAATTGGATGAGCAAGCTCTACGCTTTGTAAGCACCTTTCCCGGAATACCCACATCAGGACAATGACGGAGTCAGGTGGGTGACAATGGCGCTTAGGCAAAAGAAAAGTGGAAGTTTAAACCATTGTGTGTTACGATGATTTCTGCGTGCTTCCAAAAGTTTTCAGTATTTAATATCATACTAACTTTGTGGCAAGAAACAAAATTTTATCGGTTTCCTTACTACTTAGTGGGAGGTCACTGAATAAGTCTTACTGAAAAAAGATCATTTAATGGTTTTAACTACTTGCTTCGTAGAAAGACATGTGCTGGCTCTTAAATATAATGCGTATGCACAATGCACGTGCAGGCTACAGGTTAACATTCAACAGTAATGTTGTATTCCTAAATTTATGATACAATAAAAACAAAACAGTAATTATTAATATAATTATTATTTCGAACTTACCACTACGAAAATTGTAGAAAGAAGACCCCGAGTACAGTTTGCTTTGGTCTTTTATTCACTCGGAAGCAAGCTGCCTTTGGGTTTACATAAATATAAACACAAGAAACCTAAAATAATTGTCTCAAATTTGAGGTGCTCATTTATGGCTTGACTAGCGGATTACATGAAGTCAAGTACATTACGAAAAAGGCCATGGTAATGTTTTATGACCACTTGATACTAAGGACACATGTGCGTGTGAACAGAATGCTCATTGCGTATGCACGTGCAGGCTACAGGTTATCATACAACAGCACGAATTTTTTGCTCTTTAGTCCCGTTAATTCATTTCAATTGAATCAATATTTATTAGTGTTTTTTCTCTTATGACTACCATTTTATAATGTAGAGAACAAAACTAGTTAGTGACATAGATTCAAAGAAAAGTTTCGACAAGAACTTAGTGGGAACTTACAAAATAATTTAAATTAAAAATAAAAAAAAAATTAATAATTAATACTTACAACAATATTTGACTCGGAAACACGTCAAGCAGTAAGTAGGGTCAGACGATATTATAGAAGAGATAATATTAGCGGATTTTCGACTAGTTCCAGCCTTGGTACAAAATAGGTCCCGTTAATTAATTTTATACCGTATTACCTTGTGATTCGATGTTTTGCCACATAGCTGACATTTCGGAGCGTTCTAGTCAGTTAAAAGAATAGGAAACTCGCATTTGACATTTCTCGGTGGCTCTCAAGAAGCCGTGACACAAGTAGAAACGAAACTGTATTCCGTAACTATTTCATGTGAAATAAAATTACTTTTTACAAGAAATGGAAGAAATTACTGAGACTTTGCAATTGAAGGATGTGTGCAGAACTTGTTTGCTACCCAACGGAACTATGCTGTCGATATTTAGTTCGATTGAAGTACGAAATTTTGAATCCAATAAACTTTCGTTTCTGGACTTACTAAAAATCTTCACAGATATTTCGGTAATTATTACTTCATTATAAATAATTATATTTGGGTATAGTAAGATGTGTTTTGGGAGAATTTCTCTTCCCTCATTTGATGCGAATGCATTCGAACCTTCCTTATTCTTCTGATTCGCATAATGAAAGATCCGACGAGGAATATGAATAAGAAGTGAGACTGTATTTTTTATTAGCGGTAATGAAAGAGAAACACGCCCATCATATTCAATATACAAATAATAATAATATACCCATTTGAGAATAAATGCACAGGGATTCTGTCCACTCTCGCGCAATAGTTTACAATCGTTTTGCTCGTCTTTTTTTTTAATTCTTATCAACAAAACTTTATGAATATCTCTGTTACTGACGATTTGAAAGTTTCACACCAACAATAATGTAATATAAAAGGGATAAAATTCAGCGAATGGGCTCATCCGTGGCTTTATCAGTACTCGTACTGGAAAGAGGAATCGTGCTTCGGATACGAAGAGATTTACATAGGCAGCTATCGCCCACAACTGAAGATTCGGTCCTTCAAATTATCAAATCAAAGAAAAAATAAATACTGCATGTACAAAGAGTGATAAGTCTTGTACTGTTATATGGCTGTGAAACGTGGATCCTTAAAGCATAATATTGTAGAATCCTGTGCAGAAACCTAGGATCAAATAAGGGGTGGACTAGTCTAACGAATTTATCACAATTATTTGTTCAGCCTCTACAACAAATGGCATTGAACAGGGCATTAAGACGAGGTGATGGAAGACGAGAATTATGCACGTTTTAACTGAATCGATTGCAGGACTTAATAGACACGACAGCAACTCACCGATATTGTTCAACTAGAGAATGTGTTCGCTCGAAGTGGCGTATCCTGAAGATTAATTTTGTTTTGGGTTGAAACTACACTAGGTTACCGCCGCACATTACGAGAGTTTCAATTCCATCTTTTCGTGGGCATTACACAGTTGGACTACTTAAAGAACCAGAAGAGCAATAGTTCTTCGCCACAGTGGTGTTACTCGAATAATCACGAATCATGTTTTCACACACTAAAGGAGGAATTTAATAATGACAGATGCAGAATTTGTGGTCACACTTCCGAAACATACTGCTGGTAGGATCTGATTGTTCCGTTCTGGCAACAATCCACGTGAATTTGGGTAACAGCCATATACTCGAGGGAGCGTTTAGCTGAGCGAGTACTACGAAGCAATTAAAGTTGAAAAGGGGTAAGACTACTTATTGAAATACTACAGCGACCGTGTACATTTATGAAGTGGAGTAATTCAATGGCATCGTCTCCCATTAGTCGCAACTTATTTCTCTGAATACGGTCGAGCGAATTGTATTCAAGTTTCTTATAGACTTATTGCAAATCAAACATGCACTGAATACAATAACAAGAATAAGTACTTCTTAAATCTCTCCTATTCAACTTTCAGGTATCCCCTAACGATGGCCTACCGGATAAAATTTGTAGTAATTGTTTTGACAAAGTACATCAATCGTATACTTTCAAGTCAAAATGTTCAAAATCAGAATCCTTTTTCAAAGAAAAAATGAACTATAAGAAAAATGTAATTAATTTGAAAAATGCTCCCATAGAAATGATTTTGGGTCTAATCAAAACTGAGAGGACTGAAGATTGCGAAGCATCCACTTATGAGCAGTTAGAAGACGAAAATTTATCGGAAGTAGACGATAGTGGAATTATGAAGCAAGAAGTCTCTATCACACAAGAAGTTAAGCAAGAACACGAAATCGAGATAATGGAAAATGGCAACTTTAGTGAAACGGACGATTTACAACATTCGACGTCACACAACGATACACCCAAAAACAATGGCAAATTTACTTGTAAGATATGTTCGAAGTTATTCGGTCGTAAAAATAGTTTGAATCAACATATGCGAATTCACACGGGTGAAAAACCGTTTCAGTGCGAAATTTGTCCTACCAAATTTCGATTTAAGTCGAACTTGACGTCACATACACAAACAGCACATTCCGCTAGCACAACGCATTCTAAGCAGTTTAAATGTACGATTTGTTCGACTTTATTTGGACGGAAATATGAGTTAAGTCGCCATATGATAACTCATACTGAAGAAAGACCATTTCAATGCGACGTGTGTCTAAGGAAATTTCAATTCAAACACTATGTAAAAAGACATATGTACAGGAATCATCCTGACGGAATAACAAACAACAGAACGTTCGAGTGTACGACATGTACGAAAGCATTTGTATGTAAAGCTGATTTAAATCGGCATATGGTAATTCATACTGAAGGTAGACCATATCAATGTAACGTTTGTTTAAAAAAATATCGTTATAAGCACAATTTGAAAACTCATATGCAAACTTCACATACCGATGGAACTACGAATAGTAGTAAGTTTTCGTGTGCAACATGTTCGAGATTATGCGTAAGTAAAGGCGATTTAGTTCGACATATGCGAATTCATACGGGCGAGAGACCTTTTGAGTGTAAAGTTTGTTTAAACAATTTTCGATTTAAAAACAATTTGAAAAATCACACGAAAAGACTACATGGTGCTAAGAGCACATGCCAGTAAAGCCGTACGTACGGGCCGGGTTTATTAGCGGACTTCTACTACTCTTGGGCACTAGCCCCTTCGATGATCTTTCTCGAATCGATTTCATCTAATGAAAATACAAATTTGGAATACACTACCTTCGTCTATGGATTTATAATTTAGATCTGCTTCTGGTCCCTCCCGATTTCGCAATGTGTTTCATGAGAAAAGGCGATAAATGCTCTTGAATGGTCGCACCGTTGACTAGATTAGTTTAGGTGTATAATTATAATCAATTAAAGAAAGTAATTAAAATAAAATACTTCGTAATTGATACTGCATTTTTACGTTATCGTTATCAGTATACAACTTTCTCTGTATCAGTCCCTTCTACCATGTTTCCTAACGTTCATAGACTTCCCAACATATTTATTATATTTTAATTCGTACGTTTGTTTGGATTTTATTGTGTTTTTTCTTTCCTAAACCTTTCCAGTCACTGTACGATACTTTCAAATTAAGTTTGGAACGGTTATAATTGGGTGTCCCAATAAAATGGGTACACATTTGGGCAATCCATGTCTCACTAGTCTTTCTTTTTTTGAAGTAACTGATTAAAAATAATGGCTGCAGGAAGACTGAGCTTTAAGCAACGAAATTTTGTTATGATTTATTGGAAGACCGAAAACAGTGGAAGTGCAAAGACTTGATTGAATGGAGTTTCAAACGATTCCACCGATGCAACTTACAACTACTCGCATTCGAAACTAGATGGAACGGTTCAAAATATGTAGAAATGTTCCGGAATACCGCGGACATTAACGAATACCTCAAGAGAAGAGGATATACTTCTATCTTTAAGAAAATGTGTTCGAGAAACGGCTCTAGAAAGTAGAATCTTAAAATCATTATAAAGCGAGCTCATTAAAAAATTTAAAATTCAACGTTACTGAGCAATTGGGAACCCCTATGTTATGGACGACATCATGTCAACTTACCAGGGGTAACATTGTAGTAGTAGTTCCTCAAATCAACGTTTAATTGGACCCTGTCCCAATTACAATTTGGTTGATATCTTGGCTTAGCTTGACTATTTTTACGACAACTGATGGAGTTGATGAGAGAGTAGAAAAAATTTAAGTGTTTCTTCTTTGAATTTGAGGAATCATTTTTGCTGGTTGATTTCCATGTAAATGTGCACGAAATTTTTCAAAAACAAGTAAAGGCTTGCAATGTTATTCCCACTTTTCCTTTGACGTCTGCTTCTGATTATTTAGACGAGTTAGCTCAGCGATTTCTAACTGTTTAAGAAAGAACAGTTTTTGCGAATGAATAATGTTGAAACGTAAGGAAAATTGGGAAGAAGGAGCGTGGGTCCATGTCATGAGTAGAATTTAAATCCACGACGTCTGGGTTAATAGCATAGTCCGGTCATGCAATGCTTCCAAGGCCACCAAAAATTTAGTTGAAATGAAAACTTTTTGAAAAATTGACCGATTGCATTCAGTGAGGGAAGACCCTCAGAAGAAGTTAAAAATCGATTTCACTGCTGTGTTATATAAATGAAACTAACTCAACAACAAACACTGTTTTGATTGCAAACACACTTTCAATACATTTCTCTCCTATTCAACTTGCAGGTCTCTGCTAATGATGATATATCGGATAACATGTGTAGAGATTGTCTCGACAAAATACATCAGTCGTATAAATTCAAATTGAAATTAGAAAATTCAGATGCTATTTTGAAGCAATTAAAGGATGAAAGTATAAATTTAAACGATAATTTGAAACACGAATCAGAAGCTTCTTTTAAACTAATGAAAACGGAAGAGCTAGAAGACTATGAAACATCAAGTGATGAACAATTAGACAAAGAAATTTTAGCAGAATGTGTTCCGAAGCAAGAGATCTCTGTCATACAAGAATTTAAACAAGAAGCCGCAATCGAAATAAATATGGAAGTTATCGATTATAACGCCATTGATGCCGACGAGGAATCTACGGTTCATGACGATAAGACCACTACAAATAACAAGTACAGCTGCAAGTTATGTTCGAAAGTATTCGTTCGTAAACTTAATTTGAATCGGCATATGATTGTTCATACCGAAGAAAAACCATTTCAGTGCAAAATTTGTCCAAATAAATTTTCAGTGAAGACTTCTTTAGTAGCACATATGAAAACAGCACATTCAGACCGACAGTTTAAATGTACGATATGTTCGAAATTAATTGGACGTAAAAGTTCTCTAGTTCAGCATATGAAAATTCATACCAGAGAAAACATATTTCAATGCGAAGTTTGTCCAAAGAAATTTGGATTTAAGCGCAACTTAATGGCGCATATGCGTGTTAAACATCCCGACAAAACCAAAAATAAATGTTCAATATGTTCGAAAACGTTTGGACGTAAAGTTGAATTGAATAACCATATGAAAATTCATACAGGAGAACGGCCATTTCAGTGTAAACTATGTCCCAGCAATTACCGATTTAGGTCGAATTTGGCGACACATATGCAAACGACACATTCCCCTGGAACAAATAGACCGTTTAAATGTACAATTTGTTCGGCATTATTTGTTCTAAAATATCAGTTGGATCAGCATATCATAACTCATACTGAAGAAAGACAATTTCAATGCGACATTTGTCTAAGAAAATTTCAATTTAAGCACTATGTAAAAAGACATATGTATAGGAACCATCCTGATGGAGTAACGAACAATAGAACCTTCAAGTGTACGACATGTACAAAAGCATTTGTATGTAAAGCTGATTTAAATCGACATATGATAATTCATACTGATGATAGACCTTTTCAGTGTGAAGTTTGTCTGAGGGAATTTCATTTCAAGCACTACTTAAAACGGCATATGAATAGGAAACATTCTGATGGAACAACGAATAATCGAAAGTATAAGTGTACAACATGTTCGAAATTGTTTTATAGTAAGAGCGAATTGAATCAGCATAGTCGAACTCATTCTGAAGAAATACGATTTCAGTGCGATAAATGTCCAAAGAAATTCCGATCTAGGCGCACTTTGAAAACTCATATACAAACAGTACATTCCGATGGAACGATAAATATTAAAAAGTTTTAATAAAGATTACACAGTGTTAAAACACAAACTATTGAGTCAATACTAATCCAACCGCAATAGGCATTGATGCCATGGATAAATACATTTAATGTTAAAAGAGAACCACGTATGAATGTAGGGTTTTGTATGATTTTTGACTGCTTCGATTGAAATTAAAAATACAAAAATTTGTTAATTAAATATTTTAAATAATTATTTTGTGTCTGGATATGACGTTTTTCACTACGGCCAAAATAAGATTTGGCACTGACACTAGCCTCCTTGATCTTTGGTCATTTTCCATGGTATGTTTATGGTGTAATAAGTTCCTCGAGTCTCGATTTCATCCATCGCATAATCTTGATGGTCAGAAATTCGACTCGACTTACTTCTCGGTCATTCATATTTTTTTTCTTTCTTGATTTTCTGAATCCATTCTCTTTGCTATTTGCTACAGGCTCATGTCCATTTGCAACTGTGGCTTGTATTTTTGTACATTTCCATAGCCTGCCTATAGACCCATTTAACTCTAAAAACATAGTAACAAATTTGCGATAATAATTTTCTAACCGAGAAGGAATTATGTTATTTGTACCTCTGCTAATCAAGTTAACCTCCTGTATCCGAAACCACAAAAAGGTCACTTTCCAGGCTAGAAATTGAGACCTGGCGGTTTTATCTTCAGGATGCTTGCTCTGATGGTCTCGTATATTTTCTTCAACTTTTCATTGATGTACGTACACAACAAAAAGTCATTTTCTTGCTAAAATAACTACTTCGTCCAAATAAATGAAACACATCAGTGGTTGCAGGCCCTACCAAGACTTTGTTTATTTGAGATTGGAAAACGGCCAGATCAGTTTTGAGCCCAAAAAGCAATCGCTTATAATTATTAATGATCATAATTTGGACTAAAAACAATTCTTCAGTGTTTTCAAGCCGACAAGTACTCGCTAAATTCAGGGTCAAAAAATATTTATTTATATATTTAATTATATTTATTATTATTTTACGTACTGAATACAGGAAAAAAAAGTATCTCGGAGCTCATTGAACAAAGAAATCGGCTTATTAAAAGTTATCCAATTCTTAATGGTTTTTCAGACACTTACATTGTTGAAACTGGTAGCAGTTCACGGTACCTTATTACATAAAATATCTCATGAACATAATTAATTTTAAGGTCTGTAGGTTATTCTCATTTTCTCGGGCCACGAACTTATAAATAGAATCTTCCGGTTGGATTCTATGAGTGAAGACTTTAAGGCAGTTAAAAAATGTGCAGTTCTGTTCCATATTCTTTCCATATCCATAGAGAGCCCAACTCAAAACTTTCACAAACGAAACAACAGAAATAATATATTTCGATCGGACACATAAATTAAATTTTTCTTCTTTCAGATATCTCCTAATGATACTCTTCCGGACAACATCTGTAGGAATTGCCACGACAAAGTACATCAATCTTATGCTTTCAAGTTAAAATGTAAAAAAACAGAAGCCTCTATGAAGCGAGTAAAAGAAGATAGAAAAAATGTGGACAAGCTGGAAAATCCTCTCAATGAATATGACCACAAATCAAACAATCAAATCAAAAAAGAAAAGGCTGACGATAGTTTAGCATTTAATAATGTACAATTCGAAGAGGAATATTTACCAGACGCTCTTGAGCATAACTTTACTAAACAAGAGATCTCTTTCGTACAAGAAGTAAAGCAAGAACCCGAAATCGACTTAAATATAGAAGAATGCGATTTCAACGAAATCGATTCAGATGAGTCGCGTC
The DNA here is from genome assembly GCA_951812415.1 of Beris morrisii. Lineage (NCBI taxonomy): Eukaryota > Metazoa > Arthropoda > Insecta > Diptera > Stratiomyidae > Beris > Beris morrisii. The sequence goes on from OX638311.1 coordinate 11,270,548, forward strand.
TTGAAAACGATTTTCCGGTATCGACTACGCCAGACGAAGCTGAAAATATTGGCAAGTTTAATTGTCCGACATGTTCGAAACTATTCGTTCATAAACATATTTTGAACGAGCATATGCGAACTCATACAGGAGAAAACCCAGTTAAGTGTAAAATTTGTCCATATACCGACCGCCGATTTAAATGTGCGACTTGTTCGAAACTATTCCGAACGAAGAGTGCTTTAAATCGACACATGATAATTCATACGGAAGACAGACCATTTCCGTGTGAAGTTTGTTCGCAAACATTTCGATATAAGCACGATTTAAAAGGTCACATGCAAACGACACATACCGACGGTACAACTGATAGTAGAAAGTTTCAATGTACGATTTGTTCGAAATTATTCCAACATAACTGTTCGTTGAATCAGCATATGAGAATTCATACCGGCGAAAAACCATTTCAGTGTGATGTTTGTCCAAAAAAGTTTCGATTTAGACGCAATATGATGGAACATATACAAAGGACACATTCCGCAACGAATAATAAAAAATTCGAATGTGCAATATGTTCGAAACTATTTGGAAGTAAGAGTGTTCTGAATCGTCATATGATAATTCACACAGAAGAACGATCGTTTCAGTGCGATATTTGTCTTAAGAAATTCGGGTTTTTGCATACTTTGAAAACTCATATAAAAATGGTACATGCCGACAAAACCACGAATAGTATAAAGCTAAAATGTTCGACATGTTCGAGAGTATTCGGTCGTAAATATGAATTAAATCGTCATATGATAATTCATACTGAAGAGAAACCATTTCAGTGCGATGTTTGCTCAAGGAAGTTCCGATATAAGTATCATTTGAAAAATCATATGCAAACAATGCATTCCGCTCAAATATTGTCCTGCTCATTATCATTATAAACCCGAAGGTTTGAAACGTATTTAGTATTAAAAAATCAGTTTTGATTTGATTCGTTGCGATGAGAATCCATGCGACTAAAGGCCTCGAATGCCAGTTGCATGTTAGTATTTCTTTTCAGAACGGACGGAACAGTTATGGTTCTCCTGCACAAGGCTCGATCCTGAGCATTCCAGTCACTGTATTTGCTGCACAATTCCATCATGAAAAAATCTGATGGAAGTAAGAAAACATCAAGCAGGAAGCCACATTATATAATTAAATATTTAATTACATTTTACGAAATATAACCATTTTCGTTTTACTTTTATATCATGTACTTCCAATTCCGGGGAGAAGTGTAAAAATACTGTAGGTCTGGAAAGATTTATTGGTGCGAGCATCTACTGTTTTTTCAGCCCAATCATCTAGCTAGAAAAATTCTTTACTTTTCCAACATTTACACATTCATTTTTAGTCCTGTCTTCTTACATTTAGAATCCAAGAAAAGTTTGTTTGTCTCTGAAACTCATAAAAAGTTTCAGCATAGTCGAGAGGATCTAGAACATGAAAGAGCCACATTTTTTTCACATTTTATTTTTTTTCCTCACTTTCCAGTTCGGCATCATTAATAACTACCATAAACAGGAGTGGTGAAGATATGCATCCTCTTATCGCGGGATTGTTGATAACATCGTGGATGGAGAGTATACAAAGATAATTAGGAATGGTTTGTTTGTGAAAACTGGGTATATAACAAAAACCGCAGGACCATGTCACGCGTGTGATTCAAATGAACAACTAGGACGCTCACAATAACCTACCAAGGATCACAATAAGCTACCAAGGTTTACTCACTTAAATATTTTTTTTCCAACTTAAATTCAAATAAATCTTACATCAAACTGTTTTTATGATTCTGCGTCATGTGCCTCTTCAAATTGACTGATTAAATTGAAAACTAGACTGAATTTTGTTGTCCGCGTTTTCAAACATATTTCGCACTGGAAATTCTTAATCTGGTTCGAATAATTACACGTTTCTGTATGCGTTTGGTAATCGCTCAAAATTCGAAATCTTTCGAAACAAATTTCTCACAGAATATTCTGCTACAAGGCCATCGTCGGTATGAACTCTCATATGTAAAGAATAATCTTCAGTTTGTAAAGTTGTTGAGCATCGTATGCGCCAGACTCGAACACTCGAAGTTTTGTGCAATGTTATATATATATTCCTCCAGAAAGAAAAGAATACCCAATTCCTGGCGAGGTTGGTTGATGCGAGTCGCAACATCTTTTTCAGTCCCATCATCCGTGGTGAAAATTTTGATCTTCTACTGTTTGATCCTACTAGCATGTATCGAATTTTTCTCACAGTAATTTTGAGTCATTTAGAATCCAAGAAGCGAAAATTTGACTATAAGTCCAAGTCAGTTTTATGACTTTCATCAAATTCAGTCATTTAATATATTTTATTTGTACATTCATAGCTCTTTAAAGGATATGTATTCATAGAAGAGTCGAAAATTGTTTGCATCAAATGTTATTTCTTCGATTTTAAAATGTTATTCCAATGTTACTATTTTATGTAAGGAAAGTCGTAAGGAAATATCGATCTCTACATAGGGAAAAAAACTCCTTCAGTAGGGGCATTTTCTGGTCACCTTCTGGCTACACTGGTGCTTAGATAAATAGTATAGATATCGAAAGGACGCAGAACAAAGTTTACACTGGAACAGATCCGCCGTGCAATGGACATCGTTTCTATTCGTAAGTACAGTAGCATGTGTCTTTGCGCGATGTGGCATGTTGTCGTGAGTTTTCTTATGTCCATTATATTCCGATGCGCAAGAAAACTTTTTTGAGCATATCGAACACAAAAATGTTTCTGCATTATCCGAAGAAGACTGCTGATCGTTATGCTGAGCAATCCCCTCTTCAAATTCTGCAAATTATAAAGATCAATTTATAAAGGTTCGAAAATGTTGCGCATACATACCTTTTTTGCATAGTTTACATAGTTTTCCTTCGATATGATACTGTTGTAGTTGTTTTGAACGCACTTTTGGATCAAAACCTTCAAGAGAACAACCCGGACACTTCTCACCATTGCTACACACTGGATGTTCTGATTTGTCTTTATTAAAATCGACCTCTTCCATACTGACGTCAACCTCTCCTTCTACAGAAATCTCAAGTTCGGGTTCTTCCTTTATATCTTGTTTGATAATATTTTCCATATTTACATAATTCATCGTTCCACTTGGACTATTTCGATCGGTATCTTGAAATTCATTGTCAAGCATTAATGTATCTTGAGATATTTTGTCATCGTCGCTCGTGACTATATCATACACACATTGATCTTGGCCGGAATTTCCCTCATTGTCTTCTATAGGACCATAACGTACGATAGTAACTCTTCTCTCCGTTAGTGTTTCAAGCTCCTCTTTCACTTTGAAATGATTTTCGGTGTCATTACATCCAAACATTTCATTCTGAATTGACGACGACATAGTGTCTGCTTGATTTAACGATTCGAAATTCTCATCACTATCATATTTACATTTGATATGAAGATGTTTCACTTTAACTTGAACATTTTTCAATTTTTTTAAGATACTCTCTGATTTAATGCATTTTAATTTAAACTCATACATTCGACGAATTTCTTCCCGACATTCCATACAAATTTGACTTGGGAGACCGGCGTCATTCGACAACTGAAAATTGAGCAGATTGAAAAATTAGTTCAATGTTGATTTACGTTACGTATAGACTTCAGTTCAACATTCGAAGATAAAGAAATACTTAATAGTTTTGTATTCTATTTTTCCAAACAGGCGATACATCCGATTCCTCAGGTGAGAGCGAGCGTGGGTTGCTAGTGTAAAAACTACCAGAAAACCGGTCTGAACCGTATCTTAAAAGAAGCATAAATTTAGTAACATTTAATTTTTCTTAATGAAATGGAAAACAACGCCAAAAAACTAATGAATATGTCTTGAAAATGCACAGCGTGAAAGACTTAAAATTCTCACTACGGTACTTTTGGCTTTACAATGTTATTTTAAAACCTTGTCCATTTCTTGGAAAGAAAAAGGTGTAGAAAAGTTGTTTTTTTAAGGGGGAGACTTGATTATCTGGTGGTGCATCATGTGAATGACACGAATATTGTGATCAAAATAAAAGGTTCTATTTACTGACGAGTGATCAGCTAAACCTCGTATATCCAAAAATTGGTTCAACGCAACAGTACCCGAAGGTCATGAGTTGTTTTTTTGATAAAGTTTATATGATATGTAAGACTAAGGCTCGTTTCACACTGTCCGGTTTGCGCCTAACCTAAGGGTATTAGTAATACGCAAGAGACTGAGTGTATTAAAAGTTTATTAATTGGAACGAAGCTATCATCAGTCGTCACCTCTGAATGTATATATCTGATTTAAGAGACTGGTAGAAGTATTTTTTTGGTAGATATATTTCGGTTAGTTTCATTACATTTAATATTATTTTTTACGGTGAAAAAATCTAGCAATCGGTCTATAGCTTGGGATAAGTCACTTAATCTTATATTTGGATAACAGGTTCACGGGAGGTGGATGATATATCCCTTTAAACTTCGAACCATTTTCTACTGTTTATTAGTTTGTTGATGGGGTCATAAGTTTTTGGCTGCCTCAGGAATTACAACAGGTTTGATTTTGGATAGGTTATTCTACTCTCAAACCTTCCAAATAGGGCTAATTCTATCTTCGTCATAATTGGTGGTCGGAATCGAGCTGATGCAAAGTTCTTGCCATAAACTGGATAAATAGGCAGGCATCTCGCTTAATACGAGAGGTAGTAACATTTGGGTTAACATTTATATATTTAGTTTTCATTTCGACCTTAGTACCTACTAGGGTTTATATATTAAAATATATCAACACGAATAAATTACCGAAATTTGCATGCCCATTTCCAGTACGCTTCCAATGACAGGTTTGAATTTGAATTCAGTCATCTTTTCATTGAATAGAGAACACATCGTCTCATTATATCGAAGACATATTCTGCAAACTGTTTCCAAACTCATCACTGCCTTCGAATTTAATTGAAGAACTTGAAAATTTAGAAGCTTATTCTATCGTTAACTTCAACAATAAACAACTTTACCTTATCCAAAACTGTCATAAGAATCACTGACATATCGCTCAGCTTAATGGGGACGGGTATTTCTCTCTACTAAACAACGTTCAGTCCCCTGGTATTTCAATTGGGAATTAATGCGAAAATTTATGTGAAGAGGACCAGCATCCATCATTGCACACCACTCTACAATTTTCAAAACAGCTCAATATTATTCCCGAAAACACAGACTACACCGATTTCGAGAACAATTTCCTAACTATCGCAACCCGTCTAGAATGGGAAAGGGATATGGTTCGGGGCATAGACATATATATATATACAGGGTGCGCCATCTCTTATTTCGGTATGTAAACATTGAATAACTTTGAAACAAAAAACAACTAATTTTTATATGTGAGGTATTTTTATTCAATTGGGTTCTTTAGAATTTATTTGGATTAGTTTTTGAATACAACATCAATCAAGTGCCTGCCTCTATTGGCCACAGCAAAATGTGACCTTTTTGCTGCGTTTTCCATTACTTTTTCGAGCATCTCGGGCAGTATAGCGATGATTTCGGCACGAATGTTTGCTTTGAGCTCGTCAATGGTCTGAGGCTTGCTGGCGTACACTTTGCTTTTCAAATAACCCCATAAAAAGAAGTCCGGAGGAGTCAAATCTGGAGATCTCGGTGGCCAGTCAATGCCGCCTCTTTTCGACATCAGACATCCAGGGAATTTTCGTTGGAGAAACTGAATTGTTTCATTTGCAGTGTGGCATGGCGCACCGTCTTGTTGAAACCAGTAACCATCCAGACCTTTTTCACGCATTTGCGGGCAGACATAATAAGTTAACATCCACCGATATCGTTTTCCATCGACTGTTTCGTTTTGTGGGAAAAAAATGGCCCAATGATGGTTTTGGCGCAAACGCCGGCCCAAACAGTCACTTTTTGATCATGCAATGGCGTTTCATGGATCTCGTGTAGATTCTCCGTTCCCCAAATGCGGCAATTTCGCTTATTAACGTCTCCAAAGAGTGTGAAATGGGCCTTGTCGGTCATCAAATTTTGCTTCCAAAAATCAGGTTCAGTGTCAATCATTCGAGCGACAAATTTCGCAAATTTTGTTGGTGGATATTAATTCTGTACCGTTAAGACTATACGTGATCCGGGGATTATTTGGTCCGACATGCAAAACTGAACACTGCTTTGTTTAGCGATATACACCATTTTTCTGACCATTCATAAATTTTGTCTAAGTCACCCTGCAGAGTTAAATTTCCAAGCTGCGGATTTCCAAAAAGTTTCGTATCATCAGCGAACAAACATGAGCTGGATGCTAGGATGTTAGATATTTCAGCGGTATAAATTATAAAAAGAAGTGGCCCTAAAACTGATCCCTGAGGCACAGCACTAAGTACTTCATACGATCTTGAACATGAATCGCCGATTCGAACTTGAAAATATCGATCTGTGATGAATTCCTTAATCCAATCCAAAAGGTGTCCACGGATGTCATAGTGGTCAAGCTTAAATAGGAGTCTTTTGAAGGCAACTCTGTCAAAGGCCTTTTCAAAATCTAAGTAAACTATAATACATCAGTTGGTTGTTTTCCAACAAAGCGCCGTATTCAATCATTCATAGATGTAGGATTCGATACTACTGACTTTCCGGAACAAAAGCCGTATTGACAGTCAGATATAATGTTACCGTCGCTGATGTAGTCCCGAACCTCTTGGATGAGGAGGAGAATAATGAACATGTGTTCAAGGAAAACCTGCATGCCCCTATAAAGGCCGTGACACATTAAAAGCAGAAAGCAGCGGCAGAAGGTTTAGAAAGCACAGGATCATATGGCGCCTGTTTAAATGAAAGCAGCGGCAGAAGCAGAGACGAAAACAGTGCTGGTTTTTCGTTCTAAATTCTAAAATTCTGCCTTCTTCAATACTGCCAACGTATATCCCTTAAGAATTGGGAATGTTATCAGCAATGGATATGTTACGTAAATGTGTCAAAATTGTGTCCATATACTCGTATTTAATGATCATTTTAAACTGAAAGCTCAGAAAAATTAACGGTATCAAAATATTTTCGTCCGCTCAAACGAGAGACTAAAATACTTGTGACTGTTGGCAGTTAGCTTGGACACATTCTTCTCTGCTTCTGCTTTTATTTAAATTCATAAAGCAGAGCAAAAAGCAGCACTGACGACGCTGCTGTTTCTGTCGCTGCTTTCTGCTTTTAATGTGTCACGGCCTTAATCGTTCGAGTGAACCATAAAAAAAAACAATGTAAAACAGCAGAAAAACCGATGTTTCTTCACGAGAAGAGTTGAGAAAAGATCAACGATTTAAATTAGAAATTTGGTATAAGTGCATCCGATTTAAACTATGTTCAAAACGAGACTACAGAAAAAATATTAATTGAATGCGTTTTTTATTTAAATTATTTTTATTTTTTTAGTCTCTTTAGACAGACTTTGGTATTCTTTTAGATTTTGTTGACATCATACAATTTAAAACTTAAGGCAGCCGTGCGCAGTCAGTTTCTAAAGCTTGACTTCAAGCATCTTATGATCAACTTGCTAGTAAATCTGGATAATTAAAATCCACGACATATTACGCGACAGCTAAGTCCGCATCATTCACAACTCCGTTTCGTTTCTTTTGATAGAAATAATTTACATACATGCATTTTGTTTTCCCTTAAAGTTACGAAATTTACTTTGATAATTTTCCGTTGTTGTTCCGCTACTGCAATATATACAATATTGAATTTAATTGCAGCTTAAAAGCCTGGCTTGAACTTGAGTATCCGCTGAAAAGTACACTTCAATGCACTGTGTTTCAGGAAAGCTTCGACCTTTATTCAATTTACAAACTCAAACTGAAAAAAATCAGAAAACGCATTTACACAAACGATATGACACGTTTTGAAACGTTACGTTGATTTGTTAAATGCATTCTTAACTTAACCCATTTCCTTTCTCCGATTCTCATTATTCTACCTGTTGCGTTTGTTCTACTTCTTCTGGTTTAATATCATGCATTCGTTGGATATGAGCCTTTAAATATCTTTTATGGCGAAAATCGCTTGAACAAATTTCACACTGAAATGGTTTTTCTTCTGTATGAATTTTCACGTGCTGATTCAAATGAAACTTACGACCGAATAATTTTGAACATATTTCACATTTGAACTTTTTAATTGTTCCATCGGAATGTACGCTTTGCATATGATCCAACAGATTGTATTTATATCGAAATTTTTCTAAACAAACTTGGCACTGAACTGGTTTTTCGGTCGAATGAATTCGCATATGCGCATTTAAATAACTTTTACAAATAAACAATTTCGCACAGATAGCACATTTCAGTTTTTTGCTCTTTGTTTTATCGATATGTGCAATTTCCATATGATTTGTTAAATTGTGTTTAAATCGGAATTTTTTCAGACAAACATCACACTGAAATGGCCTCTCTTCGGTATGAATTCTCATGTGTACGTTCAAATAACTTTTGGTTCCGAAAAATTTCGAACATATCGCACATTTAAACTTTTTATTCGTTATACCATCGGAATGTGTCATTTGCATATGGCTTTTTAGATAGTGCTTATACTGATATCTTCTTAGACAAACTTTACATTGAAATGGTCTCTCTTTTGTATGAATTATCATATGACGATTCAAATCAGCTTTGCGTCTAAAGAATTTCGAACAAGTCGGACATTGAAATGGTCGACTATTGGTTGTTTCGTCGTCATTTGCCTTTTGGTTGGGGCTCAAAGTCAATTCGACTTCATTTTGGAAATTTTGTGCATACGTTTCACATTTGTACGGCCCACTAATATGAGCTTCCAAGTTGGATTTATTTTTGAAGATTTTCATACATACCAAACATTGTAAATCGTTTTCAAAACATTCTACGTCGGAGTTGTCGTCGTAGAAATCTTCTTTTTCGTCGATATTTATATCGATTTCCGGTTCTTGTTTAACTTCTTGTACGAGTGATATATCTTCCTCCTCTTCATCATCATTCAATATTTCATAACAATCTGCTCTTTCTGTCTTGATAAGTCCAATACGCGGTTCAGTTTCATTTGCAGTGTAGTGTGCATGTTCACTGGGCGAGTTTTGTAGTTCGTTCATATGTTTCCTGTCCTCCTTTAATTGCTTCAAAATAGCTTCTGATTTTTCGCACTTCAACTTGAAAGTATACGTCTGATGTATTTCACCGAGACAACCCTTACAAATGTTATCGGGAAAATCCTCGTTAGGAGATACCTGAAAGTTAATAGAAGAGAAATTTCAAGTGTATTTACGTTACTATTTATAATATTTAGTTTAGTTGGCATTTATCATAACTTTTAGTGCGGTTCTCTAATTTTCATGTACTGGAAAAAATGAAATCAAAACACTTAACATCATTTTCTTATAACGGAAGGTATGTGAAATGAACTGTTTTATTATACAAGGAACATGGAGAACATGGCCCCAGATAAAAGACAATTGACGATGAATACTTCGTACCGTACACCACAGTTCAATCCACCTGCAGTGTTTGGGCTGTACAGTTCCATCGGTCATGTATGCAAAACGAACTGAGAATTTAATAGTAGAAATGATCGAACTGAGCGATTTATCTATCTGTCAAGCAGAACTGAACGACGGACTGTTGTGCCTTTAAAATAATTTGGAATTTAAAAATTTTTGAAATCCTTTCAACAGATTTTTCAAACCAAATTAATACTCTCTGCGAATTTGAAACAACAACGAAACTACGGCGAAAATCGCCGTTCTTAATAAATTTAAACCCCAAACCAAAACCAACAGTAGCTTATAATGGGTTCATAGACCGATTATAAACTAGTTGTGTTATGGCCTCGGTGATACAATCGACTTGTTCCCCTCATCAAATTAACTATGGTTTTATGCTTTAGAAAAAAATGTCCTCCGGAAGTCACGACATTCCGAAAAAAACCGTTGTGGCCCCAAAATAGAGGTACTGAGTCGGGAGACTATCTGCGAGGGTCCGTTGTGGCTTTTGCAGTCGATCGTAAACATTTTATATAAAAAAAACCGACTCACTCGTTTCACTTCTTTTTTTCTAATTTAATTTATAGATTTTATTATTTATATTTATTTATTTATATTCACCCTTATTTTGGACCCCGTCGGCGGGAAAGTGCAAGTAAAAATTCACAGTGAAATAATCGCGTTTTTAAAGTTTTTTTTTCTTCAAAAAGTAATAGGCATTAACAAATTAATTTAATCAGTTTTGCACAAAATTAAATCAAATTTTTCAGGAAAAATAGGCCTTGTGTAGGACTAATAAAAATTTATGTGTCGAGCTTGAATTCAACTGTACGCCACTTTGTCAAATATTTCCTTATTTTCTGATAATTGCACTTAGCTTGTTACTAGAAAAAATGGTGAAATTTTTGACATAGTGGTATACAGTCGCACACAAGCTTGTCACTGCGTAAAAAATACTGAAACTATAAGTACGCTAGAAATTATAGCGAAGGAGGATGATGAAAGGTACTTATCCTCTGGAGTAGCCGGTTCGTCAAATAGGTTGTACAGCTAGGTCATTGTTGTATCGAATTCGCCAGTCTAAGCCTACCCTTTCTGATCCTTCGCTCAAATGTGTCCCTTGATTTCTTGAACGGTTAAGTCATTGCTTACATAATAAATCTATAGACCTTAGTAATTCGGCGCTGAATTTCGTCCTTTTCGTTACCGACCTTATTTATGTAGATAACAGACCTCTAAGTACATGAAAGTGTAGAAATTTTCTGAATGAATGTAGTCTACTCCTTTCGGTCATAATTTTGGTCTTTTGCTCATTAATCCGCAACTCGACTGCCTAAGCTCCAGGTTCATGAAAATCTCGATGGCTGCCGATCGTGTATTAATATTTAAGCCGTCGGCGTAACGCACTATTTGGGTGGACTTAAAAAGCAAGGTTCCCGTGGTGTCAATCGGTACTTTTTTTAACGAGATATTTCCACGCTAGGTTGAAGAGGATGGGGCGGAAGCATCTCCCTGCTTCAACTTTTATTTTGACTTAGGTTCTGTTACATCGTTATCCGATGCAATAGACGAGAAAGTCGAACAAAATTACTACTCACCAATACTGCCCTGCCAAGACTGCAAGGGCTTACGAACGCCAAACTAAGAAAGACGCTTACACGCTCAAGTACCAATCCTCTCAAGCAATTATCTGTCCAATAGAAAGGAAGATTAATAGAACAATTGGCCGGACAACTTCAAAATTATTTTGGCTATTCGTAAAACAAAGTTTATGCAGATAACCCTCACTGTACAAGTCATGTATGCTACTACCAATGTCTATTTACATGTTCAGCATGTGAGGTCGTTTGTTTCCAATTTTCAATCCACTTCTGATCCATTAAAGCATCAACAATTTATTCTTTAAATTGAGTGAAACGTAAACATAGTCGCCCTATTAAATAGCTTCAAGGCGTTTGCTAACAATAATATGCCGATGGTAAAGGAGCAGCAAAAATCACCGGCAACTCTACCATCTACGATTTTTTTTCTATGCGCAGTTTGCATGATTCTTCCTTGGTATAGTGTTGCAGACCAAGCAATTGCCACGTTGGCAGCAGGTCCTAAATTAGTATATGCATAGAAATACTTTAAATGCTTAATGCACTGGGCGAAACAACGAAGGTGTTTCAACTTTATTATTATTCAGTAGTTCGTGTTTTCAGTAAGGGAAACAAAATTACCAGACTAGTGGTACAAGAAAATGAAAAATAACCACACGAACTTTGACCCAATCACCGAATTGAACAAAAATAACACCGGCATGGCAATCACGCTACGCTCAATTTATTTAAAAAAATAATAATTACCGATATTTCCGTGAAGATTTGTAATAAATCAATAATTGGAAGTTTGGAGAAGTCGGAATTTGGCACTTCAACCGAACTAAAAATAGACACCATTCGTTCACTAGGTTGAAGACAAGTTCTGCACACTTCCTTCAAATCCATGGTCGTATTATTTTCATCCCGTTTTTAAGGAAATGTAAGAGGTGTATTTAATATTTTTATTTCCAATGAAGCTATCAGGAACAGGTATGATATTTTATATACAATCCGTCAGTCACTTTTGCAGTGATGCCAAGCTCCTCCGCAAATGCTCTACAATCAAAACAACTTTTCCATTAACTGATTGTGGCGCTTGAATTTTTCCAACCTAAGCGGCAAAAACAAACATTTTTAATAAATTTTAAACGAATTTTATTGAAACTTATTAACTGTTTGCAAAGGTTGAATTACACTGTATGCCAGACTGTAAGATATTTGACGACAAGCTAAGTCAATTTTTTCCGACAAAACAGAGCAAACAAAATAATGTGGCAGACAAAAATTTCACGATTGCAATATCTGTGAGTAATACAGCCTTAATGGGGGTGTTAGTATGTTGCCAAATTCATTTCTTATATCGCTCGTGCAACAATCAGATAAATTCCCTATCAACTTAATGCATCTCAAGGTTGTGGGTGTGTAATGTTGACGAAATACGGCCCTGTTTGAGACAAAAGCTAAAAGCATTACCAATCCATTTTGCTTGGTTGACTTCAACCATATTTTTAACTTACAAGTGTGAAGGTGCATTGTGGTGTTTGGAAAGATTATCAAGAGTCGTATACCACCTTTTACGAGTGAGAGCTCGTGTTAGAATGGCGAGGCCTGAGTCTCCCAGAGAGTTTATCTCACCTTAATTAAATATTCTCCACCATCAACATCACTACCGTGAATTGAACAACGACCAACTTACTTAGACCGCACACATGTCCTACATTAAACAATTTTTTTACCGACAATTAGAGTCTTGGGCAATAAAGGAGACTGTGCAATGCATACATAGTGATAAACATTCCATTCTCATAACATACGATTTTATAATATGGAGTCAAATCTCAGAACACAATCTTCAATCGGTTGACAGACTATTACCTCGTTCACGTGGTCAACAACGTACCGCTACGTAGCACTTCGTAGTACCACGTGAACACACGAAATTTTGCTACGGAGCGGTTTTTCTACAACGTAGCAAAACCGCGTAGTGTAGTGTAGTGGATTTGCTAATCCTTCCCACGAGAACACTTGCCGTTGCGCTCCGTATTACTTTTCGAGTGAATTGTCAAAAAACTGTATTGACAGACAACTTTATTTGTTTGGATTTTCTCAACGATTCTAATACCAGTGCCTTTAATGACTCCATTTCGCTGAAAAATAAAAGAAAAAAGGTTATTTAAGAAATAAAACGACGAACGTAATTTTTTTTTAATAAAATAAATACCAGTTGTGACAGCTGTCAATTAATAATCAAGAGTGCGAAACGTCAATTCACTTCACGTGAACACTCATACATCAACCGGATTTCAAAATACGCTACACTACACTACGCTACCACGTGAACGAGGTATATGAACAAAAGCATAACATAATACATACGAAACTTAAGTGCAAATTCAAGCAGCAAATTATATCGTCGTAGCGAAAGCCAACGGCACCGAACAATAAGCGTCACATGCAAAAGGCGTCAATACCGACGCAACACAAGTCCTTAGATATTTGCTTTGGGCTGAGCTATGACCAATTTTTCAATCCACATGGATGAGCCTATTACTGTTTGGGCAGTGCATCTTAAGGTTTGTGCTAAGGCCAAAGGCGATCATTTAGAATATAAGCAAACAAATCAGAAAACGTTAGTCTAAAAATATTGTATAGCTTTTATTTTACCGCCTAGAGTATGTGTAAGCTAAAAAAAAGTAATCAGTCTGGCCGTCGACCACAAACTTGTCTGAGGTTCAGTAGCTCATGAATTCAGAGATACGATGTTAAAAATTTTTTTAGACTGATGCTGTTATGACACTGGCTATTTTTGCGGCTTTAAAGCGGCTAGACAATCCAAATGGAGAGGGATAGAGACTTTAACATACAATTTCGGCATTGGTGTGAGAGAGACAGTCCGAACAGCAAACTATGGGTAACTGTCAAAAAACAATCCATAACTGTCAAAAAAAAAGCTGCAACAAAGCGCATTCGAGCAGTGTTTCGCAACATTCTAGCAGTTAATCCAAGAAAAATCCGCTGGCGGCTAGATTTTCCAGCCGCTACCGACTAGTTTTTGACAGTTCGGTACGTATAAATTATGGAAAGTGTCATGTTCTGTTATGAAACGCGCCAGAACCGGTAGTTTTCTTAACAAATCAGTTGTTAATTTCGTTTACTAGATGCCGCTAGCGTCGGAAAGAGCGGTATCTCTGTCTTTTTATTGTTGTTCGCCTTGTCGCACGATTGGCTATTATTGTACTTTTTTCTAGCGAAGAAATAGCCAGTGTCATAACAGCATAAGTGAGCTGAACTTTCTTTTCATGACTTAACTTACACTTAGATTTAGTTAAGCAAAGCTATTGAATTTTACCCAGAATAGTCATAAATCTAGTACTGGAATATAACACCGACGAAATTTAAGGTTGGCAAAGAACATCAGGACAGTCATGATTAAAATAAAGTGAATTTTGATTAATGTTATTCGTTTTTATTGACGTAACTTATACCTACGTATTTTTTAATATTTCTTATGTCTCGCTGCTTTTCTGAACTTCTGTGGAATATCGGCATGATTTATTCCCTTTTGTTCTTCAGCTCGTCAATTTCCAGTAGCGGCCTGTAACGTTTGCAAAAATCCTTCAAAAATTTCTCAAATTTAAAGTTCTTTGGTCTTATCAAACGATTGTTCTTCAGTATGCTCAATCAAATGATGATTCGAATCATCTATATCGCCAAGCAAGGTGAAACTGGTTGTACATTTAGAGTTTTTATTGTTCTTTGCTTTATCAGCGTGTACGGTTCGTACATGTGCCGCCAAATTGTTTCTAGATCGGAACTTTTTCGAACAATTTTCACAATGAAATGGTTTCTCTCCCGTATGAATTCGAAGATGATAATTCAAATAACTTTTGCTCGATAAAAGTTTCGAGCATATTGTACACTTAAATTGTTTACTATTCGTTGTTCTTTTAGAATGGACTGCTTGCATATGACTTTTTAAATTGTGCGGAAATCGAAATTTTTTTGGACATATTTCGCACGGGAATGGTCTTTCGTCGGTATGCACGATCATGTGACGATCTAGTGCACATCTACGTGTGAATAAGTGAAAACATGTCGAACACTTAAACTTCTTATTATTCATTGTACCGTCGGAATGTAGCGTTTGCATATGTACCACCAAATTATGCTTAGAACCAAATTTTTTCGGGCATACTTCGCATTGATATGGTCTTGCTCCCGTATGCACTAGCATATGACGATTCAATTCATAGACTCGACCGAATAAGAGCGAACATGTTGCACATTTGTACTTGGTAATCGTTGTTTCATCGGCATGTACCGTTCGCATATGTGCCGCCAAACTCGTCTTAGATCGATATTTTTTTGGACAAACTTCGCAATGAAATCTTTTCTCACCCGTATGATTTTTCAAATGCTCATTCAAATAGCTTTTACTCGATAAAGATTTCGAACATAGAGCACATTTGTACTTTGTATTAATCGCGGTACCAGCGGAATGTATACTTTGCATATGTAACATCAAAATGTGTTTGTATCGGAACCGTTTCGTACAAATTTCACATTTAAATGGTCGTTCGCCTGTATGAATTCTCATATGAACTTTCAAGTTGTAATTGTTTTTAAAGTTTTTCATACATACCGAACATTGTAAGTCATTTTTAAGACTTTCTCCGTCGGAATCAGTTTCATTGAAATTGCCTTCTTCGAGGCTTATATCGATTTCGGATTCTTGCTTTATTTCTTGTACGATAAATACTTCCGGTGATCCAGTTTGTTCGGATTGATCCTCATTTAATGTATCATAATATTCTGTCTTTTCTGTTTTGATTACTTTAATGATCGTTTCAGTATAGGGTTGATATTTGTTGGTAGAGTTTATCAACTCGTCCAGGCTTTCCCCGTCATCCTTTAATGGCTTGAAAATAGATTCTGGATTTTCAAATTTTAATTTCAAGAATACAGTATACGCTTTTTGTAATTTGTCGAGACAGTCACCACAAATATTTTCCTGTAGATCACCGCCAGGAGATACCTGAAATTTGAATTGGAAAAATATTTAAAGTGATCGTAAACACAGCACTTTACTCCTGTCATTTTATTCACTGTAGAAATGTGTACAATGGAAATAATTTATGAATCCTTTAGTAGTATCAGAGACATTCAGACCACCATATTTTACAAAAATAATCCGTAAATATGCTTTATTCAATTTTACAATCTTTTATATTCTTTTTATCAATCAGCTACTTAGGCCTTTTAAGGAAATTTACTAAAGACACTCGAGGAATTAGATACCAGTTTGATTAAGGAGTCAGTTGAGCCAGAAACATCACACATAAATAAAATAAACAATATTTTTACTCAGAAAGATTGTTATTCAATTTAATGTAATGTAAAAAACCTTGTTAAATTTTTCGATAAGGTTTTTTTTCCTAAAATTTAGAAAAATCGTACATAATTGATCCTTCTTCTTCCATGGCGCAACACACTTGTCTTGCCCTCTTCGACGATATTTGAGGCGGTTACAGCCAGAGTGGGCGAACCCTCATTTTTTTAAGAAACTGAGTTCAGTACAGAAATCGACTAGTCAACCATATGGCCAAACGTTGCTCAATTTCTAAATATATAAACTTTTTGAGTTCACCAAATCTTCATTGGTCATAATTTCCGTTGAGCTGCTGATGGGGATGGCCCACTCTGGTTCTAACCGCCTCATTTCTGTGATCAAATTTAGGACATTATGGTCATCCCTTCGTTTTCAATGCTATCTTTAATCGCGTTGCCCAATTTTATTCAGAACTTTTTGGGCATTTCTAGAATGTGTAAAGATTTAAGTAGAAGAATTAAGAATTTGTTGATTTGCAATTTTAATCTTATATATTTTCTTCATGTGAATTTTTAAGTACAAGTCTACTTTATTTTTTTATGTAAATTAACATCCTTATAGTAATGTGAATGCCACACTAACCATTTTTGAAAATTAGCTGGCAAACGTTTGCAAGCAAGCGAGTCTTGGGTAAGAGATGGTTTGAAATTATAATAAATCAATCACGCTTTCATTGGAATATAAATTAAATCATAATTTTTCATTTTTATATGGCTGCCATGCCAAGAACACACTTTCTAGCCCGACGAACTAGAGACTGTACAATTTCTTAGCATAACGAACTGGAAAATTTTCACCATATCAACATACTCATATTAAAAAAAACCCGATAAAAAAGTGAAAAGAGGACGATAATAAAGGAAAATAAAATCAAAAGAGAGAAGACTAGTACACTTTTTTTTAGCTCAGTTGCGTAACAAATTTTAATGTTAAAACCTCGAAGGATTCCGAACATATAAAACGTGATTTTCGAGACTCTTTTTTATAGCCACTCCTTTCGTGCATCTCCTCCCCCTAATTTATCTTCA